>CM065306.1:0-1250000 GCA_033032175.1 Saturnia japonica | reverse complement strand
AAAGACGATTTTTTGATGTTCAACGCTTGGCTTCGCTTTCGGATGGATAAAGACGGATTTTGACGAACCGACGCCTCAACTTCTTCAATTGTTTCTTCATCGCGAACTGAACGAAGACGACCAGAGTTTTGAATTTTAACTGTCGCACCTGTATTCTTGAACATCCTGATCCATTTCCTAAAGCTATCATCACTTGGCGCGTGGCGTGTACGATATTCCACACGATAGAGACGTTGAGAAGTCACTATTGAATCACCATTACGATAATACGCTCTTACGCAAAATGCGCGATGCGTCCCCGAGTACTGTTCCATCGTGACTAAAACTCCACAAAATGGCGGACGCCACGAACCCCTCCCCGCACCCTTTAGACGCCCCGTTTCGAATATGGCGCGAAAACAAATACCCGATACCCTTTCTGGACACCTTGTACTGTACATTACTTTGCTATATCTCTTGTGGTTTACTCAGCATAAGCCATTTAAGCGCCCGAATTGATTCTCCATGACCAGATTTGTATTTATTTATTTTATTAATTGTATATATTATTGGGTTTTTGTTTGACCACAAGGCTTAAGAATGTATGAAATAAAGTGCAGTTTCCGGGATACACCTTTAGGTGCTTGGTGAGATGATTCTATAGTATCACATTATCACAATGTTGTTCAGAATTGAAAACTTAAACTGTTTTAGGATTCGAATCTACTTATTTTTTGAAACGTGAAGTTCGTGCGCTACCGTTGGAAGCGTCTTTAGTTTAGTGTTTAAACGTACTTAATTTACTTAATGTGATCGTTATCCTCTAGCAAACAAAACATAAAATGCTACAATATACGTGATTATATATCTGGAAAGAGTATTTCGTTTCGTCTCGTCAGGTAGCGCGATCTATTCACGGCTACGATGTCGTCACCCACAGCTGTCAACTGTCGTGACAAAAAGCTGACAGCTGATGTACTGTTGCATTTTTTCCCCTGATTTTTCTGAACAAAATAATGGTTGAGTTTGAAGAGATTTGGTATCGAGTCTACTCGCCGTGTGTGGTGGATACATTTATGACATTTACTCCTTAATCACGATGTAAATAGAAGCGATTTGATTTTATTATTTAATAGTTTTTCTTTCCAGGCAAAAACACGACCAAAACGCCACATATCACGAAATTCTTTTCCTGAAAACTTTTTCAGAACCATAACGAATAAAACAAAATAAGAATTATTCACATCCACTGTTCGAATAGTAAGTTATGGTCTAAGTTCTTAAGAAAATGTAATAAAGAAAAGGATTTTCAGTATACTTTTTAATTTTCCAATTTTCAAGCTAGAAAGGAAATTTAAGATAATAATAGAAAGGAAATTTTCAGGGTAAAAGATTTTTTATAAATAAATATAACATGAAAAATCGATTTTATAATTCTTTTGTAAAGAAGGTATTATGCGTTTTAAATTATTAAGATAACCAATGTAAAGCTACTTCCGACGCATTTCGTAAAGTAATTAAACATAAACATACCATCACGCCCGTATGCCCTAAGGAATAGGCGGAGGTGTACCCACAGTTCGTCATGTTTGTTTTTTTAGGTCCTAAGTAATAAGGGGCGAGCCTATTGTCATTAATCAGACACAACCAAACTCTTAGTTGCTACTGAGAATTTCATAGAAAAAACAAATAACACTTTGCTCGACCTGGGAATCGAACCCAGGTCCTCAATCATAACAGTCGCGCTTACGACCACTTTTGGTAATAGTAATCAAATCTGCAAACTTATATTATTAATATTATCTTTTATTTCATATGCTATAATCAATCATGAAAAAAAAACTTATAATATACCTGAAGAAAGTTGTTAAACATAAAAAATGTTTCTTATCCTAGTACCGTAGGTAGCGCTGATAGTAGAGACTAATGTAAAATATCAATGACTTATCTATGTATTAATACGTGAAGCAAAAGCTTTCTACCCTTTTTAAGCGTATTGTGTGCACGGAAGACTGAAAGTGTTAGGAATACAAGGTCATTCGCCGCATCGTACGATGCCGCGATCGCTGTAATTAGAAATGTATTATATGCGCGAGGGCATTCGTTCTGTGCCCCAGCACACATATTTCACGACCATTCTCACACAGTGAGATTTGGCATAGTTAAAGTTAATATGGAAAAGGAGTGAAGAAAGCTAAAATTTATTTATGATTCAAGCTTGTGATGTTTTACAGATATTTATTCTTTGGAATATAATTGAAACACCAATATGGAGGACAGCTTCATAACTTTATTAAATGTATTGACGGTGACGACATATGGCAAACTTATGCACTACCAATATTTGTTACGTTCTATATTATCTATATTTTAATGTTACGATGCGTTCTATTTAACAATCTATAATATATTTTACTAATATATTAAATAAAATAAATTAATACTGCCAATCCTAACCCGACCAGTGCCATTGAACTTAGAACCCCCTAAAATATTGACATTGTCACTCAACGAAAAGTGACAGCAAGATCACTTGCTACATCTACATCAGTAAATAATACTTATTTGTTTATGAATATTGTAAATTTCAAACAGAAAATAGTCTATAATCATAGGTCGCAAAAGTCGCAGGTCAAATTTCGACCTTAGGGCGATCGCTAGTATTAGAAAATAGAAATGAATGTCAAAGTTTAAAATAATATCTCCGTCAGTCGGCAGACGAGCGCCTCATCATGTCACCGCGTCTCGGTGTACGTCTGTCACATGAGCTGACATATCGTTGACACTTGTCAACTATTGTAACAGTTACCCCACTTGTGTGTTGAGTGAGAATTTTCTAGTCAATAACAAAAAGGGATAATTTGTTTTTTTGACACCATCTACATAATCAAAAACTGTCTGTTTATTTATCACTGACGCTGAACATCGAAGGACTAAGTGTGATTATCGCTGTTATAATATGAATAATTTTGATATATAGGTGTACCTACCTATAATTGTTATAATAGCAAATAACGAAAAAAACACATCAACCAGATTGTTTGAAACACACGTTGGAGTGCTAACAACTCGAGAAACACAAGGAGTGACATTTCAAGTGACAAGTTGAATGTATTGCTTACTGCGAGCGTGTCCAAATTCTTTATTTATTATAGACTCTAAGAAAGAAAGCACTTATGAACGTCAAAATACTACTATAATTTTATTATTATTTATTAATAATTTTATTTATTACTATTAATTTATTATTATACACTTTCATGATAAGGCGCTTATTGTAATGAGTATAAACCTAACCACTTACATAGACCTCTAATATAGACGGTTAATAACAATCACGGGAGTCAATTCGACACAATATAACTAACTAGCTGTACCCCATGATTTCACCCGTGTAGCCGATTGTATTTCTCACTTCTCGTACTTCCCTACACTTTGCCAGATTGCTTGACGTTTATGTTTACTGCTCGGCTCCTTAGCGTCTTAGCATGAAGTTCATTCGTCTATCTGGTAGTTCCAGAGATTAGCTCGATCAAACAAACAAACAAATTGCCGTTTGGTTCGTATAGGCAGAATCTATATATTAATACTTAAAGCAAAAAATTTGTACCCCAATTATTAAAAACGCCTTTATTTAAGTGTATTGCGTGCACGGAAGAGTGTGATATTTGTAATGGTTAAAGTTTATATAGAGAAGTGCAGGTACAATATCTGTTACTAATATATTAAATAAAATAAATTAATACTGCGAATTATGACACGACCAGTGCCATTGAACTTAGAACCCCCAAAATATTGACATTGTCACTGAACGAAAAGTGACAGCAAGTGGTGTAGATAATACTCATTGTTTAGGTTCGTGAATACTGCATATAATAGTCAAATATCAAATATAAAAATATAGTCTATGATCAAAAATTCACTGGTCGAATTTCAAGCTTAGGGCGATCGCTAGTAAAATATAAATCCCAATGAAAACGAATATAAAAATGTATGTAAGTATAGTTAAAAACCATAAAACACCCAATATATTCGGACGTGATTACGGGATTCACGAATAAAGGCACTTAATCCGGGATATTCATAAAAACCGTTTTCTTAGCGCACCGGAGAACTGTTACCGAGGCATGCCGGTCACGTCGGAGCGAACTGATTGACGGGAGACGTCCGCGCCTCCAGGCCCCTTGCACAACCCCCCCATCCGCCTTGCGATGGGGTGTTTCACCTTCTTGACCTGTGATCCGGGAACATGCGAAATATGTCATTAATGCAATGCCCGGGGTTGTGTGCCGGCGCTTTTATAGTTCTGCTTAGGGTTGCCACACGTACTATAAGGGTTCAGAACAGAAGCAATGAAACTCAGGTTCAGTATTCCTCTATTTTGATAAAGTATTTCCATTTTATAATCACATTACTTTTGCCCTAAGTATCTTTTCACACTCTTACTATGCCCCTTGCTCTAATGAAAGTCATCTGTCTTTTTTTTTTGACTGACTATACTGTTAGTCTTAGGGGCCCTGGAGCCTCTGACGACTTTTACAGCTTCACCGGACTTGCCCCTGTCTTTTCATCCGCATCACTTTTTATCCTCGCTTTTGTGTTTTGTCAACGCATACGATTGGTCAAAGCCTATGATTGGTCGACGACTACGATTGGTTGACGACTAACTCACAAACGATCAATTGTACAATAAATATGTTGATTTACGTAGTTTATAATAAATCTAATATATTTTAATAAAGTGCGCATTATTTAATTATTAGTTTATATGTTTACGTACTCGCAAACTACCAGGTAATTCTAATATATTATTTTAACCTTACAATGATTGGTCGACGACTAATGTTGTCAATTGAACATCTTATATATTTTAAAATAATGTACGTATTATTTAATAATTAGTTAACATGTTTACTTGCAAACTACCCCAATATTCATAATATATATTATTATTATTAACCTTACAGTACCTACTATATTAAATACTGTACTTTCGCTACTAATTTGCCTGTGACGTTGAAATTACATTTAAGCCAACCATGTTAATAACAATGAAACAACGAGAAAACAATATGTTTGAATGTCAAACTAAAAGCCACTAGAAAAGGAGATTTTCAAGAGGTATACCATCTTTTCTATCTACCCCACTAAGTATACTTAGGCATGATGATTAGTTCTAAATTTTCTTTTACAAAGTTATAGTACTATATACATTAATCTTAACGGTTATATAAACATCGATATCTCAGATCCACTTAGTCGGAAGCAGAGAAATTTTGAAACAGCTTTCTATATTCAAGACAGACATCGTCCGAGCGCACTCTGTTAATTCACACAATTTTATTACAAGTCACTTACTACACTTCTGAGTACCAAGTTTTGTTACCTTTCGACTGTCATAATCCAGTGTCACATATTATGTTGTTGTTTTTTATTTATTTATTTACACATTATGCGTTAAATACGCAATGGCGGACTTGCCTAAGGCATTCTCTGCCAGTCAACCATTAGGTGATGCAGAGATAAATGTTGGTAGGTGTAAAAGGTAAGGGTTTTATGAAATTATGTTTAACCTATTTAATATCACAATATATAAATAAAATATCAACACCAATATACTACATATATAATACATATATACTACACATATACTATACATACACATAACAACATCATACATAAATATCAATACAATAAATAAAAGTATAATTAGTCAACATTAACTACTAAATACAGCATTAACCAGATAATTCTGCTAAATGACACTGGTAAAGCCGACGTACCTTGACTTTAAAACTGAAACGATTAGATGACATCCTGATTTCATAAGGAAGCGCATTCCATAGGAGAATAGATTGGATATAGAAAGATGAATGTACTAGACCGGAAGTATGGACAGGACAGCAAGGAATAAGATTATTAGAAGAGCGAAGGTTAAGGTCATGATTAGAGCATAAAAACTGAAAATGTGGAGTTAAGTAAGAGGGAGTGTTGGGAGAAAATAGAATAGAATACAGAGTTGTCAGAGCCCGCAAACTCCGACGCTGGCGTATGGGCAACCAATTAAGCTCTGAACGATGGCTCGATACATGGTCATACTTACGAAGATTAAAAACAAATCGAATACAATTGTTGAGTAATCTGTCAAGTTTGTTAAGAAGGTCAGCGTTCAGATCGTAAAAGCACACATCACCATAGTCAATTATAGGAAATATTATAGATTGCACTAGCATGGTTTTCGTTTTAACTGGGAGAAA
The DNA here is from genome assembly GCA_033032175.1 of Saturnia japonica. NCBI lineage: Eukaryota > Metazoa > Arthropoda > Insecta > Lepidoptera > Saturniidae > Saturnia > Saturnia japonica. The sequence goes on along the minus strand of CM065306.1, from coordinate 1,243,764 downwards.
ATTTTTCAGGCGATAAAAAGACTTTAGAGTACCGATCACTTTCTGACTTTTTTTATTAATCTCCTACCAAACAGTGCTTCTAACGGAAATGCGGAAGAATTAAAATTATTGGTACAAAATGATAAATTTAATATTTCATAAAACCCCAACACAAGTAACCTATTCATTGAGACCATTCTAATGAACCCACACACGATATCTCTGCTTTAAGCTATTGAGAAGTTAGATACCCTACAGATTCCAGCTGACGCTGCAGCATCAGGTTAATTTTTTTCTAATACCATTGAAGTAACAGAATACCAAATCTCGATTCAATCAGACCTGCTGAAGATGCTCACATCTGTTTTCAACTAGATAAGAACTGATAATCTTCGAACAGCTGAACAGACTTTCTTGAATTATAACTAAGGACACTCTCGATCACGTGACCTTTCAGACAAAAAAAAAACTATATTAAAATCGGTTCAGCCGTTTGTGAACTACGACGCCACAGACAGACATACAGATAAACAGATAAACACGTTAACACCCCTCTTTTTCTTTTCAATGTTCTACATTTAATTTAAAAATGTATCTTTTCTTAATAATTATAGTGGTTTTTTCTAAAAAAAAAATTATTTATTATTACGTCGTCGTTTATACATCCTCACAAGTATGTGTATATTATTAAATTACATATTATATTATCTTTTTAATTGGATAGATTTCTGCTTAGCCATAGCGTAAGGTAATGTAGCTACACCACACAACCAGAATTGCGATAATACAAAATTTATCACCACTGTTTTAAATAAAATGCGGTTATATATTTCTTCTGTACAGAATTTCTGAAATAGTGACTGAATGTACAAAACAAGTCTCCCATGAGTGTTATCAACAATGTTTTTTTTTTTGTTGAAATTGAAAACAATTTTATCAAAAACTTTTACTTCGTTCATGTACATTAGCACATTACGGTCTACCTCGTGGCGCTTGCTAATTAATAATAATCTAAAAATTTGAACGGTCGCTCGTCATACAGAATGACTTCTATTTGATAGAAATGATTGTCGAGGATAAGAGACATACTCGTATATCTAAATATCATCACGCTATATAGTCTGTATCACAGTATGCAGAAACGATAGAGCACTATTTTAATTTTTTTGGCCACTCTTCAGATTAATTACTTACTTCATGTTTCTGCTCCGGTTGTTCCAAGAGCGTCTTACTTTCCCTTACAGTCAGTACTTTTTCTATTTACTTTGCATAAGTCAGTCCCTGTCGACCCTAGCTTGTAATTTCACAACCATCGCATGGTACATATTTTTTCTAATTCTTTCACTATACATAATTGTACGTTCCGCGTGCCCAAATTTTCAAATTTATATGAGTACATCACAACAGTCCAATCTATTCTTAATATGAAATTAAGTGCTTCATCTTAGTATTTATAAATAATATTAATAATCATCATCAATTTATATGAGAAAATATTTCTTAATATAAGTGAGCCATCTGATCTGTTTTAACTGCGCTACAAGTTACACGTAATTTGACCCATCACTCATATTTAATAGTAACTTTTTATTGAAGCACAGCATTCCATTAGTCACTATGTCGCATCGTGTTACGTTTTATCACCTCCAGTCTTGCCTGCTTAGTTTACAAGTTGAACGATCATAAATTAAGTCATTAAAATCATCTCTACTGGGACACGCATTTTTTTCTGATGTTCTTGTAACAATTTTGTTAAGATTTCGGATACGTTTCGATTTTATGAATTTACCTGATGATGATAGCAGCAGCGCACCTAGCGGAAACTCGGAGTAAATACTGACAGTACTTAGTACATCTTACTTGTCGGCGCGTCACTGCGGTGTCCACGTTATGCAAAACGAATTATGTTGCTAACACTTTCCTATAAAGCACATGTAATTTGAATAATTTACGTTTCAATGACATTGATATATTAAATATTAATTCTTATATTTGTAAAAAATATGTGCAATTCACACGTGGTAGAAGTGACCCCTTCACAATTTGATGTTTTTTTTAATGTACACAATAATTATTCACGATACCAATTTCAAATAATGCACATTTGAAATATCCATGGTAAACTAACACGATATCAATCAGTAACAGAATGTCATAAGTGTTGTCTAAAAAGTTTTTGTTTCGTGCCTTTTTGGTGAGGTAATAAAATTCATTTGTGCGTGGCAACAAACCACTTTTGTAGCATTTTACCATTATCTAAAACTGCAATGCTGCAAACTACTGTATTTGATCATTTTCTGAAATAAAAAAAAAACATAAATGTGAAGGTTTCACTTCTACCACGTGTGAATTGCACACAATTTTTTTTAAATTATTTCTTAATAATCTAATACGGTGTGCCTTGTGTTGTTCCAGGAGTCTTTATTGGTTTATGGGTTTGTTATTTATTTTTATTTAGAATATTTCCCTTAAAAATAAATAAATTTAATCATCGTGAAGTGTCTCCGGTTGTCAAATAGTAGAGATTCCTGTCAGTATGATTATTTAAATATTTTTATTATTATTCTTATTAGGGTTACAATCTCACCTGGTGTAAGTGACGTTGTAGCCCAAGATGGTTACACGTCAAGCCTAGTAGGAGGACTGGCTCTCAAATGCAACTAACGGAACAAACCTGTAAGTGTTTGGCGACAGATTTTTAACTTGAGGGTGGTAGCTAGCCAGGCGGGTATTAGAAAAAGCCCTACTACCACGCTATGGTTCTCATCACGATGTTTTCCTTCAAGAAATGCTCAGACTCATTGCAAGGATTCGAACTCACGTCAATCGACGCGAAGGTCCGTACACGCTACCACTGAAAGAATTCATACTTGATGAATGACTTAGTATTCGTACTAATGACTAGCTACTAGCTGCTATTGACTTTACTATTGACCGACATTATAGAATGGACGCGGCCGATGACTAGGGTACAAAACATAGTAATTTGGATTGTCAAAACATGTAACTTTTTTATTTTAAACTTTATAGATTTAGCATTTTACGACATTCTCAGCTTATGCTAAGTGACAATTGGTACCTGGCGACAGATTTTAATTTTTTTGTTGAACTAGCTGTGCTCGGGGCTGCGCTCGTGTACTGTAGAATGTTGTCACGAATCGTGCTTACCCCTACCGGTTATTAAAAAGACAAATATGACATGTTTTTTGTAGGTGATCCTTAGGAATTAGGCATATACTCTTGATGATTTTTCTGTGGGTCTTTTTAATATCTACAATTGTGTAGTGGGTACATTAATTTGATATAATCTCTTATGGTTTGAAAAGTGTAAGCCACATCTGCGCCCCAAAATCGTCGATTTTCCGAATTGTTTTTATTTGTGCGAAACCCTTTATTCTTTAAAAAAAAATTGTGACACAAATGTCTGTCTGTTTGTTTCTGTTTCTGTTTAATCTCCAAAACAGTTGGACCAATTTTGACGGGACTTTCACTGGCAGATAGTTGATGTTATAAGGAGTAACTTAGGCCACTTTTATTTTAGAAAAATAATTAGGGCACATAGTTCGGAGAACTGACGGCCGTTGGGGCAGAAAGGTTCTCGAGTGGAGACCACGCACCGGAAAGCGCAGCGTAGGACGGCCCCCCACTAGATGGAAAGACGACATAATAAAGGTCGCTGGGAGCCGTTGGGTGCAGGCCGCACAAGATCGGTCGCTCTGGAGATCTATGGGGGAGGCCTATGTTCAGCAGTGGACGTCCTGCGGCTGAAATGATGATGAATTAGGGTTTCGCTCAAATAACAAAAAAACTTAAGATATTTATCAAATTAATGTACTACATAATTGTAGACATTAAAAATACCGACAAAAAAATCAGCTAGAATATATACTCATATGTCATATATGTCTATATTCTAAGGAACACCCAAAGTAAGCATTTTTGTCTTTAAAATAGCCAGAAGCGGGGGAACATGATTTGCGCGTGTGCCCGATCGATGGCATTCTGTAGTGAACGTGAGCGAAGCCGCGGGCACAGCTAACAGATTGATAATTTAAAATTCTCATGAAAAACTATGATCTACGTCTACATAATGGTTTTTGCAGACGTAACCAAGACATTTGGAGAGGAGTGTCGCCTTACACACTCGACATCTCATATCGAATGACATATATCATATAATAACAGAAAAACTCGGAACATTACCCATTAATAGGAGTAAACGGTCGACGGACGGCCGCTGGGATGCGTTTATTAAAACATTTCATCCGGTCCAATATCAGTGGTACAGCACAGAGACGCGGAGGCGACGTGCGCAATGTGCTCCGCAAACTCGGTCCGCATGTGACGACCTGCGGGAATCGCGTTCAGAAAACTTCATTAACTCGAACGATCCACCCCCTATCCGGCCGAGATCCGACACCCAGCGGCCCGCGCCAACCCCTACAGCCACGAGCACGACTGTGACGGACGCCCGTCGCTTATTACATACAAGTACGTGCCGCGAAATCGAAGAAATGCGACGTGAATGCCGTCCATTCGTAAAATCGGTCCGGTTGATTGGCCGATGTGCCGGGACCTTTACGACGTTAATTTTATCTATATCGCCCGGAATCATTTTTATGGCTTATGATATTGCTAGACGGGCAAGAAACAAGATCTCGTTCTCTTATATGATACGGTATGGTATTGAACAATAGCAAGACACGTTGAACTTAGAGATAAGTACAAAAATCTTGATAAATTATTGAATATAACTACTTTCACGGTGGTAATTATTAAAGTAGGTAGTCTATAAAGAAGTAAGATTGAAATAAAAAGATTTCAATAAATACTTGGAATGAAAAACATTGACACTGGCGAAAGCGCCTACGGCGCGCTAAACTAGAAAGAGATAATTAAGCTCTCGGAACAGTTTGGTAAAATCAAACCTCTTTGACAGAGTTCAAACACATATAATAATAATTTATAGAAAGAGATATCATAACAAGAGAGACGAAGAGAGAATTAAAATGTTTTCGCTTTCGTTATAGGTTTTCCTTCGCACCGATATTAGTGGCGAAACACTGTACAGACACAGCAGTTTTTTTTTAAATTCGTTATAGTAACCCGCACTAATCATAAAGTCACGTGAATTTCACGGGGCTCTGTATAAAAACGTTAATTTCTCAATTTGTCCGGGTTATACTATCTCAATAATACGCTAATGAATCGTCAGTAACCGTTACTATATTACATACACTGTGTACGCTTGTCGTTCATCAGTAGAACGAGCCCGCGGACAGACAGACACATCGTCTACATATCAACACTAAGGTACCGACCGAGGTGGTCGACGGCTTCCGAGAAACCGAAAACGATTCTAGGAACACGCAGAACCGCTGCCGAGATGCGAGTCACCAATTACGTGTGGACTCACAAAAATAATTCTGTCACAATGTACACTAGAATATCCCGTCTGAGTTGGACAGAAAAAAGTATCACTTCAATTTATATTGACTTGATTTTAGATAACAAATTACCTGTGACTTCGTTTGCGTTAATCCGGCAGTAGACAACTTTTGAAAAGTTGTTTCAAACACTTTTTAAGCTGATAATTACCTACCATCACGCCTGTATCCCCGAAAGGTTAGGCAATAACACTTTACTCGTCCTGCGAATCGTACCCAGGACCTCGATCATAGCAGTCGAGCTTAAGACCACTAGGCTAATGAGGCTAATAATACCTGTGAATTGATATTTATTTATTATTACACATTGTTAATTTAAATAAAAAATAAGCCACAAAATTGCGGCATTATGTTCATGTGACCGTGTGTGACGACATCATTCAATAAACAAAACTTAGGTTACAAAGTTGATTTCACTTGAATTTCAGTTCAAACTCATGAAATTTCTTCAGCAACTGTATAATTTTAAACTCACTATTTCGACACTTCGTAATAATTTTAGACGTAATAATTTTAGAGTCACTTCGTTTTCAATCACGCGAATCCTAGACAAAGAATCTAAGATAATAAATGAACATTATTTTTTTCAGATTTGTACTTTTTTAGACTCTTTGTTACGTCATCGGGGCTGCGCATGGACTTGCACAATCGCCGCCTCGTCATCGAGCTGTCGTCCTATCGTCAGCAATTTCACAACACGTTCCCGTGTGACCCGATTTACACGAGATGTCGTAATATTAAATAAATCTTTGTCATTGTATACCTAGCATCGGTAACTTTCACAAGTCTTGTATTTTAGTATTAATATTATTAATTAAATTAAGTTTAAAGTAATTTTGTTTTTTTTTTAATCCTTCGGCTGTGGCTTTCGTAATTTCTTTATCGATAAACAAAGACGATGAAATAATTAAATAAACATTTTAAACATTTTAGTACAGTTATCTTTCTTACTCAGTAATAGATTTATGTTAGTTAGAGTAGTACCGCCAAATAACCTGCATTATGTCTTCAGCCCAAAGCCCTCCATTAAAGTATGTAATCTATATTATTGAGAATTAATAACACAACCTTGAATCTTAATTTGGACCTGATTCAATCAACGATAATTTATATAATAAAAAATAAATATAAATTTAAAACCAAACCAGAATAAACCCTTCAATTTAGTTACATATTTATATAGATTTTTTTCCGAAACGACAGCTTCGTAATGTCAATCACGCTTCAACGTGGATATGCGTCTGTCTGTCTGTCACTCGAAGCTTAATCTCTATTGACACGGCTATTTGCGGCCTATGGAACGGGGATTCCGGGCGTGTTACGTCGCGAAAACTTTCGAACTAACCGCAAGTTTATCTTTGCCGTGGTTTGTCAAATGTTCATTAGCAAGTTATTTAATACGAAGGCGGTGTTTTTTATTTTATTTTTTATTTATACTGATTGACTTGGAACGTTTTGTGTGTTTTGTTATTGAATCATGTCGAAGGTATAAATATTAAGCAACTGTTATGTTTAATCTATGCAATAACTTTATTAATAGTTTTTGTCATTTGACTTGGAAGTCCTAATCGTCTAATTAATTATTAAATTTCTGCATATATCGTTGCACTAGCGATCGCCCTAAGATCGAAAATCCACCAGCGACTTTTAGATCATAGACATTGACATTTGCAGTATTCATGAACCTAAACAATGAGTATTATCTACATCACTTACTGTCACTTTTCGTTGAGTGACAATGACAATATTTTGGGGGGTCTAATTTCAATGGTAGAGGTAGGGTTAGGATTCGCAGTATTAATTAATTTAATTTAATATATAAGTAACAGATATTATAGATAAATTTTAACTTTTTTTTTTTAATATTCTTTATTGCACAAAAAAAGTACAAATGGAGGACTTAATGCTAAAAAGCATTCTCTGCCAGTCTTCCAAGGGAGCAAGGGAAAGGTATATGCAAGGTGTGCATAATGTTTAAAAAAAAAATAGAAAAAACCTAGCCAATATTCAATTGCTCCAAGTAAAACCTACGTAGCGAATACTTGAAGGAATTTCGAGAGTTGGCCAGTTGGATATTGATAGGAAGCGAATTCCACAGTCGTGCTGCTGTAACGGCGAAGGATTGGTCGCGGAAATTAGTATGATGACTTGGTATACTGAGAATTAAAGAATCAGAAGACCTTAGCTGTCTATTATGCGTATCCGCGAGTGATTGAAATAGTGTTTTTAAATATTTAGGGGATTTGGGATTATTAAGTACGGAGAAAAGAAGACAAAGTATTCTTATATTCCTACGTTGCCGAATAGGAAGCCATTTCAACCTGACTCGGTATTCAGAAACATGATCAAACTTCCGAAGACGGAAGATGAAACGGATACAGTTATTGAGTAGACGATCAAATTTATTTAAGAGATCTTCTGAGAGGTCCAAGTAAGCAACGTCTGCATAATCCAGAAGTGGTAGAAGAAGAGTATTCACTAGGGAAATCTTAGTATTCACAGGAAGAAAGTTTTTCAAATGCATGAGAGAATGAAGGGAAGCATAAAATTTTCTACTAACTTCCTTGACTTGGTCTGCCCAGCATAATTTAGTATCGAAGATAATACCAAGATTTTTCACCGTAGTTGAGTAAGGAATGGTACATTTAATGTATTGAAGAGGAGTCAATGAATTAAAGTCTATTTTAGCAAGCTGTTTTGAGCTACCAATTATAATAGATTGACACTTAGTTGGATTAACATAAATCCCGTAAGATTCAGACCAGGAAAGTAAACTTTCCGCACGTTCTCCATATAAACTTTAACCATACCAAATCTCACAGTCTTCCGTGCACGCAATACGCTTAAAAATGAGTAAGTACAAAGTTTTTTCTTCACGTATTAATATATAGATACCACATAGGCATATGTTATGCAACTCGTTAACTGTTGTAACACTTCTCTGTTTTTTTACCTGACTGCGAAAAAGAAGGGTTATGTTTTTCAAAAGTATGTATGTATGAAAAAAAAAATTGTAAAGAGCTATAGAATTTCTATCTCTACCACTGCAACTTATTTTTTGGTGTTAAAAGTGCCACAGTTGTCAAAATAGTCTAAAATTCTAGGAAACTGGGTAAAATTATACCACTAATCTAAAATATCGCTACGTCACTCCCGGTTACACGGTCTGTCTTTCTAGTTTCTACAACGGTACATGTAATGCGTGCCACAGTCATTGGTGTCACAAATCTAAATTAAAAATCCAAGCAATCAAAGGACACCAAGTGCGTAGTGCATATTAAAGGTTCAATTTATGAAAATGCCATTTTTTTGCCCAATATATTTAAACAAAGGTCAACGTCTGTCTTCTTACAATGGAATGACATAGTTGCGGAGTTATTAAGGTCTGATGAAATGTCTTAATAGTCTAGACTAAACGTCAGTTTTCATTAAATAATTCGTCTTTATTTAGAATAGAAATTACTGTACTTCATGTTAACGTCAGAACTATTAACTGACATTTCAATTGCAAACATTTACTAAAAGCAATAAATTATAAATAAAGTTTTCAAGAATACTGTAGAAATATAACTTATTACAAACAAATTCGAAAAGATCCTAAAGCATTTATATTTAATCTGCAATGTCTTTCAAAGGACAGATCAATAAAAATGTCACTTCAGTCAGGCTTAAGGCTTAATTCATTCTATAACCTTTAAATACTTGACGTTATTTATTTACAACGTTGTAGTAATGAAAACATCTTCGTAAATAATACCTAACAAACTTACTCAGTATTTAACACTATGTTTATTATTACTATGTATTTATTGGTCTAAAATTATTACTTTCTAACAGTAAAAATGTACGTTATAAAAGTTTAAAAAAAGAAATGTAGGTAACAAAACTATTATTGAAAAAATGAACAAATATTGAGCAACTTTCTTCCAATAGTGTGTAAGCCATCATAATCTCGAAATACTCTAATAAACAAATGCATAATCAGCCTTAAGTAAAAATGAATTAATACTAGACAAAATATTCTCTGGTAGAATCAATCAGATGATGTAATCTAAGCGTGTAATCTAAATCTGGATAACCTATTTATTTAATAACATGGATAATTAGCAGCTAAATTAACAATACCTACTATACATCGCCCTAAGGTTGAAATTCGACTAGCGACTTTTTGATCATAGACTATTATTTCTGTTTGACATTTGCAGTATTCATGAACCTAAACAATGAGTATTATCTACATCACGTGCTGTCACTTTTCGATGAGTGACAATGTCAATATTGTGGGGGGTCTAAGTTCATTGGCACTGGACGGTTTAGGATTCACAGTATTAGTTTATTTTATTTTATTTATTAGTAAGTGTTATAGATAAATTTTAGCTTTCTGCACTCTTTATTCATATAAACTTTAACCATGCGAATTCTGTCTTCCGTGCACGCAATACGCTTAAAAAGGGTACAGAGATTTTGCTTCACGTATTAATACCTATAGATATTATGTAAACAGCAAATGAATCAGCAAAAACCAATAACAAATCATCGCGTTCAAAATCTGTTAAATTATTTTAAAAAATAAGGCTTAAGAACCTTCTAGACTAAGATTATTTGGCTGCTTACACATATCACAGAAACGTTTCAATGTCAGCACTTTATAAGAATGTCCACATAATCTCAATGTCGCAGTGCACAAAATTTACTTTTTTTTCCAAATAATACACTTACACATTATCGAAAGAGATTGATAGGTGTTTATTTATCGGACATTCGTAGATATATTCTACCTGTACCTAAGCTGTACGGATTCGATATTGAGATGTTGTTCGGATGTTCAATTATAAAGTTATTCATCATCGAATCTCCAGTTTGTAAGGTTGTCAAAAAAATATTTTTTAACAAAATGAGAAACGATTCTCTTTTATTAATATTAAAATCGTTGAGTCTTGTGAAAGTCAGGCCATAGCGTGTAATGAAGGGGGGTTGCATCAAATAAATGAAGTCACTTATTAAGTCATTTATTAACTGCTCACATATTACATCTAAAGGAGAATATACATACACTTCAATCGATTATTTTAATAATAAGTTATTTACTACAAAATATTAACATAGTTTAAAACCAATGCGTGTAATGCCGTTTGAAATGTTAATAAAAAAAATTATTGTATGTTCTTATGTACGTACGCAAAAAGTTAAGAAGTTGCACGTTAGAAATTGTACTTACTGCTTCGGCGTAAAAACACATAAATAACAACATGATGAAGTAAGAAATGGACATCACTTTTAATAATGTCACACTTCCGTTACATTATGCACGCGCAGCTCTCAGATCTATCCTCCACTAAACCCCTAAGAAGTACTCTATATCTATAATAATATTATAAATCTGAAGAGTTTGTATGTTTGTTTGTTTTGTTAAAAACGCTAATCTCAAGAACTACTAGTTCGAATGGAAAAAATGTTTCAGTGTTGGATAGCTCATTTATCAAGGAAGGCTAAAGGCTATACAACATCACGCTATGATCAATAGGAGCGGAGTATCAATGAAAAATGTTGGAAAAATGAGAAAATTTTATTTCTTATGAGAGCTTCCATTGCGTTCGCCGCGTAAATGGTTAAAGTTACGCAAAAATCGTGTATGATGGAATTATTTCTCTTAAAAAGTTCTTACAAAAGTCCGCGATAACATATGTCTATCTTTTAAGGTTTACTCAGTATAAAATTTTTTATGGTAATAAAATTTGTTCTAAAATAATGAATTATTTGCGAAGGATGTTTTTATATACATGGAATTAATCCTTATCGAAGTAAATACGTTATTTATCACAAGTATTTAATTTTGAACAAAATTGTGCTTTACAGTAATTGATTTAAATTAATATCTTAGGAGATATGACAGTTTTAAAATAACTCGGCAGGAAAATAATGGTCAAGTACCGCGAGCGCATTTTTATTAAGCAGAATAATGTGGTAGGCGGGCGGCACCTAATAATACAGTGCCTTACGATCCACTCTCTCTCTAACCCTTTCTCCCTTACATGATGCAAACGAAGTTGCGCGGGGCAGCTAGTCTTAAATTCAAGCATGTACTATATATATTTTTCTTAATCCAGATAGAGTTTTGAGGCAGAAAGAAATATACTATAAGGTTATCATCGCAATGTTTCTAGGTAATCCTTTTTTTTATTTGCCTTATACGTTTTATATTTTTTTGAAATTTACTGTTCAGTGTACTATAAAATATAATTAATAATAAATCACAGTAATCAGCAATAATTCAATATTGAAGAAGGAAAAACTAAGAAGAGGAAAGTTGATTGGGCACTTGATACGGTACGACATGTTCTTTCAAACAATTTTATAAGGAAAAATTGAAAGAAAGCAAGGAAGAGGAAGAACTAGTCGAAGCTTCACTGACAAGAGCTGCGCTCTTAAATTAAAGAAGAAAAACTTAATATGTTTTTGCTTCTCGAAAGAATCGTAGAACCAATGACAAAAACTTTCAAGAGTTATTTTTTTAACATAACCTACATAGTAACGCGACAACCCTAAACAAAGCTGCCAACATCACTCAATCACCCTCGAGTGTGATCCAATCATTATAACGATGGAGATGAGTCTACCCTTTGTTAATAATTAATATAAATTTATATCTTTTTAACAACATTTATCAATTTAAATGAACGTTTAATATTTTTAATAAATATAATTTATCTACATCAATTTTTTTTTTAACTAGCTTTTTATACATTGTATATTTTTGTAGTCAATAATATCAATAATAGATCGTAGTCTAAGTCAAGATCCAAATAAAAGTCTTAGTTCAGTGTATAGGCAACAAAGAACCATCCGAAAATATATAACCAATCGGAAGGAAGTGATTCGACCACTAATATTCAATTATTAATAACGTTTCAAAAGGTTTCCAATTACCTTTTTGTATCATTTAAAAGTTGACTTTTGACAATTTTGATTACTGATTCTTACATTACAGGCACTATAAGAAGTGTTCCTAATAGAATGAATTCATTGAAAAATCTATATATTAATACGTGAAGCAAAAGCTTTCGATACCTTTTTAAGCGTATTGCGTGCACGGAAGACTGTGAGATTTGGCATGGTTAAAGGAGTGCAGAAAGATAAAATTTATCTATAACATCAGTTACTAATATATTAAATAAAATAAATTATTACTGCGAATCCTAAATCGACCGTTGCTATTGAACTTAGACCCTCCAAAATATTGACATTGTCACTCAACGAAAAGCGACAACAAATGATGTAAATATTACTCATTGTTTAGGTTCATGAATACTGTAAATGTCAAACAGAAAATAGTCTATGATCAAAAAGGGTGATCGCTAGTTATAATAAAATGATAAAAATTTACTAGTTTCTTATTTATTCCTTTGTATTCATTTACCCAACTAGTAATTCTGGATGCCGTCGGTACCGCTCGTCATTCTGTTAACTTGAACTTGACTTGACATGCTACCACTGCGTGTCTAGATGATGATACAAGAATAAACTCAAAAAAGAGCGTCAGAATACACCCTACACATTTTCAACTCAAGAGCAGTAGCCACCAGATCAGCACTAGGGCATTTCCTATCACCATATAAATTGACACTTTTCAGACATAAAAGTTTGTGAAAGGTAACAAAACTAACCTATAGTTTATAGGCTTCTCTGAAGCATTTAGTTGACCCCCATTTACGGCCTCCGTTAGGGTTCAAACCAGATCAATTCCGAGTCTATGCGAGCTTAAAGTCTTGTATCTTTTATACGCAAAGTTATACTGAAGTTAACTGCTAAGAAATCTAACCTATTCTGAACTGGAATAATTATAGTATAGTTAGGTAAGTTCCAAGGTAAGGCACGAGAGAGTAATAACGCTGAACTGCCGTAAGAAGTGATTGCATTTGCATACCCAATGCGTTCCGGTATACTGTCTTGCATCAAATCTAAAGGTTTTTATTAATCTACCTAACATTAACTGTTATTAAACTTTAATTTCTAACATTTAACTGTTGTTTTTAATTCTTATCATATTTATAATTACGACTTTCCATGATTGAAGTTTTCAAAATAGTCACACATGTGGTTGAATGATTTGCACCTCTTTGCTCTTAAAATTTTAAAACAAATAAAAGTATATATGTAACAACAATTATTGCATGATTCGAGTCACGCCCCGCTTCCTGTTTTGAATTTGGAACGCTCGTAATTGATTGAATGACGCAATCAATTAAATTGGTTTATCGTTTGATTGATTGAGGCGTGACGGACGGATCTTGCCGGTCGCTAAGTGGATGAACGGTCCCAGGTCCGGTCTTCGGAACGAGTCATCGAAGTACGCTAACATTTTGTTTTATCTTATTTTTCTAATTACGAGTTCCTGTGTCACCTGCATTCCCTTATATATTATATATTTTAGTTAGATAACTATGTTTGAGATTTTTCTATATTATACTATTTCTTAATATGTTATACATAGAAAATAGAGGTAAGGAATACACTCTCTATACTTGCATAAGTTTCTGTCGAAAATCGACAACTTAGGCTGGCGCTGCGGTAGCAGTTGCGTAAATTTTAAAGATCGACAAAAGTTATTATTTTATCATTTTCGCCCACTTGGACAACTTTTAACTCCACAAACTATTAACAATAATTTTTTACTTTTACAACAGTAAAAACTATAAGATCACGAAAAAATGTCATTCACTCTTGATACGATAGCGCCACCTTGGTGGGTTTTTGAATTACAATTTGCTGCGTACCGCTGGACACTTTATAAACTTGTCCACCATATGGATAGTCCTTTTTAACTATATTCTCCATGATATTATATAACTTAGGCCGGTTCTTGTCACTAAATATCTCGGAAAACAGTACCTACTAGAGGTAATGAGTAGAGATAGTGTTGTCGAGATATGCTGTCTCATGTCAATAACATTGTAACTCAGCCAATATAAAGAGTGACTATGCAGCAAAAGCAAATTGTCACATGACTGCGACAACAGATAGCTTCTTAACTCCGATAAGGCTGCAGTGAAAGGCGTAGAACAGTATCTCGAAATTAATTATTTTTGTATAGATTACATCGGTTGATAAGGGAACCATATCAACAGCTTCGACTACTTCGTCACTTAATATCGTATGTGATTATGACGATACGATAACAAAAGTGCAACATCATGTTCTTCAAAATATACTATAGAAAAATCATAAGGCTTACGCCACACCTAACGCCTAACCTAGCAGTGCTCGGTGTCTTATAATCATAAAAAGAAAAACACCTATCTAGGTAAACTTGGAATGTAAAACCTTATCTAAATGCAAAGTTTCATCGAAATAGTTGGAGCCGTTTCCTAGAAACCAATTACTTATATATACAAGAATTGCTCACTTAATATGATAAGATTATACGTAATAAAATGTTTAGCCTTCCGCCGCGGAAATTCGGCGACGCAATTTCCGTTAGGTGTGGCGTAAGCATAATTCCTCAGGTTGGAGAGCATAGACAACGTTTCTTCAAGGCTGACGGTGACGGAAAACATCGTGACAAAACCTGAAGACTTCAGAATTGTTGTTGTAGCTACAGCATTTATTTACAGTGTACCACAGTAGGGCATTTAGTTTGCCTACCAGTCTCAAGTTGAAAATCTATCACCAAGAACTTATAGGTGTGCTTGAGGGCCAGTTTCTCCATTAAACTTAGTGTTACCATATCGTCGCTTAACATCAGATGAGATTATGGCCTGACACCAAACCTACAAATTATTAAAAAAAAGAGTTTTTGATATTTGATAACAGCAATACATCGAGTATTTTCTATTGTTTGACTCTATATTGTGTAATACGGGTGCCATTTTTTATAACAAAGCTTCGTTATTTTGCACAAGTGAAGTGGATTGGAAATAATAGCATGGATCATGAATTCTGTAATGCCTTACTAACTCCCAAGAAAATTCTAACAAGGGAGCCACCATCTTGTTGGAATACTGAAATCGTCATAGGAAAGAATACACTATATTCACTCAATAATGGCAGTTATGGTCTTTAGTAAAGAGGACTAGTTAGGATGAAGAAGAAAAATACATAGCTGTTTGGTTTTGTGATCAGTAGAGAGAGATGCTTGCAGAAAATTTAAATTATTAGATGCCAGTATTAAAATGTCCTTGGTAACACAAAAGGACGAATGTAAAGCGATCGATCAAACTAACGCATCCGCGATCGTCTAGCGAGATAACGTACTCGATTTTTATTCGATTTGTTGATATCGTATTATTACCGTGACAATTATAATATCGCAGGGCAAATGCGTAATTTTCCATCGTGTTAGTACATTGATAAAGCACTTTCTCGACGTACTTATTTAATTTTAATTAACATGCATGACTGCGCCTCCTCTAAAAAGTAATCATTAACTTTACCATCAACTACAATACAATACAATATACTTTATTGCACACGAAAAAAAAACATGTTATGTGATTATTTACATTATTTGTGTTCAAAATAAATAAATATAAATGGAAATTAATTTCGTGGCGGCAAACACATATATCACAAACATATAAATTTCACAATCAAATACAGGTACATAGAAATATCATACATGTATACTACGTAAACAATAAATTATAAAGTTTTCACAAATAATACAATAATAATACTAATTAATAATATTATACACACACAAATGTTTTATGACGGTATCAGAATCGCAATAAGTGCAAAAAAAAATAGTTTGTATTATAACTACTTCAAGTTTATAAAATCATACCTCGAGGAAAGAAATTGCCACGTAAAACAAGGTGGTAGCAAGACTAATCTTTACATGTTCAAACCAGGAGTCCCCCAGGGCAGCATTATGGGTCCCTTATTATATCTGATATAATGTATGTCATTCGGTCTTCCGAATGCAGATAACGTATAATGTAATTACCGGTATATGCTGTTGACACAACCATTCTAGCAGCTGATGCAACTCCATCTTGTGCGTCTCTGAAACTCCAAGTAAGTTTGAACAATATATCCAAATAGCCAAAGGACTGGAAGATATAAGTAAATGCACACTAAAACGCGACATATTTCCGGAAGTGGAACTAAATCAAGTAAAGACACCGCAGTCAGATAGCGTCAGATATTTAGGAATTTACCCAGACAGATGACAAACTTGGGCCAAACATATTATCACGAAAAGAAAACCATTGGGGCAACAAGTAAGATAGATAGATGTATTGGCTTATAACTCAAAAGTCCCAATTATCATTAGAAAATAAGTTCCTATTGTACAAGGTCATACTTAAACGGATATGGACATACGGTTTGCATCTGTAGAGTACAGCTTCAAACTCGAATCTTGAAATACTGCAACGGTTCCAGTCAAAAACGCCTCGCATGATAACCAATGCTTCATGGTACATTAAAAACGACCTTATGCACTGTGAACTAAAGTAGCCTGTTTACTTCAAACTTATCAAAAGCATATTATACAAAAACAAACCAATTTGCGAGAAACCTACTGAAATAGAAACCGAGTACAACTCTCGAAAGACTAATGAGACGATCGCCACAAGATCTAACGGAAACTTAGATATTACTAAATATTTGGACAGACCAATGTATTTTGCTTCAAACACACGTCCTAATGCAAGGTCCTTATGGTGAAGGAAAACTTGTGAGAAATATAGATCGTCATACAAAAATAAGGTAAACTTCCTTGAGGTTATCTTATATACCGATTTTATTCTACGAGTATAGCCCCAACCAACGCTAAAAATGAAAGAATATCAAACCATATATTTTCTAATGTCTGTCAATTTATAAAGAAAATTTTAAAATTTCAATTTTAGTACGGATATTTGTTTCTAAAAATAAAAACCGGACCTGACTTGAACAACTTACCCCAATATAATAATTCATTGTTATTGATTTTATATCTCATTGCAGTACTTACCTGTAAATAAAAAAACAGTATTATAATCTCATAATTTCCGAAGTATTGTTCAATTTAAACCTTATGGCCCCCTTACGTCACAAAAATTTACGTAAAATTTGCACATAAGCCATCCCCGGGAGCAGAGCTATAATGATATTGTTGCAAAAATAAAGTATATCTAATTTTAATTACAAGACGTATTAAAAATGTTAGATTTTTTAACGTTTGTCGCGAGCTGAATTATGTGGTAATAAAAATCACCTTAAATTTGAAACCATTATATAAACATGCTGTTAATAAAATTATTACAAGCTTTGGTATCACTTCACGCCGGTCAGGAATCGAACCCGGGAAGTCTAAAATGAAAAGTTGCAAAAAAAAATTCTAAAAATGTTAGGTACTCGGTTATTTTGCTACGAATTTATACAATTAATAAAATTGAAATGTCTGTTTATAATTTCAAAATAACAGCTTTTTACTAAATACGTATGAAATTATAGACGATACCTATAATAAAAAAAACATTATAAACTTTTTTGTTTGTCTGTATGTTTGTTCCGGGTGATTTTCGAAACGGTTGGACCGATTTTGTCGAGACTTTCGACGAGAGACGAGAGGTAGATGGCTGATGTTATAAGGAGTAACTTAGGCTACATTTTATAAAAATAATCAGGGTTCCGCGCAAACATAAAAAACTGGTCACGGTGAATTAATTCGGGCGCTTAAATGGCTTACGCTGAATAAACCGTAAGAGATATCAAACTAATGTAGTACGTTATTGCAAAACATTTAAAAAAAACCTACAAAAAGTCAGTGGGAGCGTATGTCTATTTTCTAAGGAACACCTACAATAAGCATTTTTGTCTTTAAAATAGCCGGGAGCGAGGGGGTCAAAATTCGCGGGTGTGCCCGATCAATAGCATTATGTAGTCTACGTAAGCGAAGCCGTGGGTACAGCTAGTAATATACTAAAAACGATCAAAAACACTTTGTTTCTTCAAGTTATCATAGCAAATAGAGAAAGATAATTCGCGAGTAAATCTTGAACATCAAACCACGTTGCTGTTATCCGTCACGCTTATGCGTAGATACCCTTAGTAAGACTCCTGCGCAGACATCGCGTCAGATTATACCGTCCGCCATGACACGTTAGGTAGCTCACATAGACAGCATCGAGTAGCGGTTAACATGCAATTCCAAACTAAACTTTGACTTTAATAAACAGAAGCATTTATTAGGTATGTGGCGTATTTATGGGAACCGGTAAAAATAACAGGTATTTACAAGTAACTGTTTGAAACTATTATCTAAAATAGTATATCTGTATATAGTAGCTGTATATCTGCTTCAAAATTGTTTAATTGCAAGGCTAATGTAGTACTATGGATTTCTAAGTACAATACAATATATCTTTATTTATCTGAATATGGTCAATACAGGTCTTAAATAAAAAGAAAATAGTTAAATTATATTCTGCCATTTGTGAAGTGCAAATTAATAAACAATTATATTAAAATTAAGATACAAACTCATTAAAACTATGTAATTATAATACTATAAAAATAAATAAATATATCAATTAGTTAATTTTATTAATTATTATTGAAATATACATTTATTACACAATTATAAGATTAGGAAATGTTATATGAATATGGATTATAAAAAAGCATCATTTACAAAGTCATTAATGCTGTAATAACACTAACAATACAGTTAAATATACATTAAGTGTAGTGTAATACATATATGCAAATACGCCATCTGCTGATTGATGATTAAACTCATGCCTCATCTCGAGAAGACGCCAATAAACAGTAGTGATTATTGATTATACATGCTGGTATTTGAAGTTATCCTTACTAAACATTTCAGCTATTGCCTATCATACACACTAGATGTAGCGTTTGGTGATAGTCTGTTATTCTTATTAAAAGATGAATTCTACGATGAGCTCAAGCTCAGGCAATTGAAGGAAAATACTGTAATGAAAAAGTTACATCTTAGTAAAAGAATTAATTAATGTTCGCCTGGGTAAGTATCAAAGTGTTCCGGGAAATACTTGTACTTTAGAGCCAGTCGCTCTTGTAGGCTTGCTATGACATATTATGATAATATGTATATCTGTAACGTATTAAACCACGTCATCTATACTTATAATAATAGAGTAAAGAGTCCAAATCTGTCTATTGAAGATATTTGAGAAAAAATACTACGGCGGGTGGGGTGTTGTTTAGAATCATGGGCAGAACACATTTCTACTGTTTTGGATTTTTTGTCCGTATGTTTGAACGTCAATCACTCAAAAACTACTAAGACGAATTTAATAAAATTTGATGTAATTATAGTTTATAGTACCTATGAATACGGTATACCTATGAATATTTGTATGGTCTATAAATTGCATTTAGGTTATGTACATATAAAACGGAATGTATGTGTATATAACTATGTTATATTTTCTGAAATAAAGTGAAAAAATACCAAATTAATCTGAATTATTTTATCTTTACATTGCTATCAATAAATGGAAAATTGTGCATTTTTTCCAACAGTATTCTGACATGGCGCCGTACGGTTTGGTTTAAATTATCACGAACTTTAATATCTAACTGTGCCCCACAGCTTCAGCCATGTTAATTTTATACGACAAATATCGCCAACGCACCCATGTAGGCAATTTTTTATACTTTGTGTAAAACTATCTACATTATTATGAGGAATAAATTATTTTTTCAAATTATAATATAGTCTACGTTACTCGCTGATACTGCAGCTTCATATTTTTATAATATTAGTATAGATTTAAGACTGGACTTTTATTATTAGTTTTAAGTATTTTTAGATATAATTATAAATATCTATATAAGTAAGAATATAAGAATAAGAATACCTATTATATCTAAATTTATACGATCCATGTCATTGTTTGTAGTTATTGCGCAGTGATTAATTTTATGAAATTACACTAAACAGACATGCTATAAAGCGTTATTATTCACTGGAAAATAACGATTTATAAAATAAAGTTTTTAAATAAATTTTGATTTTCGTAAAGGATTGCAAAACTGAACATTTTTCTATAACTTTATATATTTTAGTTAATATCGGTATGATTGCTAAACAATGATATCTGTTAACATTTAAAATTAATTTAGTTGGGTATTATCAGAGCTTATACGGGTCAAATAGCGTAGGTTGAGATTGAGGCGAGGTAAGGTTTTTATTAAGTCGCTGTTTTTCACACAAGAAATATACCACGTGGACAAAGTCGCGGGCATAGCTAGTTACTTAATATTAGGAGAGCTTGTGAAAATAATAATGACTTATATTGAACTGAGAGTAATATGTTATTTATACAGGCACATCCGATTTTCATGTTGCGAGGACGAAAGTAATAAAGAAGAAAACAAAACTGTATGTCTCTAGGCAAACAAAAAAAAAATCTATAAATACACAATACACAATGACTTGTTACTTGAACGCTATTCTATTAATATAATTATAAAATAAATAAATTGTATCTCAAAGTATAAGAGTACAAGAGTCATTCTGACTTAGTACCCAGAGTAACTGCCTATTATGACTGGCCTCAGAACTGAAGTTATACCATTGAAAAAGATATAAAGTTATATCGACCCTTCGAGTCTCAAATGTAGTAAAATTCATTTTGTCTAAAATCGACATTAAACGTTGTCTTACTTACTTTCACGAGCTCTATCGATCGAACTGTATATTTCAAATTTTGATATCTTAATAAAAATGTCTTTTTACTACTCAGATTATATATCAACCAAATTCAGTTTTTCTTTTATTTTTTGTCGTACCTGACATTCTAGTCGTTGGTCACTTGTCGTAAATGAAATCTTTGTGTGTACATTGCTTATTATACAACATTTTTATATCCACTTATTCGGTTTTTTGCGTTTTCCCTAAAGCCGTGTTTTAGCTTTTACTACATTTGAGACTTGGGTCGATATAATAAACGCACGAGACAAATCACCCGCTTAGCGTTATTACACCGCTATCCGCTCTGCTCATCACTATGCTCACGATTAGTAGGGTTCAACGTACCACCTGCGCAACAAATCGGGAAGTATTCCCCTGTCACAAGCAACACCGGCAGACTGACGTGAATTCTGCATCATATTTCTACATCATTTATAACATCAGATAAGTTTATATCAGACATTAAGAATTTATTAGATAAAATCAACCCAGTTTTAGTAGAATGCTAAAAGATATCACTTTACTTTATAGTGACTTGACTACATTCAACACTCATAAACAATTACCATTACCTTAAAATTAAGTTGACTTGGGAAAAACTATTTACTCAAAAATAAGCATGACTACATTATTACATTCTTATAAATGAAATATTGACACTGGGAAAAGTTTATGCGCCGACAAATAAAGGAAAAAATATTTTTGAATAGAATCTATCAGCCATAATTCGTAACTCACCAGTCATGTAGATGTTTAAAGAGATCATTTTTGTGCTTGATAATAATCTGCTACGTAACCTTTTTATACGATTGTAATATGCTTTCAACTCTTGCGCACACAATTTACACATCCTCAAAATTAATATAGAGTGATCAACAATAATTCGAGTTTTTTAAAGTCTCTATGCAATGATTCTTTTCACTTAATAACAGAAATTAGAAGACCTCGTAATCACGTATTGACAACGTATTCAACACTACATATTAGCATAAAATCGAAGAGGCAGTACAGTAAACAGATATCGATTAAAAATACGTTAAAAAATTATTGATATCAATCACATATCAAGACAATAATGTATTATTAAAAATATGTTTTAATATGATGTAACATATACAGGGTTGTCAATATTTATTGCTATAAAAATCTGTACAGTTTCTTAAGGAGTCCTTGCGATTTTCTTTACATAATGCAATGGATAATATTCGCCTAATAACAGATAAGAAAAATCTTAGAACAACAGCGATTTTCCTTTAAGACAACCCATCCTTCGAACACCATTCTCCCCAAGTATCGTGATACAATAGGGGTTGCCAACGGTAAAGCAGACTTCGGGATGTCTCGATTTTAGAGACCTGGAAGAAGATTTTCACGTCAATGGTATGTGTTAAATTAATAATAATCCCATTTATTTATTATGTATTATTATTAATGTAAGTCATACGATATTAGACGCTTTCAATATTAAAAAATATGGTTTATTAAAGAAAGTTATATACCCAACTGAAATAAATGAATATGTGCTAGTATTAAAAATCATATTTAAAAAAATCAATAGTATTGTAAATTTTGTGCCAACTCTAATGACGTTCACTAATCAATTAAATACGCAAGATTGTACTTTATTGTCAGATAACATACATCCTATTATTGACATAATGATTTATTGATTGGACTTGATGTATTAAACACTTAGCTATTTAGGTACATTAAAAATTGACAATGATTAAGCTGAGATAATTTGAAATCACTTACTAAAACTTATCCGTTTCTTTCTCTTTGACACGTATCGTTTAGTCACGTGATAGAACGAAATATTAATTGAAAATTCTAAAAATATGGTAATGTACATTGAAATACTAATATTTATATATTTAACGTTATATATATAATATATATATAACTTACCATAATCTAGTAAATGTTAATCTTGTTTTTGACAACTAAATATAATATACACTAACATTTAAATTAAGACTAGAACTCTACGTACAATTTGTTTTTCTTATTATTTGAACTATACTATACAACACAACTAACAAAAGCCGTTCACATGCGCTTAGATAACAGTACGTTATGTAGACGCTTTACTTTACAATCAACAAAATCATATGTACAGTAAATAGGAAACTCAGTATATCTGTCATCTTTATACACGAATAGAATAGTGATCGAATGAGTAGTTCCGCCAATTACTAAAAACATTTAACAAGTTACGAGGTCCGTGCCTCTTGCGATCCGAACTTCCGCACAGTCAAATGTTTTAAAATGATGAAATATACAATACCTAAATATGTGAAATTATATACCCAATTGAATTTTCATTCCTAAAGATTATCTATTACAATTTTTAAGTATAAAGAAATTATTACAATGAGAAGTTTTAGAAGTGAGATTTTTTTTATATCGTTATGCTATATGGAATAGAGACTAAGAAACAATGAATAAATTTAAAAAATACTATTTGTTGCCCTAGATTTCGTTCTTGCTATTTTAAAAATGAATAGACTTCCACGCCATCTGTTATAAGCTAGTTGTACTAATATAAAAGAAACAGTCGTCGGAATGCGCAAACAATTCACCAAAGTTTTATTTGCATTCGCACGAATGGTTTTGAAGCACTTAGGGTACAGACAAATAAACTTTCATTATATATACATATATATGAAAAAGTACTTAGAATTTAAAATTATTTCTTAGCTAGGTTCTACGTAAAAGCAAATTATACAGAAACATTTAAAAAAAGATTTGCACAATGGAAAATCCCTCAGATTTTAAGTAATCATTATCAAAACCTATTAATTATTACTATCAGTGAATTAAATTCTTATTAGTTGATTGATATGTATATTAATGACATTTTTTTAAATAGCGATAGCTCCATGTTCTGTACACACAATAACTCTATACTTATATACTAATATAATATAGGTTTCTAAAGGTAGCTTCCCACGGTCTGCGATATTGCGGACGGACGCGAAGCAGACCACACCGGCGCAACGCACCATGGGAAGAGCGCCTTAATGTGTGGTGTGTGACTGTTCGTGCTCGTCAGCCGTGCATAAGAATCCGCATTATCACGAACCGTAAGAATCCACCTTTAGCGTACGAAAGTGAGTCAAAGCTTTGTGTGAATTGAGAAATAGAAGGCGCGAGGTAAAGCGGACTTTTCGCGATCTTATCGAACGTTTTCAGGTGTGTTGTTGGTATATAAATATAATCAAAGGTGACTCTGCACTTGCAATCACCAGCTACCAAGAGATATCCTTACACTGCACTACCACATACGTGCACTCTACATAGGTACATAGATTCTTTAAGGGACCTTTTTTTCTTTTTTGGTTAGTTAGAGTTAGACCAAATTGCCAGATTACTAAATGCATATACGCATATTTATTCCTTCCTCCCAGAAGGCAGGAACACATATATATGTATAGTTAGATAGAAATTTACGTATAGGGAATTAATCAGATCGCGACTTACATGCATGTACGGCAACAGCCTTAGCCGAATAGTCCGAGCCGAGCCAGTGAATATCCAAAATAACTTTATTGATCCTAAATCATCTACTTCAGTTTAATTTCTTCATCATTTTAGACTGATGTCGAAGAGTACTAAAAATTGTAGATGTCTAACTGCATCTAAGTTGAAATAAACAACAAAACACTCTACCCATCTTCACTCCGTATTAGTAGTACATTGCTGGATGTGGACCTCTCCTAAGTCGCTCCACTGTGCTAAATCCTCGGCCTTCAATCGCCCCTAGCTCTGTGGAGGATCATCACTTCATGTAGTAAGGGTTGTCCCTTGTCCCAATACAACGTTTGTCTAAATGTCCACACTGCCATTTCAGCTTGCTAGCCTTAAGAATTGTCAGCGGTTCTGGTTCTCCGGCAATTCTCTGTCTTTCTCTCTCTCTCTCTCTCTATCTTTCTGGTATTTTAGCCACAACCCGTGTAAAAGAGGGTACAATATATTTCATTTAATTTTTTTTAACTGACTTCAAAAAAGGAGGATGTTCTCAATTCAAGGCTTCGGCATAAACTTTTTTGTTTAAGAAGCGATTTAGATTAAAAAGGGAAGAAGAAAAGGGTGGCCTCTTTTTAATTTAATTAGCATTGGACCTTCCACTTCGGAGATACACCAAGGAAATCCTTAAAAGCATTGATATTAACTTTTTGGTTAAAATTGTTTTGGTTTCTGACGTCTTTATTATGTTCCAGACAAAGTAAAGAACGATTGCACGCTTTGCAAATTGACGAGCGTTCAAAGAACCGAGACTATCGCAAACGACAAGGACATCTTAGAAAACGACTTATATCGCTCCCAGTCTGTAACTTTAAACATTTTATTTACAACGAAGTTTCTAGAAACTTTATCACCACACATCGATATGTACTTACATGGAACTTTCGCGACCGAGATACCAACCACCTACATCGCTTGTTTACAATCGAAACGACCGATATATTCCGTATCAAATTGTCGAACGATCATCGTGTTTGACTCCTACGCTAGCTGATATAGTTGAAAACTATAAGTCAAACAAAATTTCACCTTACTAGCAATAAAATAAAGGCTATGATAGCCGCACGTAACCGGCGCGTTTCGATGGTGAATAATTTGCAGTCCTTAATGTCCTCAAGTGTCCATGGTACTTTAATGTGATGTCATAGATGTAAATTTAAATAAAATACGACATACGACATGTGTAATAACAATATATTAAACACAACTGTCGGTTAAAATATCAATAATATATATACCTTTATAGATTAACTGATACTTGAAATGCGATCAAATGTATACCTACTTTTTGAAAATGTTTTTAACGTAGACAGCCGGTCCACAACTTTTAATAATAACCTGACAATCATAGATTAGTGATTGGTCTACAACTAATAATGAATATATGCTGATAGCAGAGATATTCTAAACGTATCTAACAGCAAAGTCAGTTTTGCCGGACAAGTTACAGCCTATCGGAAATTGAACCCGCAACTGATGTATCTCTCGTAACAAATGACCCTTGAGCAATATAAATGCTTTAACAATAATCTTTCGCAATAACAAGATTTATTTTAATATTAAACATGAGCAAAATTACTGAAGACAGTGACGGCCGTGTATCGCAACCTGATTGCATGTCAGTCTATATGTCAGTCTTCCTGTCAGTGTGGACGAACGGGCGGCGAAGTGCGTTGCGTGTGTACATCCCTAACATATAAATGAATTAACATGTGCGAGAACAACTATTTTTGATGATTTTTTTATAAATTAGAAGTTTTTATATGGGAAAAGTACGCCAAATACGTTGTCAAAGCTGTTGACTATAAATTATTTCCACAGCAAACTAACAACGAAAGCGCAAGTGTCACCTATAATATAAGACATTCCTTTGAACTCACGATATAATAAATTCACGAAGATAAATTTTAAAAATTATCACAGTTTAAAACATTGAGGTATTATCTACTACGTCCTAGACACGACGCGACGCGACGCGACGCGACGCTTCAACCAGATCATTTGAACGCGCGTTGGGGTGCATACACTCACACTCACAGTTTATGTCGGGCACTTGTTGCGATTACACGTTTGAATAGTAATTATAGTATATTTATTGGTCAATTTTACTTCATAAATATGTCTTCATGTACACTGAGATACTGTTTAAACAATTCGAGTAACACAAGTAAAACTCAAGGAGTGACATTTAATCAGTAAGATCAATGTATTAATGCGTGCGCGCGCCGCGCCCCGCGCCGCGCGGTATCATGTGAACCACAAGTTTTATTTGTTTATTCGCTTCTCTAGTACATACTACATAATATCTCAGTAGATTAAAAAGTGTACACTTCAAGTGTGTTAAAAAAAATTACGATATAAACATGTCAAAATACTTTATTTATTCTACTTAAATCGATATCTCAAATACAGAACGCGCTTTGTTAGCAGCGAGATGTATGTAACGTTAAAAGGTAACGCGAAAAGAAAAAAAGCTAAATAACAACAAAACAACACCAAGTTATAATAACAACGTGTGCAAAGTTATTTAATTTCTTTTAAGAACATAACAACACGATACGTTTAATTGAAATTCATGCCTATATGGTTTGGATAAAGTTGAATATCGCTAGAAATATTACATCGGTTTACTATGTTTTACAATCGGTGAAACATTCATAGTGTAATTAATAATGATCAGTGATTCACTAGTACCTGAATATCAAAGATTTAAAGAACATATTATCTTGAACAAAACTTTTGCACTTTAAGCCCAACTGCCTGTGTGACAATTTGCATAGAATAACCATAGGAATGTTGAACAAGAGAAAAAAAATGTATGAAAAGAACTTCTACTTATTGGGCGTAACAAAACATGAGCTCCAAAATTTTTATCCCGTGTGCCAACAGCATGAATTAATTTTACTGACTTCTTTTCTTATTGAGTAATTTTAATAATTATTATATTAAATTATTTTTGTACATTTAATATAATTAGTGATAATGATAATAGTATATAACTAGCTGTGCCCGTGGCTTCGTTCATGAGGACTATACAATGCCTGCGCGAATCTTGCTCCCCCGCTCCCGGCTATTTTAGAGACAAAAATGCTTATGGGGGTGATCCTTAGAAAATAGATGTATACTCTCCCGGACTTTTTTGTAGGTATTTTTAATGCCTATAATTTGCTACATCTCTTATGGTTTACTCAGCATAAACCATTTAAGCGCCTATAATGATTCACCATGACCACTTTTTTTTATTTGTGCGGATCCCTAATTCTTTTTCTAAAATAAAAGTAGCCTAAGTTACTCCCTATATCATCCAGTAAAAGTCCAAAGCGTTCCAAAGAAATAGGCATACATACGCTCGAAAAACACAACCCTCCTTATTTGCAGTCGGGTAAAAACACAGAGTCGGCATCAAAATATTAACACGTTTGGTTATTTTTGCGCACCGTACTATGATTGAGGTTATCATATAAGAATCTACAAAGCTTTAAAGTTTAAACGTCAAATGCTTAGAAATTCGTGAACAAATCTGTAAATGAATCATAATTCATGCAACTTTTGGTCCAAAACAATCCGGCGGCGAAACTTTAATACATTTACAAATATTTTTCACAGTACTTATATCTAAACCCCCTCTTATATCAAAAGATTGCAAGATTTGAAAATTGTATTTTGTTTACAATATTAACTTATAAAAAAAATCCGCAATTAAACCACTGTGAACTAATTTCACTATGAATCGCCCTCGCGCATTTAGTCTCCAGTCACTCTACATCACTCAACTGTCCGGCCGTCAGTCATAAGCAAGACAGACGGGGGTGAATCGCCCCCACCCCCTGGGCCCGAGGCCCGCATGAAGGAGGGGGAGCGGTCAGCTCTAGAAGACAATTTACTGAACAAGTCGAGTGCGACGTCCGGCCGGGATTCGCTGATGAAATTTATTTCAAGCGTGTTGCAGTCTTGTGTTGTGGGATTTAGAATGTTGAATGTGTTTTGAAGACGTAGTGTAGTTTTAGATGTATGTTGATTGGGAAATGCAGTTTAGTTGTATGCGACTCAGCTACGTCGTTTGAAATACGTTTTTAAATGACTTCGAAATAAAGAAGGTTCTCTATTTTCTAATATGTTTTTATGTACGCGAATTTCTCTGAAACTGTTCGATCGATTTTCATCGTTATTATTCCAGTTTATGAATCTATATACTTGTAGGAAGGTTTTAGTAGATACATAAAGTAATAAGGTACCATTTTTATTTCGTATATAAACTTATAAAAGTAAAATTGTCTTGTTTTCTTAACAAACAAAAAAAACTGATTTATTTCTCATAGTCCTTTATCCTTTTAAGTTATAATGAACATTACACACGTATGTACATACATACGTGCACACCACACAGGTACATAGGTCCTGCAAGGGAGCTTTCTTTTCTTTTTTTACACTAGCTAGTGTAGAAATAATTTCTGATCACTAAATACATCTACACATGGAGGAGGCAGGGAAGTGTATATATGTATTTGTTAGTTTATCACGAATTTTACGGATAGGGAATCAGTCAGATCGCGACTTAGTTGCAATCGCGGCAACAGCCCAAGCCAAGGTCCGGCTTCTTTGGCACCCTTGCGCGCTTGTTGCCCACGCTTTCGCTGCTGATTGCCCAAAGCGCTCGCCCCCAAGCCCGGTAAAGCTGCAAAAGTTATCAGCGGCTCTGTTTTTTGATAGGGCCCCTCAGGCTAACAGTAAGGTCAGTTCGAAAAAGAAAGAGATAATATTAAATGAAGATTTAAGGCCTCATTAATGATTTTAGACATTTTAGACCTAAAACGTTTTAACGGTAAATTAAAACATCGCTTGGCAGTAGGACATTTTCTTTTGCTTGCTTGGGTAACTACGGCAGTATAAGTAGCTTAGCATGTTAGCATCTTTATCCGCATCGTCACGTAATAACAGAATCTATATATTAATACGTGAAGCAAAAGCTTTCTACCTCTTTTTAAGCGTATTGCGTGCACGGAAGACTGAGATTTGGCATGGTTAAAGTTTACATGGTGAAAGAGTGCAGAAAGCTAAAATTTATGTATAATATCTGTTACTCATATATTAAATTAAATAAATTAATACTACGAATCCAAACCCGAACAGTGCCATTGAACTTAGACCCCGAAAATATTGACATTGTCACTTAACGAAAAGTGACAGCAAGTGATGTAGAAATACTCATTGTTTAAGTTCATAAATACTGGAAATGTCAAACAGAAAATAGTCCATGATCTAAAAGTCTCTGGTCGAATTTCGACCTTATGGCGATCGCTAGTATTAGATAGACGATGTCAATGGCACTATGAGGCGGATAGGAATTGGCTCCATACACCATTGCGCTGGTATGTTTTTTAATATACGACGCCTGGCTAGCCCAAGATGAAAGTCTGTCGTCAAACATCTATAGTTGTGTTCCGGCAAATGCAGTTGAGAGCCAGTCCTCCTCTAGGCTTAACGTATTAACTTTGAGCTACATCCTCACTTAATTTTTAATTATAACTTAAATACTATACCTATAAAATTATACTCAACTTATTTATTTTATAATATGCTTTATCAAGAAAAATACTCTTAGCATGTGATTGACACCTGTCTCATAAGTGAGACAGGTCAGTACGGCAGAAACATGATTGTAAAAGCGGGCATAATTTCTCAAAAATAATACACTATTTACCTGTTATTCCAAGTTAAACAACTGATGATATGATTATTATTACCAGTTGCACCACTGGTCTGCAAACTCGTTGACGTGTTTTACATCATATGTATGGTGGTCGAGTTCCAGATGGACACGGCTGCACTACACTAGAGTCTGTAACGAGTGCAAAACTTCCACAATATGTGACTAAATACATCTCGGCTTCCAGTCCCACCTCTGAAAGCTTTTGTAACGATAGTTTTGATTTACCATTTAAAGGTTTATCTAAAATATATTTTCATCGTTTATTATTATCATATTATATCATACCGCATTTTGCGCATTTAAATATGTATTCTCCAGGATTAGTTATGATATATCAAATAGGGAGTCGAAAAGCTGTTCACAGACAGCAGAAAGATTAAAAAAAAAACAACCACAACATACGAGCAAACAAAAACACACGCGACTCAACTCAAAAAACGCAACAAAGTCCGTCCTGTCTCAAACGTTGAGTTAACATCATTATCGGTGACGGACCCGGCGCTGCTCCACCCCATCGTTTCTGTTCTGAGGGCGGCGGTGGAGGATCGCGGGCGTTGGGAAGGGAGGAGGGACGTGGGGAGCGACACACGTCGCTCAAATGTCGCAAACAGACGGACGTCTTTGTCGGCCGACAACGCTTTATTTACTCTCCTTCTCGGGCGCTAGAAGTGACATGAAAACATTTTTTGCGACCCCTCGTGCTAATTACAAGTTCCCGTTTTATTATTTTGTCGTGTGAGAAATGACAGTTTTTGGCGACAATTAATTTATTGTCTGATAATATTTAACAATATAAGATTATTATCTTTACCAGAAATCGAAAGATACACGTAAGAATTTATGAGAAACAGATATGCAATGCGAATGTGTGTGAAATGAGAAGGCGAAGTTGTTCGGGACTGACTTATGTGGATCAAGTATAGAAAGACATTCTTCGCGAGGAAAGTTAGAAGCGAAGGATTAACGTAACTGAAGAAAACAAAAGTGTTCTTTTTTGCAATCATAGAGAAAATTTCCGACCATCCCAGTACCTTAAGTAGAATAGTATCTACTGGTTTCCTTACCATAAACTGTTTATTACGATGTTGGTTCAACTACTTTTTAGTTTTTAGCGCTTTCGGACGTTACTCCTATATGTTTGTTCTATTCTGAAGTTGTACTGTAAGCAGTAGAGTGCAGTAAACGGCACCTTCAAATGTGGAATCAGTCGCCGGCCTATCGGTGTCTTCTGGCAGCTGCACTTGATAGTCAATCTTCATTTGTTGATTGTTCAAACTGCGTGCAATGGTTAAACTATTCTCATCACAAACTTGAGTTATTGCGATATTTTAGAATTTACGTTGACCAGCCAGCACCCACCCCGCGGTCGTGGCGACGTCTAGTTTCTTTTTCTCTTGGGGCAATCTACTCGCAGATACGCTTTCTTTCCACAATCATAAGACGTTGGAGTAAGCCATTTGTATAGGTTATTATATCTTCCATATAAAAATCTTTTAAGTTAATTATAAAAATATGTATTTATTTAGATCACTTCTATCCTTCGCATATGTCTACGATGGGCTGATTCAATCAAACTTGACAGCTCAAAGTCGATGTGGGTCGGACAGTGTGTTGATTATCGATTTTTTCCACCCCCATACTGTATATCGTATTATGATTAATCAGCCTGTATACAATACTAACTTGTGTTTAGTTTTCAGGTACATAAGTTTAAGCATAATTGTTTTCCATGTTAAGTGTCAAAGTGTTCGATTAAGATACTATTGACCCAGAATGGAAACTGACTTTGAAAATAGCTGTTAAAATATTTAGTGCCAAATTTTTTTATAATGTTGGGTTTTAACCTTCACTATTTTACTTGTTGTCATATGGCACAGGAGCTATAATATCATCGCATCAAAATATAGAAGTATATTAACCAAATTGGGCTCAGTATATCAATTTTGATCGACGGGTTTATCTGAAATAGTTTGCAAATATAACAAACAAAGTCACGAGTTACAAATAAATGGGAGTTAGAAATTATCCTTAGAAATATCTCAAGAAAATTCTATAACAAACAAAAGGAGAGTAAACTATTTTAGAAGCGAAATCTGCAGTTATGCCCCTATCAAACCAACAAACCCACCTTCATTTAATTGACGGACCACTCCATCAGAATAAGACTTGCACGGTTATAGAAGCATTTTGCGAAATCCAATCACTAAGCAAAATCATCCAGTTAACATATAAATTAACCGCAAATTAAAACTTGTCGAATTTCCACCAAGGACTTGCTGGATGAACGAGCGATTTTGATCTTTACTACGGTAAACACAAGGCCCGTTTATTTTTGATTCGAGTGAGATGTCGCTGTCAACACTAAACTTCACATACTGAGTGGAAGCGTCAAAGTAAAGACGCCCTTCTGTCTGCTGTTATACGTTGTTCGGTTTTTGTACACTGTGATAGCCCAAGCGGGTAGATGGTTATTATTTATAGTTCATTTTATTCTACCGCACACAAGCGGAAATAAGAATCAAAGTAATATATGTATTTATTTAAAATTTGAAACGTTCATAATGTTTTCTATACTTAGTTTCATTTATTTTTCCTTTTAAATATAAATTCCTTTCGATAAACTTGTAAATTATTTTTTACCCCAAAAACCAGCAAAAGACAATCTAAACACACAAGTGTTTAGTTACTATACACAGAATATTACATTTGAGTTATTTATATTACAAAATATGCTTAAAAAGTCAATTTATTGTAAGCTGTGCAAAATATCGTTTAACCAATTGAAGCTTAAATAATTAAACTGTCATGTATATATTAACAAAATGTATGATTGTATGTGTCTTCAACAACTTAATTTTGTCCCAATGCCATTTAAAATGTTTAAATGTTAAATAGAAAAAAATGTTTTATATATAATATACAGTGCTTGCAGTACTACGATTATTTTTATTTGCAACTTAAGGAGCATCAAATGATATCGATAACAATAATTACGTAAATCGCTATCGCTTATGCAATGGGAACACGACTTAACGTACTGCAGCGACTGACAAAGTGAATGTTGCGCGCTCCCAACGAAAATAGTATACGATGTTTGACAAATAGCTAACAGATGTCGCCTCTGAAGTGGGAGGTCCGTTTTTTTTTACCCGACGAGATTTCGCTTCACACCACTCTTCAGGCAATATTCGGCGATTGTTTCCAAAGTTGTTATAAAAGTTTCGGCGTTACAATTGCGTCTTCTGATATCTCTATATAGTTTGGTGTCGCATTTACGATTTAAAAAAAATATGGTTCATACAGAATGTTTCATAGCTATATTATAGATTTTTTTTAAATTAACTAGCTATGCCCGCGGCTTCATCCTCGTTGTCATGCAGTAATCTCTTCGTGTCGTATTTTTACTCAAATTTTATGATTTCTATAAGGATTATTGACGGTGGAAGGAAGGAAAATCGATGAAGCAGTTTTTGAGTTGTGTTGAAATCAGAGAGACAATTAAAAAAAAAGTAATGTATGTATAGATCAATCACAAAATTTGGAATAGAATTACCTACCTGTACTTAGCAATATAACTATTACAGATTTATTAACATGGACGAAAAAGTAAAAATTAATAAGCTGCGAATATTGGACTCACATTGATGTAAGTGACTCAATTTTAATATTTGATTTCGCATTTTCGTTTTCTGACGTCATCATTTGTACCAATTAAAAAATATATGTATCCCCAGTGAAAATGGACCTTAGGCTTGAAGACGCATGGTTCATTATTGTTCAAACTCTTCACGATATGATGAAATGGTCAACAATGAATGTAAATCACCAATTACACACTTTTCCCTTTTTCTTCTTGTGTCGTTTCCTTTGATGTCAGTCATAATCCAAGTTTAAATATAACAATTATAACAATTGTTAATCTAAGATTACTTGAAGGTAGGTAATAACAACATTTGCCAATAAACCAATCACGTATCTGTGCATAGGTACTAGCGATCGCCCTAAGGTCTTAATTTGACCAGCGACTTTTTGATCATAGACTATTTCCTGTTTGACATTTAAAGTATGAACCTAAGCAATGGGTATTATCTACGTCACTTGCTGTCACTTTTCGTTGAGTAACAATGTCAATATTTTGGGGGGTCTAAGTTCAATAGCACTTGTCGGGTTAGGATTCCCAGTATTAATTTATTTCATTTAATATATTTGTAATAGATATTATAAATAAATTTTATCTTTCTGCACTCCTTCTCCATATAAACTTTAACCATGCCAAATCTCACAGTCTTCCGTGCACGCAATACACTTAAAAAGGTACTGAAAGCTTTTGCTTCGCGTATTAATATATAGAAAATTATATACTCTACTGATTATGCACTCCGTGGTAAAGAAAAACGTAAATACTTTATTAATAAGGTCTAAGTTTAAGAAATCTTATGGATTAGAGTTGGAAGGAGTCTTTTGAAGAGGAATCGCAACTAAGACATTCAAGTGAACATCAACCAGATTCGACCAGTGGTGTCAGTAAAAAATGGTGAAAAAAATGGTTGTGGAATCACACCATGATTATCATGTCAAAAAACACCTATAGTGTATGTAAATTAGCAGGTGTGAATTTCAATGACAAATATATTTATAATTTGATTTTTGATCAATGTAAGAATCCATTTCTAAACAACTCAATCAATTACTGATTCCAAGTTAATCCAAAATACGAAACGTTAAGTCTTCGTAATACCAATCTATCAATCGATAAACGTAAAGATTGAGATATTCCTCTCGCGGTTACTGACCTGAGGGAGGGGAAGGATCGCAGAGGGGGTGTTTACCGCTGCCGTGACGGATATATCCCGTGCAGACACCCGTCAATCACCCGGGATATGATGAGAATTAATATTTCACCAAGTATAATATCGAGGGATAAAATGATCTTGGTATTTGTTGTGTTTCTTCCAGAAAAATAATGTATTAAATTAATTCTTTTGAAGTCTACAAAATGACATAATTTATAACATAGAATTAAGTAATGCAAATGGTAGCAGAAAAAATTAGAATAATTTAATTTTAAGACATTTTAATTTTAAAGAAAAACGAGATTGCGTGGTTATAAAGAATATTTTTTTTAAATCTTATCATTTTTAAATTGTAATATTATAACTCACTATTATTATTATTATTATATAAATAATTGCATACACCTTCAATGCATATCCGTATATTTTTTGTAAGAGTAGCTTATTATGGGAATAAATTATTGGAAAAAAATAATTTAATCGATTTAATTGAGGTATACCTATTTATTATTCACTCCTTCTCTTTTACGCCAGTGTCTGTGATTTTTCCTGTAATAATTAATGGCCCAGCTTTAGAATTTATGTCCTGAAGTAAAGACTACAATTTATTTTTGAAGTTAGATCAGTTTATATTTAGGCTAAATATAAAATTTCATACAGCGGAAATAAATAGTTTTTGAATTTTTTTCAATATGTATTTATATCACATTTTTTGTTAATCTTAAATGTGAGTTCTAAGTAATTATCCATAAAGTTCACTTTTTAAGGTCAGGTAAAGATTTTCGAAAATATTTTTTTTTCTATAGATCTTTTTGTTAATTTTTGAACGATTAATGTGATGTTTAATTCAACTAAATCTAAATCTATTTCTTTGTGCTAATAAAACTTGTTAGGTTATTAGGCTTCAACTGCTATCATTTCTAGCGGCCGGCGAGTGACAGAAGACACATTATTATCCGTTGAAAATTCATGTACGAGTCCTAAACAGACATAACCTCAAATTGAAAAAAATCAAATCTCAGAAACTTTGTTTCCGCACTTTTTTCTTAAAAGGGGAATACCTTTCACTTCCCCACTTCCCCACACATTCACATCATAAAATTCAGCGGCATGTTATTTAAAGCCCAATGTAATTAATCCAATTAAGTAAAATAAAATAAAACACCCAATATTATGTTCTTTATTCAAGTACCGTAAATAAATACCTTATGAAATTCAAATTGTTACAGAAAATGTACCCGTAAAGAATGTTAAAACATTATAACATTTCATACAAATTACCAAATTAGTAATATTCTGATATCTTTTCATCTTATAATTTAATTATACTTAACAATAATTTAATGCTAGATTGTAATATATGCTGTCTATACTATAACGTTGTGAATGTAGGTGAACGTCTTCGCATATAACATTAGATTTACTGTGAACATTATAACAAATAATGTGTAATATCCGCGATGTTGATACTAGCTTTATTAAATAAATATAGCTGCTTAAAAATAGCACGTTTATTAAAAAATCAACTTAGTAATTAATGAGGAGTTCGTTAAAAAAATATTTCTACAACTATCAAAACCATTTAATCGTAATCATCTTGCCAAATATGTGTAGGCTTCAATGCGAAATCAATCAAGTCCGGCGCCACCCCCACAGACGGGGTATGTGCGAGCGACGGGGTGTCGGGGACGGGGAGCCTTGACCTGTCGCGCGTCTGCTCTGCACCCAGGAGTGACGTTTGATTGATAAGCGAGGGGGGAGCGCAGGTACTCTCACTTATCCAAATATCAAAAGCTCAAAGAAGTAATTAATTTTTATTAATTTTGTTTTAAAGTTTACTCAGTAGTTCCGTGCTCGGAAACGCGTCAATGCACGTGGGACGTCCGTTAATGAATTCATATTTCGACATAATAAAACGTTGTAATAAATTATAACTAACTGACCGGTACAAACATTTTACACGTTACAAAATGTATAAACAATCTAAGAGCTGTCATGTTTTTAAGTGATTGCTAATAGATGGCGCCTCGTACATATATCTATATTTAATCAATTTTTATATTATTAATCAATAACGGGGTAGTTAAGCTTCAAAATGGTGTTTGAATCATAAATTTAGATGAAGATTTAAGGGAGATACGACGTCACCACAAAAAAACACCTTTAAGAAATAATATTCAGAGATAACAAGTCTAAATGTAAATTGTACTCATTTAAATAAATGGTTATAAGTTATGTAAACACACTTAGTATCGACTCAACTACTGACTAACTAGGATACTGTTGATTAGTTCTATTAAAAAAATTGTAGCTAGTTCTTATATGGAGTGTTCATGCTTGTATGCATTATTTACGGCTGAGTCCTTGACTTGTTGTGAGTGGCGAAATTGACGCGAGTGACGTTTGATTGATAACCAATTAGTTTTCTAACTTTATTCCCATGTTAAATAGAGCCAAGAATTCTAAACTGAATTTAAATTACGTTTTCTCAAACATGCATGGAAATGTTGTCATTATTTTCAAAAAAAGAACACGCGAAGTATAGAATCCCATTTTTAAAAAAGGAGGTTTTTAATTCCACTGTATATTTTTTATGGATAATCCAGCATAAATTTTTGTTTATGAACCGACTTACGGTTGTTTTTAATAACATATCTGTGTTTACTATCCCCGATTAGAACATATTTGTAATAAGTACTATTTTTAACTTAAAACAGATATCGGCTTCACTTTTATCTATTCAAGCTATAGGATATGGATAAATATTAAGTAGATACAAAAAAACTATCCATTGATACGGATAACCTAACAACGGATAGATAGGTTATTGAAAACGGCCGTTAGATGATTATTTTCTTCTTTGGATAGGAGTGTCTCATATTAATTTCATTGGCATTGGACCTCCGACTTCAACTCCTCAAAATGATCGATGTTGGGTTTCTTTATTATTAAAAACTAGCTGTGCCCGTGGCTTCGCTCACGTGGACTACAGAATGCCGGCGCAAATCTTGCTCCCCCGCTCCATGCTATTTTAAACACAAAAATGCTTGTTGTGGGTATTCCTTAGAAGATAAATGTATACTCTCCCGAACTTTTTTGCAGGTCTTTTTAATGCCTATGATCATGTAGTATTTTAATTTGCTATATCTCTTACGGTTTACTCAGCATAAGCCATTTAATCGCCCGAATCGATTCACCATGACCAGTCTTTTTTATTTGTGCGGAAAACTAACACTTTTTCTAAAATAAAAGTAGCCTAAGTTACTCCCTATGTATGCTATCTACCAGTGAAATTCCCGTCAAAATAGGTCCAACCGTTTCGGAGATTACCGGGAACAAACAGACAGACAGACAAAAATTTAAAATTTGGGCTCTTTGTTATAGATATCGTATATACTTTCATATGTATTTAGTAAAAAACTTTTATTTTGACATTAAAAACAGACACTTCATTTTTATTAATTGTATAGAGGTCATCTAGTATAAATTATTTTTATGACATTGCAAAACCAACTCTCGTACCGGACCTTATTGGCTTTCAATGTGCTCTTGCCAAATTTTTCTTTGCATCTGTGAAGATTCTGTATTAGTACAACTGTAATAATTAGAATAGGAGAACTTAAACGGAATCGTGGCTAAAAGCTAGTTAGTTACTTGATATAAACATAATAAGTAATCAGTTTTTATTAATCATGTTTTTTATTCTTATATAATTTTATTGATCAATGAACACACTGGCAGTACGGGCCTTGAATTATTGACATACTTTGCACCAATCTATAAATTCACCACATCATTGGGAGCACGTGAAACTGGCCAATAAAATCCTATAACGATAACGATCTTATTAAGCTATGGTTTTCAAAAAAATTGATTCAAAATATTATCGACTTCATGATTTCTTTATTTGGCACCATGCTTCAAATGTAAATTGGATGACAGGTACCTATTTTAAAGTTCTTTCGATTAAATATTTGTGAATTGCAAATAATTAATTAGGTAATTAAATTAATTTCGTCTAGTAAAAATAAAATTTTCAGTAGTACCTAGATATAAGGTTGCAAAACTCAAATATAGATATTTTTCTGTATTTTGCTTAGGGTGTATATTTTATTCTGATTAAAGTTGGGTGTCGATAAATAGTAGGTATACATGTATAAATTCTTCTATAAACCATACTACTCACAGCTTTGACAATTTTACAAATTAAAAATTTTTGGTTCAGGTTGATGAATGTTTCTATTAACTCTTTTTTTAACTTTAATTAGCATTAAAAAATCTTAAACCTATAATAACACCCTATTTCCTTCTTGATTAAATAGACAAACATTGCCGCTGTTTAGATTCAAATGTTAGATCCGGACTTCTAGGCGGCCATGCAATGTCGCCTCGGCACGATATCAGTTTCCCAGCAAACATCTCGTTTATGACCGCCAACGAAGCATTAGATGAATGGCATGTCGCATCATCTTGTTGAAACCACGTCGCACGATTATAGGCTTCAAATTGTTGCAGTTGCGGAAAGAAGAAATCCCTTAGCATGGCTATGTATCGGTCGGAATTTACAGTGTCAGATTGTATTTGTTGATTTTCAAAGAAATATGGTCCCATAATTGCATGTGCTGATATTACCGGCCAAACGTTTACTTTAACCAGCCAGTTTTTACAGCCCAGTAACGGCAATTCTGTTTATTGACATTTAAGTGAAAATGGGCTTCGTCGGAGAACAGAATGTTGTTGAAACTCTGAAAGCGCTCCAACATTGTTTCAACAAAAGCTCGTCGTAAAATTGGGTCATTTGACAGTAATTCCTGCATAAGTTGAATTTTATACGGGTGCAAATTCAAATCTTCCAACAAAATGCAACGCAAAGATGTTCTGGACACCACAAGTTCAGCTGATCGCTTGCGAGTCGATAGACCAGGATTACGTTGAACTGAAGCTCTAACTTGTTCAATTGTGTCTTCCGTTCTTGTTGCCCTTGGGTGTCCCGCAGGCTTCTGTTTCAGAGTCGAACCAGTAGCTTCGAACTTTCTGACCCACGATCGAGTCACACTTTCCTTCGGACACTGATTTACGTCATGTAATCCATCTCACGCCCCCTTGGTATGTTCGTATGGAAGATCTCCATAGAGATATGGACCTTCCTTCGATACATGCCTATGCCAAACACCTTTCTCGCTCTTATTTCGACACCGCGTCGAACCACGCGAATCCCTTAATCAAAGCGGCAACTTCATATGTTCCCGACCCCAATGCCTGCCGGAGTAAACGCCGGCCGCGTAATATCTTCACTGACCCGCTCGACCAAATCGAAACAGCTAACGCGTTCCAATCCACCGCCTCTCCAAACAGAGCGTGCCACCGCCCACGCCCGCGTAACCACCGTTCTCTCCGCAGAGGACGGGCGGTCAACTTCGCTCCCGCACACCCGTCACGTCCACCCTCTCTAGCGGCAACCCAAGCCTATGTCCGTTCCTCGGTGTGAAGCCCTTGGGTCAGGCAGCCGCCCGCGCGATACAAGTGACACTATACGTGCAACACTTAGCTACCCACATACAACATTACACACGTATGAACACACACACGTGCACACCACACAGGTACATAGGTTCTGTAAGGGACCTTTTTTTTCTTTTTTTGCGTTAGTTAGACTAATGCGCTAGTTAGTGTAGAAAAACCATTCCGATTATTAAATACACATACGCATGGTCCACTCCTTCCTCCCAGGAGGAGGGGAACGTGCATATGTGTATATGTTAGTTAGTTCGAATTCTCGTAGGACTAGGGAATTAGTTAGATCGCGACCTTTTCGCATTCGCGACGACCGCCCGAGCCGAGGTTCGGCCACTCTGGCACCATCGTGCGGGTCGTCACAAACTATCGCGGCTGAGTGCCCTAAGCGCTCGCCCCCAAGTCCGGTGAAGCTGTAAAAGCTGCAGCGGCTCTGTTTTTGGATAGGGCCCCTAAGGCTAACAGTGTAGTCAGTTAAAAAAGAAAAAAAAATTAAGTCCGTTTGCATGTTTAACAACGTTTAAAAAGAGAATATTATAACATCTGTAAACTAACCCTTTGAACCCTTAGCATGTCTCGGAGTTGGATTTGTAACAAACGTACATACGAGAAGATGTTTATCTCTCATTTTATTAATTATATAAATTAGTTTTATAACTAACCATTTCACAGGCAAACGTTGATATTTATATGGGTACAGTAGAACTCCAGGATTGGGTAATCCTTCAAGGCAATATGCTGAACTGGTGTTAAATTTCATAATCAATAAAATTATGTTTTAATGTGTGTGCCTTAATTAGGAGTACAAAATGGCAAACACTTATCATATTCCTACGAACAAGTACATAGTAACACAGTACACGACGATGACCAAAGTAATTTACAAAATTCAAAGCCACCACAGAGCAATCGGTCTGAACGAGTCAGGTAATACGTCAACCGTACGAAATGTCATTCAAGCAATTACAATATGTCTGTCAATTATAACACAAAATTGATCAATCAGCGCGTAACGCTGACCAACACTATATTCAAATTATCACCAATCAATCAAAAGCTTGAACGAAATGCATTCGAATGTGATAAATTTAAACTCGTTTGCTTCGATAAATATTTTTGTCATCAAGGTAAATACAAGGTAAAAAGGTACTAAAAGTACGTAAATATTTTTTACACAGAGAGAGAGAGAGATGGCCAGCGAGATGGCACTCAAGAACAGTGTTTATTGTAGTCGACTTATTAACTGAGGTCTCTAGTTGCCTACTTATAAAGTGCGTGCGGTCACAGAACATGCAGTGTAGATAAAAATTGATAGCTTACTAAATCATCATCAATATATTAATACGTGAGAAGAAAACTTCGGACCCCTTTATAAGCGTATTGCGTACACGGAAGTCTGTATGATTTGGCATGGTTAAAGTTTATATGGAGAAGGAGTGCAGAAAGTTAAAATCTATCTATAATGTCTGTTCCTAATATATTAAATTAAATAAATTAATACTGCGAATCCTTATCCGACCAGTGCCATTGAACTTAAATCCCCTCAAAATATTGACATTGTCACTCAATGAAAAGTGATAGTAAGTGATATAATATTCATTTTTTAAGTTCACACTGCAAGATAGTATATGTTTAAAAAATCGCTTGTCGAATTTCGATCATTGGGCGACCGCTAGTATATATAGGTACGCATGTTTTCTTTCCTACTTCCAAGGAAAGGAGACATTATTTAAAGGTACAAGTATGTATAGTTAGTTAGATTGAATTACGGATAGGAAATTAGACAGATCGCAATGTTGCCTATCTGGAAACAGACCAAACAGTTTTGAAAATTCTAAAAAAAATGTTGCGACATGCCGAGGATCGAACTTGCTGTCGTTGGATGTATATTCCACTGCTCTTAATAATTTAGACACCACGATGCCGCGATGTACGCCACGTTATGTTTGTTACATGAAAGTAGCGTTATGAAGAGTTAACCCACCAGCGTTTAAAAAGTTCAGTTATGTTTAAACGAAACTGTTGTCTGTATCTAGATATGCAGTCGTAAGTTCGAAACGAACTCCAACGTACTCGGTTTCGAAACGACTGGAAAAAAAACCATCGAAACTGGAAAATATCTCCAACTGCCAACTTACAGCGCTCAGTAAAAGGTACCATTCCAACAGTTCGACGTCGCGCCGGGCTCAAGTTTATAGTCTTTGCGCGCCGCTCCGTTATTGCCCTAACAAAATGGCCTATTAGCCGTCCCGCTCGCACCCGTGCCAAAAACCATATAGAACAATGCGGCCGTAGTAAAATTTTATTAGAGGCACACGTGGGTTACACTCGGCCTGCATAATGCAAACGTACGTTAAGTAAAAAAGAAAGATAAGTGCATATTTATACTATCCTGGTGCGATATTTCGCTGCGACAGTCGCTGTAAAGTGTTCGATTACAATTTAACGTCATGATGGCGGGTCTTTGTTCGAAGTTTAAAATCTCGACGGACTCCATCGAGCATCGAAAACTGTACCTTCTATTTAATGAGTTAGAATGCAAATTAGTTTGTATTTAGAATGTCGTTAGGCTGTATCGGTTGGGGTAGGTCGTGTAGATGCGCCACAGTGTAGGAGCGGTCGGTGGGATGTGACAGGGGCGCTGGCTTCTATAACTTATTTCAACATGCGAAGCTACAAAGCTGTGACTTTATTGCCAGCTCATTAAACGTGGGAGATCATTCAATAACAAGGTTACTATAGACAGTTACAGAATTTTTTACATAATAAATAACTATAATTGAGTTAGTTCCATAAACAGTAAATTGTTAAACAAAATAAAATCGATACTAACAAGAAAAGGAAAAATAAATCAAATTTCCGAGGGCTTTCCGAGAATATCGAACGAAAACCGGTATATTTTAACATCAAAAAATATAATGTTAACACATGACGACGACAACCATATAGTATACATATCGAAAACAAAAATATAAATAATTAATAGGTTGAGAAAATTGTCATCGTTTCTTGGAAACTAGATTTAATAGATATTGCACGTTTAACTTTTGTACAATAGCAATTTTTCTTTCTTCTAAGCTATGGGTAGTGCAGCTCAATACACAGTAATATAGATAATTAGAAAATCGAGCTATCGAGGTGAAAGTGTTTATATAATACAAGCTGTGCCCGCGGCTTCGCTCACGTGGACTACAGAATGCTATCAATCCGGCACACGCGCGAATCTTGCTTATTATGCTTGAAAAATGCTTATGGCGGGTGTTCCTTAGAAGATAGACATATATATATAGGTTAACTGACTTTTTTGTAGGGTTTTTAATGTCTACAATTATGGTTGTACTTTAATTTGCTATATCTGTTATGGTTTAATAAGTGTAAGCCGTCTAAGCGCCCGAGTTGATTCGCCATTTTTATTTAATTATGTGAAACCCTAATTCTTTTTCTAAAATAAAAGTAGCCTAAGTTACTCCCTATAACATCAGCTGTATGCCAGTGAAAGTCCTGTCAAAATCGGTCCAACCGTTTCGTTTACCCGGAACAAATAAAAAGACAGACACAAAGACAGAGAGACATAAAACAATTTTAAAAATAGGTTTTTGTTCTAGATATCGTATATACTTGCATATGCATTCAGTAAAATGTTGTTATTTTGACATTAGAAACAGACGCTTCAATTTGATTATTTTTTTAGATAAGTGGAACACTACCTTACCGTTCCTTCGCGTCCAAAACTTGATTTGTGGTTTAGCTCGATACATCGGACACTATTATAGCTAGCCGACTGACCTACCCTTAACCAAGAATTCTGACTATTGTATCTATCTCAGAAACTACCCAAATCCAGGCCCGCGAGCCAGAAAGTGGCTCACCAACGTATTTGAATGTATCCGCCAACAGCAGCGATCGGCAACCACTATGCGATTTTCCCACTTTTACTAGATGGCTCGCTGTCTGACATAAATCGAAATTATAGCTTACCTTCATCTATATAGTAATGCGCGAAATGGAATACGAGACAATAACCCTTTGAATAAAATGATTTCTTCACAATTTCACCCTAGCCAGGCGGGCATTGGAAAATCATATACCACCATGCTATGGTTTCATTACGATGTTTTCCT
This sequence comes from Saturnia japonica, assembly GCA_033032175.1. Taxonomy (NCBI): domain Eukaryota; kingdom Metazoa; phylum Arthropoda; class Insecta; order Lepidoptera; family Saturniidae; genus Saturnia; species Saturnia japonica. The sequence goes on along the minus strand of CM065306.1, from coordinate 1,199,002 downwards.
TCAGCGAAAGCTCAGTATTGTTGCAGGGATTCGAACTTATGTCGATCGACCCAGTGTTTACACGCTACTACCAAGCCAAGATTACTTTATAGGTAGGTACTATTAGTAACTAGCGAATGCCCTAAGGTCGAAATTCGACCAGCGACTTTATGATCATAGACTACTTTCTGTTTAACATTTACAGAATTCATAAACAATGAGTATTATCTACATAACTTGCTGTCAGTTTTCGTTGAGTGACAATGTCAATATTTTGGGGGTCTAAGTTCAATGGCACTAGTCGCGTTAGGATTAGCAGTATTAATTTATTTTATTTAATATATTAGTAACAGATATTATAGATAAATTTTAGCTTTCTGCACTCCTTCTCTATATAAACTTTAACCATGCCAAATCTAACAGTCTTTCGTGCACGCAGTACGCTTAAAAGGGGGTACAAAATTTTTGCTTCACGTATTAATATATAGATACCACATACCACTCGTTAACTGTTGTATCACTTCTTTGTTTTTTTACCCGACTGCGAAAAAGAAGGGTTATGTTTTTCGAAAGTATGTATGTATGAACAAAAAAATTTTGTAAAGAGCTATAGCTATATACACACATCAAAAAAGTCTAAGCAACATGCGTGATATTACAAATTTTTCCATTAATATTAATTAATTTCTAAATATTTACTCAAACAAAGTGCGTAGGTAAGTAAACTTTTTTGTTACTGATGACATACTGGCTGGTTATAAAAAAAAAAAATTGATTATGTTTTGTTTTTTCATAAAATTCAAATGACTGCGAATTTGTTTGGATTTAAGTGCGATTTCATTGCTACGTTTAGTCTCGATTTTATAATTTTACCAACCATTTAAATAAAGTTAGCGACAAAATTGAATTGTTAGATATTCTTTACGTCATGAAGCCACGTCATTTGATGGCAGATGAAATGCAAAGAGCTGTAGGGATGTTGCAAGCGGGAAGTAATCAATCTCAGGTATCTCGACATTTTGGCATTCATAGAAGTGTTATTTGTCGTCTTTGGCAGCGCTACAATAATACAGGAGAACCCGCTGAACAGCATCCAGGCCGTAAAAGGAGTACAACCACTCGGCAAGACCGGTACATACAACTGACTGCAAGACGCCAGCCGATGTTAACCGCTCGAGAGATAAGTTTGAGGCTACAAATTTCAAGTGGTGTTGATGTAAGTCCTCAAACTGTGCGAAATTGTTTGCATGAGTACGGCCTACGAGCTCGACGCCCAATCAGGTGCCCACCGATACGTCACGGGAATCGCGCTCGTCGATATGAATGGTGTAGAGAACGCATAACATGGACCCAGGAACAATGGGATAAAATTATGTTTTCCGATGAGTCGCGATTCGGGTTTAAGCCTGATACAAGAAGGGTGCGAGTGTATCGTCGGCCCAGAAATACTGAAAGGCTCAGGTGCGTTCAGGAAGTTCATCCATACAGCGGGTCAACAGTTATGTTATGGGCGGGTATTATGAAGAACAGGCGAACTGAGCTCGTTTTTGTAAATTGAAACATGAATGCTGTAAAGTACGTTGACGATATTCTCAGACCTTATGTCTACCCATTTGCACAAACCTTTGGCTCCGATTTTAGGTTAATGCATGACAATGCGCGTTCACATATAGCTAGGCGAACCAGTGAATACTTTGCAACGGAGAACATCCGGGTATTGCCCTGGCCTGCACAATCGCCAAATCTCAACCCCATCAAGCACGCATGGGACATGCTCCAGAGACGTGTTTTGAAGGACTTGGATGGAGCGACAACAACCCAACAGCTGAAGGATTTGCTACAATTCCATTGGGAGCGAGTACCGCAAGATGACATAAACAGTCTCATTAATTCAATGAATAATCGTTGCCGACAAGTTCTGAATAGCAGAGGAGCCCATACTTTGTATTAAATTGTTCTATTCTTTCACAATAAATACATTTTCTATAGAAATTTCATTTTGTAAGAAAAAAGTTTAGTTTCTTATGTATCTTAGTTTCTACAGTATATTCTAATATTGTTCATTTCTGTTATTAAAAGAACTTATAAAGACAACAGCTGTTATTTTTACATCATAGAACCCTAAAGATATTATTTTAAAAATAAAATACAACGTTATAATGTGAAGAACCATCCTAAAATTTAAATTAATACATGTTGCTTAGACTTTTTTGATGAGTGTATAATACGGCTTTTTTAAACGGAACACATGCAAGCCATAGAAACTACTAGTCTGTTATAGACAACAAAAGTAACTCAAAATAAATAGGTATACATAACGAAATGTAAGTTTTATTTAGATTACAAGATAAACAAATCGACCATTCGCCTTATAATATAATTAAAACATGCAAATAAATTAATCAAACATATTATAAAACTGGTGAATCAAGTTTTATCACTATTTAAGATTCCCATAAAGATGTTGAGTGAATATTGGCGAGATTGAATTTTTTGTCGACGCGACGTGAAAAAAAGGAAGATAAATGTTTTCGCAAAAGTTTAATTAATATAATTAATAATTCGTCGACGTGTCATAATTTAATTATTGATTATTTGTATTTATTACCAGTTTACTAATATCTAATTGCCTCATTAGTGTAGAGGTCCGAAACTTGACTGCTATGCTCGAAGTCCAGGGTTCGATTCCCAGGTCAAGCAAAGGGTTATTGGGGTTTCCTATGAAATTGTCAGTTGCAGCGCGGAGCTTGGCATTGTGCCCGATTAATGGCAATAGGCTAGCTCCCTATTACATGGGACCTAAAAACATGTTATAGAATATTAAGCATGTTGCTATGTGCCTACTTAAAAACAGCTTCAACGGTTCCGGACCTTTTAAATTTGATTTCTATAATATATTAACAGAAATCTAGAGTTCTTACAGCATGTATATAAAACATACTTCTTTTAGAAAATTACCCTTTATGTACATCTATATCGCCTCTTAACTATGAAGGTGGAACAACCCAAAAAATCTAAAAGTACACTTTTTTAAATAAGTTCAGTATCAATTACTCGCACACACATCTCTCACATCACTCATCACAGTTTCATGTTACTATTGCCACAACTAGTAAGAGTTTATGTAACAAAGCGGTTAATTTTCCGCGTACAGGAACTTCGATATTCATGCTTACTTATATAATGTAAAGAAAAAACATATTTTTTTAGTTATGACACTTTCTATTTATCAGACGATAGGTAAATACGTCATAGTACCTCGAAGGCCTTAGCTAGCCATTAAAGAATAGGATTTATGTAGGTACAGCTTGAGAGGATGTGACCAAAAATGTCTAACCCGGTCATTCAAATGACTCATCGCATCGCCGCGGTAGAACCACTACGATCTCTCCTTTACATTATTTATATTTGTTATAAAAATACAGATTTATTAATTACTAGCTAGTACCCGCGACTTCGTCTGTGTATTATTGGATATACACAGATACATCTCGGAATACGACAAAACAAAAGAAAATCATAGATGGGTTTGTCACTATGTGTATGGTGGACGCGATCCCTACCACCCCACTATATTACTGTATATGCACCGGCTGATTTCGGATCACGACAAACGATAAGAAAATCATACATGGGTTTATCACTGTTTGTATGGTATTGTCATTATATGCCAATATGAATCCAACACATGAACCGTCCCAATAAAACTTACAACCATACAAACTTTACATTTATTATATTTGTAGCATAACACTGGTTAAACTATGACTTTTACCGGGATAAAAAGTAACCTATGTGTTATTCCAGGTCATAGACTATCTGTCTGCCAAATTAAATTCAAATCCGTTCTGCCGTTTTTGCGTGATTGAGTAACAAACATCCAAACATCTAAACATACACACTTTCACATTTATTACCTATATTAGTAAGATATGTGTCAGAGAATCGTGTCGGTGTAATTACTGAAAACGTGCTATTGACTAGCTACTATTGCCTTGGTATTGAATCGGCACTATTGACCTGGTGTTCGTATTATTGACTAGCGACTAGACTTTTCTATTTGCCTGTACTGTTTGTTGACTGGGCACGCTAGTAACAGGTGTGCTCTCTGACCACACGCACTGTATAATCAGGCAACGAAATGCTTGAAGAGTCTATCTCGCTCGACCTATTGGATAGTTAAGACCGAAGATAATTCAAAGCTGTCCGAGCTCGCAATCGGAGCAAATTCGAGCTGTCTGATCATGATGAGCACCTCTGTCACTATTGTGTCTGAGATTACTCAAGGCTACCAATTAAATTGAAACCCGAAGATAAGATCATGGAATTACTGGACTCGTTTGACTGTGGGAACGTCAGGCAGCTCGCAAAGCTGGGGATAAAACGCTTCGCCTACGAGCAGCAATGAGATAATTAGTTCCGTCTAAGCTAGGCTCGGGATAGTTATAGAAAAGGTCGAAGCCCAAAAAAGCAAACACGTCATGGTTCCAGGGCATTCTCTCTTGGATCTTTGGACCGCGTGGCGGAAAGCGTAGTTATGGCCCCTTAAAAATTATTCAAAAGAATTTCCAACTGCTTTATCGTTATTAAAAATCAACCCTTATTGAATTCTGTAAAGACAAGTAAAAAAACAAGCTCGTATATTAACAAAAAGTGGGCAAAGAGCAGTCGACAACATTTGATAAAACTGGCACAGAGCGACACAGACACAGCCGCGAATCCGTTACGGAGTTATCATAAACCTGTCACTGTCATGACGAATCATTAAAAGGTCGTGTTTGATTTGACACTTTAACACTTGCGACTTTTCGACGCGACGAAGTACGTTTTTATTACCGTTTATATTTACGACTACACTTGTCTCCGTGTACGTTGAATGATCGCCAATTTATCTGTGTACTCAATTTGAAAAATAAAGCGATATTATGTTGTATTTATCATGTATACTCACTTTTACAAGCAGCTTTGCCTGTGTTGCATAAGACAATAAACTAGCCTAGGTAATCTGCAAAGTTATAAACTCGAAATCACAATTTTATAATTATTTCAAAGATTTATCAGCATTACTCAGAACTTTTATAGAAAAGTATAATGATATAAAATAGTCCGTATTATAACTGGGCCTGAACTGATATTTAATGAAAGCCGTGTTTGGATCAGTTTGTCAGCCTTTAAGTAATGCCTAGACATATTTTATAAACTGTTTCGATATTTATTGTGGTTTTAAGTTTACTTAAAGATTACGGTTCTTCGAACATAAAATCTGCTAAAAGCCTGTGTATCATTTTTCTATAATAATAAAATTGAAACCATTATTAAAATTAATTTACTAGAAATTGGGTTTGCTAACGAAATGACAAACATAATGACAATTATCGTAGTTCATAGAGAAAACAAACATATATTCTAAATTTCACTGAACAGTAAAAATTTGAATATGACTGAAGCGACCGATCATTAAAAGCGATAGTATATTTTGCAATAAATCTAAATATATTATAATTTGAATAACATAATTATACACGAACATTTTCAAAACTCGTTACCCAAATAACTATATCATATTAATGATATCAATTTAAAAAAAAATGTGATTTTAACGTTTTGTTTGTATCATCGCGTGTAAATCGAGCGTAAAAGATTACGCCAGTGTGCAACCACATAACATGAATACGTAGGCGTACGACTGAGAAAACACACCAACATAATAATTATTTATGAACGTAAAATCAAATGTGGTATGTCATAAAGGAAGAAAAATGAGCGGTTATTCTTAATAATTCAACGGTGGGCGTCTCACTAACAATAATGACAAGTCGCGTCGTCCGCGTCGCGTCGACGACATACTTTCCTACAAATATTTTTGCAGTCATTTCTTCAACAACACGGTAATCATTTTTAAATATTTATTGGCATTTGACGTTTTCGCATGTATATAATACTAAGAGCATAGACTATTTATTGGTTGTCGCTCGAGCTACAACGCGGAAACAAATCATTAATCTATGACTAAAAGCGTAATTAAATTTTATTTCGCAAAATGTGTACAAAAAAAATGATTTTATTTTAACCCTGGATATTATTTTCAACCCTAAAATAATTTGGATTAGTTCAAGATGATCTCTAAAATTTCAGTTTTAGCCATAGTTCGTCGGTTGAAATTCTCCTTTGACATGGATCTCAAATTAAATTGAAGCCACGTCGTTTTCAATTTAAATAAAATATTAAACATTGACATACCGCAAGCGTGAACGACTGAAATAATTGTCTACTATTCATTGAATGTTAATACTTACTAATATCATCAAGAGGTTGTTTGTTTGAATGTGCTAATCTCTAGAAAAACAAGACAGATTCAAAAATGTCTTTCTGCATTCTATAGCCTGTTTATTAAAGAAGGTTGTAGGCTATATAACTTCACGCTACGACTCAAAAGAACTAAGCAGTAAGCATGAAGGTCAAGCATTCTGACAAGCTATAGGCAAGTACGGAAAGTGATAACAACGGTAAGGTACAGATAGACATGCTAATGAAAAGCATGCTCGATACTAGCAATGGTTTCAACACACATGCCGCTAGGTAGCAACCGCTCAATAATAGCATGCTTTCGTGTTTTACTAGCATTTCTATTTTCTAGATTTAGTTAGTAGGATAAATGAAACACGGGTGAATCCGTGAGGCACAGCTAGTCTATTTACTATTATACGATTTCCTTTGATAATTTGAAATTTGTATATTTAGTATATTAAATAGTTTATATTATGTTCTTGGGTTTACCTACATGCACGGCAAACAACACAAGTCGAGGTGTTATACAATTATTTCGGCTAAGAACCTTCTGCATTCGCAACAAAATCCAGTGTAGTTGTTTAGGCAACTTAGGACAACCAGGCAAGGCAGTTAAAAAAACGTTCGTCGACATTTTGAATATAGAATAGAGACCGTCACGAAAATTATGCGTCATTTGAAACCGTATTCTCGAAACGACAATACAAAACAACATAATTTGTATGCTCTTTCTCAAGAGGAGTCATAAAAACACAATATACATATGTTTAAAACATACAACCATTAGCATTTTAATTAATTGAAATAGAATATTATGTTAGTGACATAAACATAAAAAGTGACGAATGGACGGACGGACGAGCCGTGCGTCGCGAAATGCCAGGGTGCACCGACCTGTTTATGTGACCATCATAAATTAGTCATCAATCGCGTCTGAATATTGAATTTAAAAACCCATTAATATCCTATAAACGAATATTTCTCGAACAACAACTTTTAACAAAAAAGTAACCCAACTTTATTGATTTTGAAGAGTTCCGTTGTGTATATTCGAAGTTAAAGGTCCAATTCCAATGAAATTAAAGTGGGACTACCCCTGCGAATTGAGTAACCTCCCGTCTTTTGTTGAAGTCAGTTAAAAAAACTCAACGAAAAAAGTTAATTATTAGGCTGATTTTAAATCGTGTTCCTTAACAGGGATTAACAGCCGTTTAATATTTGAATCAACAGACCAGCACGAGTTTGTTAACCGACTTCGACAAAAGACGGGAGGTGCCTCCTCGATTCGAATGTTTTTTTTTTTTTTGTATTTTCAGCCATAACACCTTTGCTGCAATAAGTTCATTGGGATAATTCCGTTTTTATTGGATAGTGAATACCTTAAGGGTGGTCCCATTTTAATTTCCTTAGCATTAGCCCATCAGCTTCAAAGATATACAAGGAAACTTCAAAATCATTGAATTTGGTTTTAATTTTTATTAAATATTATGTTTATATTTCCTTTCCCCTATAAATGTTTAACCTAATCAGTGGTCGTACTAGCGTCGGATCACAATGATCAAAATGTTAAAACGCTAAATTATAATTTTAAAAAGATGGATATTCAGCAATGGGTGACAGAAAAAAATATCCAGCAATATGGTACAGAAATTCTTCGTCTACCACCTTATCATCGTAAATCCTATAGAAAATATTTGCGGAATTCAAAAATATATATTTCTTTACATAACAATGTACAGAACGTGACGGAAATAATAAAATTAATAGAATGTACATTATACGGAATAATAATTATGTTCATTAAACATGCATTTACATAATTAAATCGAGCTGTTGGTTTATTATTTATTACCTAACTACAACGAAGCGAAAAGAAGGGTTAGGTATGATTTTAACCGCTACGTATGTATGTATGTTCATCTGTATGTAAAGATCTTCTATACAACCTAACAATTTGAAAAATAAGATTTTAGTTACAAACGTCTTGATTGTCCGCTGGCTATGCCACTGAATATAATAAAACGCCATATAGGGGGCATGACGTCTTGCAATAAAAAAAAAAAAAAAAAATTTAATTTAATCTAATACTATTAAGTGAGCAATTCTTGTATATATGTAATTGGTTTCTCGGATACGGCTCCAATGATTTGGATGAAATTTTGTATTTAGATAATGTTTAACATTCAAAGTTTACTTTGATAGGTGTTCTTCTTTTTTTTTAAGATACCGAGCAAAGCTCGGTCACCCACGTATTAGAAATAAAATAGCCTATAGAATTCTCTTGTGTACTTGATTGTACACACAGACACACGTAGGCACTATATACAAGGGTAGGTCCAAAAGTTCGTGGAATGGAAGGGTTTTAAATAAAATGAAACAATAAATCTATTTTTCCTTTTCAATATAATCACCCTTAAGCTGAATATATTTATTAGATCTATGAATTACCAAATTTTTCTAAATTATTGTAAAAATTATTTTTTATCTTTTGCCTCAAAATGAGCCAAAATTGCCTCCTCTACCCCATTGTTGGCGAAAAATTTCCTTCCCCTTAAATATTTTTTTACATTGGGAAACAAATAAAAATCACTTGGTGCCAGATCTGGACTGTAGGGTGGGTGGACCAGTGATTCGAAGCCATGCGTGTGCAGAGCAGCTATTGCAGCTCTTCTCTTGTGAACCGGCGCGTTGTCTTGCAAGAGCAACACAACCTTGGTCAATTTTCTTCGACGTTTTTCCTTGATGGCCTCCTTTAATTTTTCTGGTATCGTTGCGTAGTATTCTCTGGTTATGGTCCTTCCCTTCCTTTGTAATCAATCAGTAATATCCCCTTACAAACCCAAAACACAATAGCCATCATCTTTCCAGTCGACTCCGGCACTTTGAATTTCTTTGGCGGTGGTGTCCTCTTTTTATGCCATTGCATGGACTCTTGTTTAGACTTAGGCTCAAAGAGATGAAGCCACGTTTCATCTCCGGTAACAAACCGTTCCAAAATATTTGCAGGTTCATCTCCACACAACTCCAAAAATTGCGAAAATTGCAAAAATTTTTGAAGTGGCACGGCGTGAGCATCCTCAGTACCCATCTTGCACCGACTTTTCTTATACCCTGGTAGTCATGTAGGATTCGCAAAATGGTGGTATCAGATACTACAACTAATGCAGATAACTGTTTTTTCTTCAAACTGGTGTCCTCCAGTACTATTTTTTCCACTTTTTTGACGATGTTTGATGTAGTGGCCTCAACTGGCCTTCCTGAGCTGGGGTCGTCTTCAATCGACTACCAACCATGTTAAAAAAGACCATGCCACTTGTAAATAATTGATTTACTAGGGCAATATTCCCCATAAACGGTTTCCATTTCATTCAAATGGTCTGAGCGTTCTTTCCTTGCTTGGTAAGGAATTTTATTACAGCACGGTGTTCAATTTTCTCCATAGTTTCAGTTTTCATCCGGGTTAACTTGTTTAGCAGGCGAGTGTTCGTAAACGAATGATGCAATAGGTTTTTTTTTTTTTTTGAACTGACTACACTGTTAGCCTTAGGGGCCCTATCCTAAAACAGAGCCGCTGCGGCTTTTACAGCTTCACCGGACTTGATGATGCAATAGGGCTGAAACTCAATTTATATACTAATGATGACTCCCCAATTAGTATGGCACTAAGCTAGCGCCCCTATCCCCACTCCATCAACTCCATTCCACGAACTTTTGGACCTCCCAGCGTATATACACACTTTACGAACACATAGGGCCGCGCGCCCAAAAGAGTTGAACTGTCTATACCATCTGTAACTCACATTAGTTTAATGTTTTTTTTCTTTTTTAATAATTAATAGTTTCTGGAAACCAATTACTTGACAGATCGTATGCGTTATATCAAATTAATCTAGTTCGAACTAGAATACGGAGACAGTTTAAATCTAGATAGACTAATAAATAAAATATTAAGCAATAACTGTTTACATCGGCACTGGGAACCTGAGTGACCTCGTTAAAACTGGTAGAGTGATGTTATGTAGCTCTCACACCGTTTGCGATCTATCGTCAGGTGCAGCTTGTCAGACAGGACTGAACTCGAAGACCAGTCATCCAGGGGTCAATAATATTTTTTCGGCAATGTATTATGGTATAGCTTCATCGATAATCTTTTCAGAATAAAAACTTTCACCCACAGCTAAGAAATGTCTTAATAAATATTTCTTTGGTCTAGTATCATCTTTGTTTGGAAAACAAGAATTACAAAGTAAAATTCAAGTTTTGTTAAAAGTATATAATATACTAATGTGTAACTGCGACTTTGTCTGGTATAAATTGCATTTTGCTGCTGAACGGTAACTAATTGAATTTAATAGGCTTAGATCTATTTCTTATGATAATGATATAGTTTTTGTACATCTTCTTGCTCTTGCTCCACCTAAATAAGGTCGACCCTTGTTTTCCTACTTCACTTTGTATACTGATCTTCGACTTAGAAATGATGTAGCTATTGATAGCTAAATACCTATTATCATCGCCTTTAAAACCTTTCACTACTGCATTATAATACCAAAATATATAAATTTATAATATTATTTGGAGACTTTAGTATTTAATATATTAACTGATATAATTTAGTTCTGTATTGTTAGATAACAAATCATTATTCGTTTGCGTCATATAAATAATAAACGGTTTTATAATAGTTTATCTGACAGTGATGGGTTTAGAAAACACGGGATTTTTCTATAGGTTTTTTTTTCGTTGTAGTAACAAACTATTGGTGTACATTATTGTACAGTTAAAATACATATACTCACATATATTCCCCTGATAAGCTTCCACCCTCAAAATGAAAAGCAATTGCCCTTAAGAACTAATTCCCATTGTAAATTTATCGTGTCACATCGACCACAACTTCTGCGATTGTAATCAAATACTTAAAACACTGAAGTATAAAAACCGTTTTAATAATTAATGTGACTTATTATTGTATACAGAAATATAAACGGCAAAGTGTAAAAGGTCCTTACATTATTGCACTCACACTAAACGTTCCAAATCCGCACCTGCCCTAGTGCGAATGAAACTAAACAGGTGCCACTGAGTTATAATCGTGTTGATGTATGCACCGATGCGCTGCGCTTGCGCCTGCGCAGGTGAAAATGTGCAGCGACGCTTATCTAAATACGCGAAATAACCGGTCAATCAATGAGGCCATTACGCGCGGGTTTCTGGTGAGTGTATGGATATAAACCGATTCGAAAAAAATAATAATCTGTCCAAATATTATACAACTTGGGTTAATGACCCGAGGTATCTCACATACGATGTAATTAGCGTAGTATACATGATGGTATATTATATCCAAGTACAACTGGGATCATTGAAATGTGAATATCTATCGACAGTGGTAGTCATTGTAGACTGTAAATGGTAACCTCTGGTTAAATTGAATAAACTTGGCCTGGAAATGCGACGGTCAGAAGCAAGTCGATACCCTGATATTATCATTATGTTGGACGCTATTCAATCGAACACGAATGCTCTTCAAAGAATGTGCTGTTGAGGTTGAATGCGTTCTCTAAGATAATATTCACCAACTATCACATGAAAATATCTATATATGAATACGTGAAGCAAAAGCTTTCGGCACCTTTTTAAGCGTATTGCGTGCACGGAAGAAAGACTGTGAGATTTGGCATCGTTAAAGTTTATATGGCGAAGGAGGGCAGAAAGATAAAATTTATCTATAATATTTGTTACTAATATATTAAATCAAATCAATTAATACTGCAAATCCTAACCGGACCAGTGCCATTAAACTTAGACCTCCCAAAATATTGACATTGTCACTCAATGAAAAGTGACAGCAAGTAATGTAGATAATACTCATTGTTTAGGTTCATGAATACTGCAAGTGTCAAACAGAAAATAGTCTATGATCAAAAAGTTGCAGGTCGAATTTCGACCTTAGGGCGATCGCTAGTAAATGTAAATGTAGCAAAAAATTAGAGTCTACACTACATCCCCATTTCTACTTGAGACTTACAGTAGTTTTGTAACATGTATATCTATACATAAAATAAATTGATTCCCGCTGTCTATCCCTATGTACGCTTAAATCTTTTAAACTACTCAACGGATTCTAATACGGTTTTCACTAAGATTTAGATATGTTTTGCGGAAGGTTAATATACAATACATTCCAATTAAATTTTTTTATAGTAGAGAAATTTCAATTATTTGTAATCGAGTCGTCAAAAAGTCATTTTCGGGCGCTTACATGGCTTACGCTGGCTAAACCATAAGAGATACATCAAAATAATGTTAGTGTTTAATTAATGTTTATGTGTATAATAATGAGCCTATTGCTAGCTTTAGCTGATATAGAATTTTATAGAAAACCCCAATAGCACTTTGCTCAACCTGAGAATCGAACCTAGGACCTCGAGTGTAGCAGTCGCGTATAGGACCACTAGGCTAATGAGGTAGTTATGAAGTTATTAACTGTCAATATTAAAGCGACAAACTCTAAATCAGGGTTTTTTTAACATAAAATATAGTACTTTGTAAATTGTACCCGTGCGAAGCTGGGGCGGGTCGCTAGTATAGTACAAATATCGCTGGGATTACTACGACATTCGGTAGAAATAATTCTAGTTCACATAATATCTTGAAATAGTTCTTATAATATATATATATATATACCCTATGTACAATATTTTATTGCTTTGGCTTCGCACCGACTCCCGGGATTTTCGATCTATTTTTTGACATTTACATTTAAAAATACACATAATACAAGGTGTAACATAAACAAAGCTAATTCCGCGGACAAATAAAACATCACCGGATTCTTGTTGGAAATAAAACAAATTTAAACGAGACGAAACATCACAACTTCGACGTAACAATCTATCACGTCGCCAATTAAATAAAGAATGTCATGCGCAGGAGTCGGGGGCTCGCGTGATTTTCAATAGGGCTGTCACTAGGATATAACGTGACAACGGCCACATTTTACTTAATTTATAATACTTCATATCTAAAATTGGTGTATGAAGTGCGGGTTACTAATGTGACTTGATTCGAGTTTTTCATTTTATAATAAAAATAATAAACAAAACTGAAATCCTTTCAATAGTCAAAAACGTCTCTAGGAGACTGTTGGTAGATTGTCACCGCTCGGCTGCGTTTTTGGCAATCTTTTGTGTAACAAAAAAAAAACTAAACATCCGCGATGCTAAAAAGAAACGTTTTAAAATGCAATCGAATTCATCACAAGACAATTTATAACAACAAAGAAAATTAACCTCAATGATTTTGAGAAGTTCCCTAGTGTATCTTCGAAGTAGAAGATCCAATTACAATTAATTTAAAAGTTCCTTGAGTTATTCCCTACCTAAAAAAAAAGAATCACCCAAATTGGTTCATATACATAAAAGTTACGCCTTAATTCCATTTAAAAAACATACATTCGAATTGAGTAACCTCAGTCTTTTTTAAAGTCGGTTAATATGTAAGCAATTTCTTGAAATATTTTACGAAATAACATTGTTCCCATTAACGGCACGTAGTAAAGCGGTTTAACCCGGATCGTCGAATATCTACTTACTCCAGTAAATTATTTGACAATAAAGCAAGTAAGGTATCTTCTACATACCAATATATCCTTTATATAATATAACAAAATGATATAGACGTACTATATAACTGACATCAAACGTGTAGTCACGTAAAATAAAAGGATCTAAAACCGAAGAGGCGACAACCCTACCGGTCTCGCGGGATTTGGACGCCTTAACTCGCTATTTTCGTGTGCGCCGCGACATAGAAAGAGAGAAAGAGAGACATTCTCTGAATCTATTGAGTTTAAAATCGTAATTTTAAAAGGATTTAGATTTATACAGGGGGCGCGGATGAGTTTTTAAAATGTTACGTCTGGGTTAATGGTAAATTGAGTATTATTTCTGAGTGGATCATTTCAGATTTCTTCATCATTTGCACTTCATAAGCATGATTGATGCTGCCTATTTTAATACATTAGGTGATTTTTTACAGCTCGGTTTGACGGTAAGTGGTTACTTACTAATATTTATTATATTAGTCAAGAATGATTACAAGCTTAATGTTTAAAAAAACTTTTAAATTTAGTTTAGTATTTTGTTTATATATACACATACTTAGCTCTTATTTATGTATAGTTACTACATAACTACTAAAATATAAATTGTGTAAACTTATCATTAAACGGACTATATCAATTTTATAATAAATTTTTACTTTAGGTTTATGAACCTTTAGGGGCATATACAAACGTTCTAACATGTCATGAACTAAATAGGTTTTTGGCTGTTCTCCGATATACTTACAAATAAAATATATTTTATTAAATAAAATCTAATAATAGGTGTAATAAAATTTAATTTTAAGAAGTAATGGTGACTTATAGAAAACAGTGTTAAAATTTCTATATTTCTGGATTAAAGATTCTTCGAACATAATTTTGATTGATTGCTTCTACTGGAGCAATAATAAGTTAGCAGTAATACATCTGTCAAATGCTTATTCGTATTAAGTATTTACTGGCCATAATTTACTTACTAATCGTAATATGAATTTGCCATTTTAAGCCCACATGTATTTCGACATTTAATAAAATTTCCGGCTATCAATCTGCTCTTGCGAAATATGTAAACAGGTTGTTATATTGAAATTTACAAGTCGCTAGAAAAAAATATAAAGTGCTTTAGTAATAAAAAAAATCGCAAGAGACCTCTACAAAATTAAACATCAACCTATACATTTTGAAACCCTTATAAAGTCCTTTTTTTAATTTTAGTTTTTTATTTTTATTTTGTGCGACCCTTTAACAATTTTTTATCAAGTTGATTTTCGATGAGATTTCTAAAAATGTGTTAATTTTAACATAGTTTCATGTGAGAAGTCATTTTTTTTTTTGCTACCTTATTATATCTAGAAGGAGTCTCTTCCAGATATCACTACCATTTCCGTGTAATAAAACACGTAGTAGCATTCAACAATGTCGATATTAATTACTTTCATGATTTATATTTAGTGTTCGCTTCAATGTCGTTCTTATCCAGTGATTCAAGTAGGTATGTATTGTTTAATTACAATTACATACACCCCTCCCACATTTGTTTGTAAAGTTAAAACGAAAACGCAGAACTAGATCGTTAATTCAACAAGGCTGCGCAGACGCACCCCACAGGTAGCGCGCATTTACATTTCGAATTTGGAACATGAAAAGTCAATTAGTACGCGCGGCGGCGGGCACCACTTCTTTTAATATGTGACCGACCGGTGCGTATGCGCAAATGATAATGTAGGGTTGAAATGTAATATGAAATTTATTTTTACTTCAAGACTTTTTGATTTAGAAATTAGTAATTGAATGTAACTTAGTAACTTGCATCGGCACACCAGCTGTTTCAAATCAGCAGTAACAACCAACAAATAATTAGTTTTATAATTACAGTCTTAAGTTGAGGTTGTTGTATGGGTATCTAATCAATGAACTACCAAGAACCATTTAGCACCAGGTTGAAAGCATACCTGTTATTAAACGACTTCAAAATAAGAGGCAGTTACTCAATTCGAATGTATATACAGTCAAACCTGGGTAAGTGAGAAAACTTTATAAGTGAGAGTAATAGCCAGGACCCGTCATTTTAAGCTCCCAAAACCTCTGTTAGCGAGAAACAGAAACCTTTGTAAGAGAGAGTCGTTTTTCCCTCATGGACCTCCGTAAGTGAGACTGCTACTTATCTATACCTCTATAAGCGACAGTCGAGCTTTATTTATTTATATTATTTAGGAGGAACAAATGACAAAACAAATTACAAATTTAACATCTGCTATTTTATGACTCATTCTTAACTTTCGTGGAACTTCCTACCATTGTTTTTGTATTGTTTTCTCGTCAATATTGTACCTATTCTATTTCGTGGAAACTAAATAACGTTTTTATTTTATCGCATTCCTTTCGGATGGACACGTGTGCCTGTGTACCATCCTGTTTGTCGGAACTCGGGTTAGTGAGATACCTCTATAAGCGAGAATGAGATTGTACTCCCTTGAACTCTCGCTTATCCAGGTTGACTGTATATATATTAGTAATTTTCAGCCATAATTTCTTTGTTTATGAACCGATTTAGATGACTCTTTTTTCGTTGGAAAGGGGATATACCTCAAGGATGATCCTATTTTAATTTCATCGGTATTGTCTTGCCTACTTCTTTCTTATAAAAACGTATTATGATAACTCTGAAAGGACCTGACCGAACAAAGTGAATAATAAATTTACTCAACCTTAGTGGAAACTGATTCAACTGTACAGATAAAAAACACTTTTTAAGCATTAATAATATTACTATGGAAGTTATTGTTACCTTTTATCATATATCTATGTGTCGATAACTTGACGCGAACTATGACCAGATAGAGCACATATAAAATTTACTAAGAATTTCTTAGTGACAACCCTAGCGAGTTGAAGATCAGAACGTGGGTGTTCACTAACAAAGGCATGTTAGCTTTTAATTGTTTTGATTATTTAATTGAATATCCTTATCATTTATCTTCTCATTAGGAGGTAAGCAGAGATCTTAATAATATGCTACTGTAACTTAAGTAACCTTTTTTTACAGTACTTAATTAAAAATTAAACTTAAGCAATGATAGTTGGTAAATGTCGAATTACGCCTCGAATGATCGGGATTTGAACCAATGAGCCTCGTTTTATGAATACCCGTTCTCGTTGACAAAATAATAACATAGTACTTAATTAATGATCACGTTAAAAATCAACCATTAAGCACCCATCATTATTCTCCAGTTAATGAACTTGGGAGCACATATAACTTCAAATTAAACCTTGTTACTTGATAACAAGACAATTTTTAACAGAAAAGAAAACCAACTTTAATGATTGTGAAGGATTCCCTAGTGTATCTTCGAAGTTGGCAGTCCAATGCTAATGAAATTAAAATAGGACCACCCCAAGAATCATCCATATCGGTTGATGAACAAAGAAGTTACGGCTGAACATCCCTAAAAATTATACATATATACTTTCGAATCGAGTAATAAGTCGATTAATAAAATACTATCTTCAGCTATATCATCACTTTACGCTGGGAGAAATCATATGGTTCATTTCAAGCGTTTTAAAACGTAAAAAGGTAATCGTAAACATTTTCAAAAATACCACACCGGTTCGGAGACCAATCGTCTAAATTCCATTAAATACTAAATTAAACGTTGTATGCATAATTGTCAACCCTAGTTTATATAGATTTTTTATAATAGATTGTGTGTTTTGCTTTTCAACGTCATAGACAAATCCTAAACATGAGAAGTTGTGAATGCAATTTTTTTTTTCAAGAAAAAGATGTCCTGAAATTATTTTATAGAAAACCACTGTTTACTTGTTTGTATTTATGTCATACTCATAGAGACTTATAAATGTTACACTTATGTTTGCAATTAATGAATTAGGGTGTAAGGGGTATCTAATTACATCTTCAGCACTGAGACGCCCAAGTGGTGCACCCTGCTGAGTAACGAACGAGGAAATGGTGATAGCGGGGTGGTAGGGATGTATAGCCCGACTGAGTCGTGACCACCATGCATGTGGTGAAAAGCCCGTTCATATGCATATCTAGTTAAATCAATGCAGGTATGACAACGGTAACCGTTGGATTTCGATCTCTCGGTGGTCGCCGTTGTATTAGGATTGTACTGTGGTAAACGACAATTTGTCGTGCTACTATTAAAAAAATAATACTGCGCATACCCTACATATTATTATATTAAAAATAAATAATGTTAACTTAAACTTATTTAAATATGATAAAAAAACTCGTTAAAATGATTTGCTTTGAGACGACACGTTTCGGGATCAGCATTTGCTTCGATATCTTCGAGACGCCATCATGAAAATGAATACTTTGTTAAAAGTGTTTATCTCTCCACGGTGAACATTATTAAAATGATACAGAAATACCTAGCCTGATTTACCATTTCAAAATAAATTCTGAATGGACACAGTGTTGTAGGAAAAGCAAAGAATCAAATACTGTCAAGCGTTTTAAATCGTCAGTGCGTACATCGCGTCGTGAGCCGACGTGGTCAATGCTGATCAATTCAGCGCCATAATTACGAGCTAATATTATTAAAAAATAACCAATGATAATAAAATATATACAATGTTTTTCAATAAATTATCAAGTGAAAATTGGCATGAGATATAAATATTAAAAAATGAATCGATATTATTTCAAACTATGTTGTTTACGCACTAAGAAAAACTAAATAAGGTCCCATTAGGGTTAGATACAGAACGCGGTACAATCAAATGTAGAAATTACTGACAAAATAAAAATCACTCACAATACCACTCATACCTACGTCTACCCCTTTTTAAGCGTACTGCGTGCATGGCAGACTGTGAAATTTGGCATGGTTAAAGTTTATATGGAGAAGGAGAGCAGAAAGCTAAAATTTGTCTATAATATCTGTTACTAATATATTAAATGAAATAAATTAATACTGCGAATCGTAAACCGATCCGTGGCATTGAACTTAGACCCCTCAAAATATTGACATTGTCATTCAACGAAAAGTGACAGCAAGTGATGTAGATAATATTCATTGTTTAGGTTCACGAATACTGCAAATGTCAAACAGAAAATAGTCTATGATCAAAAAATCAGTGGTCGAATTTCAATCTTAGAGCGATCGCTAGTAATGATGAATATGCAACGTTAGTTGAGGAAAAGCCAACATTAGAAAACGGGGCCACTATATTGAAAAGTAATTTAAATTTAAAAGAAACAGAGTTAGTGAACTTAGAAGTTAAATAAAAGTAAATTGAAAAATTAAAAAATCAATTGTAGAGTACAAATTTTTCGTGCTTTAATATTTTAAACCACAAATTAAGACAAGTTTTCGCCTTCACGTAGTCAATAATTGTATAAATTAGTTTAGTGTCTTTGCCTGAGACGGATAAGCAACATCGATATAATTTGTCATTCAGGAACAACAATAGCACAAATTCATACAAACCACTTGCTTAAACAGATCAATCAGTCTGATTCATTGTTCAGTCATAATTTATCGGTGTCGTATCCTACATTAATTTATATATTTATATGAACACCTGTTCATATACTTACTTACGTGATAGGTAGGTAGATAGAACGTTAACCAATTGTTTTACATAAAATTTATTTAGGCGCGCCTTGAGAGAACTGAGATCGTCTTTCGGATGGAAATAGCGTTCAGTAAAATCCTTTTCAGATTTATATTTACATAACTCAAAAATAATAATACTTTCTATATATTATTACGTGAAGCAAAAGCTTTCGGTACCTTTTCAAGACCAAAGACTGTGAGATTTGGCATGGTTAAAGTTTATATGGAGAAGGAGTGCAGAAACCTAAAATTTATCTATAATATCTGTTACTAATATATTTAATTAAATAAATTAATACTGCGAATCCTAACCGGACAAGTGCCATTGAACTTAGACCTCCCAAAATATTGACATTGTCACTGAACGAAAAGTGACAGCAAGTGACGTAGATAATACCCATTGCTTAGGTTCATGAATAGTGTAAATGTCAAACAGAAAATAGTCTATGATCAAAAAGTCGCAGATCGACTTTCGACCTTAGGGCGATCTCTAGTAATAATTAATAGGTGTAAGTACTGTCGAATTACATCTATATATCCAAGACGCTCAAGCCAACCTCACCTGCACGTAGCGCATCCTATTGACTAATGAACAAGGACATGGCGATAGCAGTGTGGTAGGCCTGTATAGCCCGACTTGGTCGCGACCACCATGCATGTGGTGAAAATTCCGTCTTAGTGACTTGCTTTTGCGTGTCGCGTTTCGGTAGTAACCTGTATATATTCAGTTAAATTTATTCAGACCAGCATGACAGCGTCGACCACCAACGATAGGCTATACGGAAGCAGTAGCGTCGGCGTGTGAGTGTCGGTTTAAAAATAAATTTAACTCAGGTGAAACCGTGGGGCACAATTAGTATTTAATGTCATTGCATGCTTCGCTTTGCGCACGCGCTTGGAACAATCGGAATGAACTCCGTCATTAATTTGAATACCTCCCCACTAGAGGGGGGATTGCCTAAAGAAGACGTATCTCACCACAAACCATTGTCCATTGTTTTTGTATGCTATTATTTATGACGGACGACGTCGCCTCTGTCTCGCTCCACCCCCAACGGTTGCACTATCTGTCTCGCTCGGACGAGGCTTCCGTCCGGTAATGCCGCATCTAATAAATAACGCTTCAAAAGATTATTTATTAGTTTATTCATAGAATTCCGTGGCGTATTGCCGTGGACGACATCGGTGCTTCGTATTTTTATTCTTTTGGTACAGATTTGTGGATGTCGTCAGACAATGGGTAGTTTTGTCTGCTTAGTAATGCTTGATTGACTACCTTTCTCACTGAGGGCCGTGGTTTTTTGACTCTAAAGTTATGTGCACAGAAACAGCTTGAGTGGTTTAATGTTTTGAATGACAAAATTGACTACGCTAAATTCATGAAAAAAGAAGAACACGTCACAGTGATTTGCTTTAAGGCTTTCCGTGAACTTTTTAAACTTGGATTTTCGCAGGCCGCCGTAATAACAACCAAGTATCTAAACTAAAATCTAAAGGTATCAAATATGCCCCAACTTCTTTGCTATTTCAGAACTTGGGCCCAAGTCAATAGATGCTGTGTATGATCGCTCTAATAATTAATTAGGTACTTAAAATAAATTAAAAAGCAAATCATAAGTCCGCCTATACGCCTTGGCACGTTAGTTAGGACATTTCCAACCACTATTATTATGATAACAACTTCCAAGAGACATGCGTCGATCGTCTTTATTATTAAATTGCAAAGAAAACCCTAAATTAATTAACAACAAAGTTAAATAACAAAAACAATGTACATAAGGACACGGCTCAGGGCTGTTAGCCGACGAAGCACCACGCCTGCCGCGCCGAAGCGCACCGTCTCGACCGCCATAAATTGGGACACACTCCACCCGCTCCCGGATAAGTGTCCAAAATTTTCACAATCCGGCAATAAAAAGATAATTTATTTGAATAGCTCTTATTGTTTTCGTTATTTATGTGTATGCAGTAATATAATCTAGGACCCGGGGACCCTGTATAAATAATTTTGAGTCTAATGTCCCTCCTTGCTTAATCTCTTAAACGATGCGCGTTCGGAGCGCGTTTGTCCGACATAATGGCCGACTGAGGTATTTTTAGATCTAAATAAACATGATTTGTTGTTGCGTTTGTGACAGAATTTAATTTCGTACGGCCCCAGTGGCTCCCCCTTGTCGTGGATCTTTGAATTATTTTAATGACCCTACCGAATTTAATACCCGTTTATCAGTTACTCCGAAACTGTTAAAATAGATAATGTTTTTATTTTTAATCACAAGGTCCCTAGTGAAACTTTAAACTGTACTTTGATGATCAGCCTTTAAATCTTTAAACCTATAAATATGTACGTATATGTAATGTGTATGTAATAAATATGTATCTACATATACCTAGGTTTTATGAAAAGTTTCCAACCTAACTGAGATACAAGACATTTTTTCTTAAAATTTATTTTTATTTCTCTACATAATCTCCATGTAATTCTATACAATTCTCCAAGCGATGCTTCTATCTCTTTAACCAGTCCAAATAGTACTCGGCGTCTTTCTCGGCGAAATAGTTGTTTACGAAGTTGATGGACTCCTTATTTGACGAAAATCTTTGTTCTCCGAGCGCAGCTTTATAACATACATAACTATAGAATTTGTCGCGATATGCTTCTATCGGCAGATATAAATGAGAACTTACGGCAGTTGGGTATGTTAACCCTGGAACATAGACGCTTGGTAGCTGATCTGATGTTTTTATATAATTTCGTTAACATATCCGTAAACCCCAGACAACCAAGACTACCAAGACCAAGAACCAAAACTAATTATACCAGACATTCAGTGTTGATAAGGTGTACGCTTTCATAAAATGCGAAAGCTGAAAATTTAGACATATTTGTTATAGTAATGCAGCGTTTAAAGGAAAAGCTATAATTATTATTAAGAATTTTGATAAATATATTTAAATAATACACATATTAACGCAAACACACTCCTGTACATACACACGCACATACCAGAAGCACTAAGTACATCGTTCTTTTTGATGCAAATAATATTAATTGATAATTTCGTCAGGGTATAAGATTGATTTTTTTTTTTAATATTACGATTGATATTATTTTTGCTAAACAAATATGTCAACTTAATTTTGCATGCATGTTAGAATTTAAGAGCTGTAGATTACCTGAAATAAAAAAGCCAGTTGGGGATATATCTGGTGAATAAGAAGGGTGGTCAAGCAGTTCGAATAGTAACTTGTAGATTTTCGGCATGGCAACCGTTAAGGTGTGAGGTGTCGCCATAAGTCGCCATATTTCGCTCGTATGTCATATTCGGTTTTAAGCACCACGCCAGGCAATACGTACTGGCGGTTTTAAATGCTGCAATAAAAAAATAAAACCCTACTTTGTATTGTATTTCTCCAGCTTTACTCGAGGGTCTAAGTTAAAAAATAAGTTCAATAACTGAAAACTAAAACAATCATAAATAAATAACACATTTTATTTCTTAAAAAGGAACGAAAATAACAAATACAGCAAGCATGCCATGATACCCAAACTAGGAAATCCCGTATCTTGGGTAACAGGTTTTTTTTACAATCTAATAGAACACAACTAAAGAAAAATAAACATGAGAGTGATCGTGCGGCGTAAAAAGATATTAAAAAAGTGGTGATGATCATGATGAGAATCGAAGCGGATTTAAAAACATTTCAAGCTTACACACAAGGTTACCTACCGAACACCAAAATTCGGTGGCGACTGATGAAAATTAGTGAATCTATAGTAGAGGATGGGGAAGGAAGAGACATTACGCCAGCCCCGTATTATGTTTTGACTTTAATAAACAGAACGCTCTGAACAGACGACAACATGGCTGAGTGGCGGAGCGTATGGTGGGACTTTACAGGGAAACCAAAGGCGATGCAAACACTTTTCAGGAATAACGTGGGTATTGAATTCTGCTTCATGTTCTTTCAATAGATGTATGTTTAAGAAACTTCAAAGCACCGAAATGTTTAATTAAAATTCAAGTGCGAACTTTGCATTAGGGAAAGTTTCTAGATACGTAAAGAAGAAATAAGGCAAATCAAAAACAATACATTACGAAATGAAACGTAGTTATTCCTTTTTCAACAGGATATTAAAAGTTTTAAGCACGACTCGAGTACAACAGTTGTATTGCACCGAAATGAAGCACCAATTTTATTGGATACTGTTTAAATGCAATATTTAGAGCCTAATGTTAGTCGCTCGTTATTAAATACTCTAGTATATTAGGTTCTGGACATAAATTTACTGGATATTTTACTTGTTACTCTTTTAATTATTGCTTTTCATGCGTTAAATTCATAGCTAAGCTATAATTTGATGTTTGGTATAATCCACGCAAATAAATTATAGGAAGTGTATATGGATTCAGATAAGACCCATGAATTATTTTGATCTTTGTATTAGAAATGAAAAGATATGGTTGGCAAAAAAATGAAGAAAGTTGGAAAAAAGCTAAGCTCGATCGAGTTTCTTGCTGTCTCTTCTCTCTTCTCCATGACTTGGATGTATTCCCAACCAGTAGTAATATTTGACGTTAATAAGTGCCTTCTTAATGCCTAAATTAAAGTACTTTTTTATTCTGATTTTGAAACATTAAAATTTTTCAATGCCCTTTTGCTTGGACACATGATCGAACTGAGCAAATGACAAAAGAAACATACAATTTATGTGAATGCAAAGATCGGCGAAGACTAACTCATAGGGATCAAATATACAAGGTAGGTATCGATCGTAAAACAAGCATATACCTTTAAAAATGCATTAATTTTTTTTATAAATAAGTAGGATTCGAATGAAGTTAGACTAGCAACAAGATAAAGATTGAAATCATTTGCATTACATAAACATAAAGATGGAAAAAATTTACAATCAAAGAATTCAATATATAATAACAATAAATTAACCAAAATACGATCACAATTCGGAACAGAAGCGCACATCAGAGAGAAAGAGCCTGTAGATCCCCTCCCGACGAGCAAACGAATAATTTCTTTATAAATTATTACACCCGGAGAATTGAACTGATATCCTTCAAAGGCGGCGGCGGGTAGGGAGCGGGGTGCGCGCGGGGTGCAGGACGTACGTACACCGTGATTTATTGAGCTATAAAGTATTATAATTAAAAGCTGGGAACGTTCGCAAAACTATGGGGGCAAGCGGAACTACCGCTCGTTGGGGAGATCATTTGGTCAGGTTGGAGACAGAGGTTATATGTTATGTACCTGTTCATAACAGTTTCTTATCACCCAACGTTAGAACTTTGAAAATAATAATAAACTTAATGAAATTAATTACTAAACAATCATAAATTTATTTCTGTTTTAGCTAAAATTAAATTTAATACAAAAATAAGTAGAGTTAAAATATGTCATTTGTACGTTATTCCAAGTTATCCCTTAGCAAATTTACTAAACTAATGACGCTGTAAAGGTCATAAACGTTAGCCAAGGTCTTAAACGGAAATCAACTCTATAACATCCGATGGCTGCAACTTTTCTCGGTATTATAAGAAGTTGAATTCACACACCAGTTGCAAATAAGTGTTCAAATCAGTGGCTTCTCCAGTATTCACTGGACTAGCGATTTAATTTTAATTTAATTCAATTTTAATTTCGTACCAAATGTACAGTAACTGCTGGCATTGCTAGCACTGAAATAAGTAATTATAGGAATGTATATATATGTCTATAAATGTTAACAAAAGTCATCGGATTAAAATAGCCATCCAGCTATCAGTCAATCGTCAAAACACATTTAAAGTGTAGGTAGTAAGTCAGGAACGTGTTAAAACACTAGCTCCACATTCTGAGTGTGACTTATGGCTGATCTACGATCGCTGCATTTTCATCGTCAAAGACTATTTTAGTGTAGATGAGATATTCCTTTGATTTACTATTTACAATAGTGTTTTAATTTAGCGTTTCGAGTGTGCTTAAGCTTAATGCTGTAGTTAGAATATAGTTACAACAGAAAGATATAATGAAAATGATTGAAAAAATGGATCTTAAAATAAACAAATTCAAATCACAACTGCACCAATATGAATTTAATAATTAAACAAAAGTCAAAGTGATAATAATTTATGCCATTTATATTTATGTTATGTATGTTGTATTGTATATTAAAGCTTCTTATTAAAAATTTATTTTATATATGTAATTATGAATACTAGCGGTCGCCCAATGAATGAAGTATGAACCTAAACAATGAATATTATATCACTTGCTGTCACTTTTTATTGAGTGACAATATCAATATTTTGGGGGGTCTAAGTACAATGGAACTGGTCAGGTTAGGATCCGCAGTAATAATTTATTTAATTTAATATATTAGTAACAGATATTATAGAAAATTCTTAGCTTTCTGCACTCCTTCTCCATATAAACTTTGGCCATGCTGAATCTCACAATCTTCAGTGCACGCAATACCCTTCAAAAACGTTACAAAATTTTTGCTTCTCGTGTTAATTTATTGATATTATCGAATAGTATACTTTCTCTATTTATATTTTATTACTATTCTGAATATGTATACTTTCGTTTGCAAATTTTAATTTTATTTATTTTTTGTAATTGCACTACCTACAATGATATATTTTTCCACAATAGGTACTCCTGACAAGTATCGATGAAAATTCCTTGTGGTGTTACAACTCGCCAGTGTATGAACCAAAATGTTTAATAAAGTATACATTAAACGATACCAGGACTATTACGCGAAAAAAATTATCAAATTTTAAGCAAAAATAGCTAAGTCGATAGTTTGCCGTAGCAAGTATATTCATTGTCCATTCTGCGTCGTTTCTTCCTTGGCTCGAAACGGGCGCTGTGAAAGTTGATCGTGAATGATTTACTTTAAGAAACGGGTCACATATCTCAAGCCCAACGATCGCGATCTTTGGAAACGTATCGTGGATGAAAAATAAAACCAACAAGAACACACATAACGGTGAAGGAATTTAGTGTGTTTTACGGTCGTTTTCAATAACATATCTAAGTTTATTCTCCACAATTAATACATATTTTTAATAAGTACTATCTTTAACTTAAGACATTATCGGCTTCCCTCTTATCTATTCAAGCTATAGGATATGGATATATATTATGTTGATACGAAAAACTATCCATCGATAGGTTATTTATAAACAGTAAGGACAAAAGGTTACATATGTCTATCTTTAGTAACTGAAACAACAGATAGATAGGTTTATGTAAAACGGTCGTTAATTATCTTCGTACACGTTCAAACGTTTCTTTTCTTCCCGTACGTATATTAACAGTGACCCTGACGAAAAAAAATTAAAATACATTTGATCATATTTATGAAGTAAAACATTCATATCCTATTATGTCTAATTTAACATGTCCTGATAGGTAATTTTTTACAACTTAATACAACTCATTCCATTTTCGTAAATATTAAGGTTTACCTAACGGTAATTTTTCCTTTCCAAGATGTGTGGATGCGTGGGCTCCTGAAACTGGTCTTAATACTTTAGTTCACAGGTGGATATTGAGTTTGTAACAACTCGAATTCATATTCACATTTACATAATTTGACTAGCTGTGCCCGCGGTTTCGCTCATGTGGACTACAGAATGACATCGATCGGGCACACCTGCGAATCTTGCTTCCCCGCTCTCGGCTATTTTAGAGACAAAAATGCTTAGTGTGGGTATTTCTTAGAAGATATACATATACTCTCGACGACTTTTTTGTAGTTCTTTTTTAGGTCTACATTTATGTAGTACATTAATTTGATATATTTGTTATACTTTACACAGCGTAAGCCATTTAAGCGCCTGAATTGATTCACCATAACGAGTTTTTTTTTATTTGCGCGGAACCCTATTTCTTTTTCCAACCAAAAAGTGACCTAAATTACTCCTTATAACATCAGCTATGTACCAGTGAAATTCCGTCAAAATCAATCCAACCGAGACAGACAGACAGACAACATTTTTTTTTATGTTTATTTTTTTAAATTAAGCTATTATTTTGACGTTACAAACAGTCACTTCATTTTTATTAATGGTTTAGACGATTACCTAATAACTCGCCGCTGTAATTCTGTATCATAATGTGACAAACAGTGACCTGTGATTTCGCAGTCGTTCGATAAACACATTAGTTAAGTAATTATTAACAAAATTAGCTTACCCCTAAATTTGTATGGTGTATGCAAAGATTAAATAATTACCTGTGAAACAAATATTTAATATTTAATCAACAATTCATTATTATCAAAAATATCTCTATGTTTACTTGTAATTGTAAATCATAGCATAATTTCTCCAGATTTAGTACCGTTTTTGGTATTTGAAGGCATGCTGGCTCAGTGCCTTCGAATCAAGCTTCAATGAAGTAAAGTTCCATTAAAGTCAGATTTATACATATTATGATTGTATGTTACATATAGGGTTGCCAACCATACTTTATAATAAAGTGTTCTACTTTATTTTCGGTATATATTTAGTTTCTTTTGCAAAAGAATAAAGTATGCGAAAATACTTTATTTACAATCTTTAATACGTAAAACGAAACACTCGTTTGGGTAATTACTTAACTATATATCGATACTTATAAGTAAAGAAAATCTACTAAACATTATAAAGAACTCTCAGACAAATATATTGTCGGCAAACGGCAACATTTATATACTTAAAAATGCATCTGATAACTTAGCAGTGTAAAATAATAATATATATTTCTTATATAGTCTATGTCACCGCTACTTCAACTTACATTATGAGAGTTTTTTCGGTAACAATGATAAAGTGGCAGAAGGGATAGAAGTGACAGATCATCATAAATTTAATGAAAAAAAATACAAGTTTTAATTGTTTCAGGGAATACAGAAATACTTTTTCTTCCAAATACTTTTTTCCTATTCCAAGAATTTGATACGTTATTTTTCCCAAGAAAAGTTGGCAAACCTAGGTAAAAATTATGTTTAGAGGTAACATAAAATATATTTGTCAAATATCTTTAAAATATTATTTTATTTGTCGTACTTTAACATTGTAGAAAGGATCACAAATTATTCGAGAAACAAGAAACCTGACGTACGTAAGACAGCCTGTGCCGAGTCGAGCACGCCGCGCCGGCTTATGAATGGCGTGCATTAGAACCCATCAACCCGTTTACCGCGGCTTAAAACTTGGCACGCTCGTCGCCAAAAAGGGGGGTGCGTGCAAATATGACAAATTTATGTAAAACGAGCCCTCTTTGTGCGCAGGCAAGGCAGCTACCGGGGAATTAGTGCTCATTCTGTGCGATGTTTACGAGTGCTGGAACACTGCGCGCCTCAGAAATATGGTAATGGTCGCAAGAGCGCGGGAGCGGGTGCGAGCGGTTCCGTCTAGCGATGTCTATGGTATCGACTGTACGTTCGAGTTTCCGCGGTTGCAGAGCTTGTTGCCGGGTGAATGGCGTTCTTTATTTTATCGCTTAAACTTTATCAAAGTTTTCATACATTTATTTTTACATTATTTCCTTGAATTTTGTTTCGCATCGGTTTAATTTAAAAAAATAAAAAACCTTTCATTTCTTAATAGCTCTTACATACATTTTAAAAAATTGTTGGCTTTGGCTGCCTTTGACTTGACATTTGGTTTTTAGTGACCCCTCCAAAGTGAAGGTCTCTTTCAAATATTGTCATTGTTCTCAGTCATAAGCTACTTGTTGCTATAGTGGACTACCAATTTATAAATTACAAGAATTTGGATTTTTAATTGAAGTCCGTGTAAATGCCAGTTCCTGTTTTAAATTTATTGTAAAATTTATTTCTTTTTGAAGCCAGCTCCGGACACCGACGTGACGTGACTTCTACCAACGACATATTAACGTAATATCAAGTGAAATGTTTTCCTAGGTAATTTACGGCTATATGAACGCACGATGTAAAAAGTTATATAATAATTAATAATAAGATTTAATAGGATGCCTTTAAAAAAATGTTTTAAATAAATTTATTTGGGAAATAAATAGTAAGAGAATACTTTGACTATAATAATATTATTTACATTATTTAAATGATGCTTTCTTTAATATTTGCTGAATAGTTACAGTAGCCAGTGGCATTGTTACTCAAAGAAACGATAACAGTTGTGTTTTATAAATCTCTGAACGTTGTTGTCAAAGTAACGTGATCGATTAAATGACAGCGCAGACAGACGGACGAGAATTTTATATTATGTAACAGTGTTTATTGATAATCTAAAAAGTTGCAGTTTTATTAAGTTCTAAAAATATTATTGAAATGAATAACGAATTCAGAAGTGTTTTATATCTGGTCTGGTTAAGAAATCCATATTGATCGATAATATATATGTCTGTTAAAAAGGGTTACCAGTGGAACTCAGATGGACTGAGCAAAATAACAATTTGTATTACTTTAATTTTATCGAATAAAAACAATCGTTATGTTATGTCTTATATTTAACATTGACGCGTGTAAATGCATCAATTTGTTTTTGCCTTATTTATATTAAAAGTAATATATTAACAGTCTTAGTACAAAGGTAATTTGTATGACCAAAGTAACTTCATTAGTTTTAATGTAAGATCATTTAACATTTACGTCTTTATATTACGAAATTAGTACAGATTGCTGTTGTTTTATTAATTATTTCTTACGTCTCCGAAAAATAGTTTGTCTCATCTTGAGTACTTGATTTAACTAAATTATAAAATATATGATTATTAATATGCAAAATATGCGATATGCAAAATGCGACAGCTAAATGGTGTAGAATAGTGAATATCTTGTATGAAATTAGAATTTAAACACTGAATGTTTTCCAAATAAAATTAATAAATAAATTTTAGAAGCAAGTAAATCGCCTGTCTGCTTGGCAGCATCATGCATTCTCTGACAGATAGAAGCCAGATTTATGTGTTTACTGTAGAAATCACGTTGGAGACATGAACGTTGTCGACTTCTTTTTTACTTAGCACTTACGTTATATTTGTAATTGATTTGATGACTTTTGCAGATATTCATAATTTAATTATTTCTTTAAAGACCTACTTTAAGGCTGCGAATTTACCGGAGTTATGATGGTTTCTAGCTCCACAAAAGCTTTGCGCGGAGCTTGCGCAGTGCGAGGATGCGTAGTTAAGCTGTAAAAAGGTGCGTAGCTGAGTGCTGCGAGAATTTGTAGGGGCCCAGAATATCTAATTCCCAACACCATTTTGCACACGTCTCTCACTTTTTTTATATATACAAATATTTATCTCATTTAATCCTCTCTCAACAGAATTGCTCTAAGCTAGGCTAGATAAACGAAGTAATGCTATTATAAATTCTTTCTCGCACACCGCCTACTGACCTCATACATCTCTAATGGATACGCAGCTTCAGCATCAGGAATTTCATAAATATAATAGAAGCGATTCCATAAAACTCATTATTACATATTGATTCATTAACGGTATTACTATTGACTCGATAATACTGTCATACCAAGAAAAGAGAGAAGGTTAGATAAAAATGGTAGGGCTCAGAGAAACTTCCTTTGATCCTGCTTTTCATGTTACTATTATAGATTACCGTCTAGCATGAATTTAATTACTTTAGGCCATTGTGGTTTTATAAAAGATCATTTTTAGAATAATATGTTTATTTATCAAAAAAGCTGACCACTCTGATTCTAGTGGCCTCACTTATCTTTATGATGTTATCATATACTGTAAGTATATTGTTCAGTAAAAAAGTGTTTGCAGTTCGAACCGTTTATTGTTCCGTCAATCATAAACATTCGTCAACGACGACATATTTACCGTGGTGAAAAAAAAAAAACATCCGAATGTAACGCGTAGAGAGAGCTAGAGCAAAATCATCAAAAAATCACCGCCCTTGGCCGTTTCTATTTCTAAAACTTAACAAATAGCCCATTAAAACAATTTATACGTTAGAAAAACATTTGACGCACGTATAATCCAACAATAAAAATAATAATGGGTGAAAATAAATTCATTTAAAGCCGCGACAAAGTCATCGTCGACTTGAGATCAATCATCGTCGGTTTAACGAGTTGCCCAGCTGTTGTCCGACCGATTGATGGACCTATAAACTATATTTAAACGTATGTGAGAAATATTACGTGAATACTCATGGATTACTGTCTTACGTTTGATTCGTTGATGTTCGAAAAATATTTGGATACGGCAAATTATTTGGGGTTGGTAATAAATTTAGAAAATGTCATGTATAAATTAGCGATTTAAAATTTACTTAATAGTATAATAATAAAAAATGGTATAATTGAAACATGACTGTGTGAAACATCTTAGTGAATATTATAAAAAAGAAAAGAAAAAAAGTCTGTGTATGTTAGGTCGGACGCACGTCTGGAGTTTACCCCTTAAGTACGATTGCCCTTGAATATACAATAGGCAAAGAGGTGATTCATTGACTGATTGTACCTGTACCTGATAAATAAATACACCTGGCGATCCTGAAACACGACAAACAAAAAGGAAGCCACTGTGAAGATATTTGTTTATTACTATATATACGGATGTCGCGACCCCATAAACCCATCCCCTCCGAACATCAAACTTCAAAATGATCCAGTGAATCCATTAAAAAACCGAAGTCGGATCCACACCGCCAACGTTGTACCAAAGCGTCGACACTATTACAATGTTCTCTAAACATACGCTAATATTGCGTCCAACGAATGTTCTAACTCGCCGCAATAGATGTTTAACAAAAAATAAAAATATTGAGGAACAGTGAACGTCAACCAATTTGAAGGGCAAGTACGGGAAATGAGTGACGGGACGCGGTGGAAATTTGCTCGAATATATTTAAGACGGGTGAAACCACGAGGCACACTTAGTTCGATTATATTTGTACAATATAATACTTGTTATGAGGTCGAACTGTAGTTTGATAAAATTATCTAAATACAGTAATATCAATATTCGACAGTAATTCATCGGTTGATAAGTTATATAAGGAACCAAGTACCAAAAATTTATTTAAAAATCCTCATCATTACGAATATCAAAAATATAGATCAGTTGTGATAAGTTAGTTGATAATAATTCTATGGTTATATTAACTCGACTCATCGGATATCACGATCTGCGGTATTGAAATATATCGTAAGGAAACCCATACGCAATTTATTAAAACAGAAAAATTATTAACATAGTTTCCTAAGAAACATGACGAGTTGAGCTACATAACACAAGTACTTATATTTGCTACCATTAATCTATACTTACGCCGGTCGGAATGTAGCGAAATGATATTTATAGAAACATAACTCACGCGACATCAAAAGTGCCCACGCCATTATTAACTGGAGTTACAATGATGCAAACATATTTTGGTGGTAGAAGCATTTTCCAGCTTTATATCAACCAAGTTAAATATCAGTCAACCAAGTACAGTAGTACCAAGTAACCACACTTTAGATCATGCCACTAATATCCGGCGATTTTATATAGTCTTTGATCTTCCAAATAATATATGATTAAACATTTTTTTATCCTTCATGCATCTATCAGCTATGCTTCTAGCGGAAGCACACACACGAACATAAACTATATAATACAGACAACGAAATATTTGATTGTATTCTAAATTTGAAATAAATTTATTGATAATATCAGAGCCAAATCTAGTTTACCTATTACCACATCCATTAATTACTTAATCGGTGGTCGAGCGCGACATAAACTCTGTTATAATGTCGTAAGCAGAGATCACTAACGCATGAATCACGATAATAAAACAATCGTGTTATTGTCATCAAGAACGTTCAGTTTTATATGAGAATTGAAATCATTACGCTACAACCGTAACGGAATGTACAGTCAACATTAAAGATTTGTACTTTTTTTTAAATTTTACATTACAGTGATTTTGCTATTCGCGCAAGTTTCAGAGCTCCATCGTAACATAACCGTAGTATATAATATTCAAAAATAATCTTTAAATATTTATTGAAAAATCCAGTTGATTTGAACATACTACCATATACCAGCTCTTCAGTGGTCTATAAACGCTTGTACCATCATAGATATTACTAGTGCGTTGCCAATCTTGAACACCCCTTCCCCAAAGAATCTGGAAACCTTCCTTACTGCAAGAACATAAAACAAGATCATTTCGCTGCGATCTTCTCTAGGGTGGGGGTATATTCCACCAGTCGGACTGCCCTAAGTAGAGAGAAATAAGTAAAGATTTTTAAAAAAATATTTAATTACAAATTTTAACTTCTAATCTGTTATATCCAAAGCATTTAAGTTTGTAAATATTTAGCTACTGTTTTTTTAATAATGACTCAATGAAATAACTGCGTAGTGTTCTATCTATATAAACTAGCGGTTGCCCAATGATCGAAATTTGACCAGCGACTTTTTAATCATATACTATTTTCTGTTTGACATTTGCAGTATGAACCTAAACAATGAATATTATATCACTTGCTGTCACTTTTAGTTGAGTGACAATGTCAATATTTTGGGGGGTCTAAGTTCAATGGCAGATTGGGTTAGGATTCACAGCATTAATTTAATATATTACTAACAGATATTATAGATAAATTTTCGCTTTCTGAACTCCTTCTCCATATTAACTTTAACCATGCCAAATCTCACAGTCTTCCGTGCACGCAATACGCTTAAATATTTTGCTTCACGTATTAATAATCATACCTATAGATAAATAAAATGTCGAGGTTGGCCCTTATACGCGCGTCACGCAAAAACAACTATAGATAGATTTGGAGCATTTTTTTAAAGTTTAACTCCATATATACTCAGTCCTTAATAAAAAGAAAAATTGTCAAGTTATAAAGAAACTACGATTTCTATGCACTACGCTTTCTTCTATCGTCTACGCGAGCGTAGCTGCGGGCACAAATACATATACATTGCTATAAATACAATACAATTCAAAACAAAGTTTATAAAAATAACATCTGAATTTATCTCGGCTTGTAGATGTGCATACAATTTTCTGAACCTTCTCCTCGACTGCACCCGGCGCGGTGCTGCACTCCTTGACAATCGATTGACGGGTGTCGCGCCCACCCCGCCCTCCCTCCACTCCCCCCGCAAACTCACCCGGTGCTCCTCAGCTCCAGTCCCGATACTCCCTGACCCACTTTGACGTCATATTTATTATAATTTAACTCTAGAAATAAGTTAACTCTATTGTAAATGTACTTACGGAGCGAATTCAATTGCATCTTTTAAGTCTTTCTATAAGTACTAAAATGTTTTTTTTTTTATAATACATACTGTATTTTTCAATTCATTGAAACAATAATTATAACATAACATACCATTACGCCTGTATCCTCGAAGGGTTAGGCAGAGGTATACTGGCGTACACCACGGTTCGCCGGGTATGTTTTAGGTCCCATGTAAAAGGGGGGAGCCTATTGCCATTAATCGGGCACAAAACCAAACTCAGAAAAATTCAATAACACTATGCTCGACCTGGTAATCGAACCCAGGACCTCGAGCATAACAGTCGCGCTGAGGACCAGTAGGCTAATGAGTCTATTAATTAACAATAATTATATTATGTGTGTTTTCATTACATGTGTGTGTGTCATTAATCCGACATAA
Organism: Saturnia japonica; assembly: GCA_033032175.1. Taxonomy (NCBI): domain Eukaryota; kingdom Metazoa; phylum Arthropoda; class Insecta; order Lepidoptera; family Saturniidae; genus Saturnia; species Saturnia japonica. The sequence goes on along the minus strand of CM065306.1, from coordinate 1,163,890 downwards.
TATATGAATAATTTATTAATTATTAAATTACTGAACGCGCGACTATTTAGCGAGACCACTCTGAGGGGCCCCGCCCGAAGTGCAATATTTTGCTATTTGGCGGTCGCCTAACGAAGGGTTGTACATACACTCGTATATAAAAGAAATAGAAAGTCATATGTAGGGGACATAACGCTTTTTCCTTACGTGACGATTTCTACAAGTTAACTTCCAAAACAAGTTCCAAGAATACTATTTAGGTCCATCATGTTTATTATTGACAAAAAAACAGAACAATGAAAAGTGCAAGAGTTGGTTGTTGTTTTAATTTGCAACATAAACTGGGAACATTTAAAAGATGACCATACTATAATGCACAAAGAAACTTTTTATTCTTATCCGATACGAAAGAAAGTTCTTTCATCAATAGAATCTGTTATTAGCTGACTTGAGATATCGAAGTGGAAGCAAACATTTCCTTGACGTATGGATGACGATGCACAGATGGACAGACCGTCGCGTCGAGTCTGCCCCTCTTCTTAAATTATGTCCGGAACGTGATAACGAACTGTGGGGGTTGTGACTACTGACTAGGGGTGTTCTTCAGGTATCGATAAAATTACTTCTTTTGTTAAAAATAACTAAAATAATATAATCATTGACTGTAAGCATCATGTACACAGAAAATAAAATTGTGATAGACGCCATCGAGTTCTATTGTCATCTCTTCTCTTAGGATATAGTTTTCCGAAACGATACTAGGTATTTTAACGCTTATAAGACCCTTCATAACGCATAAATTGAATGTATATTCTTTAATTACTTAAATGTGTATTTAATCTATTTAAATGATAAAATTGTTATCATCTATCTATAAATAATCATATATCAATAAATAAGTTAACAAAACCCAAAATTATCGATATACTAATGTCGATAATAACATCTGTTTAACTACACCCATCCCTAGTGGAATGGGGAGGAAGGCGGGAGGGTATTTACTTCTGCGACATACGAGTACGTGTTTTGTATTGTTTTATTGGCGCCGCGCCGTGAAGAGTTTAAGGGACGCTGGGGTGTCTGTCAGATTGAAGAATATTTTTGAATCGTTTTTTTTTTTCTCAATGAAATTGAGAATATATTACTGAGGGTGACTTATTTAAAACTTAGACATCAATTGTGTTAATTTAAATATCGTATTATATTTGAATTAATGAAAAAAACTTTATGATAATACGTGAAGCAAAAACTTTGTACCCCTTTTTAAGCGTATTGCGTGGACGGAAGACTGTAATTTGGCCTGGTTAAAGTTTATATGGAGAAGGAGTGCAGAAAGCTAAAATTTATCTATAATATTTGTTCCTAATATATTGAATTATATAAATTAATACTGCGAATCCTAACCCGAACAGTGCCATTGAACTTAGACCCCCCCAAAAATTCGACATTGTCACTTAACGACAAGTGACAGCAAGTGATGTAGATAGTACTCATTGTCTAGGTTCATGAATACTGCAAATATCAAACAGAAAATAGTCTATAATCAAAAAGTCGCTGGTCGAATTTCGAGCTTAGGGCGATCACTAGTTATAATAAAAACATAAGTATTGGTCGTAAACTATTTGATAGAACTTGTCCAGTCGTAGTAATTAAGTCGATCTGCTGCTGTATTTGCAAATTAGTCGCCCCTGTCTAGGTTTAAATTGTTGCAAATAGATTAAATTATATACAAATACTATCAGTTTAAAAGTTGCCCAAAAAAATTCTCATAATACACAATTCTACTTTGTTGTAGCAGGTTAGTGATCAGTTTAGTATTAAAGTGATTTTACAATATATTAGTACGCGAATAGACGTATTCTTCCTGATTCTACTATTCTACTCAACAAAGTACTTACTTTAAAGCTTTTACTTTGACGTAGTTACGAACAGTTGACAATTGGCCACTGAACGTCATTTATAATTTTGTCTCGACCTCTCGTCTATGTCTTCATATAATAACTGTCGTCTCTTTGATTTACTACAGTTTTTGACCAGATCACAGACCAATAGACACATTGAAAACACAAATATTCACGTGTATTACTTAATAAATAAACAGACACACTTAAGATAGACTTTTAAATTGTCAAACCGATGAACAAGTAGGAAACACCGATGTAATCGTATTCAAAATGTACTTTGACGATCGTAACTTTTTATGCACAGAGGAAAAAAAGGACAATTTTATTTCAAACTGTTACGTTTCCCGCGCTCGGGGACAAGACGAGCCGTGACGTCACGCAGATAACGTCAAAAGGGTTGAATTCTGTCCGGGAAAAAGTAAAAAAAAACACGCCCTTATCTACGACCGCTGCGGACGAGTGTCCGTTTGTCTCCAACGAACATTATCATAAACAAAGAAAAGTTGTATATTTTTAAACAAATAAATACGACTATATACATAATGTTACGTACAATTTTTTTTATTAAATAGTGTATGTAAATACAGATGTTAAGTACAACGGTGACCGTCCATCCATCAAAAGCATCGGCCGTGGTCTATTGATCCCAAGGAAAAACTGCACATACACTGGCTTATTTCATAGAATGAGCTGTCGGAATTAGTAGGTAACTAACTATAACTAGTTTTCATTTTTATTTATATTAGAAAGGAGGCAAATATAAATCAAAATATTTTTTATTCAATTTAGGCCCCACAGGGCAATTTATGAATGTCATGTTATGAATGAATCACACTACCAACGGTTCGGAAAACATCCCAGACATCGAGAAGAACCGACGAGAAACTCGATCGGGTTTATCAACATCTTATTATCTTTTTTTCATTGTTTTTACAGTATTTAATTATATACAGTTATTATCATTTGAATCACATCCAGACATCACCATTATTCACGTAATCAGCCACACTATAATACCCCGTCGACAATAAAACCAGCTTAACATGATTCTTTAACTTATTATCCGGCAAATAGGTTAGGTTGCTAAGGTAGTTTAATATAGAACCTAACACAATCATCTAAAAAACCTTTTATTTCTAAATCTAAAAGACGGAATGACTATTTTTTATTTATTTCTAGTATTGAAATTGTGCGTGCGTATTGGTTGCAAGTTCAATATTATCTTCATTTTTCCGAACATATCTACATTATATTTTCCAAGATGTATTGGGAAGGAAAAGTTAAGACACTAAATTCTTGATATTTATTCCTCAATGAATCGCATATAATAAACAAGCATACAGCCCGCCTGATGGTAAGCGACCACCTTAGCTTATGGACGCTTATAATACAATAGGTATCATTAGCACGTTGTCGAGCTTAAATCTCTCTTGAAGCTCTGGAGTCTTTACTCAACCTAAGAACATAACACAAGGTTATTTGACTGTGATCTTTTGTAGGGTGGAGGTATTCCACCAGTCGAACTGCTCCAAGTAGAGATCAATCTCCAAAGAAAATTCTTAGTGACCTACCTCTCTTAGATCAATAGTTATGATCTAATCAAATAACTTGGAGCCTACCAATCCGTTACTACCATTGCCTAAGGTGTCTCAAATGTTTTTTGACAACAAACAAACAAAATTTATATGTGATAAAAAATTGTTCTCTTTATTAGGACTACAAAAAAAAAAGTTTATAAAAACATCAATAAAAAAAACTTTCAGAAATAGGTAACGTTACATCAATTTTTTTGATAAACTTTCAAACCCTTTTACCGTGAAACAACCTCCGACGTAACAAATAACAAAAGAAATACCTACTTAATATAAAACTTAACGTCAAAAACAACTTAAACAGCCGAAAAAACAAGTTTACTTTAGTTTGTTAGTTCCATCAGGGTACTTTATGTGCTCGTCGAGGTTGAGTGTCTTCAATTGTCACCAACCAACTTAAACTGTATTCGACCTAACTAATAGACAGTAGGACGGATGTTAAATATTTCGGTATAGACAGACACGAAAGATATCTACTGAAAGGGTTAAATAAACTTGGAGAAAATCTTCTGGGACCCCACATTTAAAGACATCGAAATAAATATATGCATTTGAATAAAATACCAGAGCAAATTATGTGTGCAAATCACACGTGCTGGAAGTGAAACCTTCATATCTATGTTGTTTTTTTTAATTCAGAAAATGATCAAATACACTCTAATTTGAAGTTCATGAAAATGTACATACAAGTATGTACTCACAATCATTATTCACAATATCATTTTCAATTAATGCACATTTGAAATATCCATGATAACCTAATACAATATCAATCAGTTACAAAATGTCATAAGCGTTGTCTAAAAAGTTTTGGTTTCGTGCCTTTTTGATGAAGTAATAAAATTAATTATTGTGTGGCAACAAACTTCTTTTGTACGATTTTACCATTGCCTCAAACTTTCCTATCTCAATTTCTCCCACGTTAAATCTTATGAATTTATGTGTCTGTCTCTTTTTACTGTCGCCTTCGTTTTTTCGTTTCACAGACTTTCAAATCACAACGATGCTAAAGAAGTTTTAACTTCAAAAAAAGTAAATAGTGGTTCATACCGTTTCCTTTTATTAACCACGTCATTCCATCAAGCAATAGAACGAGACAGTTAAGGTTATTAAAACTTCTTTACATTGTGTGGTTTTATTTGATAGTCACTAATAAAATATTATTTAAGAATAAGTGACTCTTGAGCTATGTGACTAAAAAACTTTTTATTACAATTAGTTAAGTTGGACCTTGTGAAACAACATCCAAATGACACAGTGTGCTTGCCCCAAAAACTCAATCAGTACAGAGTACATTACTATTGTGAAGATGTTCAAGAAACGCCCGTCACAGTGCATCGGCTCTTAGGATCAGCTAAAGTATATCCGATAGCATACGTTACTGCACCTGTCGATAGACATTCGCAAGATCTTACTTTTTTTTTTAAATATAGGTACTGCGTTTGGCGCCTTTAGTAAAGGGTTACATTAAGAGTCATGTGACAAAATTGCGATTTAAATGATTTCACATTATCATCATCATCATTATATTAATACGTAAAGCAAAAACTTTGTACCCCTTTATAAGCGTATTGCGTGCACGGAAGACTGTGAAATTGGGCATGGTTAAAGTTTATATGGATAACGATTGCAGAAACCTAAAATTTATCTATAAAATCTGTTACTAATATATTAAATATCATAAATTAATACTGCGAATCCTAACTGGGCCAGTGCAATTGAACTTAGACCCCCCCAAAATATTGAATGAAAACTGACAGCACGTGATATAAATATTCATCGTTTAGGTTCATACTGCAAATATCAAACAGAAAATAGTGTATAATTAAAAAGTCGCTGGTCGAATTTCGATTATTGGGCGATCGCTAGTTAATAATATTAATGATTAACTTTATCATGTTAATGGCACGCGGGATAATTTTACATTTAACTTACGTACGTACTTTCTTTTTATCTACACAGGACGGTATCAAGACAAAAGCGGGCTCCTGCACGGTTAGGGCGCCCGTTCTACGACTACCCCCGTCTCGCGTCTCGCGAATTAAAAGTGCAGGTGGGGTCCGTCCGGCATTGATCTGCCGGTGACGCGCCGGACGATGGAGACGTCAACTGCCCTCTCGCCTCCATACCGTCCCCCGCCTCCTGGATAACCCCCTCCCCCTACAAAGAGTGGACGTGTGGACATGCTTCAAAGATGTCGGATTGATAATATAATGTGATATTGTCTCATTTCATTTAAAATGAATCAAGGAGGTTTTTGTAGATTTATTTATTGCATTAGATTTGAGTACAGACTTGGATTTATCGACAGTCACCGTAACCGTAATAATCTGAAAATAAATCAATCGAATCACTACCACTTCTACAAGAACTCTTTGACGTATTCATAAATAATAAGATTTCACACTGGGGTACTGCAGGCTTAATTATAAATGACAAATATTGCCTCGTTAGCCTAGTGGTAGTAAGCGCGACTGCTATGAGCGAGGTCCTGGGTTCGAATCCCAGGTCGGGCAAAGTGTTATCGGGTTTTTCCTATGAAATTCTCAGTAACAGCTCAGAATTTGTTTTTTTTTTGCCCGATTAATGGCAATAGGTTCGCCCACTATTAACATGGGACCTAAAAATATACTCTGCGAACTGTGGGTGTACATTAGTACACCTCTGCCTAACCCTTTGGGGAATACAGGCGTTATGGTATGTATGTAAATATTGTGAACGATTACTAGCTTATATGCTTTTTTACGAAGCAATCAATATACGATTTGATGATATCAATTACGTTCTTCAAATTGAGAAATTGATTGCTAAAATATAGAGGTACATATAAGGGCAACATTTTAACATTGCCAGAACCAGAGAGCACTTGCAAACTCTAAAACTTTATACAAAACACAAACTCAACAATGTAGCTTAATGAATCACAGAAAACGACTATCAACTGCGAATCAGTCGAGCAACTATTCGCAAATTAGTCGCCGACAGAACTCGCCCGTAGTCCACACTCGGTCGTCGCGCCGCACCGCCACATCCGCACCTCTTAGGGTCGGCACGCGTTTCACACTACATATAACGTTTGTTAATGTATTGGAAAATGTGTTCTATCGTTATTCCGAATATATACAGGGTGGTAGTTTTCCCGCCCGAATGGATAACGACCAACGAGATTACACTTGATTTAGTTTCACAATAAATTTGATAATTTATTCTACTGTAAATCAATTAATAAACATTAAATTGGAAACATGAAAATTTTGTACATGACTACTACTAATAAAAAAATTAATATAGGGTGAACGATTCATTAGTTGACCATGTACCTACCATAAGATTATGGTTATAAAAATACATATTAATTTTAGAAAGGCTGTGAATATAAAAGTTTTTGGATACAATCCGGTTAGAGTGTGCTACTTAAATCCTGTGAACGTTTTCTGTTAGCTGAAAAATTGAAAAGTCAGCCAGTAATAGATTATAATGGTAAATTTATTCTCTTTAGCGGTAAATGAATAAAAACACCTTTAGTAATAAAGTCTAATTTTATATTATGGCTTGATATCAAACTTTAGAAATCTGTGTCCAATAAATTTAATTCCAGGTTATTTAATCAATTTGCCGGAAGAACGTTTAAATGATCTACTATCTGATCATTCACCCTAGAATGTCATGAAATTGTTACACTTCTATGCAATCTGTATATAATAACATGTTATGTCTTCTTGAAATGAAATGCGTGATAAAATAAAACACATATTATTTAGTACGATAGATTAAAAAGCCTGTACAAAAACCTTACCGTGATACATGTCGTAGAGCATGCCTAGTGAGGTGTATTCAGTTTTAGCGTTTTCCAATAGAAAGCGATTGGAAGCTTCCTCTGAAATTTAGTTCTTACTTACTTACTTCTTTTTTATTCAATTGATATAGTGAAAACATTTGCCAATGTTTATTAGGATTCTATTTTCATGGAAAAAATATTTGATTTTAATCCAGTATTGCTATTATTTTCTTCAATGTCTGAACTATATGCAAGTACCTGTACTCAATGACGGCAAGGCACGTTACAGTAAATTAGTGGTTACCTTACTAAAATTGTCTAGAGATGTGGAGGCAGCTTGAAAAGCACACCCAGTCTGTGGCTACATTGAATTTCAATTACATCGTCTCATGATATACGCACTCTCGACCTTAGTACCTGGTAATGTGTTATAGAAAAATGTCAATATTTGAAATAATTTTACAAGTAAGCAACAACCCTACGCGCGTTCAATGCCGGACCTAGCCCGTCTTGCAGCGTTTGACTGAGCGAAATCACTCAAAAGTTTTAATGCCGTTTCCGCGAGGCCGCGCCGGACATCCCGAGGACTGTGTGCGTGCGCCTTTATGTCGCCTGTGTGAATGATAGCACCCCGGCTACTGTCGGCGTAGCGGCTTCGTACAATTGAAAGGGATTTTCAGACGTTTGGTTCAGTATTGTATATAATATCACTTTAATTACTAATTTATACCTATATTATATAAATAGCATTTCCTCATGGCTTCTCACAAGTTTGTTACTCAATAATTTATTGTCATCCCATAATTTAATGTTATGATGAGCAATGCTATATTATATTTCGTGTAAATAAAAAATCCTGACAATCGGTTGAGAATTAATTTTTTTTTATTATAACTATTTCTAGAAGTATTATTAACGATTCCTAAAGCCCATTAATGAGGAATGACATATACTTCCCGTATAACAAATTTAATAAAAATCTGTCAAGCCGTTTTCGAGTTAAATTCGGACATGTCACCTGACAGACAGACATTTTTTTAAATTGCATATTCGTGATTTATGTTCTTTATATACGATGTCTATTGGAAAAAAAAAAAAAAAATGGCATGTACAGACATAGTCACCGATTTATTAATATAAATTGCATTATTCTATACCGATTCTTAAAAGTGACGATATTTATTGATCTAAACTGGCACGTCTAACGGAATTGACGTCATTAATACCAGGTAAATATTATCGAAAGTGATTGACACATCAATTACCAATACGAAACATTGTACACCGGTCGATGATTGAAATGAAAAATTAATTGGAAAATCATTCCAATTTTCTAACCGCGCGGCTGAACGAGTGACAGAATATGTCTGTTAATATCCAATTATGTCCGCCGTGGGGCGGCTCTATACACCCCGCGTCACCACCCTCATAACTTATTGAGATGTTTTAGCAAAAGTAAGCTTCTCTTTAGTCAAATGAAATGTAATTTTAACATTGATAAAACATTTATATAGGTAATTGTATAGATAAGTGTACCTATATAAATAAATTGCAGAAAAACAGAGATATCCTAATACAAATATCCTGAAGAGAGACAGGGAGGGAATCGAGAAACGCTCGGAAGTGATCAGCGTTTTTATTTTTAAAATAATCCGCACAGATCAAAAGGTCATGTGAATGTGTAGCCACATATAAAACTGTGTTTCTCATTTCCATCGGATTATATACTAGTTATCAATTTGTTTTCTGTAATTTAACACTTCGGAAATCAGTTTTGTGGTTTAATATTGAATAATATTTCTGATTACTTATTTTCAGTAGTTCGTGATATACCATACAGCTAAAACAACGAAAAAATATCCACGTCAAGAATCCACAGAAAAATCTTTTCATACATAATAATTCTTATACAACCAGTGTATGTCCTAACAAGGCGACCGCTCGCATATGTTAACTGTTATCAGGTGAAATAAAAAATATTTTGCAAATTCAGTAATAAATATCCAATTAAAATACACAGCCACGACTGAGGTAGAATCGAACATAGATTTAATATAATATTTACATCTACGTATTGAAGTATTCGGTAACATTTCATTTTCATTCGTATATTTTCGAAGAATTAATATGATTAAATACGATATTTTCTACATTTATTTATGTATAAAACTTTTATAAACTTTATATAACAAATTAGTTTGTGAGCAAAACATTTCAATCGGTCTTACATGTCAAATGGATATTATGTCGATTCTCTTTATGAATGAGTTACAACAAGGCACTGTACAGGTAAGCATAACTGTAATACTTCTAACAAACACTAAATTATATGATAAATCTTTTCGCCGCGAATAACAAATAGCCCTACGGACCCTTAGCTTTTAAAAACTCGTGCGGTGTCCCTATCTCGTTCTAACATATACCTATACAATGCTCTTTTTCTGTCGTACAGCCAATCTATATTTATATGTACTACATTTATCGATTCGAACCTATACAATATGCCTATGCTTTCGGTTGTCTAATATTTTAGAAGAATACAATTTAGATGACTTATTAAAAAGAACGATTGTCAATGATTCACGGAAATATTTGTTTTATCTTCCCATAAAGAACCCTTAAACCATAGCAATGGAGTTTTATAAATAGAGGCGTTATACTCACACTAAATGAAATATGAACACAGTAATTATTTTGTTATAAGCATGTTGAAACAAAAGAGATAGGTAATCACAGCGTAAGGCGGAAACTCTGTTGTCAAAAAAGGCCAAATTTTACTTCTCACTCACGCCTGGTATCATGCACTATATATACTATGCACTTCTAAGAAATCCTCTATATGGAGTTCACGTGTTACTATAATATTTTAGACCACATTAATTAACAGCGGAGACTTAACTAACGGGTTTCTTTATTTACAATTATAATCATAGGCAGAGCTACTTTTTTATACAACTAGAAAAATAAACAATCATACAGCCCGCCTGATGGTAAGCGGCTACCATAGACTATAGGTATCACTAGCGGGTTGCCTACCTTGAACCCCCCTACTTCAAGGAGTTCTGAAAACCCTACTCACCGCAGGAACACAACACAAGGTTATTTGGCTGCGATCTTCTGTACGGTGGAGGCATTCCACCTGTCGAACTGCCCCAACTAGAGAGAAATCTCATAGAAAAAGAACTAAATTTGTCAAAATCGAAAAGCTTCATTCTATTAAAAGATTACAAAGATCATGTTTGACTCCCAAAGATTATTTGAGGGTAAAAAATAACAATACAATAGAATCTATTGGTGATAATTGAAAAGTAAAAATGATCAAAATATTTAATTAAACCACTTCCACCTCGAGGGATCCTACAGTTAAACAGTCGACGTGTGAATATTCATAAAGTGCACTTATTACAGCCGGTCCCGAGGGCCGGGATCAGTCTCGATCCCGGGATGATTGGCAATCCCGCGTGCGGGATAACTCGACGATATTAATTCGATCTCCTCACTCCGCCGCCGGATCGTTCGTTACCGATAAGCCGTTTTGTTTCACGAAAAATATTTGTTTAAGAAATTTATTATGTATTTTGTAAAATTTTATATTTTTGTGACGATTATTATTATATGTAAAATGCTACTAAAAAAATATGTTTTTTTTTTTTTAAATAAAGGTCCACTTTGATTATTAAAAGCTTATATTTAACTCGCTATGTTAATGTGTATGGATCACAACTTGCAACAAGATTTTTAACAGCTTCCACTTAACCGTTTATGCTAAAATTTGGAATACTTTCGTAACTTTAATGACAATGCAATGATATGATATTATTAAGCTGATCTGACGATGGACCCGGCTGCTAGCCCTAACAACGCCTCAACAAAACAAGATATCCTCGACGAGTTTAGGTTTGTTGGATTCGTCTCAATACGTCCTACGTCGACATGCGGGTCTATATAGCTTGTTTTTTTTTTAAAGCACATACTTTTTACGAGAAAATTTTGTAAACATCGATTTATTTTTTGCTTCATATGTATACAGTATCATCAACATAATAATAATAAATAAATAAAATTGAGTTGTCTGTGTGTAATGTCAATATAACAGCTTTTTACTATATGCACATGAAATTATATACGGTACCTGACCTGACGTACCGATTTTGACGAGATTTTCACTGGTAATTGTTGTTTTCACATAATTGTGGTTTTTAAAAATACTTATAAAAAAGTCAACGATCAACAAATATCTATCTTCTAAGAATCTCCTACAATATAACCGGGAGCGGGGTTGGTACGACTCGCGCGTGTGTGTGATTGACGGCATTCTAAAGTCCACGCGAGCGCAGCCGCGGACAAGGTTAGTATAATATATAACTTTATAAATACAAAACAATAATTATATATTAGTCTCCATGTGTCCCCCGGTCATGCAGTCCGGCCGCAATAGACATCAAGACAGGGACACGGGGAGAGTCTATTGGAATTCTATATACGATGAAGTGGATTTAATATCGTTCGGAATGTCACGTTGAAAGATAGTGACCGAGGGACCAGTCGACGTTTGTCGCGGCGGTCGCACTCACTTGCGACTTTGCGACGCGTTTGCGATTCTATTCATCACTATATCATTTGCTATCTCTTCTTCTTTATCCGTCTCTTATCCCATTTTGTCGCCGCCATTTACGTTCATAATATAATACCATCAAAACTAAACAAATACATCAACTATAGGGAGCCGCTTCAGTGCCCGCATTACCTTCCGTAATCAACCAACTTAGTATAATATATTCAGCTATCTAGTGGCCTACGCCGCGCCGTAGCAAGATTTTTCATATTTCTTGACTTATTCTCAGGTAAATTAAATCTTTATTATAATGTTACGACCTGTTATAACCCGATTAAAAAGAGAGAAAATCCTGTTCCCGAAATATCTCGAAGCAACTACATAGTTCTCAAGACTTCGAAACAATGTTCGCGTTGTAAACAACCGCGTCGCATGTTTGTGTAAACATCGCAGTTTCCAAAATGCTGTGCACAAAATTCCTCGAAATCTTATTGAAATTTATATGACCAAAATAAATGTTCTATTATTAACACAGGAGCATCCATAAATATTGAAAAAAAATAATTACCGACAAAAAAATCGCGCGTACGTATTCGTTGCCCGTCACCTTAACCCTTAAACAGCGACTTGGAATTTTATACCGCATCGTCCCGGGCCCACGTGATCGAAGTTATTCCAAAAACTTTTTATGGAACACGGTCACTTGTCGTATCTCCACGTATTTATGTATTATTTAACGTCCACTCACTGGATTTGCATGGATTTTGATAACCCCTTTTACCAATAGACAGTAGTGGATTTGGGACGACCCTTTTCGTTTGTAATATTAGTAAGCGTTTAAATTTTATTCTGTAACATAAAAATGATTTCGTGCTAGGTTCGGATACTTCCGATTTTATAACTACATATGTGTATATGTAGTTTGGATTTATTGAAATAATCTTTATTCAATATTAATCTATGGTATTCAAATATAAAAAAGACAATTAATGAACAATATTTAATTTATCTCCTTAGTAACATAACAAACATATAATGTGTGGTAATAACTCTATACAGCATTAAATACATTCATTTGTAGTATAAAGAAAATTACAAATAGTCCAATGAACATGTACATTACACATTGTACCACGTTCTCAAAGAAATCTCTGTTAACTAGTTAAAGTATACATACATTAACATTTTTGTAAATAAAATGTGTAATTTAAACAAAGTAAAACGGGTAAATAGGTACCAAAAAGCGCAAATATTCGATTGAGAAAAGATAACAGGGGCACACATCAGCCGGCGAAGTCACGACAGTCGTTGTAAACAAGAGCAATATTGTAAACCCAGCCGCAATCTCCTATCAACCAACGAAATAGCTCGGATACTTATGTAAATGTGACCACTATCCCCGCTTATTGTATATCTAATTTGATTCTTTTGCAATACCGTGATGGGATTCAACGAATATTGGTCCTACCTGCCCATCTAATATCGTCCCGGACTCCGGGAATGTGCGCCGCAGCGTTTTTAGGGTTAAAAGATCACTGATAGGGGTAGGTTTTTAAAATATTTATGAGGGCGCAAGCCTTCAGTTCGCGTCGTACAGTAATCCAATTTCGGTTTATGTGTTTTGCAAGTTCCTTTTTTACCGGAGGAGCTTGTAGGGCGTAGTCAAAAACTGTTTATAAGTGTTAATTAAGGAGCACTGTATTCATGGATCGTGGAACGCAGATGGTTTTTACGAGACGGCTAAGGATTCTTTAGTGTCTTGATTTGGGTTTAATATTCATAGATGCCTCACAGAGGAAGCGAAAAAGGTCAACTGAAGATGTTTCACTTTATACATCTTCAAAATGTTTCAACCCTAACAATGTTATTTTAGATGACTATAGCAGAGTTCTAACTACGACCAAAGAGTAACTTAGAACGAAATAATTGAAACAAAAAATAGACTTCTCAGTCTGACATACCACAGTAGTTGATGTCAAACGAACACGGTAAAGGGTTAAACGTCTGACACGGAGTCGCGAACTCGACTAATACTTTCCTGGAAAAAAGTCGCCGGGCTGTTCGCTCTGTCACTTAGCGTTGACCATCTATCTATGCCTAAACCTTTTTAGTATGTGTAATTTATGGCAAAGTCTTTGTGCATTGCATTTGCTGACAATTTTTTTTATATGGTTTAAAAGTAAAAAAAAATCTTTTCCACAAACAATTATCATCACTGTATTTTAAGTAAGTATATAGCTATTAATAACATCTATATACAAAAATTGTCATGACATCCGAATTAATTCATTGTAGTATATAGTACCTATAACAAGGCAATATTTAATAAAAAAGAAAACCATCTTCAGTGTTTTAAAGAGGTCCCTGGTGTATCTTCGAAGTTGAAAGTTTAATGCCTATGAAATTAATATAGGAACACCTTTGGAATACCCTATCAAACAAAACAAACATCATCTAATTCGGTTCATAAACAAATAAGTAACGGCTGAACATCCATTTAAAAAATATATATTCGAATTGAGTATGTAACCTCCGTCTTAAATTAAAGTCAATTTTTGTGATAAATTACAATACCTCGATACACAAGGTGACATATTCTTCAAAGACATTCGTATTGATCTTGTCTTGAATAAACTATATAGGTATTATGTCTCTACACAACAGTTTGTATAGTCCTAATAACTCTTTGATGTTTAGAGAGAACATGGTTACGATTACTTGGCAACAGATTCATTCCCATTAAGCTAATGGTTAAACCATAATAACACCATATTATAATCTATAATATAAAGCGGAAGAGTTTTTTGTTTGCTTGTTTAAACACGATAATCTCTGGAACTACCCAATCGGATTCGAAAAATTCTTTTTGTATATGATAGCCAGGTTCACGAGAAATAGTATAGGCTATCTAATATTAGGCCAGAATTCCCAGCTAGCCTTAAATATTGTTTTTTGTTACGTAAGTCGGAAGTCGAAGCCCTCGCGAACTGCTTTATCCTCGTGCGCTGGCTTAATGATTAACGATAGATAAACACAATGTTCTATAAAAATATTTATTAGTAGTACAACTAAAAAAAAGTCAGCGATAGTATATGCCTATCTCTTATACATAAGGCCCAATAAGGTATTTTGGAGCAAAGATTTGTTGAAAATGAGAAAGAGATTTATAAACATTATTTTTGGGCATGGGATAATAATTAATCTTTATGAACAAAAGTTACTTCATCATAAAGATAATTTTATAAAGTTAAATTTTGCTCTTTATAGTACCAATGTTATTTGGACACATAGTGCAGAAGATAATGAAAAATTAAAATAATTTGTACTTGCGGGAAGAAGAATTATGTTAGACTACACGGGTGCGTTGGCGGTGCGGTGTTTGTCATATAAACATAACACGTATGAAACCGTGGGGTACAGCTAATAAAAAATAGCCTTCTATTTACCCGGTCTATACTAGTTATTTTGACAACAATCTCATATCGAACGTAGTTTAAGAGTAAAGTACTGTAAATACGAGTAAGCTAGTTTTATAGCCACGTAGATTGGTTTCGAAGGTTCCGGAACGTTCTATAACAAATCAACACAGTTGTAACTGTGACGTCAACTTAATTAAAACAGTGAAAAGTTTGCGATTTAAAAGCGAGACCCGGAGACTCCGCCGCAATACACGAGAGATAGCGACTAAGCGTTACAATCCAAATATATTTTTGCACGACTTCAAAAAAGGAGGGTTATCATGTTTTTCGAGCGTATGTGTTTATGTACGTCTATTTCTTTGGCACGCTCTGTAGCGTAAACGGCTCGATGGATTTCGTTGGAAGGAGGTCGATGGAGGTGTCGTTAGATTGCTCTTGATTGTGGGAGTGATATAGGCTATATAAGATTTAATACTACTTCTGGAAATCAAATAAAAAAGAAAAATAGTTTTTTGTTGCGGTCGGGTTTTTTGTTTCATTTATAATAATGTAATTTGTTTATTTTTCTAATTAAAAAGTCGTAAAAGGTGATGCGTCTTCACCAGGTAGTAGTTATAGTCTAAAAACAACAGCCAATAGCAAATTATGATATTTTAAATAGGTTGATACCGGGATACTCCGCACCGCAGCGAAACAATATGTCGGGTTTCTCATGTGTATGGTGGCTGTCATCGGTCGGATTCAGTGTTTCCATTCGTCAGTTTTAAACATCTCTCATAGGTATACCTACTTCAGAAACATTCCTAATTTCAATAAATATTAATAATTTAAAATCAATAATTAATTAATGCCGGCCTGCTTCGCTAAGCGATAAAACACTCAAAAGAATGCTATGAATTTTGGAAGAGGCCTATATCCAGGAGTGGACTGTTAAGAGCTGATAATCATGAAGTTCTATTCATCAACGTAATCGACTTCTATGTCAAATTTCATTAAATCCGTCCAGCTATTTGAGCGTGATTGATGAAAAAATACTCAAACAAACTTAGATCATACACAGTCGCCGAACTCCCTTCGCTTTGAGCCCAAGAGTGTCGCGACCGCCGCGCCAGTGCGGACGAACTATCGAACCAAAAGAACATAAGCGCTGTATGAAAACCAATAGCTAATTAACATTTCATACTGTAGGTACGAATTTTGTAACATGTTTTTGCCGTGAACACTGAAGTATAATAAATACGTTACAGATTTTTTTATTGAAAGTAATCGTGAGGTGAAATTAAGACTTAATGTTTCTTTTCCAAAGTTGAGGATGCTGATTGTACGTCTCAAACAAATGTTTTTTTACGGAGTGGCCAAGCGCGCTAATACCGATCCATCATCGCTTACGTATTATCTTACTATGTTTGAGGTATTAGAATTGTCAAAGAAGACCAGCAGATAGGTGGTCCGCGCAAAAAGAACTACGTATGAGGAAGTTTGCACTCGAGTGAATCGTGCTCTCATTGCCTCAGTGTTTCGTTTCAATGACGCCGTTTTAGAGACTTTGTCGCGAGATTTAGTGGATTTTGGGTTTGTTTAGCGACATTTCGATTTTCTATCAAGCGATCTTAAAAAAATAGCGTCTTTTGGGATTATTTGAATATTGCAAATACATAAATATTTTGGTACAAATTTAAATGTAATTACTGGCAACAATATGAATTGCTATTATTCTTTCGGGAATTTCCTTACCAGAATTACCTACGTTCGATTTGGGGGTTCGATCGGCTGGGTATGTCTCACTCTATCAAATGATGCATCAAATATCGCTTAATCTTTGTCTTTCATTCATTCACTACCACCGCTAAGAGGAAGAAAATATTAGTTTCTATCACAGAATATTTATACTCCTAGCAGGTTTCTATGTTACGTTTTTGCAAAACAGACCTATTTTTCATAGTTTTTTTGTTCAATTGTCGTCATTGATATCAGAATCTATTTATCGAAACCGGAATCCTTCTAAAAAAGAAGACTTTTTCTCAAAAGTATAGACCAGAATGGTAACAGCAAGAAGAATTTAAAATGTGGCTAAAACCTGCTAAGACTGATGCAACCAAAGCTTTGCTCGTTTTACCATAGTGAAATATTCGCAAAATTACATGACATAAGGAAACACGCCAACACAAACAAAAAAAACAAAGAGGTAAAGTGAGTTCAAAAAATCAACAAATTTTACTTCATCTCGTAAAGCTAATAGATACACCGAGAAAGCTGAAGGTACGCTTGCTTTATTTATAACAGAACACAGTTCAATTTCTCAAATAGGCCATCTGACGGAATTGTGCAAAGATGTGTTTACAGATTCAAAATCTGCTGACCTAAAAATACATAGAACTCAGATTATTAACCAGGTACTAGCATCATATTTTAAAGAAAACCTTATCAAAGATATTGGCAGTCAAAAATATAAGCCTTATTCTGGATGAATCTGCAGATGTTAATGTGAATTCATGGTTGTAATCGTGAGGTATTTCAGTGTGGCACAAAATATTATTGAATCGGCTTTTTTATCATTGGAGCCTGTAGAGCGAGCTGATGCAAATATCCTTGTCTCATCATTAGTGAATTACCTACAATCACACAATTTATCTCTCCAAAATTTTGTCAGGATCGGGACTGATAACGCTGCTCCAATGACAGGGTGTCGTAACAGCGTATACGACCTACTCAGGAGGTAATTCAATCTACCTAATTAAATCATAATAAAAAAGAATTAAATGAGCATTAAAATTGATAACTACCTAATTCTAACCTAACCTATTGGTTTACACAAACAAAAATTTCATAGTCTATTATATAAATTTTATCATTGTTAATACGAATAAATGCTTGATTATACATATTTTATTTCACCATCTTTTTACTGAGGAATATTATGAAATATTTCGTGACGTTTAGCGGTTTTTTTAATCATATTTTTTTCAAAATCTATCGACTTTTTCATTAATGTCAGGAGCATTTTTTGTTTTCTAAATGGCAACACTATTTCGTTTATTTACTCAAATTAGCGTAAAATCATTGCGATTAAACTAAATATCTCTATAGCCCTAACGTAAAGTGACGAACAGTTGACAGACAAACACGATAACTGATGGTTCATGACAATCTAAATTACCAAATTATATATTTTTTTTAATAATTTATAATTCTAAATTACAAAATCATAACATTATAAAAATGTCATTTAGTAATTTAGATTAACCGAAGCCATCTTATATTCGTTTCTCAAACTAACCCTGTCTCAGACTGGCCGTATTCCATGTTAGTGTTAAATCACTTGTTTAAAAACATCATGTTTATTGCAAATGACTAACAAACTTTAATTGAGTTTTTGTAGTTGTTTCTCAGTTTCTTAAACTCTCCTTATTTGTATACTATTTTAATTTATTATGTCATTAGTAAACTTTATATTTTTTTTATTCTACTATCTTTTGTAAATAACATCATTATATAATCGAAAATAAAATCATCTAATTACCATAGAAATAAATATTTGAATCTACTTCGAAACGTAACCTTCAGCAAACGTCATATTATATCGAATATCGAAAAATTCCTAACTTATTATACATGGCTTAAATAGAAAAATATTTTGATTTTTAGAACTAAAACTTTCGTTGTCGCGTTTAGCAGACTGTCAAGTGTACATGATGGTGAGCACAATGTAATCAAATAACATCGGCGACTAATGCAGTTCATCGTCATTCGACGCTGTCATGCCGGCCTGATGAAATGTCTCTTCACGTTACGCTTGAAGGACTCCATGTTGTAGGAAGGTAGTAACACACTGGCCGGCAGACATTTCCACGGCTTCACAGTACGGCAAAGATAAGACGTAGTAAACTTGCGACCCAGGTGTAGGTATAAGGGGTCCCCTTATGATGCACATCAGCGCTCACCTTGACTGCCCGCGATACCCTTCCTGCCAAGCCAGATTTGGTAAAAGCCTGTTAATGTTGCTTTAGATACCCGTTCTAAAATAGAACTTACCTACTGCAGTTCTCGACAGGCCGAGGTCTTTTATCAAGTTATAGAGAGATTTCGCTGGAATACCTCTCGCTCCCATTTCCACCGCATACAAGTTAACCGCATAGCCGTTTTTCGTTAGCTCATTACATAGATCGTAATATTTATTCATTTTTATTGTGTGGTATATAGGTATATTAGTTTCCCACGGTACAGTAATCTCTACAAGTACTATACGCTTGATTTCTCGAGAATAAAGAAATATCTCTGGGATATTTGTTTTTTTTTTTCACGACAAAGAATTGTAATTTCTTACGTGCATACATAAATAGAGATACTTTTACTGTAATAATATCAGCAAAGCGAGTACAGCAGGCTCGACACCCACCGGCGCGGCGCGGTGCGGCGCGGCGCGGCGCAGCGGCATCAATGAGCACTAATCAATACGTAGGAAGGTGGCGAAAAATAACGAGACTTGTATTACTGATGTTCGTGTGTTTCCGTGTACACGCTACGCGACGCCGCGCTGTAGGTACCGACAGCAGATAAATACGTATGTAATGTTTTATATTTATTTTATATTTTAAAACATAGAATAGAGTTTTATTCACCATATTGTAAGCCTATTGTGAAGGGTTATCATAAAGACATATTTAAGAGATTGTCAAGAGACAACTGCTTTGGCATCGTTGTGATCTGGGAACTCGATGAAACGAAAAAACAGAATTAAAGAGACAAACACGTCTATAGAATTTAGCCACAGAGAGAAAATTTGTGTACATATGCATGTTTTGATTGGTACAAAAGTTGAATATTTTGATTTCAACTTATGTAAAAACAAATTAAAAATACATTATTGTGCTATCTATTTAATTAAATTATATCAAAGTTGTCATAAGCTATGTCGTAGAGAAACTAAATAATATGGTATCACATTTATTACTTTTATGATTAAATATGAAATAAAGTATAATTTGAAATGAATAAAAATTATAAAACAAAAAAAAATGTAATAAAAAAAAATGGTCTCTCTTTTTCTCCTTTATTAATTGAAAAATACTGGTCCATTCAATGAATTATTTTAATGTTACAGTGTTAATTACTTTTGTTTTCTGTTATTTATATTATTACTAATTTAAATTATTATTTTATATTATTAGTAATGTTTCATACAATGTAATAACTTATTTGTACCTACTTTACTTTATTTTATTTTTTTATTACATTTGCGATTTTGTATTTTGTCAATGTAGTGGGCGCCTATAATAGGTTCGCATTACTGTATTGGATTTAAAATTAATTGTAAAATGGGTCAAGTGTAATATGCGCGCTGTTGGCGTTTCTTTAATAAATAAATAACAAAATTTATACTATGAATTTGTTTTGTCAACCTTACACACTGTATGCACCCATGCTCAGTAATCGACGACCGGCCGGGGACGTATTGGACCGTCGTGGAGACGCCGCTGCCTCTGTGTTTTTAAACCTTTCTTCCTCCCACTCTCCCAATACGGGCCGAGTTTCCCCCACGCCTTCTACAATCGATGGACGCCGCGCCGTCACGTTAGTGCAGTACCCGATCAAGTGCATACGTGAGGACTTTCTTTGATGTGTCCTTCTTTGTGAGGTTCTCGTCAGTAAGTAGGGGGAATGTAATAGTCACACACCTTTTTTAATGTTACGTTCAAGTTTTATACGATAGTATTAATATGTTTTTGCACAGATGCGACATCGGGAAATATATTTGAAAAATACTACATACTATTTATTCTACGCAATAAATTGCAGTTAGAATTTTTCAGCTACTTTAGTAAAACTACTACATACACTTAAAGAATACAGTAATTGCAAGTAATGTTTTTTACATACTTACCGCAGTCGTGCAAGTTCGTACGCGACCGTCCTGTATTTCCAATAGACGTTGGCGGGGACGAGGTACTAAAGACGATAACGGGGGCGAGTAATGTAGCAGGGAAGAGAAACGCGTGGAGTTGTGTGACGTCTTCATACAAACGGCCGAAACGAAATCTAGGTAAACTTCAGTACACAATAGTGGCAAATACGCAATTTATAACTAATGACGAAATATTATATTACCTACTTCTTAGAATTTATATTTGTTTGTACTTATTAAACTTTAAGCATTTTTTTTTCAATATACATTCACTGCTTACTAACTCACAATCACATTTAAAACTAGAAATAAAACCCAAGAAGAAATAATTTACAAAATCTAAAGATGACAATTTAATATAGCTTTATCCAATAATTATGTAGGTAACCCAAGAAACGCAGGCAGAGGGCAACTGTAGTGCGTGTTTATCTACCGAGCGGTTGTAGGTAATTATTATAAGAACACTGCTTGGATAACTTACTGTTTACGTTACTGAAGTATCGTGCTACCTCGCCCCCCCCCCCCCCCCCCCCCCACGTTTTTCACACAGGACGGTCGCGCACGAACTTGTTGGACTATAGATTATATATTTGTCTCTACTATGCATAAAGTTGACGATAACCTTTTTAATGATAAGTAGGTAGCTACCTTATGAACATTTAATTTCAAAATGAGTATTGGAGAAACAATGTCAAATCAAACTAATAAATAAGCGTGAAACAATACAACGCTTATTAAAGAGGCAAAAATCATCGCATCGCGTACTTTTCAAATTGTTAGATATCGGTTTCATCAATAATCGGCGATAACGATGTATCCCTAATGAAAGAATTGTTTTAAAAAACAGGCAAAAAGGAATATTTTAAAGAATTCAATAGCGTTTTCGAGCGTAACGGAAAGTCGCGCGACGGCAACAACATTAAATCCACCTTTGTGGAAATTGTTTGAAGGCGCGAAAGGCAAGGCAAATATCTTGCGTTCCAGGCGCGTCGCGCGGCCGCCGACGTCTGCACTCGACTGACGTGACAGCTTGTCAGGAACACGTTCACCATGTCAACTGAATGCTCGGTACTCTGCTTAATGCATTAACATTTGATGTTAACAAAAAGAAAGCATCTGCAAGTTTGTTAGGTATGTCTGTTAATTTGGGGCGTAAGGGAGGGAGTGTCGAATTCCATATTCAAAGCAAAGACGCCTAAGGCAACCTCACCTGCACGTGATGCACTCTGCTGAGCTACGAACGAGGAGATGGCGATAGCGGGGTGGTAGGGCTGTTTTGGTCGACTAGAATCACGACTGCATGCACTGCATGCGTGCATGTGGTGAAAAGTCCGTCATAGTGACTCGCTTTTGCGCGTCGCGTTTCAGGATCAGCCTGTGTATAACTAGTTAAATTAGTGCAGGTCGGCTTGACAGCAGCGACCGTCGATGGATAACGATCTTCGGGTGGTCGCCGTTGTGGTAGGGACAATACCGTCAACTTGCAGTGCTACTATAAAAAGTGTGGAAGACAATATCCCATGTAAATTTAATAAAACTTTAAATTCTTCAAATTGCAAATATTAAGTTTATGTTACTATGAGACTTGGATTGGTTGTATTTGAAACCTTATGAATATGTATTAAATACACAATATTTTTTTAAAAATGATTATGTTTGTGTAGTAGCAACCGCGGACATCCCGTCGATAGACATGGGTTCAAACTCTACAATTAACCCGACCTATTTGACTAATAGACATTCTAAAGTAGAAAATATGTCGTAAACTTTACTTAGCCTATCACGTGAAATAATAATTAACAAACAAAATACCTACGTATAAATCAAATAAATGTTATTGTAAGTACATTATGTATAATAAGTTAGTAAAAAGGTGAGTTCCAACGTTTGCACAAAACTGGCGTGACAACTTGTCAGTGACACGCGCCGCAAGTAAACTTCCTCCGAAACTGTTTAGGCAGTATTATAATACATTGTACGAAATAAACTCCAATAATAATTTCACCGTCACTCATTTGTTACATATTTTATTAAATCATCAATTTATTCAGATAGACAGCTAAAAATTCTAATAAAGACTTCTTTTTAATACCATTATTTTATTCAATATTTTTTTAAAGGCTCAGAACACGTGATATTTAAAGATGTTAATTGTCTCATTCTCCCTTTTTTTGCGCTACAAGCCTTTAAAGCTAATAAAATATCGAACAAGCGCTTGTTTCTAAAGTTCTTTTGTTTTTTCTATTCTTCTCTGCAAACCGTTTCATTTGTTATCCATATCATGGGGGGTGCATAAAAAAGAACTGATCAGTCATCTTTGGGAGTCCGCCATATTAGATTTATAAGACGTCACTTAGCTACTAACAACACAATGTTATCCAAAACGTTGTGTGTACAAAATTACAGCTCAATCGGTTGGAAAAAACTGCTTTTAAATTCAGTTGCAAGATAAGACTCAGAATGCAAGTTTAATAAAATCTTGTATTTTTTTTTGTCAATGGAGTTATCTTTCTTCCAAATGCGATAACCTACATATTATTACGACTGAGAAAAGTAAGCAGGTGTCAATTATATTTGAATTTCTTTGTTAAACTATATATCATGTATCTCCTGAAAAGCATCTCGTTTTTTCATCTCGGCCTTTAGACGATGATAGACATCAGTTCAAAATGTCAACCTAATTGCATCTATGAGGGTATGTTGTCCATAGTTATACTATTGAAAAAGTTTAAAATTACCTTAGAATAAATAATTTATAATTAAAAATTTTTTTTTTTTTTTTTAAGAAATAGACTTCAACGAATTATAAATTTATATTACCTACATATTTCTGAATAAAATTACATTTTTCGAGTGACAGAACGCTAGTGGTAGCCAGCTGAATCATGGCATGTCATGAATGCTCCTCGAATCTTACTATAATTTCCAAAATTTATTTTAAAAAGTTATTTTCTTGAAGATATTAAAAAATAACGCGAAAAAAGCTTCTGGAGAACCTTTTTTCTACACTAATCAACACATATATCGTGGTGAAATACATATCGAAATCGTTAACTGTGATACGTCTCCTTTTTATACTCACCGTAATTATATTTATATAGTATAGTTTTCTAATATACCTATATAAGAATAATTTTAAACATTTCAAATTAAACCCAAGCCAGCTATAGAATTTATTTCTTAGTTTGCAATCGCTCCTTACGTCCGCCGGCTGCGGCAATATCAATCCATCTGGCAGGCGACGGGTGGTGGGGTGGTGCACTAGAATGGGGGGAGGTGTCACGTCACTGTCTTAAATGACTGTCACGGGTGCAGTCGAGCGCTCGCCTGAAGAACGACGGACGTCTCGACAATGCCACCCGCGATATTACATCATTATTTGTCGTTATGCCAATGCAGTACTTTATATTTAGCACAGTTTCTTTGTAAAAATATGGGTTACTTTTAACATTTTATTGTACTAAGTTGACAGCAGCGATGACCTGGTTCTTTGAATGATCTGAGTTCTCTAAGTAGAAGAAAACAATAAGACCATTATATTGTCGTAGCGTCTTAATAGTTACATCTTCAATTTGAAAATCTATCAAAAGAATCTCACACAGTGGATTCAAAATCAAAATTAAAAAAATTCTGTATTCAATTTAGGCCCTAAGAAAGTACTTATGAACGGCAATACACTACTGCCGGTTTGGAAAACGTTCCAGTCATCGAGAAGAACCGGCAAGAAAATCGATCGGGTTTGTCTTTTTTTCCAACGGTACAAAAGTATAAAGCAATAATAATCATTTTGTGGATGCACAGAGAGAGAGTCACTTCCAGACATCACTATCATTCACATAATGATTCACCCAATAATAACCTTTTGACAGTAAAACCGACTTGATTCATAGTTGGTATATTTGGCCGCCAGTTCTGTTTCTAAGTTTAATGGTATTATTTTGTAATATATCTTATCATCAGTCGAGAAAAGTTAAGCATACGATAAATACAAAATTTTCACATACATATATTAGCCTAGTGGACGTAAGCGCGACTGCTATGATCGAGGTCCTGGGTTTGATTCCCAGGTCAAGCAAAGTGTTATTGGGTTTTTCTATGAAATTGTCAGTAGCAGCTCGGAGTTTGGTTTTGTGCCCGATTAATAGCAATAGGGTTTTACCTACCCCCTATTACATGGGACCTAAAAAACATTTCGGCGAACTGTGGGTGTACATTAGTACACCTTTGCCTAACCCTTCGGGGATACAGGCGTGATAGTATGTTATGTTATATATTTCTTTCTCATTCAAACGAAAGTCAGATACAAAGATATACGGTGACACTCACCTTTGTAATATCAAAGAAAATTAACAATGTTGACAAATACGTCGAAACTGTCACAAGCAGTGAGAAGCCGCGTGACGTCGAGCCAGCCAGCGCAGAACACTCACTTGCATTATCAACTTGCATCTGCATGGAGACCGACTGAGCGAGCATCGCTGACGCTGCCACGTCCCAGAGTTTGCTCGCTCTGTTCCAAATTTCACTCGAGACTTTCTTCCAATGGTTTTCGTTATAAGAGACTGTCGGTGTATATAATTAATTAATATTAATCAACATAAAATTATTTTAGCTTATGAAATGTCATTCATTTATATATTAAACTTGGTTTTTTAAGTAAAACATCTAATGGTGCGTTTGGACGGTAATGAAAGCGTTCTGATGGGACGTCGCTGCGTTCCATTCGGCCAGCGTCGCGTCTGGTCGACTTTTTCCGACTCAGCGCTCCCCTCTTAACATTTATACTGAACGCTTCTCGCTTTACTAAGCACACTGGTTACTTTACAAGAGCGTCAGCTAACTTTATAAGTTATTTGCTGATATCAGATGAGTTTATGTGTTTCTTTTTATCGTTGTAGGATTCACATCTGCCAGGAATCCCCTTTTTAAAAGCTTGCTAAAATGGCAATATTTCGCGTCACGTTAAAGTAGTTACAGTAGAACAACAACAAAGGTGAATATCAAGAACTTAGGATACATAGATCATCGTCGTCAACCTACCGAAGTGTAAAATTACCACGATGAAAGCTCTCACGTAGAAATGTATATATAATAGCAGAAATATATATATAGTAATCTGGTGCAATGTTACCATATTATAATTACTAGCGATCGCCCTAAACCCCAAATTTGACCTGCGAATTTTTAATCATAGACTATTTTCTTTTTGACATTTGCAGAACTCATGAACCTAATCAATATGTATTATCTACATCACTTGATGTCACTTTTCGTCGAGTGACAATGTCAATAGTTTGCGAGTCTAAGTTCAATGCGAATCCTTATTCGCAGTATTTATTTATTTAATTTAATATATTAGTAACAGATATTATAGATATGTTTTAGATTTCTGAACTCCTTCTCCATATAAACTTTAACAATGGCAAATCTCACAGACTTCCGTGCACGCAATACGCTTAAAAACGTATCGAAAGCTTTTGCTTCACGTATTAATTTAAAGATATCATATGATTAAATCAGGCCGTTAATCAGTCACGAGGTCTCATCAGTCATCAGAAATCATACGACATTCAACACATAACGCTTGCCGTTTTAATTATGTATTGTTATGATTCCCGCTACTGCTTATATTATTCACCACGGACTGTAGAGTCGTTGCTGTCACGTCAAAGCCCCGAACTGTCCCGGCGGCGATGACACGCCGCGACTGTGTTGTTCCGCGCCACCGCACCGCGTCGCTAGCACAGCGCTGCTTGCCGTTTACTTTATTCTAATACATTTACACAATATAACATCTTTGTTCATAATGGTTCATACTTGCGTTCTACAACATGTATAGAATAGTACTCTAACGCCGGCCATACACGTTACAGTCTATGGAACAAAGGAGACGGGTATTCTGGGTCCAGAATGTAATTAGTTGAAATATGGCATATAAAATCGAATATATTTTTATTTTTAAAATCGTACAATATCATTAAAATTCACATTCCATAAAATAAGTAAACTAATAACTTTAAAAGATAATAAATATAACTCTTTTTAATATTAATCCTACTTCAAAAATAGTTTCATTGAAGTTTATTACATGACTTCGCTTTTACGAACTATCCTAAATCTCTGTTCTTAGATTGCAAAAAATCCACTCTTTTTCAGTGACTGTTTGATAATGCATTAGCTATTAATTTACACCGTTATCATATTTTTATATCTCTTTTTTTACCCAGACTCATGTCTGCATGGAAGAGTATCCGTCTCATTTAACTTTGCAAGTGTGCCTGCACAAATCGACCGCACGTCGTGTCCTAGCGTGTATGGGCATGCACAGGTCGGACAAAATAAACTTCAGAAGTATATTGCAATACACGCTCCAGTCCACCTGCGTAGGCGTAGTAGACATTAGCGTATATGGTCGTTACATTCACGTGAAATCCCACCTGGCTGGCGGCTACCACCCTCAAGTTGACAATCTATCGCCGTGTTCCCCGACCACACTTAACCACACCCCTTTCTAGGCTTCATATACCTATTACCATCTTTAGCTACATCCTGACTCAAAATTTGTTATAATTGTCGAATAGACGTTAAACTGATATTGTTTGGACGCTATTGAACTTTCTAAACTTGTCAGAAAAGATTATATAGATTTTTAGGTTAAGTTGAATGTTTTGTTAAGCTAACTAAACTAAGAAAATAGTCACAAAACTTTTTATTAAATAATTTATTAAGAAGAAAATATATTTCTTTTTATGTAAATCGAGTTTATTCTATTTATTCGATTATAACAACATAAATATAGTTAAGGTATTTGAGAGAATCTTTTGATCATCCTGAGGCAATATAACAATATATAATAATAATAATAGAGAGAGAAGTCGGGAGCAATCACACAAGCTTTTCAAAATATTTTTGTTTCGATACAAAACTCATGGCCCGATTGTCCATAAATTGAGTAATCATATGAAATCGATTTTTTTTACTTTTCTTTATATCTACAACTATATACAACAAATAGCATACTCTATAGATGAAAACTAAACTTCATTATATTGTCTTTATGATGAAGTAACTTTTGTTTGTAAGGATTAATAAGCCATCTCTAAAGTCTAAAAATAATGCATATAAATCACATTTTAATTTTCAAACAATCTTTGTCACAATATACCTTATTGTGGCTTACATATAAGAGATAGGCATATGTAATCACAATCTTTTTTTTAGATATACTAAGGACCAATATTATTGTAAAACATAGCATTTCCGTATCATAACACCAGCGCACGCGGTTAAAGCAGTTCGGGAAGGACTCGACTTCCGACTTACGTAACAAAAATCAATATTTAGGGCTATCTAAGAGTTGTAGCTTAATCTAAAATAGCCTATACTATTCCTCGAGAGTCTGGATATTTTACACAACAAGAATTTTTTGAGTCCGACTGGTAGTTTCAGAGATTGGCGTGTTTAAACAAACAAACAAAAAAAACTTTTCCGCTTTATTATATTATAGTATAGACAACAGAAACTAAAAATCCAAAAATGGATTTCATTAACCCCTGCTTTAGCTTGCTGCAGAATTCAAGTTTATATACATATTAAAATACAAGTCGTATACACAGACTCCATTGAGTTAGTATATTACAACTATTAACATGTACTAGATGCGACAACATGTCTCAGTATTTTTTTAGAATGCACGTAGACAACTGAAAAGTAATGAAAAAATTGGATGCAAGTACTTATTATTTACATCCACTAGAAGTTATACCTACTTTCAATAGTCCCACTCGATGTTATGTCACGCATAAGACCGAGTGGAACTGTCGTCATAACAATTAAACAACAGGTTATAACAAGCAATTTCATGGTTGTAGAATTTTTATTACAAAGTGCGCGCGCATCCCGATTTTCAAACATAGATGTAGAGATTCATAATTCAATATGGTTTTGTGTAAACAGGTTACAATATGACGATGATTGTTGTCGGAAAAAATGATCTCGAGTGGGCCTATGCATAAACTGTACTGGTGTACGTCATGTAAACCAATAAAGTTATATGTATTACATGGCAAAAAAAGGTATATATATATATATATATATATATGCTCTGCTAACCGTGAGAAGCCGGGCCGGTTTGCTAGTTGTAATATAACTTCAAAATAATTCGTTTCTGATTGGTAGAAAATAGGATAATTTCGCATGTGATTGATCGAAGAAACCCTATCACAACTGATTAGTTAATATTATGAGGGTTAGAACCATATGTATAAGCAATAACTTTAACAAATATATGGTTAGAAAACTCTCCGCTAGGCTTCCGCGCGCCATCTAGCTACATGACAGTTTTTGTTTTAAAAAGCTGTTCTACCACGATAATACATTATATTGCAATGTTTAAAACACATTCTGGCAAAGACGTCCCAACTTCTGTAGTCCATAACCCCCTTATTATCCGAGGCGCGGGGGTCAACGTGTCCCCCGGCGGCACCCAGCGGGAGGGGGGTACGCTACACCCAGGCCGTGTCACGTCACTGTGTCTACTCAACATCACGAAAGTCCGACCGTCTCGTTTGCGTCCATCGCTTCTTTACAACTTGATGTCTTGTGTGAAATGGAAAATGCTTTTCCACTACCTAATGGGGCTTATCTGAAAACTTCATGTTTTGATTTTTTTTTTTTATATTGGAATATTATATTTTTATATAACTCAATAATTATCACACACTTAATTCTTTTTAGTTATAACTAGCTGTGCCTTCTTTAGTTCACAGTTATATTAGGATCCGATAGGTGGTGCTGAGGTCGAGACATTAACTACCGGAAACGACAAAATAACGTAACCAGGGAAACTAGTAAATAAATAAATAAATTATCTCTGGTTATGAAAATACTTGAATAGTGAAAATGGGTGAAATGGTGAAAATAGTAAGGGTGGATAATATGAATGGTGAAAACTAATGATCAAGATGTACAGCGCCAAAATGTGTGGACTTAGAAACCGGGGCCAAACGAAACTAACTTAAATGCGGAACAAAGAAAAAAATCACTAACGGTCGTGAAACCAGACAATTTTTAATAAAAAAGAAAATCAAATCCAATAATTTTAAGGAATTACCTGGTGTAACTTCGAAGTCTATGGTTCAATGTCAATGAAACGCCTTTAGGTATCCCCTTTATAATGAAAAAAGTATGATCTAAGTCGATTCATAAACAAAGAAGTTAGGGCCAACACATCTACAAAAAACAAAAAATTCGAATTGAAAACTTCTTCCTTTTTTGAAGTTTGTTAAAAAGTATTTCGTAAATGAACATTTAAAAAGGGATAGCTGTATTGAAATAAACCGAATAAATTTGCAAAGATAGAGGGATGTGACGCTTCGTCGTCTCTTCTGCTATACGTAGTGGAATGCCATGATGATAATAGAGAGACAAAACTATGATTTTCTTAGGAATATATTCGGATATCATAAACACAATTATACCGAGCAGTAGACCTTTATATATCGTCTTGACATAGAGATCGCAAGCTCACCTGCATCCTTGGAAATATCAATCCATCTGCGACGTCGCGTCGGGCAGCGTCGGCACAACAAATATACTTTACAGATTGTTCACTACATACAAAAGGTGATAAATAAGATCGACGCTTCATAATAACTATCTATGTGCTAATTTTCAGCCCAATCCGTTCAGGGGTTTGAGTTCTGTGTTGATAAATCAGATTCAGTCAGTCACGGTTTCCTTTAATATAGGTATATATTTAAATTTATCCATAACCAGTAAACGTTGATTAAAAGTCCGATTGACTTGAAATACAAGTATCTATCGCGATGAAAGCATCTATAATAAATAAGTGATGTATCATAATTATTTACTTAGGTAACAAAGTGTTAGATTCTCCATTAAGAATTACTTTATCGAAATTTTCTTTGCTACTTCCACCTGAAATGATAAAACGGTTATATCTGCAACAAAAAAACGTTTGCTGTTAATTGTTGAGTTGAACCAGAAAATATTTAATCTGAAACCAATATTGAAAAGATTAAGATAATATTAAGGTGAATTTCCGCAAAGTAACGCCTAAATCAATCAATTATTATTCTCTAATAAGGTTCTAGAAGATCAAGAACCACAATGTAATGTGGATTTTACTGTCTAAAAGTTATTATAGGGTGTATATCACTTTGTGAATGATAGTGAAGTCGCAAGTGACTCTCTCTGACTATCTACAGTATTTATTACTGCAATCGAAAAAGTACTAGAACAAAAATAATGGTAGAAAAAAAAATGAGTTACTTTCAAATTTTTCGAAGAGATTACACAAATCACATTCAGAATTACATAATTACTTAAAATCAAGTGCGGTTGCGGTAAAACGTTAGTATGCTAGAGATGAGCTATAACGGGTAAAAAAAACTGTTTCACCTGATTCTGTTATAATATTACTACCAGTAACCTGTTCCAAATTAGAACGCTGTTACATAATGCTATCTCTTTCTATCACTATAATGAAAGAATTAAAGAACTTGTTTCAAATAATATTTATTTGTATCCCTCTCTAAAAAAAAAATAAACATCTTTAAGCGTGAAAAGAGAAGAGCATGTTCCAAACTGAAAGAGTTAATTTTTCTTTGCTTGTAGAACAGGTACGTAGAAACTGCTTTTTCAGCTTACAAATATCAGTTTCAAACTGTTACTTGTAAATAACTATTATTTTAAACTGTTCCGATTAAAGGCTCTATAAAGGCACCGAACCATTACAAGAAAATTACCAAGACCAGCTAGTTTTAACCTTTTTTCTACAGAAAGAGTGCTCGCTAACATGAACGCTAACGCTCCCGTAGCGCGCATAATGAGAAATCAAGAAATATTTTGCTCTGTTAGAAGAGTAGGTAATCTTGATACAGTAGTTTACAAAATTGTAGAATTGAAGTCATTTATTTGTTTGGTACCTTTAAATCAGCTTTCTCTTCTGTTTCTCATTACTCGTTAAATGTTATATATCATGTAATCTATACACTATTAATTATAAGTAACACTAAGCAATGTCCTCTGTCTATTTATTATTTAAGTGTTCAAATAAATAAATACGACACATGCTGATTTCTATGTACTGTGGCGAGGAAAAGCCCTACGACGGAAGCGTCCGGTGAACTTGACGGGAAGTCTTTGAGGGGCATTTCATTTTGTGCAAATGACATGAAGGCCACGACTCGCTTAACGCGTTAGGGGACGCGGCGCGGTGCGACGCGGCGTGTGAAGCGACATTTGTATATTTTGTTATCCGGTAAGCGAAAACGGCCTGTA
Source organism: Saturnia japonica (assembly GCA_033032175.1). Classification (NCBI taxonomy): domain Eukaryota; kingdom Metazoa; phylum Arthropoda; class Insecta; order Lepidoptera; family Saturniidae; genus Saturnia; species Saturnia japonica. The sequence continues at coordinate 1,131,457 of CM065306.1, read as the reverse complement.
CTTGAATAAGGATAAATTTTGACCTTGACCATGTCGTAAGACAATATTAAGGAATCAGGTATTGGAACATTAAATCTGTAATTACGAATTTGAGGTATCGAAGAATATCGAATAATATTATCCCACTGAACCACAAACGAGGAAATTCCGAAACCGAGGTAGCAGTACTCGACGGTTTCGCGACCACCACACTAACAGCGAAAACTGCGTCATGGTGAGTCGATTTGGATTTTGTTTTACCGTTCTGAATTAGCAAACATGTATACAGTTACCCTGGTATAAAGTTGTCACTGTAGCCTATGTAAGTATACGGTAAGCCTTAGTCCTCATCTGGACTTCCAATATTCATTACATACGTCATATTTTTAATTAAAAATAATTCGTAAGTACGTTGTTAAAGATGAAAAAAGTAAAAACAGAGTATATCACATTTTCGATATGGACATTTTAGATTATGCATTATTTTTACTAGTAAAGTGACAAAGTGAGGAGGAATGAGTTGTGGTATGCATTGTTAAGGCATGGGTTTGGCGGGGATCTAATACAAGCATTGAAATATCTCTATGAGGATTTCAGTGCTTGTATTAGAATAAATGGAGCATACACTGAATGGTTTGATATCCAAAAGGGTGTCAGACAAGGATGTGTAGCGTCTCCATGACTGTTCAACCTATTCATGGATAATTATCTAACAGAATCGAAAGAGAGTGATTGTGGACTGAGAATGAACGAGTTACTTGTCAAATATTTTCTTTACGCTGATGATCAATTTTTACTTGCATAGTCGGCTAAGAATTTGCAAGCGATGGTGACTATTATGAATGAGGCTTTGGAAAGAAGGGGAATCAAAGTAAATGCAAAGAAGACGAAAATTTTGATGTTTGAAAAGGAAGAAAACATGACAGAAGTATTAGTCCGGATTGATGAGGATGAACTGGAGCAAATAAGTGAGTTTGTATACTTGGTATCGATGTTTACCAGGGATGGAAAGTGTGAGAGTGATATAGGAAGGAGAGTAAATGCCGGTAATATTGTGAATGGGGCGTTACACTCCTTTATGAGCAGCCAGAGGATTTCTATGAAAGCTCGTTTGACTGTGCATAGAGGAGTGTTGGTTCCAACACTCATGTAAGGAAGTGGAAGCTGGGTGTGGCAGAAAAATCATGAAAGTAAAATAAATGCAGTAGAAATGAGAGCGCTAAGAGGTATGTTAGAAGTGAAATTGAGTGATAGGATAAGAAATAGTGTGATAAGAGAGCTTTGTGGTGTGAAAGAAGATATAGTCACATAGATTGAAAAAGGAATGCTTAGACGGTTTGGGCATGTTGAGAGGATGAATGAAAGAAGAATGACTAAACAAATTTATGATGCGAGTGTGAAACGAATCGTTGGAAGAGGAAGGCCTAGATGAAAATTTATCGATCAAATCGGAGACGTTCTGAAGAGACATAAGGTCAAGAGTACTTTAAACTGACGAGCATGCATGAAAAGATTAATGAATGTCGAAGAAGCGAAAGAGGTATGCCAGGATCGTAGCAGGTGGAAGGACGTGATCTCTGCCTACCGCGTAGAGAAATAGGCGTAATTTATTTATGTATGTATGTATGTATTTTTACTAGATTATTTAGATTTAAGAGAGTTGGGGCATAGAGAAATTTCTTTGTAGATTTATCTCTACTTGGGGCATTCCGACTGGTGGAATGCCTAACTCCTCCACCCTACAGAAGATGGCAACCAAATACCCTTGTATCGTGTTCCTGTGGTGTAGGTGTAGTAGGGTTTCCAGAGCTCTTTTCAGCTTGGCTTTAAGCTCGGCAACGCGCTATTGGTACCTATGGTATTACAAGCCGCATACCATCAGACGGGCTGTATGCTTGTTTGTCATTTTTGTAGTACAAAAATTAGTTGAATTAGGAATTCATAGATGTATATGTCGTGAATTATACATAAATCTAAGTAGTTTTCTGAAAAAATATACAATAAATACAAAATATTTCTAGAAGTTTTTGACGTATAAAAATTCATATAGCGTTTCGCTATCAATCTTATCACTACGAGACGTGCAAAATTAATCTCTTCTAATAAATTCATAAGAAACAAAAACCTCTAATTGACAACCGGACAAGACAGACAGTCGAAATATTTATGCAAGATAAAAAAATTAAAAAATCTATCGCCCTCGTCCACAGAAGTGTATAAACGACATAAATTAATAGCTCAAAGTTCCTAACGAATGTTGAAAAACACATCTCTCTCTTACACTCCATAAAAACACGACAAAGACACATGTCCCCCCTTATTATCTTCAATTAAGAGGCACTGATAATGTGCCGTGACATACGGTGAGTATGTCCAGCGATCGAGACCTCTCCACCAGAGCAACGCATTCACCAAAACGGCTCAAGTTACCCCAGTTCTTGTTGTGCGATTAGGTTATCCATGCGGTCGGTGCAATCGATTTTGGATTGTATATATAAGTATTAAGAGCTATCCCGATCGCAATGATAAGTTGGTGAGTGAGTAAGCAGTGAGTGATGCGCTATAGACGGTGATGAATGGACGACAGTTACACGTGATTAGTTGATTCGGCATTCCGGTAATCGTGAAGAATAATGAACTGCGATAGATGTAGTCATTCCTTGGATTCGGTGAATTACACTTCATATTTATCTTCATGACACTAAAAACCTATATTCATGCAATACGATGTGTGTAACCATAGATTTAATATATACTATGTGCGTAACGGTGTACGGGAATGTCTTAAACATCCCAGACACTCCAGCAAAGCTCAAATATCTCACTTTGTCTAATATTTGAGGTACCTAATTAACCAGCATATGCGCAATTATTAACAAGAAATTTTTGCTGTTTGTTATTTGTTTGCCGGTATATAGTTTTTATGACAATTATATGTGTTTATTATTTATTATAACTAGCGGCCACCCGATGATCGAAATTTGACCAGCGACTTTTAAACCATAGCCTATTTTCTGTTTGACATTTGCAGTATGAACCTAAACAATGAATATTATATCACTTGCTGTTACTTTTCATTGAGTGACAATATCAATATCTTGGGAGGTATAAGTTATGGCACTGGTCGGGTTAGCATTCGCAGTATTAATTTATTTTATTTAATATATTAGTAACAGTTATTATTATTATTGATAAATTTTAGCTTTCTGCACTCCTTTTCCATATAAACTTTAACCATGTCAAATCTCACACAGTCTACCGTGCGCGCAATACGCCTATATACCCCAACAAATTATTGAAGTCAAACTGGTATTTCAAATTAAAATCGAAAAATAAGGCTCGCTGGAGTGCCAGAGTGACGGACATTATGTTATTTCAGTTCTCATATGATATGTAGTCATAAGCAAATCATAAACTCTATTTCAAATAGCAATGTTTAAAAAAGGAAAATGAAAATCCACAAATATCGAGTTACATCTTATAATTCTTTCAAAATTCCTAATCACGATTCAGCAAAATAAATAATAGATTAACAGATTAGAGTCGCTGCCTATTCTTTCTGAAATCAGATGGAAGGCGCGATAATAAAAAATTTCCTCAGGCTCCAAAGCTCGCAGGGTTATCACATTTCTCGCCTTTACAATCGGCCAGCTGACGCGAGCAGACTTCCTCTGCTAGAGCAAGCGAGCGGACACTGTGCTTGAAGAATAGCGATTTATATTAAAACTTGTGACTGAGCATGATGATGGATTACTACATAGTTAACGCGTTTCGTTGAGTGGCAATGTCAATAATTTGGGGGTTCTAAGTTCAATTGTATTGTTCGGGTTAGGATTCGCAGTAGTAATGTATTTAATTTATTTTATATATTAGTAACAGTTATTATTATTATTGATAAATTTTAGCTGTCTGCACTCCTTCTCCATATAAACTTTAGCCATGTCAAATCTCACAGTCTTCCGTGCACGCAATACGCTTATAAAGGGGTATAAAGCTTTTGCTTCACGTATTATTATATAGATGGCATGGATATACAAGTAAATTGATATCGTGAAAAGAACACAAAATTGACAAGAAATATATCCACAAGTTGACGATTAGACTTTAAACAAAAAATATCAAATAAAATTACTCTAATCCAAAACACAAGTATGTCAACCGAATAACTGTTATTAGATAAAGAATTGTAACTCATTCACTGTATTACTTTTAGTGATATTTATTAAAGGTGGACTCTGATACCAATAAACTTTCTTTGCGAATTTAACTTTTTAACTTTATGCGAACTTTTGATAAATTATATTTTGCTTTATAATTATAATTCAAGACTTTAATTAACTAATCAATTCAGTGTTTCCTTGTATTGTTCTCTAAGGACCCAAACTAGTTCTTATATTATATCCGGTAGAGCAGAATTGATTAAACCAAATAATTAATTGAATGTAAGTCATTAATATGATTATCTAAAGCTCATCAAAAGGTTCGGATCTGTTAACTCAGCAACTCACACAATAGCTATATCCCGGTAGAGAAATAACCGAATTAAAATCGCCTCAAAGCAAGTTCGCGCAAAGAAAACGTTCGCATACGCTCTCAGTGGGGAGTTTATATTTAGATATTTACTTTGGCGGGGTGGAGAACGGGTGGCTGGTGGCTGGTGACTGACGTCCGAGCCTTTGAGTCTGGTCTCAGTAAAAAATAAATATTAAACGTATCGTATATGCTACTGAAGGAGTGACGCGATATGGTGTGGCTATTAGCGCAAATCTAAATATCCAGAAGCGATTCATCAAAAAATATTATTATAATTTTTTTCTTTGTACTTTAACGATGTGGCCAAATACCAGAACACACTTAAAGGAAACTTGATTACTGATTTTCAACTAGCGCAAAAAAAAATAAACAACGTTTTGTGTCCCTTCTAGCATATTTTAGCATTATCGTTGTAACACTCCATTATAGTCGGGATTAATAATAAGTACACTTTAAGTAATAAAAGTTTGTCATATTATGAATAAATCATCTATACATTGTGACTTTCTAATCGTGATTTTTTCTCATCTCATTATGCGCTATCGCTAATTGTGCAGCCATTTCGAACGTTGCTAACTTCATTACCCTCTTATACTTACTCTGACTTCGGACGGCGTTGGTTGATTTTGCTAGATATCTCGCTATCTAAAGTATATTTAATGTTGCCAGGAGAATGTCACTGAGAAATTCTAGAATTTTTGTAATAAAATCCGATGAATGTTAACGCTGAACGCTATTTCGTCGGATTTAAATTTGAAGTCTCGTCATCCCCATCTTATAAGTTTTTAACAAATGACACTACTGTATTAATGGTATAGGTAGGTACGTACATCAAATATTCATTACGTATACTAAATTGGTAGGGTATAAGAAATCGAAATAGCTAGAAAATCTTTCTGGCATATTTATTAAGAGAAATACGTATAAAGATTTGCAAGTAAAATGCAACATAGCATCTATACAAGTATAAAAAATAAATGTTTTATTCAATATTAAAAATATGTATTCATATTATTTCAAAATTCCAATAAGATATATATCTAAAAACTTAAAAATGGCAGTAAACCATCTCTTCTCGTTAATTTACATACCTACATTTTCAGTCCTTTTCATGAGAAGTTGCAATTTACTATTTAACTTAAAAGTAAGTTTTAAGAACTTTATTTTTAATTATAATTCCGAAAATAATTCAAATATTAGATCAGAGAATAAAAAAGCCTGATTACCTACACAAGTATGGAAAATACCAAGGAATTCGCAACTTCGCTGCTGGCAATCCCAAACGGGAAGGTTAATTCCGATCACGTGCGAAATGGTCCGGGCCGCTGCTAATTAAAAATCGAACGATTTTTGTAACTGACTGTACATTTAAAGAGACACCCACTCGCTTCGAAATTCCTTGCGAGGTAATCACTGATGTAATTTCCGATTTCGATTAGATTTTCGATGCTAATTTTTAAAGTACATAATTGGATTCTTTCCTATAATTTTCCAGTTCCAATTATAGTTCAGGCGGTCAGCATTTGCGGCCTTTATTAAAGATATTTCACATAATAAATCTATAACTATTATGTTAACGATTTCACAATAAACATAGTTCTTGCGTCCGTACAAAGAATGAGTACTTTTTGGGAGATCTACTTGAAGTTAGGTCGTCGAATGAATATCGATACGATGTTCACAGGTTCAAGTCTCGTCATGTACCTACCAACGAATTTTTAGAGGTATTGTGCATTGACTCATATGACATGGTAACATTATCGAACGGATAAGAAATGTTCTTGTAATTACCACCGTATGTTGACAAATTCAGAACGTTTTCGGCATTTAAAATTGCCAATACGTTGTGTGCTTGCGGCGTGGTGATCTAGCCCATGTCTTTCCTTGGGAAAAAGCATTTGCACAATAGTGGGATATTTACACTCGCATTATTAAATCTACTTGAAAAGTAGGATTTTTCAGGCGCAATGACGATTTTATGATTCTTATGTAAATTTGTAGAATAACTTCAGTTAAATATTTTAACTTCTGTGCATAAGAATATATATTTTTATTACTGTAGCTATAAGTTCGACAATAAGATAAAAAATTCAACATTTAAACACATATCTAAGAACTTTTTTTATCATGAATAATTTTAAAAACTCTGCCAACCCCTCCAAGTAAAGGTAGCCGAAAAATTTACATCCCTTCCGAGTCAACAACCTACAATTGTATGTAGTCTTAACCCCCCGCGCCCTGCGCCCGCGACAGACCCGAAGCTCATGCTTACAAAGCGTCGCATTACTGGCCATTCCGAGATCCAAACGGGCCACATTAAATTCAAAGAACTATCCACCTTAACTCCACAGTACAAGGTTCATATATCTATAGACAAAAAATTTGCGTTAGTCAGGTTCCCTGAGGAATTAATTTAGATTGTATTACATTGGGATAAGGTTCATTTCCTTTCGGTTCCTCATTAAAATAGCAGCGATAATGCTAAGCTAATGCTATAAGGAAATGAACAGTGTCGCCCTCTGCTGAATTGTTTACTATAGTACTAAAATATACAGTGACCCAGAAAACTTACCTGAAATACTTATTTACTCATGTATTTTTTTTCCTTATTTACTTCGGATATAATATATCTTCAGCGAAACGTAATTTTAACTAAAATAGAGATACTGAAAAGCTATAAATTTACGTATCCGATAAGGAATAAGTATAGCAATGTTAAGACGTGACCAATAATAATTCCCTGTGGTACACCTTGATTTCTAAGAAATGTACTTACGTCTAGGACTGATTTACCTCAATTTATTATATAGATAAATCCAATAGGACAGTTTGATAAAAGGGCTTTCTGAGACTTTGGAATAAAACAATTGGAAGTCCTAGTAGTGACGAGCGACGAGGAGCCATCACAAAGTTAATACTATATAAGAACAGCTTCAAGATATCACAAACAAGTACATTATTTTCAAAAAATAACTAATATAATACATGCCTACATTACCTGCAGAAGCCTGAAGAAGTCTGTCTTAATATGTTATGACGTATAAGGATTATTTTGACGTAAGTTGTATTTATAGAAATAATGAGGTACAGATAGACATGCTAATAAGTAGCACAAAATCCCGCTATTATAGAGCAATTGCTACCTATTGGAATCTGAGTAGAAACCATTGCCAGTATCGAGCATACTTATAGTACATTTATGCAGTTGAGGAACGATGCTTTTTTATAGCACGTCTATCTGTAACTATAATTTATCAACGAAGTGTATAAAATAGTTAATTAATAAGGAAAGAAGATTTTGCGAGTCCCCTTTAATATAAAATTACGATGATTGCTATTTGAAATTATGTTCCAATTTATATAAATTGTAATTGTTTTTTTTTTTTTAATAATAACTTTGGAATAAACCATATAGTACAAAGCAATTTTCACAGCTATTATTATTTAAGCATTAACATAGTTAATCATTATAATTTTTTTTCAAGTTAGATAGACTGCCATTAACGAATCCTCAGACAATTTTCATGACTCCGTAATCTTTAAAATAGTGTCCCATACAGTTACAATTATGGAGTACTATGTAGCACACATTACATTATCGTATGTAGCTGTTTCGCCACTCGGAGCTGCGACCAATCGAGTTGAGTGAAAACCCCCATAAACGATAGTGAACTGTGGCTCACAAAGAGAAAGGAATTATACAGATGTGAAGATACGTAACGTTACATTAAAATTATTCTAGATTTAAATATTATTTATTCATCTTATACCTACAGAAAGGCGTAAGGGTTCGATGAAGTCAAAAAATGCATATGTTTGTTCTTTTCTACGAAATTTTACCTGTGCCGATGATGGTATTAGATGAATAATGTAAATTTGTAGTTTTGGAAAATAATACCTTGTAGCTATGTACTCAAAATACATCCATTCAGTATTCATAAAAATTTGTAGACTAAACATAACAAAAATATTACAAAACGAGCACGAAACAATCGTAAAAAAGGCAAAAGTGAGACAATCTAGCAAAATTTAAAGCGGAATTTGGAAAAAAAGGAACGTAAAAAAATAAAATTCCGTTATTAACTGTAAATTATTATGGAAAGTTTCCTAGGTTCGAACACGAGCAATCAGCTCGAGTGAGGTCAGCTCTAAAGGATAATGTTGTAAGAGAATTACGCAAACGTATCATTTCTAATGTTATTAACGCAATAAGCTATCGAGTGGTACCCACACCGTGGTTTAAACTAGAATGTAGGTATGCTTTTTGGTATACAATTAGCCATCTGAAGTACAACATTTGAAAAAGAAACTATAATAAATAACTGATGAGAGATTTTTTTCGGGATCTTAATCAGTCATGTGGATTTTTATTTTATTTTAATTCATAAAATTATATTAGTTAGGTCTATATTATGTAAATACTAGCTGTGCCCCATGGATTCACCCGTGTCAATTTTATCCGACAAACACTGCGTCGCGCTGCCAAAGCACCCGTGTTGCCTGTCATAATTGTTCTCACTTCCCGCAAATAGAAATTATTTTATTTTTCCATTATCTCCTAAATTGGGTCTAAATAACATGGTATAAATTACAAAGTTTAACTTCATAAAATTATCGTTATGATGAAGTAACTTTTGTTCGTAAGTATTTACCATACTTAAAAATAATTCTCAATCACTTTTTGATTTTCAACAAATTTTTCTCACAAAATACCTTATTGTGGCTTATGTACAAGATAGGCATATGCATGCTATCGTTAACATTTTTTAGATATACTAAGATCCAATAATTTTGTAGAACATTGTATTTACGTATCATTAACCATTACGCCAGCGCACGCGAATAAACCATCCCGGGAGGGCTTCCACTTCCGACTTAATTCTTACTTAACAAAAGTCAATATTTAAGGCTAATTGAGAGTTGTAGCCTAATGTTAGATAGCCTATACTACTGGCTATGATATACAAATATAATTTTTCGAATCCGACCGGGAGTTCCAGAGATTAGCGTGTTTCAACAATCAAACAAAAACTCTTCCACTTTATAATATTATAAATAAATATTTTATATTATAAGTATAGACATTGTATAGATTAGTGAAATTTTATGTGATATAGTTTGGTTATTGTGAAGAGTATTAAATAATAATGATGAAATAATAACTAAAAACAAGCATTTGTTGAGTGCAGGCCGCACAAGATCGGTCGCTCTGGAGATCTATGTGGGAGGCCTATGTTCAGCAGTGGACGTCCTGCGACTGAAATGATGATGATGACGACGATGATGCATTTTGAGTTGCTCATCTGTTGTAATAAGGAAGCCATCATTTTGTTAGAGCTTTATTTTTGAACTATGAAGACAAGAATATTCTACCCACGTGACATTGGCAGAATTATGTATAAACACACGTTACTATTAAATAAGAAACTGACGAAGGAATTAAGTGCAACTCACGCTAATGCAAAGTAGCTGGTGCCCTCGATTGATGATCACTGTGAAAGTAAACCTAAGTGAATCCGGTAATACGACGCACTGAGGCCAGTCCATCCCCAGTCAACCATACCATAGAAGCTTTGCTTCACCTGAAAGAGTTGATAACATAGATGAAAGACAAACACTTACACAGTACTTTTATAAGTCAAGCGGTCGATGAAAATACAAAGAAACACGAGTGAAATATTTTTAAATAGACATATGTCTTTGGAGATTTTTCTCTACTTGGAGCAGCTAGACAGGTGGAATACCTCCACCGTACAGAAGATCGCAGCCAAATAACCTTGTGTTGTGTTCCTGTGGTGAGTAGGGTTTCCAGAACTCCTTGGGGTAGGGGGGTTCAAGGTAGGCAACGCGCTAGTGATACCTATAATCTACGGTAGCCGCTTACCATCAGGTGGGCTGTATGCTTGTTTGCCACCTTTGTAGTATATAAAAAAAGGTATTATATTTGATAATCGTTTTTAACAAATAGATTTTTATGTCGTTAAATAGTACAGCTCCACAAACGAAAAAATGTTTAGTTAAATTTAATCTTTGAACGTATTAGGAATTAATGTTCTATTGTTTGGTTTGTTTAGGTATTGTTTGAGTTCATTCACTTCACAATGCTGGTTTCATTAAGTGTTTATGTTTGCTCTATTTTTCTTCATACAAAGCAAACACCTTCACTTAAGTGAGAATATAAGACTATTACTTAAATGCTATGTTGAAAGATCCATTGGCTGCTTTTGTTAAGAAAACGTTTGATATATTTTAATTTATTATGATAATAGTATTTAAAAGTTTATTGCGAGTGTAGAAGAACTGAGGGTAACCATTGAGAAGGGAGGATCCTCCGACCAGACGGGTGTTATGTCTGGCGGGCAGCTGCCCAACGGTTGTTTTTTTTTTTTTTTTGAACTGACTACACTGTTAGCCTTAGGGGCCCTATCCAAAAACATAGCCGCTGCGGCTTTTACAGCTTCACCGGACTTGACCCCCAACGGTTGTAGTCGGGTTCTTGTATATATACTCAACGATTGAGTTAATTTCTATAGCGCAATGTAGGATAGTAGGATGCGTCTAATGTGGCTCGATAGATGTCGCTATGTAGATGTCGCTACACGAGGTTTAAAACGCATTAGCCTAAAATACATACCATCACGCCTGAATCACCGAAGGCTTAGGGAGAGGTGTACCAATGTACACCGACAGTTCGCTTTGTATGTTTTTGGGTCCCATGTAATAGGAGGCGAGCCTATTGCCATTAATCGAGCACAAACCCAAACTCCGAGCTGCTGCTGAAAATTTGATAGAAACCCCCAATAACACTTTGCTCGACCTAGGAATCGAACCCGGGACCTCGATCATAGCAGTCGCGCTTACGACCACTAGGCTAATAAAGAGGCAGTTAAAATATATTATTAACCTTGTATTAATTCAAGAGGTGATAAAATTCCACAACATGTAATATTATCAGAATATATGAACCTTATTGTTTTGTTATCAATTAAAATGTTCTAGGTTCATATAATTAGGCACAATAAGTAGTGTGTAATTCTTCTTGTTGATAATTGGACTGTATTTTAGTTACACATATAATTATAGAAAAAGAACACTGGTAGTAATCTTTTATTTTCAAAATGTGCAGATGTTTACAATGGGTATAGTTTAGAGCGTATGCCACAGAATAACAACATCCGTCTGTGCCACAGATACACAACATATAATCTCCATCAAATCGTTTCTAATTAAAGAATGGATTTTAACGATTAAAAAAGATCAGTCACTTTTAGGCAAAATTACCAGTTATCTTATATCCACCTCCTAAACTTGGATTTTTAAAAGATATCACTACTCTTTATAGAAAAATCCTCTTAATCGAGACTTGGCACGTTTTTTACTGCATAGTTTTTGTTTGGTTTAGATCGACATGTCTTGGCTCGAACTTGGGAACATCGGACAAAAATTCTACTGGTCTTAACTATTTGGCTGACACGAATATAAAATCACCCACGATTACGGGCATAGCTATAACTTTCACATGGTCATAAAATACACAAAGGCAAAATGCAAAAAAAAAACTCATTTTTCCTCCTCAACACATTCTTATATGACGACCAAAACTATTCAGTCACTACAATAAAGACAATAAAGAATAAGTAAACAGACAATACATTTCAGGAACAGTTGCAATAATTGGTCGCTAATGTGGATATTTTTCCTTCTTCTTTCATCAATAACTATGCATAATTATTCAATGTCTTTGTTCAGGAGTTATATCAAGGAAGAACCGATAGTTCTATCGACGAATAGACTTTGAACAATAACTTTACGTTTCGGCATTAGCAGAGGGTTTATAGCATGTGTCAGTTTTGTTGTAACCGGTTAAGTGAAGAGTGGTAGCGTGTACGAAAAACAATAGAAACTCTTTTTTATATGATCATTTATAAAACCCATCTTGTAAAGCTCGTACCTACGAAATTATTGAATCAAATGGAAAAACGTAATAAGATTATAATAAAAGAAATAAAAAACTATGTGCTACCAAAAAGTCTGTCTTTATTCATATTATTGACAATTCTCATAACCTATCAATTGAGGAAAGACATAAGTTTCTACTGGCAAAAATTCAAGAGAATCGGTCAAGTTTTTGAGTTTACTACGGATATTCAAATAGATCATCGTCATTACTTTAGCCATAACACTTCCACTACTGGACATGTCATGTGCTGCACGCATCGAGTGGCTTCCCGCAACCTTTACCAGGCTGTCAGACCCCCTTGTGGCGGGTCTGCACAAGCTGCGACATATGCTACACGGCCGTCACTCGAGAATTCTACGGCCCCATCGGCCTCCGTTCTACGAGCTACGTGCCCCCACGGGCTCTACCACTCTAGCTATTGTTAGACTAATTTTTAAATGCCATTTTCTAAATCACTTTTTTTAGATAATTAATACATACATGTCGGATGTCCCTGCGGAGGGAACGGTAATTGCTGGTCGGTAAAAATATTAAGCGATCGAAGTTCTATTCCGGGGGCGTCTGGTACTGGATTGTAAGTCGCGACTGCTTTCACCAACAAGTTCGCGTGTGTCGAAGTACGATCTCGAAAGAAACTTAACGTACAAATCTGTAGAGAGGCCTTACGACCGTATTTTTAGCACGATTTGCTTGTCAAAAGGCTTGTAATTGGTAGGAGAGTGCATTAGTAAATTACACAACTGTACCGGAAGCCAATATAAAAATCTAAATAATTTAAAATAATATTTTTCTGCCATATAGGTACCCATTTCTGTATCTCTGACTTCCAAACAGATGCCTAAAACAATTATTGTTTAACTAGCTATGCCCGCGGCTTCGCTTATGTGTACTAGAGAATGCCAGTGCAAATCTTCCTCCCCCGCTACCGGTTATTTTAAAGACAAAAATACTTATTGTGGGTGTTCTTTGGAAAATAGACATGTACTCTCTCAGACTTTTTAATGTCTATAATTATTTGGTACATTAATTTGCTATATCTCTTATGGTTCACTCAGCGTAAGCCATTTAAGCACCCGAATTGATTCACATGATCAGATTTTTATTTTTTGCGGGACCCTAATTATTTTTCTTTAAAAAAAGTAACCTAATTTACTGCCTATAAAATCAGCTATCTACCAGTGAAAGTTCCGTCGAAATCGGTCTAACCGTTTCGGAGATTACCCGGAACAAACAGACAGACAGAAAGACAAAAATTTTAAAAATTGGTTTTTTGTTATATGTATCGTATTTACTTTCATGTGCATTTTGTAAAAAGCTGTTATTATGGAATTACAAACGGACACTTCAATTTTATTAATTGTATAGATATCTTATAACTTGTACCAAAGTCAACTCATACGACACGACGACGCGACGCGTCTCCGCGATGTTTAAGGATTGCGTCCATTTCAATGCTAATTTTATTACATAAGAACGCCAAGAACAACAGAGTCTGCAGCGGCAGTGGCGGCTGATTCATATCTTAATAGGCGTTAGTCGTGTCCGTCTGTCTGTCCGTTTTAATGACCGTTGTTCAAAGATTTCCCTCTTGATTTTTATTAACGTTATTTCTTATTACTGGTAAATTGTTTTTAAAGGCTTAAATAGCAAAATGCCACACTGATCAATGAAAATCTGAAATAATTCAACAGTGCGTTCTAAAAGTGCAAAATAACGAAGTGTGGCTTGCGTCCTCTTGATACTGGAATTAAAATATAATTAAAATTAAATTCATCTAACAATCTATAAATGTTACCTTAATCCTTTTATAGCTGCTCGTCCATCAGACACTGTGTTTGATAGTGTATCTACAATTCAAAGACAACGGAGACCTTCCTGAGAACAGAAATCCATCGGCGGTCGTCATAATGCATTAATATCTCTTCCGGTTGTGAATGGAGGACTCGATGTCATAAGTTTTACAGTACGGTGATGATTTACATTGAAAACTTTTTAATTAGTGCCGAGATGGAGGTTACCGTAAAACTGTGACTTCGAAGCGCGTGTGGTTCTGTTGTGGAAAGAAGAGGAGGAAATTAGACTGAACAGCTCTTCGACTTCCGAACACTCAACCGTGAGAACTATATTAGAACACGTTCAGAAAGCAATGTTCAATTTAATATAAATGGATAAACTTTAACACATACTATAGAAACATATAAATAGATTGCAAACACTTCATTTGAAAACTAAAACGTACTAAAACTGTACTCAAAATTATTTCAATAGGTACAAAAACGACCTCTGTATGAGTTCGAAGAACTACACACAAATTATTTATTATATTATATTATAATATGTTACTGATATTTTATAATACAGAACGTGCTAGTTATTGTAACGTGCGAACATTAATCATATATTTAATGGGTTTATTACTTTTTTTGTATGTTCCTTTTAATGAGATTTCTAACGATAGACGAGGGGTAGGCGGCGCCATCTATCGTGATGGGCGGATAGCTACGGTATTAAATAGACACGATATCAAGTAATCGCTGAACTATAACATTATACCTACCCTACTTATATAATTGTAAGTGTGCTGAATTTAAAAATACCTTTACAATAACAGTTATATTTGGTGATTTATTTTGATTTGGTATTTTTACTGGTATAAAATAAAAGGTATAGTTTATTATAGTTCCAGCATATGCTTAGGTGATTAAAATAATTAGTACCTACATATAATATTTTTAGCATATTTCTGAATTTGATTCTAAAGTAAGACAACGTAATAAATCAATAAAGGTAAAGATCATTTAAGTAGTTTCAAATATTGTGTTAACAAAAGCATTTAACTACGTCGTAATATATTGAAGTCAAAATAAAAATAAGCTTGACTTTTAAACACCGTAGTAAACTCCTAAAACACCCATTTATAACTCAGCTAGAACTAACTACATACCAAAACAGGACGTAAAATAAGAGAATATAAAAAAACACAAAGTGAACAAAAGAATTTCCACGGACGTCTCTCAATCGAAACATAAATCTAAAAGCCTCTAATCACAAATCACGGAGCTTTTCCGTTCCGAGCACGCACGCTGACGCCAGTGGCCAGCAACTGTTTTTATATATTTAAGAATTAAAACAGACATATTTTGCTAAACACATATAAAAAAACTATAATTATCACTGAACTGTATTATTATATCAAATCGAACAGTAAAGGTACAAAAAATAGTTTTACAAACACTTAACTGTTTTATTCCAGTCAAAGATCACGAGTGCTGATAACAGGCGGTAACTCCAAGATATTTGAATACAATCGTACCGTGGATTAATTTAACAAATGTCAAGGCCAAAATCAGTTACTTCGCTCTCACGACACAAGGTGTGCTAAGTTTATCAAAAATATGTAACGAACGGTCTATCGATTATTTATCTGTTTATAATCTATCGCTTTTTCAACGCGGATTCACGTGAAACTTATTATCTTTTGATCTTGCTACGTTTTTACAAATACAAGCGGTCGCCCGATGATCGACAGCGACTTTTTAATCATAGACTATTTTCTTTTTGACATTTGCAGTATGAACCTAAACAATGAATATATCACTTGCTGTCACTTTTCATTGAGTGACAATGTCAATATTTTGGAGGGTAACCTAATATATTAGCAATAAGTATTATAGATAAATTTTAACTTTCTGCACGTTCTCCATTAACCATGCCAAATCTCACAGTCTTCTGTGCACGCAATACGCTTAAAAAGGGGTAGAAAGCTTTTGCTTTACGTATTAATATAATGATGATGATGATGCTAAGTAATAATATCTGACCTGTCCAGATAACATCATGTGTATTAGAGCAATTCTTGTTAGCATGTTTATCATTAAACATCTAATTAAAAATAAGGAATAAGAATACAATGTTCATAAATAAACGCCTGAAAGTTTACAGAAAAATATAGATTAGGATTTAAGATAGACAGATTACAGTACAATTAGGTACAAACAATATTCTCAACATGTCAGCAAGTCTCCGTACACACATTTCTCAATCTAATTAACTTTTTAAAAAAAGTTGCGTTCCCCTGTCGTAGATCAAGATGTGTGCGTTACCGTGCGCCGGCGCAGAGCCCGTTGACAGATTTATGTGGGACGGGCTCGATCGCGGGTCTCCCCGAGAGCCCCCCCCCCTCCTTCCCCCGCCCTCCGTCTTCATTATGTTGGAGTGATTGCGTGCCCGATTAGATAATTAACGCTTTTTACGTAGCCCCTTGTATGGTGGACCGATTATTCTGTATATTTAAATGTATAAAGGCGGTAATCCTTTCTGTCTGTATTTTTTTTCTACTTTTGTCATCCTGGTATTGAATGTTAGTCATCGCCACGTTGTGTAGAATGACTACAAAATAAAAGTCCAGTTTTATCACTTTTAGTTGGTATTTGGAAAAATGTTCAGACTATTATTTTTTCTAATTCAATTTAAGAAAAATCACTACACTACATAATTATAATGGTATTTACAAGTGCAACGTCTTATGCCAATACAAAAACATCTCATTCAGAGTTGTTATATCGACCTGTAAAGCTACCACGGCGAAAGACACAACCGGACTTGTCGATGTTCGTCACACATGACTAATGACGGTGCTTTCACTACGAGTTTGGTGTCCTACAACTCCGATCTCGATGATTTCTCGATATTTGTGTAGCAGGGTACTAATGAAACTGGTTTGGGTGTCTCCAGATGTTACATATTAGATATAGCGCTGGGCGAATATGACTATGAAGAATCATTCGATTATGAATATATCTCGATTATAGCCATTAGTAATTACTAATGCTGGGTTACTAATTTGATAAAATTACTAATTATTACGACCGAACGACCTTTCTTTTAGCTAATTGTTATATTCATATTCGTAATTCGGTTATGGATTATCACTCATCGTTAAAATATCTCGATTATGTAAATCATTCATAATCGCCCACCTCTAATTTGATATCTCTTTGTAACTGAATTTGGACAATAGATGGCCGGAGTAATAATAATAACACATAAGTTTACTTAAATCATAACTAACGGTAACGTAAATATTTTCTGGGTAGACTCGTGCAGCTCCCGGAAGAAACACAGTCGCTCCTGGGGAAAAAAATCCTGCAGTAAATGAATATTTTATAGAAATAAGCGGTGAGCTTTAGTATTGTGGGGCATAAATCACAATAGATATTATTAGTCTTTTTGGAATAATAATAATATCAATTTAGAATTGTAACATCATTATGTCGACTTATCGCAATAGTTATTAGTTTAGAAATGCAAATTAACATAGGATTGAGTCCAAGAGATTCCCATGAAACCCGACACAGCCGTGAGACGGTAACATCGCCGGCACTCCTGAATAATGAAATCTACTTTACATATTTATTATTTTACAATAATAATAAACGGCCACCATCATTCATCGTGCTCATAACCGACATGCAATCGTAAATTCAACTCTATGACACTTAGCTCGTACATATCATTCAAAGTCGTTTCACAGTCGATCGTAAATATGTCTGAATAACGCATTAATCATCCAGAATAGGGAATAAGATGAGCCGCGGGCGAACGCGATTGGTCCAAGTCGAACGAACAATTATTCAAATGCTGCGTTGTGATTGGTCCGCCGCGAGTTCGTTTTTTAACATTGACAGATCGGTCTGACCCTTCGGCTCGTGCGCAGGTTTTTCTGCGCTCATTGTTGTATTAAGTTTATATAACTAAAAAGCAGAGTTGAACCATCAATCTATGTCAATATGATAATGTATATTTTTTTGCGATTCCATGAGGTCATGCGCAACGCAAACGGATTTTAAATCATCGCAATAGTTATGGTTAAATTGGTGACATAAATGCAACAAAATATTTTAAGGAAATGCGACACCTTTAATACTATACATTGCACAATTTAATTTCACCAAAGCTCTTGCTCAAATGCTCATGGAATTAATTGGAAAACTTCCTAAAATAAGTGATATTTCGATTTCTCCATACCAGTCCTTAATGCCAACATACACACATCGAAACCGACAAGTGCAGCAACTGTTGCATACATTTCTAGCAAGCACATCTCGATCTAAAAGGACCAGGTAGAAAGATTCATGAATGAAGTTTCATATTTTTTTCAGAATTTCAGATTTCTTCTTAATTCTTCTTTACAATTTATTCATATGACCAAAAACAAACACAAGCAATACGTTAATTTGCTTTTACTCAAAATATCGTATGTTTACGATCTTACGACATTGCTAAAACATAAAATTAATTGGTAAACAACATTTGGCATTTAATTATAATTTATTTTGGTTTCGTTTCTTCAAAACCCAACAACCAAATAAATTTAAATAAACAGGAAACCATACAGACAGATATTGCAATTTATGTAAATACAAGTAAATAATAAATATGTATATTAGATTTTCAAACGAATCGTTTCAAACTAGCAAAGAGACATCGAAAGACTTTCGGATCTGGTCTATAGTTAACAAGCATCCAGTAAACTCGATTGCTTATCGAGACTTTCAATCGATATAGATATATCGATGGGACACAAGGAAAACCTTGCAGTCGGGCACGCAGCGTACCTACATGTAAAGCTTTGTTTCCACGATGCGTCTTTTTAAGAATCATTTTCGAATAGCTCGTTACTTTTTATTATTACTTGATGTGTAGTGTTGGTGGATTTGTGTCTAAACCGTGACAACTATGATAGTGATAAATTCATCACTGTGACTCTTTAGTTTATCGCGTTTCAGAATCACCCAGCATATAACAGCTTCCGAAAGACTAATAGCTTATTAGCTATTACTAATAACCGGCATGACAGCGGCGACCGCCGTAGGATTGCCGATTTCTCGATGGTCGACGTTACGTTTGGATGGTAAGCAAACTATCAGAAACTTTTTCAAGCTAGTATAAATATCTTAACTAAAAAATCAGGTTTAATTGCGTCGAACACTGTAAAAATTGATAAAAAGTTAACCTTCGGTCAGCCATGCAAACCATGAACATTGTTAGAGCCCCGTGCAAGTAATTTTTACGGAGAAAGCACTACTGAGTACATATTACATAGAATACATAATAATAACATGTTGAGAACAGAAATACATTTAAGAGGGGAATAAAGACCATCGTGCTAGACACAATATTGAAATAAATATTAAATATAGTAATGTTTTTTTTTGGAGCCAAACCGTGTTATTTGGTTTTTTTTACTTTAATAACTATAATGTAGTATATATATATTTAGTATAGTAAATTTAATAAGTATGTAATTATGGAATATTATTATTTAAAGTTATTAGTAGGTTATAAATATTATGAAAGGTTAAGTTAATATATAATATATGTAAGATAGCTGTATTGTGTGCATTTGTTTTTCGCCAACAAAATGTTTTTCAATTTGGCTATTTTAGACAATAATATATTATGTATTTTGGGAAAAAAATTTTTTTTTAAAGTTCCCACTTAAGACGTGCCCACCTTATCTGTGATATTGTTATTCTTAATTTTCAATTCTCAACTATCAGAGAATAGCCTGTAATTTAAATGCGTCCACTCGTAACACTGTTCCCACGGCGCGTTTTAGCGAGCGCGGTCGTTAAAACATGCATAAGATATGTAATGATGCAATAACTTTTACTGATAGTCCCAACAGTTACTGATGAGATGGTGATGGTAGTTAGCTAAACGGGTATTACATGAAGAAGTATTATCTTCACTGAAACTTTTCTATACTAATCTCTATATATTATTTCTCAAGTGTATTTTTTTGTGGCAACGCTATATCTCCCTTAATTCTTCATCAAACACCACTTTAAATCTCATGAGCCCCGCTATTGAGGAAAATATAGACAAATAGCTATTTTTTAATATGGAATATATATTCAACTTGTAAGAGGTGCCATCTATTAACAATCTATTTATGAACATGACAGCTGTTAAGATTGGTTACACTCTTTAATGTGCGAAATAATTGTTGTTGAAACGCAAAACACTGAAGTGAGTCTCTAATTTATATCATAGCAAAAACAACGCGAAACAGCGTTCGAGCGGACTACAACAGAGCCACTTACATACGTAACAGAGTTTGCATTATTTTTAAATTATATTGTATTAGGCGATTGCCCTAAGGTCGAAATTCAACCAGCGACTGTTTGATCATAGACAATTTTCTGTTTGACATTTACAGTATTCATAAACAATGAGTATTATCTAAGTCACTTGCTGTCACTTTTCGTTGAGTGACAATGTCAATATTTTGGGGGGTCTAAGTTCAATGGTTAGGATTCGAAGTATTAATTTATTTTATTTAATATATTGATAACATATACTATACATAAATTTTAGCTTTCTGAACTCCTTCTCCATATAAACTTTAACCATGCCAAATCTCACACTCTTCCGTGCACGCAATACGCTTAAAAAGGTAGGTACCGAAAGCTTTTGCTTCACGTATTAATATATATGAAGAATAATATAGTATAACTGATTTTGCACGAAAATAATAAGGGTAATTGATAAAGACACTTAGTCCACTGCACTTTGACACAACGACACACGTTTAGAGACGGGGAAAATGGCGCTGAGGTATCCGAGCCGCTATTGGACGAGCAGCGCCTGCGCAAGCGCTGACCGCTGACATCTGTCACAAGCCCATTACCTTTTTACGACCGGGTTTATAACCCACACGCCGCCCATCGCGAAGCGGTGAAAATATTTAGACCCCATAAATTGTTATGGCTTAAAATAAACGATAGTGGTTTTATGTGTTTTAGGGTTGCACGGATGTCGGTGACAAACCGACTTTTCGGAAGATAAATAATTATGTTCAGTTACTGTTAGAATTTATGATAATAATAAAGTAAAATTGTAACGATTCAAGGTATAATAAAAATTACAGTTAACCGAACTATGCCTTTTGTTATGTATGTTATCTTATTATACACGTGATTGCTACGAATATATTCAGGTTTTTTTATCTTGTGTGATATATATTGGTTGTCAACCTAGCTTTTTATAGTAGTAAGGCAAATTGACCGCACTTTCCCTGATGGTAAGCACAGTACAGTCGTATCACAACGGCGACTACCGAGAGATCCCAATCCATCGACAGACACCGCTATCATGGCAGCCTGCAGTAATTTAACTGGATATGCACAGGCTAACCCCGAAACGCGACACGAAAAGCGAGTCACTAACACAGACTTTTGGTCACATGCATGGTAGTCATGACCCAGTCGACCAAAACATCCCTACCACCCCGCTATTGCCGTTTCCTCGCTCGTTAATCAGCAGAGTATACCACATGCAGGTAAAGTTAACTTGGGTGTATCTTTGAAGATGTAATTTGACTCCTCTTATACCCTAAACAAATATTAAACTGATACATTTATTAAGCAATATTAAACACATTATTTAAGCTAAGTAATTTATTTTGTATCTAATATTATACATCCTTTTAGTGTAAAAATCCCATGACTAATAGTGGAACAAAAAAAAGCTTGCGAAAAAACTATGCATAAAATTACACATAATTTAATATATCATGTAGGTACTATATTAAACCGGTTAGCCACTTGTGCATTCGCTTATCTACGAACTCCGTCGTAAACGTCTTTTCGGCTAAACTATTATTAAGCCCATCACTATCACAGACAGCGCGTAATGCATGCAACTACTTATCTGTACGACGTTTGCTTTCAATACTGTCGGTTCCTTTGACCGTTTACGCGCTTTTAATTGACATCAAGGTATAATAGGATATTAAATATTACTCAGCTGCTTTGTAGCTTCGGGAATCGATATCCTGTAGAGGTAGATGTGTATGTGTGTGAAAAAATACACATGTTACAAAATAACTCTATTAATGTACAATTAATTTTACCTTTTATCGTTTTTTAAGGTAGAGTTTAAATTCAATAACTCTTAATGTTTAGAGATAGTGTGATTTCAGATGAGCCGTTAGATACAACTAATGATACCAAATAGTTCGTCAGGTGAGAATTAAAAGATGGACCATCACTAGGGTGGTCAACTTTTATTAATTGGAATTTGAATAGGAAAAAAGTATTTAAACATTTTTTTGTGGTATGAAAGTTTCAAAACTAGTTTTAAAATCGAAATTTAGGTATATTAATGAAATGATTTCGGTTTTCAGTTATGCGCGCATCACGTAAAAATATTTGTATTGATTTTGACTAATGTTTTTTTTGTTTTATTCCATAGATACTTGGTCCTTATCAAAAGGGAAAATTATCACGATATCTTCATTCAATAAAAAACCGTAAAACTTTTAAGAAACTACGATTTTTTAAGCACTAATTTGTTTTCTTTTCTTTGATTTGTTTTCTGACCGTGGAGAAGTGGGCGGTTGCTAGCAGAATTTAAATATTATAAATAACCCGTTTTTTTAGAAAATAGGCGATCTATCATTTCGTAAGCTATTAAATGTATTTTTTTTTATCATTCATATAGATTTTCTTTGGATTTATATACTACAGAGACTTACTATACTTATAAGTTATAAGTACCGATAAATAGCTCAATAATTAACAAAATAAGTGCATTGTTTTATGCATAAAAGTAAAGATTGGAACTAACGTATTTTCGCATACTTTATTTTTAAGCAAAAGTATAAAGTTTATTTATTGAAAATAAAGTAGGATACTTTATTATAAAGTATGTTTGGCAACCCTAACCATCAACATAATATGCTTGAATCAATGTTTCCATGTACCAAAAGTATATGTTCATCAGATTCTGTATACACAAAAACTGATACTTTGATTCCCCGCACCGCACCGGAGCGAGTTAGAACACTGCTTCTTCACCGCCTGTATTGTGGTCGCGATTCAGTATTGGTTCACGAGAATTGAGTGTCATACCTTAAAATGGTTTCTTCTACCAGAATAATGTTGATATTGTATTTTCAATATAATATCGATGCCTTACCTGGAACAGAAAATATTGTGTTACAAAATTTCACATCCACCATAATTGGAACGAGAGAGGTACATTTTAGATATTTGAGTACCCTGGAACCATGCTGGTTGGTACTCTGTTTGGTACGGAGGGCTTTAACAATATAATATTTTTACCGTCTACGCAAAATGTAAAAAATAAACCATCAAGGAATGTTTACTTAACATTAGTAACTAAATATTATATTTCAAAAGTATCTAAGGAATTATATTTCAAAAGTATCTAAGGAATTATACCTTTTGGAGTACCTACCTATACATTATGGCATTTCGACAAAAGTCGCTGTATAGAGTGGGGATGGAAAGCATACTACTTCCCGTATAGATATATAACTGTTATAGATCAAACAACCGATAGATCAGACCTAATCTTTCTTGATTCCTTTTTATTTTTCTAGTACATTTAAATCTTTCCTACAAGTCTGACAAATAAAAATCTATGTTGATTTTGTTTTTACTCATTTTGTTTTCATTTACAGACCGATAATATATTTATTATAGTCCCTCGTCCAGTTATGATTTTTCAATTCACATACGGTACTAAGAAATAATCGATAGTTTTTTTTATTACATAACTATTCATTACAATCGAATTTTCGAATTATAATCAATGTTTAAAGGAATCTGTATATTAATACATAAAGCAAAAGCTTTCTACCCCTTTGAAGCTTATTGCTTACACGGAAAACTGTGAGAATTGGCATGGTTAAAGTTTATATGGAGAAGGAGTGCAGACAGCTAATATTTATATATGACATCTGTTACTAATATATTAAATTAAATAAATTAATACTGCGAATCCTAACCCCACCAGTGACATTGAACTTAGACCCTACAAAATATTGACTTTATCACTCAACGAAAATTGACAGCAAGTGATGTAGATAATACTCATTGTTTAGGTTCATGAATACTGCAAATGTCAAACAATAAATAATCTATGATCAAAAAGTCGCTGGTCGAATTACGACTTTAGGGCGATCGCTAGTAAGTATAAATAAGTATAAAGAGTGTAAATCTTTAATTGCAGTGGAAATCATTTGTACTTAAGAAAACGAAACCAAAAATCACATTAAATTAGAAGAGACATGGCGACAAATTGCTCCAGACTCGTGTTAACTACGAGAAACGTTGCATTAAACGCTATGTGACAAGCACATTTCGGATGCCTACTCATTTAAACTGGATATCTTCATGGTCTATGTACTAACAGGTTAGGTAGTCAATAGTATTATATACAAAATTTAAATTTACAATATAGGAAAAAATATCATTACGTTTAAATCACCCATAATAATGTTATATTTTTATACTATCTATAGTAATACATAAAAGGGAAAAAGTTTTTTTGTTTGTTTGTTTAAACACGCTAATCCCTGTAACTACCAGTCGGATTCAAAAAGTATTTTTATATATGATATAGCCAGACTCACGGGGAATAGTGAAATATTGATTTGTTTTAAGTAAGTCGGAGGTGGAAGCCCTCCCGAACTGATTTATCCACGTGCACTGACGTAATGGTCAATGATACATAAATGCAATGTTCTACAAACATATTGGTCGTTAATATATCTAAAAAAAGTTCGCGATAACATATACATGTCTCTTATAAATAACAAGCTTCTTATAAGCTTATTGTAGCTATGTTGTGACAAAAAAAAATTTGAAAAATGATTTATGAACATTATTTTTAGACATGACATATTAATCCTTACGAACAAAAGTTACTTCACCATAAAGAAAATATTATGAAGTTAAATGTTGAACTCTATAGCATGGTATTTGGACACATAAATTATGAGGTAATGAAAAATTAAAATAATTTGTACTATTGGGAAAAACAATTAAGATATACTACGTTGGTGTTGCGGCGTTTGTCGTATAAAATTAACACGGCTAAAACTGTGGGGTATAGTTAACATCTAATAATAAAACACCAATAGATAGCTAATATAAAATGCGTGTATACAAATACTTTTATTACCTATTTACTCGAAATAATCTCGACGTTTTCTAAACAATAAACCAAAAAGATCGTGTTTTTTTAGAACTCGTTTATAGTTTTAATTTATTTAAAACGGTTTACAAATGTATTTTATAAGTACGTGCGCATGGGTGCTCATCTGCATAGGTTCAAACTATCAAAGTATTAATTATGCAAATAATTTACAACGCAGATAACAAACATTAATATTAAATATTAATTTTGTCATAATTTGTGAAGATTAAAGTTGTAATCGATATGGCTCTGCGTTTTGGATGGGTATAATGTATGCTAAGCAAATGTGAGTGGATTCTTAATTTTTTTAAATCTGCGAGTGGACAGTATGTTTAAAAATTCAATTTAATTATTTAATCATAAAGTTGAAATGTAATTAAAATATAAATTTTGAATTTAATAACTGTTCATTTAATCACTTTTCTTTGGGAAAATTGGGGTATTTTGTCTAGGAGTCACGTGATTTGAAACGCCAATCAGAAAACGTAACGTCACCGTACAGTACTTTTAAACAGAGTAGGGTATTATTCTTAATATTAGAGTTGTGCCGATTATGACTTTGGCCGACTAGCCGACTAGCCGATTAGTCGGTTGTAAAGAGGACTACTAGACGGCTAAGCAAAAAACAAAAATTAATAAAATAAAATTTCAATAAAGAATAAATATTAATTCACGGGTATTATTATTAATACAATATTATAAAGTGTTTAAAACAACTTTTCAAAAGTTATCCGAATTAAGAAACAGGTACTTTTTAGCGGCAAGTTAAAACGTTCTGCTTTTGTGTCTCTTTTCTACTTTGTAATTTATTTTCTAATTCGGCGATGTTGTGCTCAGCGTAGTTTCACCAAGAAGTAAACATGCACGGAATTAAACCGAAATTCTCCAAAAAAAAAAAAACAATTTCGGTTTTTATTAGATTTGCCACCATATTACTAATGCATGATTACACATATGCTAACGAAAAATAAAACCAATACCCGCTTGAGGACAGTAATGGACAGTTAAGAATAATGTTCAATAAACAACATTGTTACATTGTAAAAATATATTGAAAAAAAAATTGATTCTGACCTCATAATGAGCTTATAAAAATATATTCTAATCTGTTCCAAATATACCTTTGATTTCCAAAAAAAAAACAACCAGACTTAGATTCTTTGAAGACTAATAATAAAACAAACGGACAGAATTCAAGTTAATACGTGTTCTCGAGCAAAACCTCGCAGGGAACCGATAGACAATCAAGTCAATAAGCGCGGTTATTTCAGTAATTGTGGTTCTGTCTCACAATGTACAGTTACATTCTGGAGACAGGATGCCGCTACTCCGTTTTTACGATTATGTCTCGATCGAATTACATCTGTAGCAAAAAACAATGCGTTAAAATTCAAAAAGCAATTTTGTAATTTTTTTACATAAAAGAACTTTTTGCTAGTATACCACCAAGACTGGATCAATTCGTATTTTTTATTATTAATTATAATTTGTGCTTAATCCTATAGATGTACCTATGTGTTTATCTCTCTTTAGTGTCGGTCAGGCACTTTTCCCCATGTAGCTTCTATTCCGCGATAAAAAACTTCGTTGCATTAGAAGATTCGACTAAGGTAACAATCCCGCAACATCTATATATCTGTCACAAAGCAACAGTCTTCGCGCTACTGTATTATAGTGTTCAAAGGTGCGGTTGGCAACACGCACCAGCAGGCGAAGCGTTCCAAATCGGTCCTCAAGTGGTGGTAGCAACGCATCTCTGACTTGCAACAATTATGACAGCGAACCTACTTGAGATGCTTATAAATTTACTACACACTGCAGGACCTCAATTCATAATACTGTTCCATACAAAAATCGATAATAATCATACATATATTATGAAGATCTTGTTATTACCTTAATCATATGGCGCAAAAGATAATGAAGAAGTAAGAGGTAATGCGAGAAAAGGATATCCTATAGGATGAACTGTGTGAAAGATTAAGAAGAAAACGTACTATGCCGACGCAACCTAGGTAATAGTCTATTCTTAATCCTCATTTTCGTATTCTTCCAAGCCCGTTGAGGCTCGAGTTTTCTTGGGCCCTTATAGCTAAAAAAATATAGTCAGTTCTATAAAAAAAATCATATTCTTTCTTCCAACTTACTTCGAACTCGATTAACTAAATAGTTACAACTAAAACTCATGGTAAGGGTGTTGTTGGTACTAACATAACAAAGGCCAGACCAAGATGAACACACATTAGCTCTCAGACTTTGACTAGTGGTCATTATTTATTGACGGCGCGGACAAAAATATATCGTCACGTCCACGTATATTGGAAGTTTTACTATTTTACAAACTATATGGTATTTAATTGGTGTCTGAATGGACGCGAATTTTCGAAGACACTCGATGGCTTTTAGACTTTATAAAGTATAAGTATTTAATTCAGTGATTATTACTTATATGTGTGTTTATCTTTTGGGGTTGTATGTAGAAAAAAACCTATTTCGTTTATTAAATTAACCCATGAATTCAAAATTTAACTAGAATTAGTACTTTCTTGATTAAAAACTCGAGACCTTCAAATTTGTGGATAGATTTTATTCAAATTGCAAATTAAATCAATAAATACAAATGATTGATTGTAAATACGAAAAACCTCCCTAGAGATCATATTTACTGAATATTAGTTGGAAAATAAAAAAAAAATTAATTCACAATTAAACAAGTAAATTGGTCTACATATTTTAATTCACAAATTAAACAATATTTTGGAATTTATGGAAATAAAAACAAAGTACTCAAAAATCCTCAGTTCCCAGCGAAACAATACCTTCCCTATAAAAATTTTAACATACTCTTAGTCGTGTGCCTAATAAAATAATAAGATTTCCCATTTGCAACAACCTAGGAATCACCCTGTTTTAACACCCTTAGCGTATGAATTATCAAAAATCCTTTCCTTGTTATACGTTATATAAAAAACTGGGGTGTAAAAGTTAGGTTTAGGGATTTAATTAATCAATTAAATTCTATTACAAAGATTTTTTTAATATATGTATAAAAAATTTCAACGGTCACTTTTCAAAGTCTTGAAAATGAGAAGTTCCTATTTACCTAGTACAATAAAAACCATAAACATAGATAGTTTACAAGAAACTTCTACATGAATCACAAAATATGGTTCACTTTACATAATATATTATATAAGTAAACAACGAAATACTACAACTTACGTCTGATCGTTTAGTAAAATATCAAAACCAGTAACAGCGGCGATTGTCGCCTAGACTGTATATGACAACCCGGGTTTACTTAACGTGGCGGCGGCTTGTTCCATGTATAACATGTTGAAACACGTTGACAATAACAACGAGGGACAAGCTGTGGCGTTTGTTCCAGTGCGATTTACAAGTTATAGGCAAAGTTATTCTATAGGCAAAAATAGACTTTACTAAAATTTACGTATATTTTAAAACTGGCTTCTACCAGCAACTGTGCGTGTCACGTAATTTATATAAAACAGGTGAATAAACTCATAATAGAATTTTAATAACTAAAGCGCCACCTCCACGAATGTTTTCATCGCGTCTCTATTATCTTCCTGACACTTCGTTCTATAACAACTCTATGAACATGTCTCCACACGGCGATGTAACATTGACGAGAATGCAGCGCACTTGACGCAAAGCAGAACTATTAACACTTCGCTCTTGCCTGTCACCAAATTGAGCTCTTTTCAACAAAATAACTTGTATTGTTTTGACTCGCGACGAGTCGTTGCGGTCACACGGCGATCCATGACGAATCGCAACGATACGCCGCGCCGCGCCGGCGAATGAATAACCGTTTCGTGGAGATTATTCGACGATAGTAGGGCGGATTCATGGCGAAACACTCGCTCGTGGAGGTGGTACCTAACTAACTCAAACCAAAGTCTTCAAACTCATTTCACATTCGTTCGGATGTGATCAAGTTATGCATGATCGTATAATTTTTTAAAGTTTTACTTGCTTTGGTGCGTGTAGTAGAGGCACAGGTAGAGGGTAAAGCTGTGGGCAGCGTGCGCGCATTGTGTGACGGAATTGTGACATGAGAAGTTAGCCATCATTGTTAATAATATGAATTAATTTCCTTACTATTTAGTGTGTAATTAGATTAAAATAATATTTATTTGCACAATGTTAAAATATATTTACATAATTAAAAACAAGTCAATAAAATGAATATACATTATTAATTATCATTAATGGCTAACTTCATCATTTTGATGGCACAAGGGAT
Organism: Saturnia japonica; assembly: GCA_033032175.1. Taxonomy (NCBI): domain Eukaryota; kingdom Metazoa; phylum Arthropoda; class Insecta; order Lepidoptera; family Saturniidae; genus Saturnia; species Saturnia japonica. The sequence continues at coordinate 1,101,701 of CM065306.1, read as the reverse complement.
AAAAAAAAACTCTATTATGCCGAATAAATGTAACTAAGTACGTGCACAAATCAAACATATTACAAATGGCCAGTATTTAAATCCGATAAGTAGAGTTACCGAGAAAAGTCAAAGTTCGAAGAGGGATCGATCGAGGCAGATTTCGATATTAATAGAGGAGTATAATCCGACCGCTCGCTTATAAATCAACGCTAATTGTCGCTATTTATATTTGTAAACTTGCCAACGGCGGCCTCATCTCTTTACAATATTGTACTGTACATAGATATCATTTCTATATTTACGTCATTATTAATATGATCGTTTTGAAAGATTGAAAATTTTGTGATAAAAGTACACAACGCAAGTGAATTCACGTGTCACGTAATATAACAAATATTTGCAGCGCCATGGTTTGAATTATTTTTGCGCTATTTGACTTATTAGGATGGATTTCAAATAACGGTAAATAAAACCATCGAATATTGATATCGTCGTAGATTAATAATAATAATTAATATTTGCCAGTAAAAAAGCCAGTAATAAAATACTTATTCAGAACGTATTTATTATTTCTAGAAATCATTTAAACAGATAAATTTAATAAAACAGTTTGAGTTTGCTTATTCAATTCATACACTCGGTTTTAATAGTCCCAATGAACTGAACAAATTTATAAATTTTACACAATACATATAAAAATAATTACCTGAATGCGGATCTTTCGAATTCTATATTACAATCATTCCAAATGTTACAAAACACGTTATTAACTTAAAAGCGACACTTTAAAACTAAGTAATTCAATTACTTTGAAACGTGAAATTTTAATTGTACATCGATATTAATTTTATTAACTATAATACAACATTTAATACTTTAAAAAAAACATACTCACAAATGAGGTACTTAAAAATTGTTGATAATAATTAAGTTAAAAAATAACACGCATAGTTTAAGAAAACGATATTTCGATGATAATAAAACGAGATGATATTTTTTTTATAGTTAAATTTAAATGTAATGATTTTCAAAAATTACTGTGCTGTTATTTTTAAATAACGCATCAGAATCGTTGCCGAATCGATATTGTTCCGAGATAAGATCGTATCGAGTTGTTATGTTAAGTGGATGAGCAAATAAACAAATATGAAAACGTTCGAAAATATCAAAATATTGTGTCACGTAATATCATTACTGTTATAAAAATTCGATCTGTTTTCTCACATTGTAAATATCATCGTGAAGTGTTACATATCTTCACGACTGTGATCGCGATTTTAGGCAAGCGCTATCCTGTACAAGACAATTTTTAACAAAAAAAGGTAACTAACTTCTAATGACTTTAAGGAGTTCTATCTTCGAAATGGGATGCCCAATCCCAAAATGAAGTTACAATGGGACCAACCTTGCTGTAATCCCTGTCCAACAAAAAAAGTATCATCTAAATCGGTTTATAGACAAAGAAGTTATGGCTTAAAAACTATACATTCGAAATGACAACCTCCTCTCCTTTTTTGACGTCGGTTAAAAAGATAAATAGAGAGATCATTGGAGCTTTCTCTTTACTTGGGGCAGTCCGACTGGTGGAATTCCTTCACACTACAGAAGATCGCAGCCAACCAATCTTGTGTTGTGTTCCTGCCGTGAGTAGGATTTCCAGAGCTCTTTGGAGTAGGGTGGTCCAAGGTTGGCAACGGGTTATTGATACCTTGGTCTTACAAGTGTTCATAGGCTACGGTGACAACTTACCATGAGGCGGGCCGAAAGCCTATTTAACTTTATTGTACATAAAAATTAATCTTTCAATATACATATACAAGATAAAATTGGTTAAATTAAATTGGGAATTAATTATGGCACCGTCAAAGCACTCTCGAAAGGGTGAATAAGACGTAGGTTCGAAGCTTTAAATGAAATAAACGATGGTATGTAATGCATTGGTTTGGTTTTTTTTGTGCTTGCCTGAATACTTACCATTTCCAAATATAATAGCCTGTGTCGTCACTTAAAATCGAATGAGTTTTTGGTCAAATACTACACATGACACGATAAACAAACATGCTTGGAATTTAGGAATAATTGGATTTTCCAATTTATCTATGTTGCATTATTTTGCCATGTATAGCATGTTTACTATTAATGTAAGATAATAATCAATAGAAGTAGTAATATAAAATACTTATACCTATTTACCTATAGGTATATAAATTTTTATTAATTATCAACTGATTTTGATGTTTTTTTTTTATACGGGAAGTATATGTTATTCAATAATTGTCAATAATACTTTCCGAAATCGTAAAGAAATCATAAAACTAAATTTTTATTAATTCACAACCAGTTCGATGACATTTTTCTCATGGGAAGCTTGCCATTTCTCAAATTGTTTGTCTGTATTAAGTATTGTGAATTAACTGTTTTAAAAATCGTAAACAATAATAATTTCAGATTTTTTATATATTATTATTTATTCTCAACCGTTTTTGTACACAGGAAGTGGAGGCATAAGCATGTCATGCCATAATTGATAACTCTATAAAAACTGTCTATAAAAATAGTTTGAGTAAAAATTTAAATTACAAGACGAAATTAATTAATGTTAATAAACATGTACGGAGCCGCGGTCCACCGCTAGTATATACGTATAATACTTTTCGGCTTATTTTGAAAACGTGGTATATATATCGAAATTACATTGTAATATACTGCACTAATAATAGAAATGTATTGACCACGGTGTGGTCTTTCTAAATAAATAAATTTGATACAACCTAAAATCTTAATATTAGTTAGTTCACCAAGATAAAAGCCTCCGATCCGTATTTTTTTCCAAGCTAATGGCATTTGATTCACTTGCCCGAACTAACAAATAATGTAGAAAAAACCTCTTCCAATAGTAATAAACATATCATATGTAAAGAATTCTAGTTAAGATCAGTCACGGTGACGCGCGGGCGAGAGGCGATGCGATGCGGTGGCGGCAGAACCGTCCGTCCAACTCAGAAACTCTCATTTCATCTATCGACGTAACTCCCAACATATTTTCCACTATCTCATTGTATTAGTTCTAATAAACTATCTCGGGGACGTGTTCCGGGACGTTTTATGGCCGTTTTTGACATATTTGTGATGGTCTGAAGAACGGGATGCTGCGCCGCGCCGCTCCGTCATAGATTTATAGATTCCGAGCGATTTCTTCCATTACTTCTCGACTCGGAGAGCGCGCGCGGTCTTTGTGTGTGAGAGAGATTGTTGTTGTTTTTTTTCTTCTCGTTATTATATTTCTGATTTACTGTTATTCGTTGCGGGGCGGTATTACGTTGCTTCATGTTAGTGAGTTTGCAAAAAAAAAACCCGGAAATTTTAATGAGATTTAGGGATATTTTTTTACCAAACTTTTTGTATTTTTTTATTAGAGTAAATTAGTCAGATGTTATTTTTTAATGATTTATATAATTTGAATATCTATACAAGATTAAAAATAAATTAACAGAAAATATTAAATTAATTTAAAAAATAGTGAAATACTTTATTATGTTATGGCGAATGCTGAATATGTTTTTTTATTTTTTTCTGACTGACTATACTGATTTAGTCATAGGGGCCCTGGAGCCTCAGACGGCTTTTAAAGCTTCACCGTGACTTGGGCTAAATCTGTGCACGGGTATTCAAATATCTATATCTAATATAACCTGTCTTTCATTTAAAATAAATTGCAATGTGTGAAATTGTCGCCTTGATATTAAGAAAAACTTTGAAATGGTTTAATTTAACAAATGTAGAGAAGTATCATGTTATTAATGTAGTCAAGGACAAATAATATTTTTCTTTTATAAAATTCAAGACAAGACAACGAAGAATACAGAAGCGTATATTTACATAAAAAAGTCGAGCTAGCAAATTGTGACGCTTCCCAGCGCCGCGCCGCGCCGCGCCCCGGCCGGGTAAGCTTTAATTCCACCGCGCCGCGCGCCGAGCCTGTATTAACAGTGTTTATGGTACATACATGCGATTTTTTTTTAACGTTTAAACCTATATTTAGAGAACACTTCTTTTCCCTAGTTCAGTGATTCCCCAGGGACGATGATGACCGGCGAGGGGTCTATATCAGAGGAAAAAAATTAGCAGATCATGACATTAATTTTGACTTTCCATAAATAGAATAATCCACCATGCACACATAGTATTTATTTACATACATAATATGTATTACTTTGTACTACCTTTTAATGTACATAAAATATGAAACTACCTATGAAGTAAATTACTTTTAAAATATAAACGTTCATGAAACGTGATAAATTTTTCATTTCATTTAATTTCAAATAGAATAGAACTATATATACCTACTGTAAAAACACATTTGAAATTATTAATTTTGCAAAAAAAAATCAATACCGGGTAATCGTATCAAGGGGTTAGGACAGGGGGTCTACCAAAAACCAAAATAACATGGCAAGTGGTATACGAGTCAAAAGTGTTTGAGGAACTCTGCTCTAGTATAACCTATTTCGCTTCCATCATGTGCTGATAACCTTTCATAACTTTGCACCGGTTCCTTCTAAGTTTTCGTGTGACCAAACTTCTTCTATTTGATTATAAGGCAGTCTCTGTTGTATCCACATCTTCTATTTTCTTACACATTCGCATTGTATATGTTTTCACTCATTCTTTCATCACAATCATCACTCATATGTCCCGTTGTGAAAATTAACAAAGCAAACTTTTAAACAATATTTGTAGACACTGTCTTGGTATTTTTTAATTCCTAGTACGATCTATTGATAAATAACTTTGGATAACTCAAACTTTATTAATAAACTTGCTGTGCCCGCGGCTTCGCTCACGTGGAGTACAGCATGCCATCGATCGAGCAGACGCGCGAATCTTTCTCCTTCGCTCTCGGCTATTTTAAATACAAAAATGCTTATTATGGGTGTTTCTTAGAAGATAGATATATACTTTCGCTGACTTTTTTGTAGGCCTTTTTAATGTTTACAATTGTGCATTAATTTGCTGTATCTCTTATGGTTTACTCAGCGTAAGCCATTTAAGCACCCAAACTTATTCACTCTGCCTAGTGTTTTTTTTATTTGTGCGGAACTCTAATTATTTATCCATAATAAAATTAGCTTAAGTTACTCCCTATGAAATCAGCTATCTACCAGAGAAAGTCCCATCAAAATCGGTCTAACCGTTTCGGAGATTACCTGGGACACACATACAGACAGACAAAAATTTTAAAAATGGGTTTTTTTTATAGGTATCGTATATACTTTCATATGTATTTAGTAAAAAGCTGTTATTTTGACATTACAAACAGACACTTCGATTTTATTAATTGTATAGATGTATGCGTTACTAAGCAAATATCCTTTGACTATTTCGTAATATAGCTTCCATGCATTGAAAACATTAAATACGCTTCTAATAACCAGTGTGACATTCGACATTTATGCAAAATGATCAGTTGGTAACCCTTCCGTAAATTGATAGATCGTTGATGCGCAATGTTTCCCACCCACTTCGTCAAACTGCGACACTCTGTGTCATAGATCAAATATATTGGGTAGAAGCGACAAACAAACAAGAATCATTAACATTAGTTTAAGGAATAAAAGTATGTTTAAATTTAACATGAGAAGGGAAAGTAATAAAAGTTAATTGTTAAATAATATAAATTTATAATGTAGAATGTAAATGTATACTACAATTTTATTACTTGACTTACTATCTACGTGATAAAGTTTGTGTTACTGTGTACTTACACTTTATACGAATTACAAAAAAAAACACATGAGTATTGTTCTTTCGTCAATTAAGAAATTATCATGAAAATTTTTAATGAAAAAAGAAATACCATTAAACATAATCGTTTTTACAACGATAATTAAAAGATATAATGATAGCACAAATGGAAGGGTCATGTAATTGACGTATACGATTTTTAAAGCTACGTTTGCGTTTCGTTTATGCCAAATGTTAATCACCCTCATAAAAGCGTTTTCTTCACATAGAAAACTTATCACGACAGAACGAACCCTTGGAATGAGTTATGGTTGGGAAATCAACGCGTCAAACGTTGGTTTAAGTATCGGTTATTTATTCATGAAATAGGTATCCAATTTACTAAAGTATGATACTTTATTGTAGAGGAAATTGTTAATTTTACCGAGAAAAAAAAACTTATAAGAACTGTTACACGGATATTTTTTATTTTTCAATTGGGTTCGTAGAAGCATTAGCCAGTGTCAACGTTTTATTTCTATGAAAATATTACAAATGAATCATTTCTACAAAAGTACATTATTAAAATTTGTTATAGATATTTTGATTCTTAAGATAAGGTACATTTAATTCACATTCAGTGTTGTTATCTTGTAGGATAAAAAAAACACTCGTTCATAAATTAAAATAAGACTATATTATGTTGTTTTACACACAAACTACGCAAGTCTAAACGCGTGAGCAGCGTACAATCACATTCCAAAAAAACTTGCTGTAAAAAATGGGCCAAGCCCCGATTGAGATAATTTTACTATAAAAAGTAGTGAAATCTCATAAACAGGCATGCCTAGGAGGTAGATATAAAAAAGAAACGAGTAATTTCGGCTTAAATCTGGCCTATCTCTTACTCATTAATTTCCACACTTTAGAATCTACTGTGCCTGATTATATAAACTTAAACCGTTTTAGTTAATCATAAGACAATAAGGTCAATAAATATTCATGTATTGCATTGTAGGATTCCATAATTAATCATAATTCAGTCTTCTAGAATAACCCGGTGTTGCTAGACAGAGGCGTGAAAATACGCCGAAATGTTTCCAGTAAAGATGGTACGGCCGAGGTCGTGCCTTGCCCTCGAATGGGTGAGCTACCTTGCCCTCAATTAGATTAGTGGTATATAATATAGCAATTAATATATAGCAAATATAAGGTCCAACCGTACAGCTTACCTCGATCCGAATGAAGCGCCAGTTGTTTTCTAATAAAAACCGTTTAATAAAGTTATGTCATCGTAAAAAATAAACAAAATATCATCAACATTTCCTCGACGACATACATGAAATGTTGATGGGCACCTCTAATAAATTATTGCCATAAAAAAGTGTTGCCAATTAATAAAATTCAACGGTCAAACGTGTCTGTCAGTTTATAAAGGTTAATCTTAGATGAGTGCGCGATGAAATACTGCCGACTTGATACGTAGCGATGGACTGTGACAGCTGGCCCAATATAAATAGCCGGCCGGACGCACGATTCTGCGTTTTTCACTGTCCGTGGTCGCATCAATTCCCGTCTGCATTTGTTAACCAATGACAGATGTTTTACGCCTCCGATAAAGTTGCCACATTTACATCGCAACGATCGGCGACCTTAATTAGGTAAAATACAGACTATTCTCGTACGGCTGTTTAAAGATGAGTTCAGTCGGCCGGCGTATTCGTCGCGGCGTCGCGCGGCAGTAATGACAGCTGTGTCTAAGGACATATTTATGTTTTAACCCTTTGAATGGCACCGTTTTAGAACATCAAAATATATAGTTGTAACGTTGAGATGTATAAATTAGTTACCTACTCCAACAGAGACGCGCTTCGGTGCAGTGTTAACAACTATGATGGAGAGACTTCGCTGGGGTTGATTAATTATGAATTTCTATTTGTTGAGCAATTTTCCGGAGTATTTGTAAAATACCGCTATGGACTACTTTAGTTACATCTAAAATTATATCAATACAGGGCATTGATAATAAGTAAATTTTCAAATTATAGGAAGTTATAATTTATAGTACCATTTAATAAGCAGTTCCGATATCGATATAAAAATTAGATTTAGTTGTATTTCACAACGCGTAACTGGCAATATCTACCTATACGAGAGGTCTAATATGCTCCTTTCATCTTATAAATACTACAAAAACTCCAAAAGGGGTGTCCTCAAGGTCAAACTACAAGTGGCCCTTAAATATAATCAATAGAGTTTCTACTTGCATAATATGTTCTAGACGCCAACGAACAAAAGTTGGATATGCAAAGCCATATTAGTTCTCATAAACAGTAAAAAAAATATTAGCAGCCCCATGACTGAAATTGACCTGAGAATAAATAATATACAACTTTTTAATTATTTTGCAACGTCACCCTTACGTTATCATCTCTCGGCAATCGACAATGTTCTTTGACCGTACTGTATTTATAACAAACTCTGTGAAGCGGAGTCATTTTGCCGAGTTTAGCTAAAAAGAGCATAGTATCACGGAGCCAGTACTCGTAAAGTAAGATGAAAATGATAAGCGCAATCAACACCCGGTATAATCAATGGCTCGACGACAATACGCATTAAAATAAACGCGCGCGCAACGCAGTGCGACAAAACGACGCGTCATAATCAAGATGGCGGACAATCCGAGCGGTAATCGTGTGATATATCAGTTGGCGTGCGTTAATTGCGCTCACGCACCTATGACAAATGTAGGGTTGTCAAATACACTTTAAAAAAATGACAACAATAAGAAATAGTTATGCTTTAAAAGTAATAAATACAAAGTTTATACGGTGTGTAGAACTGATCTTTAATATTCATTATTGAGAAAATACCTTGTAACATTTAGTAGAGTCAGAAACTTTTTATTAAGCCAAGAAATTGTTGAACACTCTGCATGTCCATCTAAGTTAAGTTACAAATATATTGAGAACTTAGTTTACATAACAATGCTTCGTCTGCTAGTAAGTATACAATACTATCAACAATTAACTTAACAACAATTAGCTTATCAACAAAACGCGGCAAAGTTGATTCAGGGAAAACAATGACAATCATCAAATTCGTAACCAGTTTCTTTTATATAGGATTTCTATAGGAAAATTTGAAAAAAAAGATCATATCTGTAGTTCTGTATTTTTCCAAATTTATCTTGAAAATAACAAAAGTTAGTGAAAATAAATTTTCATGGCTTTCAATTATTATATTAAACATATTAATTATGTTTCTTGATAACCCTACACTGGGTTGCGTACTTCATACTTCGCACATGATCCAGTGTCACCACGCGACGCGACTGTGGTGCCCCCGGACGAGATAGCAGTATGGAGTGATTTGATTTATATAACTACTGCACATTTTCGTGCAACAGTGTACAGGGACACATCATTCTCAATGACGATGTGATATAGTTACGACCAGCGTAGTGAATAATGCCAACCAGCCACTGTTTCTAACTCCCTCTATTGTACCAACTTGGGTAATTAATTTGTTGCTAGAATTATTAAACGTTGTCCTCCGAGTTATATCGCCTAACCATCACCAAAATAATAGAAATATTAACATCCTATTTCGAGGCATTACACTAATTTGATATCTGGAATCGTTCAGTAAGAAATACATTTTAAAACATATTTCCCTTAACACTGTTGTCAATACAAAATTCTGCTTAATAAATTCGGACCCTATAATGAAAATACATATTGAATAACAACCTAACATTAACATAAATAATACCACTAATTACAAAAGCGAATATTTATTACCAAGCTGTCACACAAATCTGCCGATAACTCAGCACGTGGCACGCGACTTGCAACACTGTATGTCGTTCGCACGTTTGAAAATATTACCACAGGGGCCGCGCGTCAACAATAGGACCGTTAGATAACTTTGCACTACAAGTAAGTATTTTGAAGTTTCATCAAGATAAATTCACTACATTATTAAAACCAAGTTATTAATCTCTATTTTTTTAGCATTCTATTATTTTAAACAAAACATAATGATGCATGAATGGTTGAAGCAATGATGGCTCAGTTAATAGCGTGTACGGACTCCGCGTCCATCGACGCGAGTTAAAATCCCTGCAATGAGACCTGAGTTTTCGGTGAAGGAAAACATCGTGATGAAACCATAGGATGGTGGTATGGCTTTTTCAAATGCTCGCCTAGCTAGCTGCCACACTCAAGTTGAAGTCGCCAAGCACCTATAAAATGTATAAGGTGTTCTAGCAGCTGTACTTGAGACAACTTGAGTACATCTTGGGTCACATCGTCACTTAAGATAAGGTGAGATTGTGTCCACAACGTTAAACCTATAACGATTAAAAAAGGTTGTCTGCATGCGTGGTTTCTTTGTAAAAATAAACAAAAAAAATTATATTATAGTAACTGACCCGCGCGACTTCGTCTGCATCACGTAAGATAGATAGAGAGAGAGAGAGAGAGAGAGAGAGAGAGAGAGAGAGAGAGAGAGAGAGAGAGAGAAAGGGTAAGAGAGAGTGGAACGTAAGGCACTGTATTATTAGGTGCCGCCCGCCTCCTATATTATTCTGCTTAATAAAAATGCGCTCGCGGTACTTGACCATTATTTTCCTGCCGAGTTATTTTAAAACTGTGATATCTCCTAAGATATTCATTTAAATCAATTACTGTAAAGGGCAACTTTGTTCAAAATTAAATGCTTGTGATGAATAACGTATTTATTTCCATAAAGATTAATACCATGTATATAAAAACACCCTCGCAAATAATTATTTATTTTAAAACAAATTTTATTACCATAAAAAAGGTTATATCAAGTAAACCTTCAAAAATAGGTATATGTTATAGCGGAATTATTTTTTTTTGAACTTTTTAAGAGAAACTATTCTATCACATACGATTTTTGACTAACATTAACCATTTACGCAGCGATCGCTATCGAACTTCTCATAAGAAATAAAATTTGCCCGTTTTTCCAACATTTTTCAGTGATGCTTCGCTTCTATTGATCATAGTGTGATGTTATATAGCCTTTCTCGATAAATGCGCTAAACATTTTTTCCATTCGAACCTGAGATTAACGTATTCAACCAAATAAACAAACAAACTCTTCAGCTTTATAATATTAGTATAGATTAAAGAATCAGAAGGTCTTAGCTGTCTATTGTGCATATCAACGAGAGATTGAAATAGTGTTTTAAATAATATCATCAAATCTTTTAAATAAGATCATAATATCATATAATTATATAGAATTGAGACTAAGTAGGAAAATATTATTGTCAGTTCGTCGAAAACCTAATTACAGTCCTTCGTTTTAATGAATATGAATATTGAATACTTAGCGAAGCTTTCTTGTAAACGCAACACGACCGCGACCATACAACTGTAAGTTTGAAAATAACCGTGCGCCGTGCGTGACACGCAATGTCCGACGTCACGGTGAGACCGAACGGAGTGACAGTAACACAGCTCGACAGTCGACACGCAAACATATCCTACAGATGAAAATTATGAAAGGGATAGGCGACTATATCAGTCATGATAATAAATCCTCGCAAAAATACTCTTAGTCTGAAGTCAGTTTATATATTACTAGCGATCGCCTTAAGGTCGAAATTCGTCCAGCGACTTTTTTATCATAGTCTATTTTCTGTTTGACATTTGCAGTATTCATATACAATGAGTACCATGTCACTTTTCGTTGAGTGACAATGTCAATATTTTGGAGGGTCTAAGTTCAATGGAACCGGACGTTTTTGGATTCGCAGTATTTATTAATTCTTTTTATTTAATATATCAGTACCAGCTATTATAGAAAAATTTTTAGCTTTCTGCACTCCTTGTCCATATAAACTTTAACCATGCTAAATTTCACAATCTTCCGTGCACGCAATACGCTTAAAAAGGAATAGAAAGCTTTTGCTTCGCGTATTTAATATATTGATTCTACGACTAAGGACGTTTCAACTGAAATTGTAAATAGTTTTTTTCTATTGTTATTGGTTTAATGTTATGGCCACAATCTAACATGTTCTTAAGTGACGATATCGCCGATGAAGATAGCACGCTAAACCTACTGGAAGACTGGTTCTCAAGTGCAACTACCGGAACACACCTTTTGGTGCTTGGCGACAGATTTTCAGCTTGAGAGTGGTAGCTAATCAGGCGGGTACTAGAAAAAGGGCTCTCACCGTGCTATAGTTTCACCACGATGTTTTCCTTCATCGAAAGCTGAGGCTCATTGCATGGATTCGAACTAACGTCGATCGACGCGATGTATGAACACGCCACAACTGAGCCATCGTTGCTTCATTATTGTTAGTATAATGACTAAATCGTTTTAAATGTAAATAATAACAAACTTTCCGATTTAAGTTGAAAAACAACCATGAAATAAGAATGTATATTAATAGAATTTTGTTAGTAAATAAATAATTTAAAAATACAATAAAATCATATTCCTGGATGTAAAACCACACGCATATAATTATGAATCTATGGATCATTCGATCATAGTGATACAACATCAGACTAATCACAAAACTATAAATGATGTAGACAAAAAAGGAACATTAAATCGGACCATACATATGTATTTAATGAGTTACACCCTCTTCCCCCGATAAATACAAATAAAAAAGTCATCAATAAATCATACGTATCCGCCTTCCCACCGACTTATATGTTTAACAAAAAACGCATCAATACATCGGCATCACATCGCGGCATCGCGTCGGTGGGACCAGTATAACAGATAAATAGCCGCTCCGTGACGCTCCGAGTATCTAATTTAATTTTATGTCCTTCAGACGTACTTGTCGGCGACCGTCATAGATTCCGATGTCGGGGCCGTTCAATTTATTACTTACTATATCATCTGAACTTATGCCCGGAGCAGGGCCGCACTTCTGACAGCGGGAACCGCGACCCGCGAAATACTCTCTCTCTAAACGGGTTTCGAAAACTTTCATTTCTACGACGATAGTTATCACAACCGACAGATAATGACAATAATCATTTACCTTAATAATATATAACAATACAACTGCACTATTATTTGTTATATTTACTCTTGGAGTGTTATAAAAAGTTTAATATTTCATGCATAAATTACAAATTAACATTATGATGTCATTAGATGTCAAATAAATAAACAAGATTGTTTGACAAGAATACAAGTGAAATTTAGCCTTTTAGCATTAAAAAAATGATTTATAAAATTTTGTTAACCAATAATGAAAGTACATAATATTAAGTGAAAATCGTCCATTACTGAAATACTCGCATGATCGATAACAGATTATTTAAATTTAAGGTTTTAATAAATCGTTAACGAATAGACAAATTAAAAACCTAAATCGTAGAGACTGGACCCCAACTAGAATATACGCTAGCGATCATCGTATTTGACCCCTTCAATACAATGTCTGATTGCACGTCTGCATCAAATATAATAAGTTTCCACGATGCTAAGTTGAATTTATTGTTTATAAGCAGACCGGTGGAGAATGATGCTACCCAAGTCCATCCCCAGTCCCGTCATCTACAGGATGATATGTTACTGGTGGTATCATAAATTAATGGCAATTATTTACAAGTTATTAGATACAACAAATACAGACATGGGTTTTCGCATTTATATATTACAATTAAAAGCATATCATATTATGGACTTATTTTTGATAACATAAAATGTTGATATCTAAGGCTTTAGCAAAAAAAAGTAGGCTTTCCAATGACTCCGAACGACAAATTCTAAAGTGCTCAATATGTGTATTTGACTGGTAAAGCATCGTTTAAGTATGTACCTATCTAACTCTTCAAGGCTTGCTTAACTTACTGTGGAAAAAGAAGTACTAAAAATTGTAAATAAAAAGTTCTGTGTCATTTAGACACTGCCCCACGATGCATTGTCTGCAATAATTGTTTTTATTGATATCGCTTTATAGTAAATTAATAAACGCACGCCTTTTATTGTTTATACCCTTACTTGATATTAGCGAAATTGCCTAAATAGGTAGGTAGTCAAAATTACAAAAAAAAAAATTATACACAAATTAAAAAATAATACAGCAGTTTACACATCACGCTGTATAAGAAGCTCAGAAGTAAAAATATTAAAGATTAGGTAGTATTAGTTATCACAAATAATGTTATTCTCGAAAGATCTCGTTTATAAATAATGTCAGCGTTGTGAACGACACAAATGTGATTTTTCTGAATAACCTAATCACTATAATTCATTATAATCGTGGTTGGTAGGTACCTGTTCAAAATGTCAAACAGGGGTTCCGTAACATATATCACCTTTAAAATTTTAAAGGGTAAAGTGTATTCAAAATAAATTCATTAGTATTATGATAAATCAAGGTTTTATATTTTTTCAGCGCTGTGACACTTGGAATCGTACCTATATAAGTGGTTTGTCAAAGTTACGTTACGATTATTAATTCGCAATAAGAGACGATTACGATTACGAATTCGATTATTTCTGTTTTGTATTAAAACATACTACTACCGATAAAATAGTATAATAATTATTACCATAAACTAACGCGTTTACCAATAGCGTTTAATGAGGAATTAATAATCAAAATTAAGAAATTTATTTCAAGATGTAAAGTATATATATCGAAAATGAATTATGGTTGGCATACCTAATTAGGATTTTCGGATACATGCATGAACAAAATATTTACAGCAGATTTATAGAGTAGTTTATATGAACCCTTTAAGCTCCCTGCGTCACAATAATGTACGTAAAATTGGCATATATGGCATCCCTGGCAGCAGAGTTATGAACAATAGGAAGAAAAATAAAATAAGAATCATTAATTATCGCTAGATAACCGCAATGATAAATAATCGATTACAATTAATCGTAATCGTTTTACTACTAGTCTGTAAAAGGGATTTTAAAACTAAGAAATAAAAATAGTAAGTCGGCAGCTTGCTTATATTTGTCAAGGAATCGACAATTTTAGTGCTGGAAAATAAATAATAAATATCATTAACGTTTATGGGCTAGTAAGAAAGACGGTCTCCACTAAACATCTGAAAGGCATCAGGAGTGCAAAGCCGAAAATCAGACAGCGTACTGCATTCGTAGTGGATTGAAACGAGCCTATAGTACAGATGACCAATTAAAGTTTACACTGCTCGTTATTTTACAGTAGCTCTGCAATGTAAATAACATCCTGCCCACTTCTGACATTATCCAGTCTTTTAAATGATATATTTAATAAGAAATAAATTCAAGAAACTAGATCTATTCAATAATTTCGAAACGACAACAACGTTCATAAAATACGATCACATTTTTTAATGCGGATTAGTTACATGAAATTATTTATTGACCCCTAAAATTACAATAATATAACGTGGTATTCATGTCGGTCGCGTCCTATCTGGATGCCGGTGATAAATTTTATACATTACGATAGGGTACTGGGATTTCAATAAACATGTCTGCCGTGTGGCCGGGACGCACTAACGCACCAACGCACCGCGTTCTCACTCTCTCACAGAGTGACACGATGCGACTGTTGACATCATCGCCGTGTTGACATATTTGGCGTGTTCGCGAAATATTTCAATTGTAAATACTACGATCATAATTATCCATTACTTAGTTTCCAAAAAATACTACTAGATTTATTATACATTTGAATAACATTTAAATGCATGTTTTTAACATGAGTTATAATGTGCATTAGGGGAAAAATAAGGATAAAAATAAAACCATATAGATTTGGGTCAAACTAAACAAGCTTTTCACGTTAATTTTACATTAACTTGCACATTTTAGTAGACCAGAAAATGTTAATAAATTTATACAAATATTTTAATTTTTATTGTGCTACATAGGCTTGTTAAGTGACAATGTGGTCCAAGATAGTGGACACGCTAAGCCTAGTATTGCTGTGGGGTGGTAGTTAGAGGGCATTAGAAAAAGCCATACTATAGTTTGATGACGATGTATTGCTTCACGGGAAGCTCAGGCGCATTGCAGGGATTCGAACAGACGTTGAGCGAAGGGGTTTTATCATTTCTTTAAAAGTAAATTTCTGACATATATAGTTCCTATTAAAATATGGCTACTAATTTAGATACAGTTAGAAGGTTGTTAAATATTCTCATGTACGATAAAGTTATGTTAGACGAATATTTATTATTTCCGATACGTCGAATAAATAACTTTTTAAATAAATGATAAAGCCTGGTAAGAGTATAGTGGAAGAAATAGAACAATAACTACGTATTACAGTTCCACCAGTAATTTAAGTAAGGCAAGATACTAGAATCATTTAAATTGTTAGTAAATATTTATTTGATATGCACTAGTTAGGTTAAATCTTCTGAAGATAGCGTATAAACTTTCTCAAATAACATCATTCCTTAATTCACTATAATTACATCTTGTCCCACCAGACGTACCACTGCCCAGTATTTAAATATATTACTAACAAATGCTTCAACTTTTTCCCATATTATATGTAATTTTATACAAGTATATGTTGTATCTTTGTAAAACAAGACTTGTCAGGAAACTTGTAAAATATAATAATGGTTCGTTCATCCATAAATGCTCATTTAAATATAAATATCCGGGCAACCGAGCTGTGCTCGGTGTCCTATAAACAAAAAAAGAAAAATACCTAACTAGGTAAACTTGGAATGTAGAATATTATCTAAATGCAAAGTTTCATCGAAATCGTTGGAACCGTTTCCGAGAAACCAATTACATGTATATATACAAGAATTGCTCACTTAATATAATAAAATAAAACGTTTTTTTTTTTTAATCTAGTTGTAATGAGCTTTATTTTGTACGATATACTCTTTTCCTACTTTTAAAATTTGGCAACCCTGCCGTCATTTGACCTTTTTGGTTGCATATTTTTATCTACATTTTGTTTTAAAATCGTTTTCTGTAATATATTGATTTATAGATAAATATTTACATCATACTTTTAAAGCAGCATCTATAATTTGAAAATGTGATGGCAAACAAACATACGTCCAACGGATATGGACAACGCGTTTACATTATTAACATCATAGTATTTTATAGACCGTTGAAAGAACAAGTACGGTGGATAATGGTGTCAAAGCTTTAACCATTAGATTCAAAGCGAAGTGTCACATATACCACCGTTTCGTAATAGTGATAGAAAACAAGACAAGAATTCAATATTTATGAACAATGTGAGGTATAAAGATTCGTTCTCACGATGCGTGTTTTTTCACGGACGAGTTCGTAGAATTTACGACCCGTAGTTCTCCGCGGACGTCTGTTGTTTGTGGGAACAAAGCTTTACAGAGACCTGTGAAAGTTTTGAGCTCATGACAAATATTATATTACCTATGTATTAGGGCTAAAACAATCATGTTCATCACATTTTTGGCATACTGAAATAAGATAACTATTTGAAATCAAATTTATGCTACAGATGGCGGTCGAAGAAGGATATTAATACTTTGAATATATACTTACTATGTAATTACATACAAAATGTTACTTTTAATGCTATTAAGCCGTAGGCCGTGTGCTCCACATATTTCACTTAATGAATCAACAAGCAGTTGTACAGTCTACCTGATTATAAGTAGTCACTGCGGCCAGTCGTAAAAAGTTGGTATTACTGTGGACCCAGTTGGAAGGGTTCGTGTGCCCACTGAACCAGTGCATGTTGCCAACCAGACCATTCGCTTCGTACCTGAACACAGCAACCTAAACACTGCTGTTTTACGACAGACTTAAATGTGGACATAGACTCTCATAGAAACATAAACCTATTCTTTTGTATCTATGAAGGATTATGCTTACTTATAATAAGTGTCAAAATTGAAGCACACATTGTATATACATACCTAGGTATATTTTAAAATATGTAGACGCTGTTTGTTTTGCCACTGACAATGATGCTCGGAATATACTATACGACAGGCCTCGTGGTGCAGTGGTAGTAAGCTCTACTACTGAGCTAAGAGGTCGCGGGTGTGATCCCCGCACGTGACTGACTTTTATGTGGTTAGATTAATTATCAGTTTTGTGTCTGTATGTTAAATATGTATATTATACGTATAGTATATCATCTGTTCAGTGACCATAATACAAATTATACTTATTTTGGAATCAATTGGCCATGTGTTAAATTACGTCCCCATATTTATTATCTATTATTTATTTTAGGAGATCGGAGAGCCGCGATCATTTGGAAGAAATACTGGGCCCACAAAGAATTAATCAAATCGCAATTACCGTTCTCTTCTAAGAAAATAGCTGTGGACACGGCTCTTTTCTCATGTCTAACTTGGTCGTTTGATGCCAAAATAATAAGCAAAATCCAGAACACTGAAAGACGAATGGAAAGACGCAGCACGGGTTTAAAAATCAAAGATAAGGTAAAACCGAAATTGCAGACGCTCTAATTTCTCGATACAAAGGAAATGTAAGTGGACAGGTATAACGACAACAGATGGACTCTGAGAGCGATTAAATTGTCCGGTCCGTGAGGCCGAAGAGCGAGAGGCCGTCGGCAAACTCGATAGGTGGATGAAATAGCGACAGTATCAGGTCGAGGTTCGCTAAACACTGCCATATATAGAATTAAGTGGCATACTTTGGAATAGGCTTTTACCCGAAGGGGGTTCATAGGAAAATATAATTTTAAATTTTAACGATAAAATTGTAAATTTTTTGCATGGAATTTAATAAAGCTTTGTTATTGTTATTTATTAAATGTATATTGAATTTTATCATGACATAATATGTATAATATATTGTATAATTATATGGATATCGATTCAGATAACCAGCACAAAATATTTTAATGCAGTCAGTGAACCGAAGCGCATATATCTTCGCATCGTCTTAGGAACACGAAACAAAAGCGACCCATCCCGTGCTTTACCACATCCCGAGATTTATTCCGACGATATCATTGAATGCGAAAAGCGCTCGTGTGCGTCGGCGACCGCGTAAGCGACCTCGCACACAAGCACGGAACACGCCCGCGACCACAGATCGCGACCGCCGCGACCAACAGGTAGCGAGTCGCACGCATTGTTTCCTGGAACCGAAACTACGAGACGCTATCGAAACGATTGATATACGATCGAACTCGGGAATGTTTTAGTAAAATGCACCAGCTCTCCGTTTTAACCTCTGAATATCTAATACGGCCCCCGATTTAGAATAATTTATGGGGGAGGACCGAGACAAAAACAGAACATTATGGGCCCGGGTCAGATCGCCGGCTGAATGTCTGCCGATTTCACAATACTCTTTCGCGGACCATTTATGTGTCAGTTATTGCACCGCGCAACGGCTGCGCAACTGTGACGTTAAGCATCGCGTTTTGTAATCTTCCATTTGAAGGGCCGGCGAGCGGACACGAGCGGACACGAGCGGACACGAGCGGACACGAGCGGACACGAGCTGTGTTCTATTAACGACGACCATTTCCCTGTTCAAAATCATAATAGCCGACGGGGAAACCGCGATTGAGCGCGATCATTAATTACTTAAAGTTAACAAGCGTCGAGCGGGGAAAGGCGACGTCGTCGATTTATCCGCGGGATCGACTCGTTATTTAGATCGGTTGCCGCGCGCGACGATAGATGGCAGTGCGAGGCGCACGCGCATATCTGATCCACGACTGCGCGACAGACGCGCCGCCACCGCGCCGTGCGATATCGAACGATTTACGAACACGGGACCTATCATATTAGAAAACTTTCAGGCTATCTTTAAACTTATTATATATAATCACATACTTTATTATACGTTGATAATTTTCAAAGCGAGGCCTTTATTGCTATCACCCTATCTTAAATAAACATATTTTCTAACGTGCTTTGAACAGCATTGTATATTTCACTGTATCTATTTAATCATTAATGGTTTCAAAAAACCAAGGGTAAGTTTAAGAGAGGTAGGGTGCAGATAAATTTCTTTGGAGGTTTTTGTCTACTTGGGCAGACTCACTGGTCGAATAACTCCACCGTACAGAAGATCGCAGCCTCATAACCTTGTGTTGTGTTGTGTTCCGGCGTGAGTAGGGTTTCCAGAACTCCTTGGAGTAGGAGGCTTCAATGTAGGCAACGCGATAGTTATACCTATGCTACTACAAGCGTCCATAGGCTAAGGTAGCCGCTTATCATCAGGCGGGCTGAATGCTTGCTTGACCACTTTGCAGTTAAAAAAAAACGATAAAAATACTAAGTAGCTACTAAACAAAGACTAAATATATAAAACTCCATACTACTTTTGAAATACGAATGAAGCAACGAAAATAAAACAAAGTCCACACGCACGAACGACGACATCGCGACAATAACATCTCTTAGTGGCAACGAGACGCGACGATTTTGTACCATACCGCCCTTAATTAGGCGGAGCTCTTAAGATGGAATTCATTAGAGGGCCCTAATTAAATATAAGGACATGATTTTCCGGATAAGGTAAGAGAAAGTGAGCGTAGGTGCACTAAGTCCGTTCTAAGTGATTAATTCAAAGAAAGGTCGAGTATGCGATCTCTCGTCGTTAAATAAGTAATGCTCGATCTAATTAAGCGAAGTTGAGACCGCTTCCGACTAGTGGACGACATTTCTGTATCACTAAATATTACCCGCAATGCCACTATGGGTAAGGCAGATTTATATTGCATTCAAATGTACGATGATAATAACTTATATTTTCTCGCAATTGTACATTTTGATTAATGCTGATCGCACGTTTATCTATTTAGGTAATCGATTACGTAAGCTTACATGATTTAATCGGGTGTTTATTCATTTATTGGTTATGTTAAAGACTATTTTTGCTCTTTTTGAATTCCCAGACGTCGTGCTTAAATATAATATAGCCTATGTCACTCCCACAATTAAGACGAATCTAACGACACCTCGTATGCTAAAATTCATCAAGTCGTTTAGGCTACAGAGCGTGCCAAAGAAATAGACATACATACATACACTCGAAAAACATATCCTTCCTTTTTCGCAGTCGTGTAAAAAGAAGTTTTGTTTTTTAATATTACATAGGTATTATTATATTACTTACAAACTAAAAACATACTAATAAATTAGAATACAAATCAGAAATTAAAATCTAAATATTATAAAACCTCATAATCTAAGAATTTGAAATGAATGTCGTTCTACTAGACAGGGAAAGCAATTCTTTTGGTTTCAAGTTAGTTAAACAACAGAAGTACCTACTAAAAATAATGATAAATAAACGATAATAGAGTCTTTGATCGGTGTTCAAGGGCACTTAATTAAAATTTGATGTGATTCCCTAATATATTAAGTACTAACTGCGCCCCATGGTTTCACCCGTGATAATTATACGACAAACATCGCCAAAGCACCCGTGTAGGCAATTTTTTATACTTTGTGTAAAACTACTTACATTTTTATGAGGAATAAATGAATTTTTCAAATTATACTATAGTCATGTTACTGTCGCTTTATAATAGTGAAAGAATTTTTTAAATCGGACCAGTAATTTTTGAGTTTATCCATTACAAACAAAAAATCAAATCTTTCCTCTTTATAATGTTGGTACATATCATACCATCACGCCTGTATCCCCGAAGGGTTAGACAGAGTGTACTAATGCCTGTAATACGTCTGTTTAATATGAGCATCAATGTCTTATCATAATAAATAGCGATAGTTTTTGACGATTGTGATGTTTTTGGATGTCTAATGTTGTTTTTAGTTAATTCACTTAAACAGCAAAACATTTTATAGTGCATAGTTATTACTCATAACACTTAAATCTGTTAAGATTAATTTTTCCACGCAACAACCCTTTCATATAAAAATCCAATCAAATTATATAATAATACAGATGAATTATTCTTAGAAATATCAAATAATTATATTCGCAATTAATTTTCAATAAGATTATGATAATCCCGTCAATATTGTCTTAGGGTTGTCACACAGAATCGCGCGCGTCGCGTCATGTCACATCGCCTTGTGACGCGTGACGCGCGACAAGTGTCACGCGGAGTGACATCATTTTACTTATTCATTGGGGGGGAAGGCGAACGAGCATGTAATTATCATATCGTTTTGAAATTTATTACTCGCATTTATTCATATTTAGAAAATGGAGTAACGTATTCTGTTTAATATGATATTTTTTATGCCGAATTTATAAGTTTACAATCGCTGAATATTAATGAAAGTTATATTCATTTTTTGCACACATAATATAAAATCGATTTGAGCAGTATATTATTGTATAAATATAGCATGTTAAGTAAGATTTGCTCTCCAACATATCCGGAACCTATTAGATTGTTCTCGCAGCACGTCGACTCCTGGTTCCATCTAAAATTAGTTTGTTACCATACTTTAACGTCGAGTATACATGCTAGTTATAACATGATCAAAAACTTATTACCTATAAGCATCATTTATTGCAAAAAAAACACCATTTATTTTTTTATTTTTTTTAGAACTGACTACACTGTTAGCCTTAGGGGCCCTAAAGCCGCTGCGGCTTTGACAGCTTCACCGGACTTGGACACCATTTAATTTTAATAGCACGTTTTTCAGAAAAAAGTGCAATATTAATACTTCATTAAAAAATTAACAACCCTAAAATGAGTAGTGAGAAAGGTAAAAACTAAAAGCCTCCTTTAAATATTAAAACTCCATAAAACAACTCATATTTTTAAAAGACTATGTAATGAACAACTTGTTCCCATTATTTTACAAATTTGCGCATTTAATACAATTTTTTTTTAAATATTACAGAGATGATAGTCGATTGAGAGTGGAAGATGGAACGCGCAGTGCATCACGAGAGACGTCTATAAAGCGCTGTATCAATCATTTATATCGAACCTACGATAACTCCAAGACATAGATAAATGCGGTCGTGTCTCGTGCCATACATCGCAGAACTGGTTTGTTTCTCTATCAACGACAATTTGAAGTTGTATCACTTCTATATACAACTAGCTTTTACCCTTGAATTCGTCCGCATGGTAACAATAATTAAAAATGTCCATCAAGGTGAGCTTTTTCTAATCCTCGCCTGGCTAGCTACCAATTTCAAGTTGAAAATCTGCCGCTAAGCACAATTGCACCACAAAACTAAAACCTAGTAACGTTAAAAAAGAAAACATTAAATATGCAGCTACGTGGATAGAGACGACTCCGCTCTGACCATCTAAGCGGTAGTTTAAGGAGATTTTTTGCACTAACTGTGGTTGGGTCTCAACGGGATAAGTCCATAAATTGACTTTGCTAGTGAAATCATCCCAGGTAAGCAAAACCTACGGTGACAACCGAGAGATCAACAATCTAACGCCAGTCGTAATTGTCATATCGACCTGTAAGCATCGATACCTGGATATATATCAAAAAGGAGTCACTAAGTCGCGACACGCCAAATGTGTGACATTTGACACCATAGAAAATAAAAAAATATGTGTAAAAACCTATTACATATCAAATGCCAGTTGCTAAAAAACGGCCCCAGCTGCAGTATAATGGCGGTTGTGAACAACCAGCGCTGGTCTTCTGTTGGAGCCTTACGGTGTTGTCACATGACGGACGTACTAACTTAAATACTTCGTCTTAAAAAGTAAAAATGTAAAAACGTTTAGTGTAGGCCCGGCTAAAAACAGCGCTATACTAGTATTTTGCTATTGCATTGAGACAAGTATACTATGAAAAACATTTAATCATTATTTTTTCTTTCATTTTCTGAGATACATGTTTGTTGCAGAGAAAAAAATGTAACATACGTGATTGTGTAACACTCTTTTCAAATAAGAGTACTTGAATAAATTTACTAAATTATTTTATTTTGAGAACAGATCAACTTTTTAAATCATTCTTTATCAAATATAAATGTTATTATTAAATTTTTTAATAATGTTAGATTTTAATTGCTACAATATACCTAGTACTTTTCTAACGTAAGATACACTTTTTGTCTTAATTCTAGTATTATTATATTACTATCACATAGTTTCATTAATACTTTCAATCACTTTCATTGACTTTTCAAATAGAATTATAAAATTAAAAAATTATAAAACATTATCTTTCATCATTACCAATAGATAATATTTACAGGTATGAAGAAATATAGTTCTTATTTATCATTAAAGTATTTTAAACTTGCTTAAAAAGAATGATAGTTCTTCGGTAATAATGCTTTGAGAGATAGTAAGCCCCTGTATTTTTGCTTAGTTAATGGAATTTCTTTGGAGTATAAGTCTTTAACTTCAGTTTCTACTAAATACTTCTTATACAAACGGTGCGGAAGATCCTCCCATTCATTATCAAAAGATAATTTAAACATCAATTTGTCTTTACTACATTTCAATCCTCTAGCTGTAATACATTTGGTGAACTAGTTTTATTTCCAGGCCGAATCGATTTGAACAATTTCAAATCAGAGTAATACTTGAAAAATTTATAATCAAGGTATTTGACTTTGTATGGTTTTTTTTATTCTAGATTCTTGAATAATTTGCACAAAATTACAAGGTGCATACAGCTCGCGATTTTTTAACGCCTTTCTATTGCCGCATGAACGGAAATTTTAGTTAAATTCTAATTTAACAAGATTGCTTTACACTACTTTAAAAAGGAATACATGTATATAAAAGCATAAATAATGTTATACTCTGCACATGGATTGCTAGCTACCATCATTTAATATAACGCATATCAATGTATTCTAACAAGCTTCAGAATCGGCTTCCTTTCTAAACTTGTCATATGATTTCAGTCATCGTCACTTAAAATCAGGTGAGATAGTGGTCAAGCACTAGACAATAAGTGAAGATAATGCGATTGTTAACAAAGGTACAACTAGCTCTGTCCCACGGTTTTTTACCTGTGTTAAAATATTGGATATGAACACCTTTACGGTTCTTAGCGAAATCAGTTCTTAGCGGGTGTCTACGTCATAATTATATCTATGTACCAAATGTCAGCCCAAACCATTCCGTGGCTAAAGCTCTGTGTTATCTAAGTCAGACAATCACGGTTTCTTTTTATATATATATTTAGATATGATCGCTGGTATATCGAAGTAAATGCATATATGTACTTGGAAAACTATATATAGCCCGTCAACAGGTATAAACACCTAGCCTTGAATTCCATTTATGCAGACATTATACAAATAACGCAAGAGATACTATACTACAGAAGTCAGACGAGATGGTGAATTTGCAAACTGCCTTCAAATTACCATGGAAATGTCTTAAACACTAACCGCACCCTGAGTTAGGTAACCTAGGTTTAACGACATCAAACTCCTAGTTACT
This sequence comes from Saturnia japonica, assembly GCA_033032175.1. NCBI lineage: Eukaryota > Metazoa > Arthropoda > Insecta > Lepidoptera > Saturniidae > Saturnia > Saturnia japonica. Next base: position 1,076,647 of record CM065306.1, on the reverse strand, counting down.
GTATTTCTAATACAATTAGGTATTTTAAAATCTATCATTATTATTAAAGGTAATTATTATCACGTAGGTATGTTTTGATATTTATACAAAATTTTATTTCCCATTTTCTATTAAACAATTAAAAAAAAATGTTTAAAAAAATTTGATTGCATATGAAATAAATATAACCCGGCGTGCTGAAATAAGTCATTATGACGGATTTTTTACCAGGCTTATAGTGGTTAAGTCTCATAGAAAATAAGTCTTTTAAAGCAGACTCCCACGCACCCTCAACTATTGAACAAGCGCACTTCATCAATAACATAACATAATTTCTAGGATTTATGTCCTACAACTAATTCAAGGTCAATAGATATTGAAGACAGCATATTAAGTAAAGCTAACCCAAAACTACACCACAGAGCAAAAACCACCTCACTACTGTATAAACACACCCTCTCGACAGGGGCGCACTTCAACTGTGAACGAGAACACACGGGCCCCAATAACCCCATAAATGATATAATAATATTACAAGTCGTGACTATTTATATGAATAAATACAAAATGATAAAAAAAACTATCAATCACAGTTTAAAAATAATTACTTGCGATTAAAAGACTAAATTAAATCTAAGGCATCCAAATTGATAAGGAAATAACTCAGTGTGACAAGGAATATATTAATTACATTCAACATAATAATTATATAAATAATGTTAAAAAATATTAAACCATCATTCATGTGGCTCGTGCTTATTGCCATGGGATATATTATATTATAATTCTTATGTATTTAAAGAAGACAATTTTTAACAAAAAAAAAAAAGAAATCCAAATTCAATGATCTTGAGAAGTTTTCTGGTGTATATTCGAAGATCAAGGTCCAATACCAATGAATTTAAAATGGGGCCACCCCTTCCAGCAAAAAAGTATCATGATGTTATAGCTGAACATCCATAAAAAAAACATTCCGACTTTTGTTGAAGTCCATTAAAAAAGCTTTATAGAGGAATATTGAATTTAATTGATTATCTAACAAAAGATGAAGTATCTTTAGTTTTACAGGCATTTGAACAAGCAAAAAAGTAGATTCGGTAACGTTTACAAAAAAATTACATTTAGGTCCCATTCTCTAAAACCGAGTACGCGCCAAACCAACACCTCCCTCCCACAACACCCCAGGTTTATCTTTATTATTAGTCTGCCCAGCGAAATTATGACGACTGCAAAACGTCTTTCCACCCGTCCCTGTCTAGCTAGGGGGTGGTCGCATGCACGTGTCCCTGTCTCACTCTATGCAAGCCTTGCAGTGATACCTCCTGACGACCATCGCGGGACATAGCCATGTTTATAACGCCTTAGAGAAGTAACTTTTGTATTTAGTTAGGTCTTATCTTTGAGTTTATTCGTCCGGAAGGGTTATACTGAGTTTTTATTAAAAATATACTACAGCTTTTGTTTAAAACAACCTCATATTACTTTACAGTGATATTGTATAATTAAAGTATTTAGTTTTAGTAACTAACGCATAACATAATATGACATAGATAACAAAGGTAACATTGCAAAAATAATAAAAGTGAAGCAATAATAGTTTAATGGTATCGGTCGATCGCCGTGAGTTCGAATCGCTATAATGAGCCGGAGTTTTCGGTGAAGGAAAACGTCATGTTGAAACCATTGCATGGTGTATTTTTTAACGCCCGCCGGGTAGCTGACACCCTCGAGTTGAAAACCTATCGCCAAGTACCTATAGGTGTGTTCCGGCAACTGCGCTTGAAAGCCAGTCCCTTCCAATAAGCTTGGCGTGTTACTTAGAAGTAATTTACATTATAAAAATTTCCTGACAATGGTATTTTTGACGCCATAGTCTCACATCCCAGGACAAAAGTCATCTAGTTACCATGTTGATTTCAGTGATAATTCTTTATAGATGGTGGTATCTAGGTGATTCCTCGTATTTCTTCGTCTTCGAGAATATTCGGCAATGTCTTTATATATTAATTTGGCCTGTTTGACCACCACTCCACCTGATAAATTACCATGGTTTAGTCATTGATTATAATATATTAAACCTTAAACTACACGGAGCATTAACTTTATTAATAAAAAAAAGACCGTAATTATTTAATTCAAAATCGACATGTATTTTTTATTTATGACTTTTATATTTATATCAAAAATTTGTAATACATGATTAATAATTAAGAATTTTTTAAGAGTAATAAATTAATAACATATCATATAAATCTATATTTATACTTGATATATAAATTCTTTTAAAAAATCAAAATGGATAAACACGGCAATTACGGACAAACAATCCATCTCATTCAATATAATGTGGAAACTATCTGAACGAATAAATTGAAGTAGATCTAAGTAAATTAGTCATATCTCTTGCAAAGTGGTGCATTAGTCACATGGACGGCTTTTAATCTGCGCGCTTGATAAAATGATCGTTTGAGGGAAATTATTGAAGTCGCTAGTGTGTGACACACAGTATTATCGTGAAAGTAAACGTACATACAGAAGTTAAAAATATAAAGTTTTTAATAAAAAAGGTGTAAATTCGGATAACAATACTATTTCTAGTTTATTTACATAATTATGTATGTGAGTTTTATTGCTACATGTGTATATGTGAATTGATTTTAAAAATTTGCCGCTCATATATATTATAATATGATAGCGTAAATAGTAATTTCAAACGAAGGAAACTAAGTAATAAATAGTAAGTGTCATCAAAAACGTGTTCCAATAAATGTTTTATTATTTACTTATTAAAATCTGGGGGACCGAGCTTACCGCGGTGTCCTAAAAAGAAACACCTATCTAGGTAAACTTGGAATGTAAAACATTATCTAAATACAAAATCTGGAGCCAATTAAAACCAATTACATATATAATTATACATATAAACACATATATAGAAGAAAAACTCACTAAAATAGTATTATAAAGACTTCTGTCAACGCATCTGACTAATAATACTGATTTATATGCCACTATGTACTTGAAATTGATGACTTTTCGTGATTTAAGTAATCACTTATAATCGTATCTTTTTTCTTTCATTCGCTCTATTATAATAACTATATTTCGTCAGTGCTACTTCATCTCCGTATAAATAATTTATCAGACACTAGACAGACTTATATAAGTAATAAAATAATTTTAACCAAATAAGAAAACCGACTTTGATGCTTTTGAGAAGTTCCCGGAGTATCTTCCACGTCTAATGTCCAGGTAATAAAGGTATCCTCCAAATCTATTGATCTATCCAGTCTATTTGGTTAATTTTGGCCTTAACATGTTCGGAATGAAGCCATCCATAAAACTACACAAGACAATTTGTAACAAAAATGAACACCAACATCAATGATTTTGAAGAGTTTTCCCTTGTATGTTCAAAGTTGAAGGTCCAATGCCAATGAAATTAAAATTCGACTACCCTTGAGGTATCCCCTATCCAACAAAAAAAAAAAAAACATTTTTTACACGGTTATAACAGGACTTTATATGGATTAATTACTTTAAAAAGGCGAAGTGAGTAAATCTATGATATGAATTCAACTCTACCCACAATACTGACATCGTCAGGTTACGAAACTAGTCGACTGCGGTTTCACTCCTTAAAGTCTACCTACAGTTTCATCTTAGAGAGAATACACACAGGGGTAAGTAGCCTGGCCTCGTTTGACCGGCGGCACGGCGCGGCGGCCGACACTTGTGATTTGTGGTTACTTGCTAAAGCGACCTCTGCCGGTGACATGCCAATTGTCTCCGTCTTCGCGCCTGTACATGTTACAAGCAGAAGCGAGACATTAATAATTATTTTAAATTTTCTCTTCTAATAAATAACTTATTAGTATTACCTCAACTTTTCTATAACCTCAGTGCAAAATTTCTGACGTTACATTAAAAGTTTCTACAAATTAATTCCAAAATAACTATTCATGTCAACCAAATCTCGCTCATATTAAGTTATATAAAGCAAGTGCAAACTTAAACTTTAATGCAAAAAAAAACATTTCAATTGGGGCAATACATTAACAACCATTTCCTCAATCATTACTTAATTTTATCTTCATTACTCTTTTCATTACTTAATTTCATTACTTCAATTACAATTTATATAAAAGTAGGTCAGTATCGTTAAAATGTGGTTATATAATGACATAAAATATTCTGCGTACTAGAGTTACTTATCTACTTTTGCGCTACCTATAAAATTCTAACATATATAAAAACCATCGTCTCGAAAAATCAAATATATTATGTAAATATGAGCTCAATCGGTCAAGTCTTTCAGAAGTCATAAAATTATAAACAGACGCACACCAGATTTATATTTTTAATAATTGTTTAACCTCTTTAATTTATTTGTTAAGGAAACCGCCAAATGATAAAATCGCACATCTCTTGTGAATTACACCACGCTTTGCCGCCCTCTGTCAAGACCAGTGGTCCGTGTAAACGTTCCTTAATATCAACAGACCTAACATGTCATAAATAGATGCGATATAATTGTGCACGCTAGCTTATGTTGTCGACTCTGTCCGCATTTTTATTTCAAAAATATACTTGTCATTTATAGTTAATTTATATATTACGTACATTATTCTTCATAGTTCTCGATATTGCATAGTTCTTTCATAACCCCAATTATTTATGTAGGGTAGAATGATTCGCTAGAATGAGTCACTATGACGATAATAAAATACTAATAATAAAAACGCAGCCATGCCTTTTCCGGTTTAATCGTAAACAATCTCAATATATTACCGACAAGACGGAAAAAAAAATTATAACAAAAAAAAACAGTTAAATATCACTCTTCAACTGCTTAATTTAATAGTTTTTATTATTTTGCATCGGACATGATGTTTGTCAAGGGAAGTATAAATAAAATGTGGTTTCCAAACATAAGTTCAGTGCATCATTGTGACTTTTCCGATTAACATAATCTAATGCGTTAATATATAGGAATAGTATACATCGTGATACGTCATTCGCAAGACAGACGAGGATGATCATTGCTTTAATAGCCTTTACATGTAATGAGATTCCTGTACTAATATCATCAGACCGGCCCACTGCACCCTCTGACGCTCTGACAGACACATTAACTTGTCCAATAGTAATCGACGTCGCAGTACACTTAGGTAATTAATACGTTGTAATCAATATTACTGATTTGTTTATCTACATGTCTAGACCTCTTACTCCATTTTAAAGCGGTGGTGGCTCGGTTACCGAGTCTAGGGACGTAGGTTTGAGTTCTGCGATCGTTCTTGAACTTACTAGTTCGTCTAGCTAGCAACTATAGGTTTACTCGCAATATTACTTACCATCACGAGTCTAAACACTAATTTTAATAGTCGAGTGCCTAGAATCGAACTTACGTCCCCAGTGAAAAAGTCGTGAAGAAGTGATAGCGTATTTCTCTCGTCAATATAAATTAAAACTTTGTATGTAAAGAGACAAGAGTCATTATTAATACAACGCTGTATTATACAATCATAATTATTGACATGCACAAAGCTTATTATGAGCCCAGTGACGCCTGACATGCTTATCGTCACCCACCAGAGCCCGCCATTCTCTGTATGGCTTGCGACGTCGAGCACATTCAAGCTGCTGACTTTGTCATGTGATCAACAGATATACCTATATGAATAATAACAAATATTTACAAATAATCAAGTAAAATGTTTTCGAGTCCGGTAATGACTGTTTATTTATTTTTTAAAAATCATACAAAAAAGCTTAAAAACTTTCGTATTTTAATTATTTCTGGTTATCCCCAAAGGGATAGAAAGCGATGAATATAATCTATACAATTAATAAAATTGAAGTGTCTGTTTGTAATGTGAAACCGACTTCAACAAAATACGGGAGGTTTGTTCAATTCGAATGATTTTTTTATGGATGTTCAGCCATGACTTCTTTGATTATGAAATAATTTGGATAATTCTATTTTTGTTAGATAGGTTACCTTTTAATTTCATTAGCATTGGACTTTGAACTTCGAAGATACACCAGGAAACTATTCTTTGGTTTTCCTTTTTGTTAAAAATAGTCTTGTTACTAAATGCATATGAAAGTATATACGATAGCTAAACAAAATACCATTTTTAAAACTTTTGTATGCTTGGCTGTTTGTTCCAGGTTATTTCCGAAACAATAGGACCGATTTTGACGGGACTTTCACCAGTAGATAGCTGATATTATAAGGAGTAACTTCGGCTAATTTTATTTTAGAAAAAGAACTAGGATTCCGCGGAAATAAAAATAAAAATGATCAGGGTGAATCAATTCGGACGCATAAATGGTTTAACCATAAGAATTATATCAAATTCCAATTCCATTTGATGTCCAAGTTAAGTTATTATGGTTGTGACTGCGAAGCTTTGCGGTGGTTTCACAGCTACCTTAGTAATCGTCACCAGTACTTGAAGCTCAGTAAAAATGATGGTACCTTGTTAATGTCTGATAAAGTGGCCTGTAATAAGGGTGTACCTCAAGGATCCATTTTGGGACCAATCCTATTTATCTTGCACTCAGCTGATATTAGAACACATTTCAAACATTGTAAATATCACATATATGCGGATAATATACAGCTATATATTTCTTGTAAATCATCTGAAATTAATAGTGGGATAGCTAAACTCAATGAAGATCTTGCAAGTATAGCCAGATGATCTAAAATTAATTGCCTGTTGCTTAACCCCACTAAAACAAAATACCTAGTATTCGGTAGTAAGCACCAGCTAGCGGTCCATCGGTGAGTGTTAAGCTAATGTATGAGTCCATCGAACGTGTATACGAAGCACGCAACCTGGGCTTGCATATGGACTGTGACTTACGATTTGAAAAGCACATTTCAAATTCAGTTAAAGATTGCTTTTACAAACTGAAAGTATTGTATAGAATGAGGCCATACATTAAGGAAGGATTGCGTATCCAGCTTGTGGAGTCACTTGTTTTAGCAAAGTTAAATTATATGGACACAGTTTTTGGTCCACGTTTACTAACAAGAACACAAAAACTCATACGAGTTCAGAATACCTGCGCCCGCTTTTGCTTCGATATTCCCTCGAGAGCCCATGTGTCTCCATATTTAAACAAACACTCCATTCTTAAAATGAAGCATCGTCGCAAACTTCATTTGGCTTGTCTTCTTTTTGACGTGTAAAGTAAAAAACACCAACTTATCTTTATGATAAATTGTCTTGGGTATCCAGTCATAGATCTCATGGGCCTAGGAATTGCGCAATGCAGCTTTATAGATCTGTCGTTTTTAGAGGCAGTTTTCGTTACGCTGCGCCCAAATGTTGGAATAATATTCCAACGCCGATAAGGAATCTGAGATACATTGACGGGTTTAGATTAACATTGAAAAGGTTTCTTTGCGAACATCAAAAGAACCAAGAACTTCAAAAGCATGACACCAGTGCCCTTTAAAATAAGTGCAACCTAATCTTAAGTCTTTTATATTCCTTAATGTATTGTCTCCTGTAAAATAATTTAAAACTTACTTGTCCTGTGTGTGCTCCTGGGGTCGTCGTTTTGGTTGTTTAAGCACCAGCCCTTTTTGTTACGAAAATATTGGACTTTTTTGTTATGTTTCTTTGTTTTTCTTTAAGTTGCTTTTGTTTATTATTGAGTATTTATTGAAGTTTTATAATAATACATACTTCTATTTTATACGTACAAGTCTCACGTTTTTACATTTTTATTTTTACTTTTAAGACTATTTAAGTTAGTATGTACGTCATGTGACGTCACCGAACGGCTCCAACGGAAGACTAGCGCTGGTTGTTTACAACCAGTTTTATGCTAAGCTGGGACCATTTTGTCGCAACAGATATTTGATGGTCGATATGTAATAGGTTGTTGTAAATATTTTTTTAAAACTTTCTACGGTATCAAATGCCTTTGTAACAAATAAATATTTTTCATTCTTTCTTTCAAATTAAAACACCTGCAAAATGTAAGTGACAGTATATGTCTATCTTCTAAGGAACCCCTACATTAATCATTTTTGTCTTTAAAATAGCGGGGAGAGAGAGAGCAAGATTCGCACGTGTGGCCGATCGATTGTATTCTGTAGTGCACGTGAGCGAAGCCGCGGGCACAGCTAGTGTATAATATAATATATGTATTATTATATAACAGCGCAACATTAAAGAGAAGGTAATAACAAAACAACAGAAACAATAAAAAGCGAATTAATTACCAGTATGTAATCTAATTAATTTTTACTTAATAATAAAAATACTGTAGATGACTGTCACGGGAAGACCAACAGTCCGCATATCACCACGACGTGCTTTTTACTGTGTGTACGGTGGTTCGGTACGCATGCCTCATCAAACGTGGAAAAATTAAACAGCAAACCCTGAGAAACCTTGATAACATCTATAGGTTTTATTTAAATAACTTAACTCCAACAGCAACAGCAATGAGTATATCTAAGTATTCCTTTCAAAACCGACAAGAGTCTTGATTACAAAAACAAATACATAAACCTCCTAAAAAGTATTTAAGAATATCCATAATTTTTACAACTATAATAATTTAAAAAAAAACCACATCGATACACAAATTTAAATCAATTATAACATAACATAAAGTATCAATCAATTAATTTACATAGCATCGAATTGAATTAATATATAATAGTCAAAGTTGTAACATATAACTAACTGCTAATAACTAAATGGGATACCGATAAAAAATAACATTTTAATATCAATAAAAATATAAAACGTCACATATAGAACATAATTTGATATTAAAACTCAAACTTTCCCATTGGCTACGGTGTAAACGCGGTCATCATCATCATCATATTGTCAACATTGAAAAAACTATCGTAAGAATCTTCAGTTTACGATATTAGTGAAGATAAGTCATAACGCCATCGTTATCCGGCTGTCATAATAGACAATCAATTCTATACTTTAATAGTTGTTAAATTAGAGTCAAAACTTGTTTGGTACCGATATCAGTTTGTGAAGTTAATGTGGCGCGGCGGCGCAGCGCGCGCAGGCGCAGCGTCGGTATGAGGTCGTGAAACCGTAAAAACGTATGACATTAGTGGAAGCGTGTTATTCAAACTATTTTCTAAAATCTTTGTCACAGCTAATGTATAAGTTCTTTGTTCAAGCTTTCTTTTCTTTTCTTTTCTCTCTTTATTTAAGGAGGCTTTTACAGCTAGTGTACACCAGCCCCATCGGAGCATACTGAAATTCTACAAAAGGTAACATGATCTCTACAAAATTAAACATGCTTTCTTTTACCGTACCCTATAGAAGCTTGACACCTCTAGTCACTTGCGCATTTCCGACCTTAAGCCCCTTTTCCATAGGAACTCTGGAAGCCCTACTCATCCCAGGAACACAACACAAGGTTATTTGGCTGCAACCTTTTGTAGAGTGGAGGTATTTCACCTGTCAGGTTGCCCCAAATAGAGAGAAAATCCCAAAGATATTTCTTTGTACCTCTCTATAACTACTAAGAGCTGGACGTTGTTGTGGTCAAAAATAAAATAGTCAGTAGTAAAGAATTTGAGAGCTATTTGACAAAAAAAAAAATACATCTTTAAATTGCCATAATTTAATTACAAATAACAAAAAAATCGTACGTTGTTTACAATGCTCATTAATAATTAATACATATATAGGCAATTCATGAGCGTCGTGTTATGGCTCCTCTTATAAAATCGCTTTAACTACGCCCGTACATGATCTCTAACTGAGAAGCGTCACTTTAACCGATATGGTGAATAAAAAATGTTTAATAAGACGGCTTCCGAGGTGAGATATAGTCCGAGCATGCGTGGGCGCAGGTCGAATGGAAATGAAGAGAAATTTCTACAGAAACATCTCCTATCTTTACTTATGTTTCTTGATAGCATTTGTATTTTAATTTAGTCGTAAAATGATCAATAACAATAACTTATAGGTTTTATACAGAAATATATGAAATAACAAATATTAGGTATAACAATGGCGTTTTATTGTTATGATTTAATTAGATTTTGTTTTTATTATACCTGTTTGATGAGCTGTCAGTATGTCTCAACGCCACACCGCACCTATTTCAACTATAACCTATTCTTATATCTACATAAAATATCGAAATAAAATATGTAGTCTAACCTTCAATTTTTACAATATAGTGATGTGCCCGGTATCTTCGTTGTAATTTGTAAAATATCGATATTTTGGAATACACTTACCTGAAACAAAAAAGAATAGTATTATTTTTGTCTATATACCGTGTTTAGTTATTTTGAGTTTCTCGTAGGGTCGCTTTTAATAGATATGAAAACAACCTAAATTATTAAAAATAGAAAACAAAAAACCCGACTGCAACAAAAAAAGTTGACAAGAAATATATTTTTATATTTTTGCTTTTTATTTATTTCCCAGACGTCGTACTTAAATATTATATAGCTTGTGTCACTCACCCAATTAAGACGAATCTAACGACACCTCGTATGGTAAAATCCATCAAGCCGTTTAGGCTAGAGACCATGCAAAAGAAATAGACATACCTGCATACGTACGCTAAAAAATATAACCCAACTTGTTCGCAGTTGGATAAAAACACATATTATACTTAATATAAATATGTTCATATTTAATAATAGATTAATTAAAAACAATGAAGCATTAACTAATACCGAATTTCAAACCTTGAGACGGCGAACCTGGGAAATTGAAACCTCTTTTGAAAATATCCCCGACTTCGCAAAGAAGCGGTAAGCAACACGACCGAATGCAACAACAATGAAATTTTATAATACATCTATAGACGCGTCATACGCCAACATCATTGCACTAAAAAACAGCGAAATTAAACTATAACTACATACAAACTATCAATAAAGCTTTCAGTTATATAATATGTAAAATAGGAAATAATATGAAAGACATCATACGTTATTTTGAGTAGGTACCTGAATTTTGAGTAAATGAATATATATTTTGAGTTGTTATTACGTACAACCATGACAATGGATAACACGTGACTAAAAGAATGTCAGGCAATTGCCCGACTTTTTTATTACCAAAATAGCACGCGGGTAACGCATGTACACTTATAAAAACATCTTTGAAAACGGTACTGAAATAGCCTGATCTCGACTTCACAGAGCAGATTGTACGTATCCTAACATATTTCAAACCCTTTATAAACCAAGACTGAATAGAAGTACCGCTCCAACATCAGTTTCAGATCTTTTGATCGCACCGGACCAGGTCGGCCGCGGTGAGAGCCACAAACAGGATTTATGAGGCCTTTTTCTTCTTTAATGTAAAAAGAAAAAACAACACTCGAACAGTACTGAACCACTCAACCCCTTACGAGGCCCTTGATTTAAACCGCATCATTACATGCATCTATATATTTTATAATTATATACATTTGTTTACTCGATATCTATATTTATATTAACTAGCGGTCGCCCAATCATCGAAATTCGACCAGCGACTTTTTAATCATATACTATTTTCTGTTTGACATTTACAATGAATATTATATCACAATGTCAATATATTTGGGGGGGGATCTAAGTTCAATGGCACGAGACGTTTTTGGATACGCAGTATTAATTTATTTAATTTAATATAATTATCAGTACCGGATATTATAGATACATTTTAGCTATCTACCACTCTTTCTCCATTTAAACTTGAACCATGCCAAATCTCACATACTTTCGTGCACGCAATACGCTAAAGGTCTCCGAAGTTTTATTCTCACGTATTAATATAACTAGTTGTGCCCGTGGCTTCGCTCACATGGACTACAGAATATTTGTTTGATCAAGATAATAATTATTATACGCATTATATAAGATAGTAATAATTTTTATATTAATTACGTATTTACATTAATACAGGATTACGTGGATAGCAATCACATTTCAAACAAATAATAAGCCCTCCAGTCTTATTAGACTATTATTTTGAAGGTCTGAAAAAATAACGGCTCAATTCCCCTATAGTTGATAACATAAGAACTGAGGATGGAAAATGTCCAAATGGAAACAGTATCAAACGGTTTTTATTGTGTAAAAACGGCACGGAACCTTAAAAATCAATCGTACACTTGGACCTCCCAAGCTACAGACGTGTTAAAGCTTACAGCCTTTAATTAAAACTCCAGTGGGTGGTGGGGAGGGCGGAAGCGACGCGGTGGCCATTTCAGAGGGGCTGTCCACTTCCGTAGTAACGTATGGACGAAGGTACTTCATTTTAGAATGACAGAGGGAAAAATAAAAACCAGGTGGACGCGCGTCTCGGAACAGAGAATGCTGTGGAGATTACTTATGATATTATATGTATTTTTTTTGTATTTACACGATAATTGGGGTTCTTAATGGTAATTAAATTACTGATAATATTATTAGAATATTTTTTCTATAACAAGTGATTTCTTAAAAAAAAAAAAAAATCTTCTGGTATTTTAAAATAACGTAAACTTTTTGAATAAAATTTAGTTACGTAAGTAGTATATTTATTACTCAACACTGAACACAAATAGATGTTTAAATATATTATCATATGTTTGTTTTATAATTGACAAAGGTCCAAAGTAAATTATTTACAAAAAATTTCATTATTCATATTACATCATATCAAAGGAGTACTTAAAGATAAAGTCTACTCTACAGGAATCCCTATGATCGAGAACACGAGCGCTCGCAATAGGACTAAAACTTAATTGGCTCGAATAACTTATAGGTTAATTTGAAAAAGGCGACGAATAAAAAACGCAGCCCTGCACTCGCTGATTTATAATGAAATCGAGTGTCACGATAGAGCACTCTTTAATTATCGAGTCTTTGAATTACGTCGACGTATAAGGTATTCGAAGAAATGCGACATTCTGTCGCAAGTCTGTGTTTATATTTTTATTAGGATATAAAACCTAAAGTAATAAATATATTAATTCTTGATATATGATTGACGAAGGCGTTACTTTGCGGAAATCCATCGTAAATAATTAATTCAAAATTTCTTAGCTTAGTTAATTAAGAATTATTATTTATTACTTTCCTTCATCATTATTCTCTTACTAATTATACGTTTTTATGTTGTACAAAGACAAAAACTGTTGTTGATCTGTTGTAGGCGGGAGTAGCTAAGAAATTCCGGATTAAACATATAAATTTTTTTCAAAATAAAAATGTTACATTCTCAAATTCACAAGTGGGTACAGATCGAGACCGTATATTTTTAGTAGTTTTCTTTAGCATTAACAGGGTTTGAGGAATAAATACATATTTTTTTAAATAAATAAGAATACAGATTGCAAAACATTTCTAAGTACCCACCTAATAAATTTTTCATATAAAATTTCAGTTGATATTAGTAGGTATTAATAGTACAAACGTATAGTGTTTACCCGCGGCGTCGCACGCGTTTATTAATACCATTACGCAGTAGCTATTTACATCCCGTAATTTTATTTTTTACATATTATTACTGCCCATAAAGCCTATCAATTGAGGATTCTGTATGTACTTCCCGTGTACTATTTTCATCACAATACTAATTTTAATTTTTTTTTTTTTTTATTAATATTTCTGAAATTATTATTGACGATTCTTCTCGCTTACCAATTATGAAATCACGTGCATCATTGTGTCCCGTCTATGAAATTTGCTGCGTATGAAAAGCGGTTGGTAGTTAATACAAATTAAATTTTGTGTATTTTTTTTTAAATATCTTTGTGAATCCTTATAGCTTAACAATTACGGAATAACTTATACTCCCTGTGAACAAAATTTCTCTCAAAATTGGTTAAGAATTAATTAACTTTTAGCTTATATTTGACGTGTACAAAGTTTCATGAAAATTGGTTAAAATTAAGAAAAATATGTTTTTTGGAATTTTTTTTAAAGATTTCTAAAAGTAATATTGAAAATTCTTATACCCTTTCAATTGACCAATGACATAAGTATCCCGAATACAAAATTTTATAAGAATCGGCCAAGCCGTTTTTTAAGTTAAATCCGGACATACAAACAGATAAACAAAGATTTTTTCATGTCATATTCTTGATCAGTATCGTTCATATGTATAAGTATATCGGTAAATTTTGGGAAAAATAATAAATGTACAGACAGAACTACAGATGTATTAATATAGATAAGGTTAAGGCTAACTTTATGTTTGTATAGGACCTTGACAATATTGGGTGTCCTTCGGTAACTAGTGACTACTTTCTAAACGATTTAGGAAATACTCTAGTCAGATCTGGACTTCACAGTTATAATCTTTGTGTTACCTAAGAACTAGTCATATAACTGAAGATGTTCGCCTGTTATAACTATGATATGAATTCTTTCACTAAAAAATAAAGTTTATTTAAGGATTCGAACACATGTCGATAACCAAGCTTAGAGCTTAGAACAACTGCTAACATCGATTCGAAACTTACAGAATTTTGATTTAAAAAAAATCTAAAATCAGTCTTTAATATCTTCTATATTATTGAGACGATTAATCCTATACTTTATCCTAATTTTAATTATTTTTTTAAACCGATGTGTTTTCTACTCCAGACAATAAATCGCAAAGACACAACGTGTAATCGCAGCCCCGTTCGACCGATGGTTCTTTCGATCTTTGCGACATTTTCCCTCCCGTTGAATTGTTAATCCGTCGAGTTGGTCAGGTGATATATTTGAGAGCATTTTATTTCAACGCTCATTAATGAACTCCGAAGAATCCGTCCTTCGTTTTGCATTCCAGAAAATAAAACTTAGTAGTCGCTGAAAATCTTTTACCGTTCACTTAATTGTACAATTATGTTAAAATACTACTTACAGTCTAGTCACTGTTGTAGCATTGAAATCGTAAATCACATTCACTTGCCAATTCAGTAGACCATGTCAAGGCAAAAGCTTATCTTTATTGACTAAAATCACGAACTGAAAACTAAACACCACTTTTTAGAAGGAACGTGTGCGAAATACATATGGTATATTTGTTTAAATTCCATTTCATACCATCACGCCTGTATTTCCCCAAGGGTTAGGCAGAGGTGTAGTAATGTACACCCACAGTTCGCCGAGTATGTTTTTAGGTCCCATGTAATAGGGGGCGAGCCTATTGCCATTAATCGGGCACGAGACCAAACTCCGAGCTGCTACTGACAATTTCATAGGAAAAACCCAATAACACTTTGCTCGACCTGGGAGTCGAACCCAGGATCTCGCTCACAGCAGTCGCGCTTACGACCACTAGGCTAACGAGGCTAACTAATTATACAGATCATATTAATATTCATTGTATGTCTTTATTATCTCTTAATTATATATTCAGGCCAACTGTTCGCTGATATTAAATTTGGTTAGTAACAAGAAATAGGTTAAAATTTAGAACTTTCAGAGAAGAATAATATCATTTTGTAGCATCCTTCTGGTTAGTTCCCATCGTCAAGTTGATATTCTCTGACTAACTACATATCGGTGTGTTCTGTCCGCTGCACTCGAGAGCCAAACTACTTCTAAGCGCATTATCTTCTTTTTTTTATCAAACCGTCATACTCATAAAAATTCTGCTACTAAGTACTAGGTACTACATCTACACTAGTATACATATTATAAATGCGAAAGTAACTCTGTATGTATGTCTGTTACGTTGTCACACCTAAGGGGCCGTTCAAGTGTTACGTAAGCAGAATTTTATTAATTTTTGACCTCCCCCTCCCCCTCGTCAGCAAAAGTAAGCAAAGCTCTTACCCCTCCGTCTCATGCTTACGTAAATAATCATATAAGTATTTTTAATCTCTTCTGGTTTCCTTATTGATTCATGAGCAGCAGTTAACAGATCTAGTAATAAGGAATTTATAGTCTATAGGTGAATTAGCTTACAGTGCCCAGCCCAGTGGATAAGACTGCGCGCCTCACATACGTGGAGTTCAAAGTTCAAGCCCAGACACGCACCTCTGGATTTTCGAAATCTAATTGTGAATTTATAACACTATCTAGGCAGTGAGGAAAAACATCGGAGGAAACCTGCACAACTCGAATACCTAGATGTGTAAACATGATCTTATTGGTCTGGTTCTCCGTCTAAGGGTTTAAGAAGGTCAGATGGCAATTGCTTCAATGTAATAATCAGACTCCTCAAATCCTAGATCATAGTCGTACCCTGGGCCTGGAGCAACCGGGATAAACACTAGGAGAATTCTTAGTATATAGAGGAGTTTAATGCACATAGTTTTAATATTTATTCGAGTAAATTATTGACATGGTATTTAACTGATTATAATAGAACAAAATATGTTTACGATTAACAAGTTAATTTGTTTTGTTCTACTAAAATATATAACATAATTTTAGTAATAAAGACAAATTAACCGTCCTCAGTCCATGACTCTAAGTCTTTGATGATATTGGTTGTTTGCTGCTGGATGTTGTGTCTGTTCATGCTGTATGATTTTGGGATATCGAATTCGTCCTCTTCGAGTCATTCAACATCTTGGCAATCGTCTAAGTTTTCTATTATACGCATCAGTTCATTAGCACGACGAACAGCCACTCTTGTAGGCGGCTACTTTCGTTTTGGTATACGTGTTTACTTCTTTATGGATCTTCTAGATGTGACAATTTAGTGCCTTGTCAGAAGTATGATAAAGAGCACAGACAAAAATAATAGTAGGGCATTTGTAGAAAATCTTTGAGTGAGGAATTTAAATGGCATGAAGACTGAGAAATGTCCCCCATCATTCAAAACCAAATCATCAACTGTCTGCTTTACTGGTGGTGAGAGAAACCTAATCTTCAGTAATCTAAATAAGCCAGTTCTTGGACGACAGCATCCCGTGTTACTACATTTCACAATTAGAAGTAAGTATCGACTTTCACGCACATGTTCTGAATACCATTTGATGGCTTAGAAATCAGGAAGATCTGGTTCGCGCGATGAAACATATTTTGCAGGATCATAATACCATCAATTGTCATTATGGAACTTCATACCTCTGCTAATACATTTCCGGCAAACTCATAGTTGGATCCTTCTAAATGTTCATTAATTATAAGGCCACGGTCATCCAAATGAATTCCAAAATGATCATGAGGCAAAATCAAACCAGCCAATTCCCGACTTAGAGGAGCCATTTTGCGCTGTAATCTGTTAAACGCACTTCTATCAGGAGTATTTGGAGCTATAAACAATGCATCGAGATTATGTCGCTTAAAGTGTTGTATAGCAAACCCTATTACTTTTTCCTAAAGCGGATTTTCATCTGGTCCCTTTATCAACAGTCATGATTACCACTGGTTTTACAAATACATGGTCAGTTTTAGCTAACGCTTGAAACTCTTCCAAGGCCGAGAAGCGTCTCGAAATCTTAAGCATGAGTACTAACGGTGGAAGGGCTAGGACCACTTCGGAACATCAATCACACCAATAGGGTGAAGGGAGGGTTAAAGGTGGATTCACTATGCGTTTCGTAGAATACCTGAATACGTATTTCGCTTTCAAGTACAGACAAGTAGGGTTGCTAAACAAAATCGACTTAATTTTACAGAAAATTTGGGAAAAAAATTGCTCATGGATTCACTATCCAAATCCCCCATCCCCCATATCATCTAAAATAAGCGAATCACAGACCCTTTGGTGCTTACGTAATACTTGAATGGCCACAATTTCGATGAATTTTGGTATAGAGATAGAGTGAACTGTGGAGAAGGACATAGGCTACTTATTTTCGCCAAAATAAATCTTGAAGGGATGAAATAGGGGTTAAATAGTTGTATACAGAACTTACCATTTCTCAAATTGGGGATATAAAACTCATTTGTATGCTTTTGGCAACAAATAAAGAGAGTTCCCCGCACAGATTTTACTTTACTAAACTTCTTTCGAGGGTTACAATAGCGGGTTTTTTGTATATATAAACCTGTGGAAGATTTTCGATATTTATCATAGAGATAGCTTGGTCATAAGATGTACTCAAGTAAAAGTGACCGAGACATGTTTAGAAAAGGGATATCATAAAATATTAGATTAAATGTCTATATTCTATGTAGACAAATTCGCGGGCAACTGCTAGTATTACATTAACAAAACTGATAAACAACAAACAGTCGGGTGAACGTACTCCCTCCACGTTTCCGTTCAGTACATTTAAGAGCCATTGTTGTACGCCAATTAACTACACGTTAATAACTTTTGAACGCACAACGAAAGAATAAACAAGTCGTTTGTGTGAACGCTGCTTTAAAACCGTTTATGCTGTTGTCGCGTCACAGTGTTTGTGCCACACTACACTACAGCCGCCTATAGCTCATGAAGGCAAAGCTTTCAAACTATTCTAGCTAAGTGGTATCTCGCACACCGATACGATCGAGTGAGTTCGAATCTCACATGGCTTTCTGTGAAGAAAACCATCGTAAATAAATCATAGCATGGCAGTTATGTATCTAATTGTCGACTGGCAAGCACCAAATGATATGTACCGGCAGCTGCTCTTAAGTGCCAGTAATATTTTTAGCTTCGGCATTTTACCATCTTCAGCCACATGTTACTTATAATCTGGTGAAATTCTGATTAAACGTCCTAACCTAAAAACGTCTTTTTTATAGCATCGGTTTCTTTCACCCTGGACTCGGTTTAGGAATGGATATAATCTAAATATTAATACGTGAAACAAAAGATTTCTACCCCTTTTTAAGCGTATTGCGTGCACGGAAGACTGAGATTTGGCATGGTTAAAGTTTATATGGAGAAGGAATGCAGAAAGCTAAAATTTTTCTATAATACCTGTAACTAATATATTAAATCAAATAAATTAATACTGCGAATCCTAACACGACCATTGAACTTAGACCCCCCAAAATATTGACATCGTCACTCAATGCAAAGTGACAAATTATGTAGATAATACTCATTAAACTTAGGTTCATGAATACTGCAAATATCAAACAGAAAATACTCTATGATCAAAAAGTCGCTGGTCGAATTTCGACCTTAAGGCGATCGCTAGTTATTATAATATAAACAATAGAAACACGATTTTATAACATTACACCATTATATTAAGTACATGAATTATCGTACATAATTTAATTTTGACAAGAGCTGCGAACCGTTTTATCGAGAAAAAATTTAAACACACTCGTTTACATAGGTACCTATTTTACTAAAATATAATTAAGTCAAATAAATCCTTCCCACGCGCGGTTATCTGCTCACAAAATCGTAAATAATGTGTTTTATTGCCGCGACAAAAGACAGATGGGCTGCTCATCATGTTTCATCATGTTCGTGTCCGGCGGCGGCAGTGTTGCCAGACCACGATTTACGCGGAACGTCCACGTATTTTAACTATAGGCCATGGCAGGACAACGATATTCACAATGACTGATGAATTCCCCCAATTAAGTAATAAAAATATCATCCGAGTGCCTTCTGTGCTCGTCCCCAAGGCCGGTGCAGCTGTCAAAGCCTCTGATGGCTCCAGGGCCTTTAAGTCTAACAGTATAGCCAGTAAAAAGAGCAAAAAAAGTACTAAAAACACATGTAAATATCCTTATTTTAGAATGTAATAACAATTTTAAGTCGCAGTTAAACGTTCCCCAAATTTTAAAATAAAAATATCCAGTCGATTCGCGGTTCGTAAGATAGAATAATAATTGACAACAAAATACCTTGGAATTTCCACAAAAGAAAACTTATATACTGTTACTGTACTTATCATCAAAAACAGTAGCGTTAATTTTCCAACAATAAAAAACAACGGAAAATTCAAATTATTTATTCTATAATATTTCTTTTCCTTTTTGTATAATTTTATAACTACTCGTAGTTTTATTTCATTTTATTAATAATACTTTGATAACGTTTCTACTACACTTTGAAGCAAATTCATGTTTTTTTATTGTTTAATTATAGCCAATAATGCATTTGGTAATTGTATGATTAAGTCAAATTAGTAGTAAATATAAAATACACTGGCAACCCGATGAAGTTGCCCACGCAGTGTGACCGGAGAATTAAGCGTGGGTCATTCGAAAATGTCATTCATAATTCATAAGAACATTCATAATTTCGCAGGTCACCTACTGTATCGATGACATCACGAGTAATCCCAATTCAAAAACCGAAATTTGAATTTGAAATCCGAGATACCTTGGATACTTAACTCCAGATCGTACGATTATTAGGTATAGTTTGTTTGATTGACGAGTTTTATTTCTAACTAGAGCTGTGCCCGCGGCTCGACACGCGTTTGTTACGCAGTAATATTCATTCCGTAATTTTATTTTTACACATATTGTTGACAATTCAGTACAGTCTAACAACTATGGAATGACGTAAGTAAGCTTCCCGTCTACGAAATTTTATAAGAATCAATTGAGAATTGATGAAAACTTTATTTATCATATTTTTTTACGATTTCTAAAAGTATTATTAAAAAAATTGACCAATGAGGTAAGTAAGCATCCTGAGTACAAAATTTCATAAAAATCGGTCATGCTGTTTTTGAGTTAAATCGGAACAGACAGACAGACACAATTTTTTTAAGGGCATATTCATGATCACTGTCCTTTATATACTATGTGCTTTGGGAAATTTAGAAAAAATATTACATGTACAGATAACTTTTATATTTGACCATAATTATATTTAGTAATATTGGTTGCATTTTACGTGATTTAGTTTGGTTATTGTGCACACGTCAAGCGGATTATAAATATAAACTGGAAACATGCATTTTGAGATGTCACAAAAGCTAGATAGTTCTAACGCGGGAGCCACCATTTTGTTGGAGCTGCTTTGATTATTAGAAAATACTAAGAAGGCTTAAAACATTGACAATGGTAGCAAGTGCTTTTTGCAGCGTCAAAACAAAAAAAGAATTATGATATTATGACTTTTGCTATTTTAGTAACTTCTATGTTTTGATAAAAGCGCAGTTTAGTATTGAGAAAGTTTTTAACGAGTAACAGAGAAGTGCCTTAACTTTAAATAGTCAATGAAACAGATACTCTACGTTGTTATGAAAATATAATGCAGCAATAGTTTCGTTTCGTTGAATCTTATATAATTATCGAAGCTACCAGTGCTCGTTTATTTGATTTGAACTTTAAATTACCTACCTATCTAAATTATTTCCTATTTCCTTACAAAGCAATATTATGTGTGTATATCTATACATATATTACCATAACAATATAATAAATCGGAAGAGTTTTTAGTTTTTTCCTTTATATACCCTAATCTCTGGAAGTAAAAGTCATATAAAAAAATCTCAAGGAATAGTATAGGTTATCATTCTAACATTACGCTACAACTCTCAGCTATTCTTATATATTGATTTGTGTTGAGTAAGTCGGAAGTGGAAGATACACATAATGTTCTACAAAAATATTGGTCATTAGTATATAAAAGAAAACTCCGCAATAGCATATGCCTATCTGTTTTATATAAGTAACAATAAGGTATTTTGTAACAAAGATAAGTTGAAACTTCAGAAATTATTTATGGGCATTATTTTTAACCATCGCGTGTTAATATTTATGGATGAAAGCTATTTCATCATTCATCATCAAGACAATTTTTGCCCTTTATAGCATGTTATCTGGACACATAATTTGGAAGATAATGGAAAATTTAAATAATTTAACACTCGGCTCGGGTCTATGACTATAGTAGAAAAATGGCAAGAACTAGCCGTATGAGTGTCACGCATAAACCTTTGCACCCCGATAAAAATGTTATCTATACTGAAGTAAAATAATTCATCAGTGATTTTTTTTAAATTATACGCAAATGAAACCTCGGGGTACATCTAGTTGTGTATGAAAGTGTAGGGAGGCATCTTGGTATATCTTTCTCGGTTACTCTTCTTAGTAGTAATATGTTAGTGCGAGTATTATCTACCGCTAATAACTCTGTATTATGACATCCGCGCTCCCCGCAACCCGCACCGCAGCAAAGCGGCAAAGCGTCATTAGTCATTACGCTTTCTGTCACTGTTTACTTTCAACTACTCTTAATAAGGGATAAACATGAGATACAAAGGAAAGGTACCGTATTATAAGAAAAGCTACAAGGTTCGACGATGCAACTCAGAGGTAGAACCGCTACCAAACGCATTGCACAGTCTTCTGTTGTAAAAAGAATATTGTTCGTAGATTGGCAACACTGACTGGAACATTAGTGCACAAAATCAATAGGTACAGAAGGCCGGTTCTGACCAACCTTCATTTTAATTACCTACACTCGACTAGGAACTACAAGTATGCTATGAAAATATCTATTTAAAATTTTTATTCGAGAATATTTATTTAATTTTATTATGTGTGAATATCTGGGCAGTAGAGCTGTGCTCGACTACTTATAAAAAAGAAAAACACCTATCTAGGTAAACTTGGAATATAAAACATCTAAATGCAAAGTTTCATCGAAATCGTTGGAGCCGTTTCCGAGAAACCTTTCTTTTTTTTCTGACTGACTTACGGGCTCGGAAGCCTCTGACGGTTTTTACAGCTTCACCGTGGTTTAGAGTTTTCGAGAAACTAATTATAATACATATAATTATATATATATATATATATATATATATATATACAAGAAATGTTCACTTAATATAATAAGATATACAAAAGTCTTATTTAAAAAACCTCAATTCATTTCGATTTAGTGCAGCATTTAAATAAACAAATATAAAAATGTTTCGATAAGATTGTTTATTAATTGTCAATTCATAAACAAGACCATAATTACCGGTTTTTTTTTTTGTGTTTGTATCTGTTATCACTCATTGTATGAGACGACCTACTACACTTATTTATTTTATGGTGGCTGTTCCAAGTACACAGGAGTACCAAAATATTATATTAATGGTACATCTGCATACCACTCACTACTGTACTGTACTGTACATTACTGATAAAACATAGAAAAAAAAAAAACGTTTATTTTAAATCGAAGAATATGTTAATTTATGTACGTCTTGTTTTTATTCTTTGATTTATGATTTGTTGTACGATTATTAGTCATAATTTACTATTTTATTAGTATCGCTAAATGTTTTAACATAAATAAAACATTATTTACACTATTTTTAAGCACGATAGCCGAATGCTTAAAACCAATTGTATATATAATAATAATATAATATATATAATATAATATAATAATATTGGCCTGATGACCGCTAATTCAAAACTCAGAATTGACTAAAAGACATCATTTATTAATTCGTCTAAATTTACTAGATTGAAATATTATCGAATATTAAAAAATATAATGGCTTTTACAATAAAGAACGTAGGTACGGATAGAATAAACCCTAAATGAAATATTATCATGAGAAACAATGTGTACGTGATAAGTTATACCTATTTCTTTGGCGAAATGAAATAAAAATATTGCGAAAGTTTTATCCCGCTCGTTAACAACATGAAGTTAGCCATTAATGATAAGAATAGAAATTTATTTTACTGGTTTTTTATCATTCTATTTTATTGTGTAACAATAATTTAACAGTGTATAACTAAACATTATTTTTATACAATTAGTCGGTATCATGAATTCACATTATTAATATTGGTGGCTAACTTTACCGTGTTCCACTTCCGTCACATAGTGTGAAATAAAAAGAAATAACTTCAATAAAACATGTCGGTAAATACTTACATAAGCTAAGTAATCAACTATGTTATGAAGACATTTAATAACAATTATTTTTTTTAAATATTTATACTATGTTCTAAAAAGCAGAGTCACTTTCGGATTCGTAAACGTGGGCGTTACAAAATGTTCTTCTTTACGCAGTTTCAAGAGAATTTGATTTTATAACAAAACGATGAAAATAAATATTCTTTATAGATATCCATTCAAACGACTTACTTTACTACTTGCACATATCATAATGTCATGTTTGTAAGCTTAGTTGAAGACCCGACAAATATTAAATATACTACATACATTGAAAGTTATAGTTAGTTTACAAGGTTGAGTATTCCATACAATTATTATATTTTCCTTGAGTTGTGCTGGCGAAACTAAACCTGACTGATTTTGAAACTATTGAATTAGGAGCCCCGAGAGTCACTTTGTCAAGTACAATAACATATAATTAAGAATATTAGTGTATTTGAAATTCATTTATTTCAACTAGCGATCACCTTAAGGTCGATATTCGACCAGCGACTTTTTGATCATAGACTATTTTCTGTTTGATATTTGCAGTATTCATGAACCTAAACAATTAGTATTATCTACATCACTTGCTGTCACTTTTCGTTGAGTGACAATGTCAATATTTTAGGGGATCTAAGTTCAGTGGCACTTGTCAGGTTAGGATTCACCGTATTAATTTATTTTATTTAATATATTAGTAACAGATATTATAGATAAATGTTAGCTTTCTGCACTCCTTCTCCATATAAACTTTAACCATGCCAAATCTCTCAGTCTTCCGTGCACGCAATACGCTTAAAATGGTACCGAAAGCTTTTGCTTTACGTATTAATATATAGATTAGTTTGTATATAGTTAACTTATCTCAATAATATAATATTTTAGGATTATATAAACTTTATATACCTATGTGATAGAATTGCTTTCAGATAAATAAGTACTAATTTGAAGTCGCAATGACCGAACGGTTAGAAAGGTGGAAAATTTAAACCGATGTCTACAGTTTGTAGCAACGATTTTTTTAGAATCCGCTTTGTATTTTACTATTTCGAATTTACATAAAAACACTATGGGATTAAAAGTATAGGGAAACATCTTGAGAAAACTGAGCCATAATAATAATTAGTAAACTTTATTTTACACTAATTTAAAACTTTACGGTCACAAATTTTACGTAACCTTACTGTGGTGAACATAACTTTTAAAATTGTCAAGTAATTAGCTACCAGACCTAAACTATTCAATTATTCTTTTTTATAAATATCTACTAAGGTTAGGAATTTTCTTTAACAAAAACGAGCAGACACTCCTTGCGTGGTTTACACGTGAAAAATTCATGAACCTAATTAATATATTAATTACTTACAACTATAACCTACAGGCTGCAAATATATTAGTCATAGTTTAGTTCAATGAAATATGCAATGCAACTAAGTACCTACCAAGAGAATAACGCGTAATACATTTACAAAAGTCAAGGAACAGTTAAGATTTAGAGAACGAAGGGAATACGTTTCCATTCTGCGGCTGTGTCGCGGATGCTTGCAGTTTAATAAATAATCTAATCCAACACCATTCACCGGCTGAGATATGTGACAACTCAGTCAGATTTACACGAGGAATAGTTCTCAATAGGCGACGTAAGGGTGACCACACACTGGACTGACGTTACACGACCGATTCTTATTTTGTTACCACCATTGCACGTACTGAACAACAAATGTATGGTTTGCAAATCAAATCAAAAATATTTTATTCAATTTAGGCGCCAAAAAAGCACTCATGAATGTCAACATAGTACCACCGGTTCGAAAAACATCCCAGTCATAGAGAAGAAACGGCAAGGAACTCGATCGAGTTATATCGATTTTACAATATTTTTATTATTTACAGTAATTATCATTTTCAGTGGACGTACAAAGAGGGAATCACATCCACACACCACCGCCATTTATGTAATAATACCCTTTAGACAATAAACCTTGATTAACAAGATTCTTGGATTTGTCATCCGGCAAATCGATAATGTGCTCGGGAAGTTTATTGTAGAACTTTTAAAAACATTTATTTGTCTTACTGGTCACTGTACTGTTTGGATTATAATGTGAACAACACAGTGTACACTGTAGTTACAAAAGCTATATGAGAAAAGTCGCAGGTGAATCTAATTAAATGTAAAAACAATAAAAATTGAGACAGTAAGAAACTTTTACTAGTATTAAAACCACATTTTGAACAAAAATTATAATAATAACAGTGGTAATGGCGCTTGTGCATTAGTAGATCACAAACACCTTGGTATAAGGTGAAAAATCTAAAGACATCTCTGTCTAGTTACCTAGTAACAACAACAAACAAACGCCACAGAAACAGTCGTCGCGACACCGAGAGTGCAGTGTGTATAGTCACTTACAATACACAGTTTCTTGGACGTAGGGAATGAAACACTGAGACCTGTTCGCTTGTTACCACTTTATACCCACTTTTACACTAATATAGACGACTTATTGATGAAGTGGATATAATTTCAGCAATAAGGCCGCCCTTTGTACTGATCATATAATTTTAATGTTCGATTGTAAATGTAATTAATGGTGTACAATAAAGATACCAAAATAAATCCAATAGTTCATCGTTACTTCTGTTAGGATGATGGAAAGACGGTTATTGGTACATTGAATGATTCTTCCTTCCTCCCAGGAGGCAGGGACATGTATATATGTATATGTTAGTTTAGCTCGAATCTTACGGATAGGGAATTAGTCAGATCACGACTTCTTTGCAATCGCGGCAACAGCCCAAGCCGAGGTGCAGTCATTTTGGTATCTTTGCGCGCTTGTTGCCCACGTTTTCGCGGCTGAGTGCCATAAGCGCTCGTCCCCAAGCCCGGTAAAACTGTAAAAGCCATCAGCGGCTCTGTTTTAGGCTCAGTTTTGGTTTTGGTTTTCCGCGCAGGCTAACAGTAAGGTTAGTTACATTAATGTAATATATTAGGTACGATTTCCAAGACTCGGTTATGGGTGAGGGACGTAGTAAGACGAAAAACAGAATGACACTATATAATAGTGTTGCCACATATATAGTAATGATGTTACATCGCCTTCTTAGGTTAATCACTTTATAATTAGACTTATTTAGATTTACTAGACTTAGAACTTCATACTACTGTTGAGGGTATTCGATAGCATCGGTGACGACCTGACAGACAAAAGTTAATAAGCAATCATCACTATAACCATAGCAACATATATCAGAATGATCCTGGAATGCTCGGTGTCGAAAAGTAGCACTATACCTATCGGGATTTATGGTATTTTTATGGGAATCAACAACTAATACTATATCATTGTTTCTTGTTTAGCATGGCATATACAGCAAACATCGGAAATGTAATACCTTCATATACTTTTATAACAGGAATATGAGATTTCTACTAATTTATATATTATATCTCTATAAACATATCGCGTCTAGAAATAGTTGAAGAATTCCAGAACGTACGTCTTTCAACACTCGACTTCAATTGTATTGGACAGTCGTTTGTATGGGTCACAAACGCATCGAAAAAGTATAGTGAATAAGGTATTTCAATTAAACGTCATTAGTAATTATTTTTTTGTGGTGGTTTAATTCGCTTGCAAGTAGTTATGGTATGTTCCAACAGCCACATTTGAGAGCAAGCATCCATTCTCGGCCTTGCATTTTATTATCTTACTTAACCAAAAACAAATTCTAAATCTAGTAGTATACAATAATATTACTATTTACTAAATAAAATTATAACTGTACATCAGTTCAATTATATTTTATATACATACAGAAGTTCCTTTTCAAGTCTTCAATATAAATGAGATGGAAACCTAGGATACTGGAATATAATGCAATGTGGGCGAAACACATAAACATATCGCTGTCTCTTTTCAACAATGTCTTTTTCCGAACAATGCTGAATGCTGATGATGAGGACTTGTTTATTAAGACTGTTGCGATTTAAACATAATAAATAAAGTTGTAAATCGTTTATCAAGGGATATCATAAATATTATATAATTTAGAATCATGAATTTTATACATTTTATTAATACATATAGTTCCAAAATGTTGATATGATGTAATAGTAATTTATATGTTTTGTGGTTTTTCGACTTAGAAGGTGCTTTTTTATGCTTTAAACATTTAGAATGATAGCGCTTAAACAAAATAAAAATAAAAGAAAGAAGAAAAAGCACATTCATTTGATGTTGGGAACACGGACATAATTAACACGAGATTATAATAAATTGGAGTATTACTAATTTCATTTATTTAATGGGTTTTAATTTCCTGAAATATTAATTATTGCAGCATAAAAATCGAGTCTTTTTGTACCGAAAAATGTTAAAAATAGACATGTAAACATTTTCAAACAACCCAAAGATTAATAATTATTTTTATTTTATAAAACTTAGTTCATATAGGTATATACAACATATATGGATATATTATACTACACTATATTTATATAGGCTCAAATACCATAATTACATTCATACTTACAGATAAGATATATATACATATATGTAATTATTTACATCCCGTAAATTTGTTAGTCATATTATTCAGTTCATATAGTCGAGTTATGAGTAGACTAATTGAGTAATGAAATAGTATTATATTATACTTTCCATGGACAAAATTTCATCTAAACCTTTTGCTATTATTTTTTACGATACCTTAATGAATTGTTGATGATTCTTATAGCCCAACAATAATGAAATGACGTATGTTTCCAGTCTACAAAATTAGATCTGAATCGGTAGTGAATATGAAAATTAAGTTTTTCGAAATTATTTTATTTATAATTTTTTTAAATAATACTGAAAATTTTTATAACCCATCAATTACGTAATAACTAATAACTTATACTTCCCGT
The DNA here is from genome assembly GCA_033032175.1 of Saturnia japonica. Taxonomy (NCBI): domain Eukaryota; kingdom Metazoa; phylum Arthropoda; class Insecta; order Lepidoptera; family Saturniidae; genus Saturnia; species Saturnia japonica. The sequence goes on along the minus strand of CM065306.1, from coordinate 1,048,057 downwards.
GAACAAAATTCCGACTTACTTTTTTTTAAATTTCATATAGCCTCTATTTGTCCAATGACATAAGTTTTCCGTGCACAAAATTTCATGAGAATCGATCAGTCGTTTTTGAGTTAAATACGGAGATGCAAACAGAGGCAGACAACAATTTTTTTAAAGCCATCAGGAAATTAGGAAAAAATATTACATGTCCAGATGTTACTACAGATTTATTCATATAGACATATATTTGTATGTCAAGGTCTGCGTAACTCATTCTTAGAAAAAAAAAATCTTTGAAATAAATTATACAAAGGTCAATACATTATCTATTATTATATTATTATAATATATGTACCTATAATTAAAAGTCTTTTATATGTTAATATTAGTTCATATATTATGTCCGTTCACCAGTGAGTAGTTTTTCTAATTAGGTACCTACCACATTAGCATATGCGGGTTCACACTATAAGTATTAACTGACGAGTAATAACAGCAGTTATTAATTATGTATATATTAATACGTGAAGCAAAAGCTTTCGGCACCTTTTGAAGCGTATTGCGTGCACGGAAGACTTTGAGATTTGGCATGGTTAAAGTTTATATTGAGAAGGAGTGCAGAAAGCTAAAATTTCTCCATAATATCTGTTACTAATATATTAAATAAAATAAATTAATACTACAAATCCTAACCTGACCAGTGCCATTGAACTTAGACCTCCGTAAATATTGACATTGTCACTCAACGAAAAGTGACAGAAGTGTTGTAGATAATACAGGTTATTTAGGTTCATGAATACTGTAAATGTCAAACAGAAAATAGTCTATGAAGAAAAAGTTCTAAAATACCGTGAAGATTTAATTGACATTTTTGATTCAGATTCAAGTACCATTTTACAGTACCTATCTACTCTCCACTTTTACCCCGAACGTCGTTTCTACAACATGATCCCTTTTTCACATTTATGTTTTTGTTGGAATAGATGTACATACATCTAACGAATGAAGTATAATAATTGACCACCCTTCATTTTACTAATCTATCATAAAAATATTTAACATCTCGCTTAATAAAGAACCGATATTCATTAACAAAACCTTAAAATAATACTGTCCGAGGAATACAGGGTTAAACAGAAATCTGCAGAATTACAGCAAATGCCTTGCACCGGTAAATCACGAATGTAATCGGTAACCAGTAACAAAAACCGGTAATTAACGATAAGATGCGCCTACACCTTGTCCGCGGGTTATGGACGACGTTACTCAAGTAACTATAATAAGGGTGTTTTATTAAGGTCGTAACACACCAAGTGCATTTTCTTGACCTAAAGGAATAACTGTGCTTTCGTAAAATAAGCAAGAATCGGGCAACCAATCTTCAGTAGGTAATGAAAAAAGTTCTTAGATATTTTATCTTTTTTTTCCGACTGCGAAGAGGAGAGAGCTGTATTTTTGGAGCATATGTCTATTTCTTTGGCACGCTCTGTAGCCTAAACTGCTTGATGAATTTTAGTATACGAGGTATCTTTAGATTCATCTTAGTTGTGAGTGACATAAGCCATATAATATATAAGTTCGACGTGGGCGACTCAAATAAAAAGCAAAAATAGAATATATATATATTATATTAGTTCTGATTTTATTGCAGTTGAGTTTTTTGTTTCCTTTTTAATCCTTTAGCTTGTTTATTTAACCTTAACAAAACACATTAGACGTCACCTGATAGTCAGTAGGTATAGTTAAAATAACCACCACAGAAAGAGATAAGGATTTACCGACAGCCGCTGTCACGATGCTGGTTTAAGATTCTACCGCAGTGAAAGCAAAAGTCACGAAACCAAACGAGGAAGAAGTCTGTAAATTCTTCTAATTTACAGTACAATACAATTTCTTTTAACGTATGATGAGTAGATTTAAAAAAATAGTAGTTCATTGGCAGCAAAAGTGAAATCTGCAAAAAACATAAAAATATCTTCTTTAAAGTCAACGAGACTAGAACTATCGACCACTCGTACTATACATCCAACAGTGCGTACAAGTCCGGTCGCCACATCGATAGGCCAATTCGACGACAATCATAGATGTAAAAATTAGAACTTGCAATAATCGTGTATAATTTAATTTTTTCGCTCGCAGCCTAAATCCTATATATTTATATGTTTGTTCCAATCAAAACGCTCCAAATCAAAAGTTTATTTGATTATAAATTTTATAGAAACAATACTAAGTGTGCCGCGCCCATAAAGTCCAGTGTGCAAGATAATAACCACTTTTATCTGCGCGTACGCATCCCGTGGTGGTTACACCGCGCACCAGCCATAAATTACACTATAGTATTATCCGTAATTATCTACCGAGCCGCATTTCATTACACTCCTTCTAACTTATTACGGATTGGCCGCACGGCGACCTTTACCCGTATACTTCTAACTAGACAATATTATAGACCCTCTGTGAAATAATTCCGAGTAAAGGAAACGATGTGTTTTATATTAACATTCAATGAACGTAGAATAAACATGGACACACCTCTTTCCAAATACAATTTTTAAAGGTTTGGCCATGAATCCAGCCATGTCACTTTATTTTTTTTTATTTGTATGGATTCTATTAAAGTGTTTGGTCTGATTCTAAGTGAAGATATCGTTAAAAATAAACTAAGCTTAGATAGGGATAACAGTTAAAAAAAAATAATATCCGGAGAAAATTCCGGATATTCGAAGAAAATTCTTTAAAAAACTAAATTAAGCAGAATATTGATTTGTTACTTACACATAGCGGTAATTTATCTGCATGTAGTATCAATATGTTAATTAAAGAGTTATAATTTTTGATACTTGATCGATTTAATTATAGATAGTTATTTATATTTGGTTTTTTTATTATTCTTCCTTCATTTGTGTGAAAATACCGGGCTTTCTTGAATTCTCCCCGCATTGCAGACAAAGGACTAAATTTCCGGACATGCCCAGGAAATTTCGAACGTATAGTAACCCTAAGCCTAGGAGACTAGTTCTCAAGTGCAGCTGCCGGAACACGCCGAGAAGCGTTACCAAAGTATGTCTCATTGTAGGGTTTAAACTTGTTGTTGAATATGGAACGCAACCATTTTTAGTTCCTTTTTTCTGAACGTACAGCGCTTCCTTCCTGCTGTCACTTCACTTGTTCTGTAACTGTAAAGTTGTACTGTAATAAAACCAAGTTTATGAAAGAATATATTTTATTTACCACATCTACGCAATTTTCCTTCATGGTAGCAGAGCGTGGTTGTATGTGGTATAGTTTAAAATATCAGAAAAGTGAAAATACAACTTCAGACAGTGAAATACAAGTTAGTTTAGATTTGAACCAAAGTCATAATTGCAACGTGGCCGACTGAACATTCACGTGTAAAAATAATTTTTCATCCAGAGTGTAACACGTCGAAATGGGCTCAAATATGTTTAATCTGGAAAAACTAATTGGAAGAGAAAACTTTTCGACTTGGAAATTTAGTATGAAAACATATTTAGAGCACGAAGATTTGTGGTGCTGCGTTGAACCCGGCAAAGATCCTGTAGATAATAACAAGGACATCAAGGCGAAGGCTAAGCTGATTTTATTATTGGATCCGCAAAATTATGTTCATGTTCAAGAATGTAAAACTACAAAACAGGTATGGGATAGTTTACACAGAGCTTTTGATGATAACGGGCTTACAAGAAAAGTAGGTCTGCTTAGGGACTTCATAAATACTACATTAGAGTCAAGCGATAGTGTCGAAGAGTATGTAAGCAAGATCATGACAACAGCTCACAAACTCCGGAATATAGGATTTGATGTCAATGATGAATGGCTTGGAACTTTGATGTTGGCAGGCTTGCCTATTGAATACAAGCCCATGATCATGGGGCTAGAGAGTTCAGGTATTACAATCAGTGCTGACTCAGTCAAATCTAAACTAATTCAAGAGGTCAATGTATCAAAGTCAGCTGCTTTTTATACAAACTCTAAAAAATATAATAATCTAAAAACACAGCCACTAAAAGCAAAGGGACCGAGATGTTTCAACTGCAATAGACATGGACATTTTGCCAAGTTTTGTAAGCTACCTAAGAAAACAGCACATAAAGTAGAAAGCTCCAGTTTTGTTGCAGCTTTTTCAGCCACCACTCAAGAAAAAAGTGATAAACGGTTCATAGACTCCGGTGCATCCATGCATATGACAAGCAGAAGCGAGTGGATGTACAATGTTACAGAGACATCAGTGAAGAATATTACAGTAGCTAACAGGGAGCCATTAGCTGTAAAGGGAGTTGGATGTGTGGATATTTATTTAAATCAGGAAGATAAAATTCAGGTAAAAAATGTTTTATTTGTTCCTGGGTTAGCTGCTAATCTCCTTTCTGTCAGTACTATTGTAAAGAGTGGATATAAAGTTTCATTTAATAACAAGGGATGTCAAATTGAAAATGGAAATGGGGAAATTCTATGCTCTGCAATATTGAACAACAATTTGTATATAATGAACACTAGTATAGAGATCGCTCATTTAACTTCAAATTCAAACTGTAATGACACTTATTTATGGCACTTGCGCATGGCACATTTGAATTTTGCAGATGTAAAGAACCTACCTGGTTGTGCTGAGGGTGTGTCTCTGTCTCAGAATGAAAGTAATGTCATCAGCTGTATCCATTGTTTGGAAGGTAAGCAAGCCAGATTGCCATTTAATAATGTTGGTTCCAGAGCAACGAGACCGCTAGAACTAATACATTCTGATTTATGTGGTCCTATGGAAAATGTGTCATATGGAGGCATGAAATATTTTATCACTTATATAGATGACTTTACACGAATGATTCATATATATCTCCTTAAAGATAAAATGAGTGTTCAAAATACCTTTATGGATTTCAAATTAAAAGTAGAGAATGAATTGGAACTTAAAATTAAAATTATACGCACCGATAATGGCAAAGAGTATTGTAATCATAATTTCCAGAAGTTCTTATCTAATCATGGTATTGTTCATCAGACCTCTACTCCGTACACTCCGCAGCACAACGGCTTGGCTGAAAGAATGAATAGGACTCTGGTCGAACGAGCAAGGTGCATGTTATTCTATGCTGACCTAGAGAAGCGCTTGTGGGCTGAAGCTTTGGCAACTGCTGCATATGTTGTAAACCGTTCCCCAACTAGGGTATTGAAAGGTAAAACTCCATATGAGATATGGAGAGGAAAAAAAACCCAATTTATCACACCTGAGAATATTTGGCTCTGACGCTATGGTCCATGTACCAAAAGAAAAACGCCAAAAGTGGGATAAAAAATCAATAAAGATGGTATTGGTGGGCTATTGTGAAAACTCCAAGGGATATCGTTTGATGGACCCTAAAACACATAAAATAATAAAAAGTAGGGATGTTGTTTTCATGGAGAATTACAAAGATAATATCAATATACAGTGTGAAATTAATGTTCCTGTTGAGGAGAGCCAGCCAACCAGTTCCAGCTCTGTTTCACCATTTAGTCAGAAGCCAGAGAGTACTGGTGTTACTCAGTTACAAGAAATATGCACTCGGGAGTCCTCACATGTAAAGTCAGGTAAAGGCTCAGATACACAAAATTATAGTGAAGACTCAAGTGACACTGATGCCGGAGAACTGGATGAAACTTACTCTATGTAGCTCAAGGTACACGACCTGATATATCCTTTGCAGTGAACACACTCAGCAGATATAACAAAAATCCAAAAGCTACGCATTGGTGTGCAGTGAAGAGAATCTTTAGATATCTACAGGGCACAAAAAATTTGAAATTAGTTTACACCAAAGATGGTAATGAGAACATCACAGGATATTGTGATGCTGATTGGGCGAGTGACGTGCATGATCGTAAGTCGTGCACGGGTTATATTTTTATGTTACAGGGAGGTGGTATTTCCTGGCGGTCACAGAAACAACAGACCGTCGCATTATCGACAGCTGAAGCTGAATATATGGCGATGTCTTCCGCGGCGCAAGAGGCGCTGTGGCTGCAACAACTGCACGATGAACTTGGCCAACAGCAGAGCAACCCACTTGTCATCTTTAGTGACAATCAAAGTGCGATAAAACTCTCCATCAGTGATTGTTATTTACCTAGATCTAAGCACATAGATATTCGGTATCATTTTTTAAAGGACCATGTCAATAACTTACAAATAAAGTTTTGCTATATAAAGGGTGAACAAATGGTTGCGGACATATTAACAAAGGGTACTGCTGCTGACAAACATTTATATTGTTTAAGAAAAATGGGATTGCGTTCCAAGGGAGAGTGTTGTTGAATATGGAACGCAACCATTTTTAGTTCCTTTTTTCTGAACGTACAGCGCTTCCTTCCTGCTGTCACTTCACTTGTTCTGTAACTGTAAAGTTGTACTGTAATAAAACCAAGTTTATGAAAGAATATATTTTATTTACCACATCTACGCAATTTTCCTTCAAAACTAGGGATGTAAAGATACCGATATGAAATATCGAACAATAAATCGGTATCCACAATTATTTATCAACCGATATCTAACAATTTGAACAGCGTGCGAAGAATCAATATTACACTTTTGTCGCAGGTGAGAGAGCTCCACGTGTTGCCAGCAGCGACATTGCCGTAAATACTATACGTTGTAAATTTTCGCGCTTATTTATTATTAAGCTTAAAAAAGATTATCGTCACTTTTGTGCACAATAGAGACACAATCACCTAGAAAACTTTATCCTCTGCCAGGCGAGAACAATGTATAGGAGGTTACATACTGCATTATTTATTATATTTCTAACTAAACTTTTAATATCGGTCTCGCTTATTATTCACTACAATAATCGGTATCGGCATCGTATCTGCTATATTATGACGTATCTTTCCATCCCTAGTTTAAACCCATGTCGATTGATAGGCTACTCTAGTGGTATACTGCTGTTTCTTCATCATTTCTTATAAATTAGCTTATATGAGCGGGGTCAGCCTTGTAAATGATTTATTTCTGTAATAAAATGGATGGAAACAAACCCAAGTGACGTAAAATTATCAATCAACACATAAATAGTTACCTATTTGTAACTAAATTAGTTTCGACTTCGAATCGATTTTTACCTACTTCAAGATAAATATATTTTGTAATATATCTTACGTATAAAAATATCAAGTTTGTAAATACCGCTCACCCCTTGGGTATGGTTTAGATTAATATTCAGTTTTTTTTTTGGAAAGAAAACTTTCATGATTTTGGTTAAAGTATTCCTCCTTTATTTACGGAAATACTCTATAGATTATCGTCTTTAAGTATGTCCCAAAAATTTCAGAAAAACGTGTAAAAGCAACGTGCAACAAGTAGCCTAGCCACAGGTGTCTCAAGAAAGCCTCGTCTTGCCCTCTCATTGACTTCGCTCGGAAGTAATCATACAAGACAACCTCCTTAGTAAAAACCGTTAAGTCTCGAGCCATAACAAAGTCACTTTTTTTTCCAACTCGTTTTCAGTGAAGTAATTTTTTAGTCGTTTTAGAAAATAAATTCAACCTTTTTCTATCTGACTATAATACTGTTAGCCCTGGAGCCTCAGACGGCTTCTACAGCTTCACCATAGCTCGGAGGGCGAGCGCTTAAGGCACTTAGCCGCAAAAGTTGCAATTAAGTCGCGAAAAATTGTAACCGCTAGATCACTTTGATGTTTAGTGCCGATGTTATCCAGACTTTTTTCTGTTTTGGGTAGACCTGACTCTCACCATTTGCTCAACTGATTTTGATGTTTTGCAAATTCATCAACTTCAAAAGTGTTTTTGACAACTGATATAGTGCTAGTAGATTATATTTCTACATAATATCATAACATACCATCACGCCTGTATCCCCGAAAGGTTAGGCAGAGGTGTACTGATGTACACCCACAGTTCGCCAGGTATGTTTTTAGGTCCCGTGTAATAGAGGCGAACCTATTACCAATTTCTAGAATGACAACAGTAAAATTGGAATTTATCCGTATCATCTGCTTTGTTAGCAATTTAATTACATATACTCGTGTAAGTGGTAAGTAATTACGTAATTCTACAATTTGTAATTGCATTTTCATTCGTGTAATTAGTAAGTTACCTTACAAAAATGTTCCGTAGATATTTTTCTCAAATCCCTTACACAGCGTAACTATAATATGACGTAAAGTGACCTCAAAATTACAGAATTATATTATTAAGGGAAGAGAGTAATTAAGATTTGTCGGCAGTTTTAACAATGGAAAGATATTTAATACAGAATCTCATCGAGAATATAATTCAAAACGATGTCCCAAGTTAGTAATCATTCGCAATTTAAAATCTTTAATGTTCGTAATGGGCACTTGAGCTGCGCCGGCGCATTCAATAACAGACACGGCGTAAAAAATCAGCTATAAAAGTTTTAACTTTAGTTATACAAACCTAATAAATATATAATTCATCTAAATATACATTATCATGATGTATAATCATATGTGATAATTCTAACAGGATGTACACATTTTTAATGACGTATTTAATTGATCGATTTCCTTTTTATCTAGTAGATTTTTTTACATGGGTATTTATCTAGTACCCCATTTTTTTACAATTACAATGAATCTTTACAGATAAAAAAGTAGGATAACATAGATAAGACGAAGGCCATTTAAAACCTTTCACAAATAGAAGACAACAATTTAGCAAAGAAGTTAGGTCGGTTAAAAGTTAAAACACGTAGAATTTGCATAAATCTATATACAATTAATAAAATTGTTTGTTTGTTTTACTGAATGCATATGAAAGTATATACGATACTTATAACAAAAAAGTAGCATTAAAAATACCTACAAAAAAGTCAGGGAGAGTATATATCTATCTCCCAAGGATCACCCACAATAACCATCTATATCTTTATAATAACTAGGAGCGGAGGCAGCATGATTCGCGCGTGTGTCCGATCGACGGCATTCTGAAGCCCACGCGAGCGCAGCCGCGGGCACAGCTAGTTAAAGCTGAAACAGCTTGATTTGAAAGTAGCATCTGAGTTCTGTGAGCAGGCAAGCGTACGGGCACGTTTTGCCTGGCAATAGATCAAGCTTCTGGCAATAGATCAAGCTGTGAAATATCCGAAATGTCATGCGCACGCGCTCCCTGCAATGTTCAGTAACAACAGCTCGTGATAGTTCAACTGCAATTTAATGCACGTCTCCTCTAACCCGTGCGAAGGTTTGATTCAAATCAAAATCAATATTGCAATTGCGTGTACCTAATGTCATCGAATTTATTCTAAAACAATCGATTATATTATTTATTATCAATATCGATTTATTTGTAGTTCATGTCCCTAATTTATTTATAGACAGCGTGACGCGATCTTTCAACATTCGGTTTTTGAATATTTCTTATGAATTACTAGCTATGCCCGCGTCTGCGCTCGTGTCGACTACACGGTATTGGTGTCGACACCGCTTCTACTCGCCCAGTCAACTGCCGCTTATTTAAAAAATAAAAATAGTTATTATTTTAATTACGCGGATCCCTAATAAAAATAAATAGAAGTAGCCTAAGTTAATCGTTATAATATTAGTTATCAGTCAGTGAAAGTTCCGTCGAAATTGGTCCATCCGTTTCGGAGATTACCCGGAACAAACAAACAAAAATTCTAAAAATTGTATTTTTTTTTATGGTACCGTTTATACTTTCATATGCATTTAGCAAAATGCTGTTATTATAAAATGACAAACAGACAATTCGATTTTATATATTTTTAGTATAGATAAATATAATAATGTCCTTTAACAAACATCGCAGCTCCAGTATACTGGCAATCACATCTGTTGTTATACTGAGATGTATATGTATGTATGAGATGCATTTATATATACATACCATCACGCCTGTATCCCCGAAGGGTTAGGCAGAGATGTACTATAATGTACACCCACAATTCGCCGAGTATGTTTTTAGGTCCCATGCAATAGGGGGCGAGCCTATTGACATTAGGTGGGCACGAAACCAAACTCCGAGCTGCTACTGAGAATTTCATAGGAAAAACCCAATAACACTTTGCTCGACCTGGGATTCGAACCCGGGACCTCGATCATAGCAGTCGCGCTTACGACCGCTAGGCTACTGAGGCAGTTAGAGTTAGTTAGAGGCTGAGATATATCAAGTTCGATTCTCGAATAGAACGAAATTTCGTTTAATATACCTACATGAATTTGTCGTGTGTATGTCTATTTCACATTTGCCTAATTTATGCGTATTAATTGTTTTGTTACATTAATTTAAAAACCACTGATATGTAATCACGAATGCCTCATTAAACGGCTTTTTAAGAGGTATCTAGTTGAAGTTAAAAATCTATCTCCAAGCAGATACAGGTATGTTCTGAAGAACCAGTTTCCCAACTAGGCTTAGCGTGTCATTATTATGGGCCACATCGTCACTTCACATCAGGTGAGATTTTGGCCTTAACGCTAAACTTTACGTTAAAAAAAGTTTAGAAAGATATGACAACTGATAAAACGGACTGACATACGATGTCAACTCAGTTTGGAGTACAGTTTTCTTTGGAGTCGATAACAGATAGGTACAGGAAAAACTCTTTATTAGCGAGGTAGGTATATGTTCATTAAATATGCCGCGAATACAGAAACCGTCAATATACCTGTAGCGACATCTCTCGCCTCAACTGACGCATCGACGCATCGACACAACTACGTAGCGACACATAGCGACATCTATCGAGCCACATAAGTAGCTTCCTACTATCCTACATCGCGCTGTAGAAATTAACTCTATCGTTGAGTATATATACAAGAACCCGACTACAATAGTCGGGTTCCAACCGATTATGACATATAGCTGCGTTGTGTTCGCACATATGCCAAAATATAATTGGGAACGTTTAAAAGTCATCCAGAATAGGTTCTTCGCCGCCTTACCGGCGCTCCTCGGTATGTTCGTATGGAAGATCTCCATAGAGATATGGACCTTCCTTCGATATATACTTATGCCAAACACCTTTCTCGCTCTTATTTCGACACCGCGTCGAACCACGCGAATCCGTTAATCAAAGCGGGGGCAGCTTCATATGTTCCCGACCCCAATGCCTGCCGGAGTAAACGCCGGCCGCGTAATAGGTATCTTCACTGACCCGCTTGACCAAATCGAAACAGCAAACGCGTTCTGTTCCACCGCCTCTCCAAACAGAGCGTGCCACCGCCCACGCCCGCATAACCACCGTTCTCTCCGCAGAGGACGGGCGGTCAACTTCGCTCCCGCACACCCGTCACCCTCTCTAGCGGCAACCCAAGCCTAGGTCCGTTCCTCGGTGTGAAGCCCCTTGGGTCAGGCAGCCGCCCGCGCGATACAAGTGACCATGCATGATACGTGCAACACTTAGCTTTAGGAACTTAGCAACACACACAAGAACATTACACACGTATGAACACACACAACACACGTGCACACCACACAGGTACATAGGTTCTGTAAGGGACCTTTTTTTTTCTTTTTTAGCGCTAGTTAGACTAATGTGCCAGTTAGTGTAAAAAAACCATTCCGATCACTAAATACACATACGCATGGTTCCCTCCTTCCTCCCAGGAGGAGGGGAACGTGCATATGAGTATATTTTAGTTAGCTCGAATTTTCTTAGGATTAGGGAATTAGATAGATCGCGACCTTTTCGCATTCACGACGACCGCCCGAGCCGAGGTTCAGCCACTCTGGCACCCTCGAGCGGGTCGTCACAAACTTTCGCGGCTGAGTGCCCTAAGCGCTCTCCCCCAAGTCCGGTGTAGCTGTAAAAGCCGCAGCGGCTCTGTTTTTGGATAGGGCTCCTAAGGCTAACAGTTAAAAAAAAAAAACAACAGTCGGGGCAGCTGCCCGCCAGACATAGCACCCGTCTGGCCGGAGGATCCTCCCTTTTCTATGGCGGATGAGGAACTTTACTCTCTGTTCCTCACCTCCGCTAAATACCATTTACCATTCCATAATGGTAATTTATATGGGATTATACGTTTCTAGGTGACAAAATAAAAAACAAGTATATAAAAAAAAATTAATTGAAGTTTTTGACCATATTGATTAATTATTATCTTCAGGTTTAGGCAGTGGTTTAAAGAATTTTGTAACTTTTTCTTGCTTGGTAGTTTTTAAAAGCTCCTACAATTCAGAATGATATTCAGCAGTGGCATTAGCAATTTGACTCTTAAAAATAAGACTTCGTTCCATAGACGGATCAATTATTTTCTAGAAATCACAAAGCTAATTTGCCAAAATTAAACCTTCACTAAGATTTTTCAAATTAAGTGTCACGTTTCCCGTGCTTTTTGATGTTGGTTTCATTCTGTTTGTTTAAATTCTCAAAAACGCCGACCGCGGCGAAGGCTGCTTGTGTCAAAGGCGGAACCAATACAGCGGCGATAGTATTTAACAACATACTTTAGGCATAGTTGTAATAACGTCTATTTTACTTTTTTATTAGTCCATTTTACGACGTCTTTAGAATGGATATTCGGTTGAATACCTACATATATAGGAATCCTTTTTGTCAGATTAGATCCGCGAATAAATAAATCTTTAGCCGCGAATATAGGAATTCGATCGCATTGTTTAATCCGCGAATAGTGAAAACGCGAATGAGGAAAGCTCGTCTAAGGAGCTTTTACTGTATTTATTGGCTATAATGATCAAACAACATTAAGTTGACTGTATGCTTATTTACCACATACGTTCAAAATAAAACAAAATTAGAGCCAAATTACCGTATGTCAGATTTTCGTTGAAATTTATTTTAATTTCTCAATATACTAATGGAAATTCATCTACGAGCATTAACTAATGTATCAAGAAACTATGAAATACCTTTATTGAGTTAATGAAGAGAACACCGCACGTTAAACTGAAAGTTGAAGCTGTAAACACTATGGACGGCACCTGACGTCTCTCACCCACTATTATTGATAGAATTTATCAAGCATCGAGCTTTAGAAGCGGCGTGTGTCACGAGCGGTTAGCGATCAGAATGTTTTACTTCGGAAACTTTTAAATCCTATAATGAACAAACGTAAAATCCTACTATCATGGCATGGTAATTATACTTTTCTTAGTACTCGTCTCTATGTAATTAACGTTTTCAACTTGAAAATTTATCATAATCACCTAATTATATATTTACTTGACCGCTATTTCCTAGAACACGTGTGTTACCACATTCAAAACGCGCTAAGCAACGCTTAAGATGAAATATTTCCATCGATGGCTTACACAATCTATATGGAGCTGAAATAAAAGCTATAAAAACAGTTATAAATGAAATATATTTGACCATGGATAAAAATTAAATAACGACAAATATAAACATTACATGGTGCCAATTGAAAAAACGTTATGAGCGTAGTTCACAACCGGGTAGGAGGAATAAAATCTTCAGAAAACATAAAAATATCTACATAAACGATACACGTGAACAATTACACCACGCTGGCTATGACGCCTTTTCCCAAGACTTCGTAATACGCAGGCGTACATATACGTACAAGCTAACACAAGTACAAAGATGAGAACGAGATATCAGGAAACACCGTTTAATGCATTCTATCTTATTCTCTCGCCGGTTAAATCATATAGATGCACATGCTTGTCGCCTTTTCGTCCCATCGTGTTTCAAATGACACCGTTAGTTTAACCACCGTACAACCGTACACCGTAAGCAAGTTCACTTCAAAAAGCTGACAAGAGTAGGTACAGTCGGCTTCTTTTGAAAACTGGTGTTTTCCAAGGTCATTCGATAATATCCACGTTCTTTCAAGAATATTAAAATGAATAGGTATGCACGTATTCATTCATATCGGAAACCTGTTCCAATAGGTAAATTAAAAAAAATACCTAATCGATCAACAAACTGAAATAGAACTAAGTAATTTTTTTTTTAAAACGTTGAAAAAACAAAGCACAAATGGAATAATTATTAATTTGAAATAATATTATGTATATTCCTAATTTGATACTTGTTAAATTATTTAATTTATTACCGAAACATCCTGGCTTGAATGTCATTTTGAGACAGGTGATGGCCGTTCGCTCTTGTTTTAAATAAAAGATTTTAGCCATTAAATGTTACGGGGCAGTCCTTACTAATGGCTGACTAGATCACCTTGATTAACACATTGAAGTGTGATGTCCTGACGTACTGGAATATTTATTTCCGTTTATAAAACATTTAAAAATAATGATAAGTACTCGTTAATTAAAAGAATTAGTGTTCCGGGAAAATAAAAATAAAACTGGTTATGGTGAATTAATTCGGGCGTTTAAATAGCTTACGCTGAGTGTTTCATGAGAGATAAATCAAATTAATGTACTACATAATTGTAGACATTTTAACCTACAAAAAAGTCAGCGAGAGTATATGTCTATCTTCTAAGAAACACCCACAATAAACATTAACAATTATGCCTTTAAAATAACCGGGAGCAGTGGGGCAAGATTCAAGCGTGTGCTCGTTCGATGGTATTCTGTAGTCCACGTGGGCGAAGCCGCGGGCACAGCTAGTTTGTAATAAAAACCGTACAAAATCAAAATTATATTTTTATTTAGAGGATAAATAAATTTCTCAATTTGTCCGGGTTACACTATCGCTGGTATATATGTACATATATTTATATGTTATACGCAAATAAGCTTCGAAACAAAACAAAACTCTTACTATAAACGAAACATATGCGAAATACTGTTTTTGTTTCTTCAATAGTTCTAGACCACAGCGGACAGCATCCGAAGCATAATATGTATCTTCCTCGAGTAAGTCGTCACTTAACACCTGATAAGTTTGTGGTCTAGTGAAAACGTCTACTTTTCTACACTGCACAAACAAGGAGGTCATTTTTAAATAAGCTTTTAGGTATTAATCTCTGGAACGTCTGATTCGATTATAAAAATTCTCTCACTGTTAGAAATCTGCATTATTCCTTATTATTTCATTTTCACAAAGATTCTGTAAGCATTTAGTACATTAAAAATAAGCAAAAAAAAAAACGAATAGTTCACATCATGAAACTTGCTTACATCGCATGTGTCGTGTTACATACTTTAACTAGTTTAATATTTTTAAATTCTAAAATAACGTACATAATTAATAATATAATCTATATATTAATACGTGAAGCAAAAGCTTTCGGTACCCTTTTAAGCGTATTGTGTGCCCGGAAGACTGTGAGATTTGGCATGGCATATAAACTTTTTTTATGGAGCAGTAGTGCAGAAAGCTGAAATTTAAAACTACGTTGTAAAATATATTATCAAAACATTACAACCGCTATAAATCACAACAAAAAATCATCTCAGAAGCTTATCTTTAAATTGAATATCTTAAAGGATTGGCAGAAACATAAATCGAATGGCATATATTTATTGTCAAATTATAATAATGTTAATGAGGTCAAACTGACAAAAAAATGTTATCCTAATGTCACTTTAGCAATTACAGATATGTTAATTTATTACATCATTTACGACCAGCGTGATGGAAAAACAATAAAACTAAAAAGAACAAGCTGGTTCACTTTGCACATATATCCGGGGTATTGCTATATTATATATAAAGTAGTATATACAATTTAAAAGTTGTAGGAAGAAGAGAACACATTGGCCCAGAGACAGTTCCACATCTTCACAGTCAGTAAGTAGGGCAAAGACAATAGGCGAAGAGTACTTGTTGACCGTGCCGAGTTAGAGATGTTTACGGAAAGCCACTCATCTAGTAATATATTTCGGTTACCTTTTTACATCTAATAGCAGGAGTTTGTTATACAACTGAAATGGCAACCAAGCTTAGGGCCCGTCTGATTAGGGTTGCCACCCGTACTATATTATATAGTATCCTACTATATTTTAGTCAATTGTACTATATATTATAGAAAAATAATATAGTACGAAAAATACTATATTTTTATTGCTAATTCAATTGTTGCCCTTATTACCCGACTGCGAAAAAAGAGGGTTATATTTTTCGAGCGTATTGTATGTATATATTTATGTATGTTTATTTATTTGGCACGTCTTAATTGTGGGAGTGACATAGGCTATATAATTTATACATGTACAATGGGTATTCCCAAGTAGGTACGACGTCTGGGAATCAAATAAAAGCAAAAATAGAAAAATATTTTGTTTTTCGTGTTTTTGTTGCAGCCGGGATTTTTGTTTTCTTTTTAATAATTTATTTTATATTATTTTGTTAAATGAAGAGAAGGGCAAATTACCATTGCAATTTATTTTCGATTTGTTGGAAGTTTCTAAAAGGAAATAATATCAACAATTTAGGTGTCTACAATATTATGAAAAAAATTACAGTACGAAATAGAACAGCGCAAAATGGATCACTTATTTGGATATGACACAAACAGAAAAATGAATAAAATGAAAGAAAAATCACATACATAAGCCCTAAAAAAAATTCACTCCTTTTTGGGCAGTTACTCAATAACGATTAAAAATAAATATGTACTATATATTTTTTTTTATTTCTCATAAATACTATATATTTTACAATTTTTTAAAATATACTATTTTCCCCCAAAAAAAGAGGCAACCCTACGTCTGATTGACTGATTAACTGATTGCAGTTAACGTGGACTACGGACGTTTGTAACACTAGCGCGGTTCCGACCTTCAACTCTCCCTTCCCCAAAGGGTTATGGAAACTTATTTACCACAGGAACACAACACTTTATTACTTGACTGCGATCTTCTGTAGCGTGGAGGCATTCTAACAATCGGATTGACCTAAGTAGAGAGAAATCTCGAAAGACATTTTACCCTACCCTACCTCTCTCTAATAATAATCATGTTTGCTGATTTCGACTGCAGCAACTCATTCTTCTTTTAAGATATGGATTAGGAGCTTTTGTATTTAGCTTTAATGTAGCTAGAGTAATACTATATCCTATTTTAGCAGTGAAAGTGCTCCCATAATATGTGAATATACCTCTTTACCTATATTCCTATATATACCTCTTTAGAATACCTTTATATCTGAGGAACTGAAGTAGTTTTAGAACACAGGGGAAGTTCAGTTAACAGTATATGTGACTATAAGTATATACTCATAATCATCATACCACTCACCTTTGTGCGATATTATTACTTCATCGTGCGACGCATCAACGGGAAGAGATTTGGATTGTATCAAATCGCGGTCGCTTCTCTTCTCTAATATTTTGCTTATACATAAGGTAACAAGGCGAGATAACAAAAAAAAAGTTCGTAAGTGTTTTTAACTAATAACACACGTTTAATTTCTTCTCGTCTACTACAAAAGCCCTATGAAACACGGGGAATTACCATGGTAAGCGATAGATAAAACGGAATGTTTGGTAGTAGATATTGGATAATTATCCAATATATATATATATATATATATATATATATATAAACTTATATAAAGATCTTCTGTGCATCATTTAGTAATTCTTTTTTTTTTCGATTTGGAGACTCAGACGGCTTTTACAGATCCGCCGGGCTTCAGTATTTAATAACTTCTGAGTGACTTGACTGACCAAGTCCGGTGAAGCTGTAAAAGCCGCAGCGGCTTTAGGGCCCCTAAGGCTAACAGTGTAGTCAGTTCTAAAAAGTCAGTTCTAAAAACTTGACTGATTGAGCTCTTGTTTTATCGAGACGTTGGTTTATATACATTATACATGTTGAGCGATTAACTACCGAAAAGGAATTATTAAAAGTTACACTAATAGCACTCAAAGTTTACAGTATTTAACCTTTTACTGTTCATTTTTAATTCCTATTACGCTACAATTGATGTTTTACGGCACACGGTTATCTCGCATTTCAACACTATACACGAGCTAGGGTTACAAGATTAAATAATGAAATTTCTTGACAATGTCCGTGACTTTCAGTTTTCATAAAATTTTGTGTTAATGTTATATGAAGTATGATGTTGTAAGAATATTTTCAAAACTAAGTTTTTTTTGTTTTTTTCGGACTGAAATCCCATTCTATTAAAGTTTTCCCTGTTTCCCTGACAAAAGGCCACAATGTCGCACATGTCAAGACATTTTCTGACGTCTGGTAGCCCTAGCCTCATCTCCTGACTCCGGTCCGTACTGATCACGTTCATTTATAAATACGCCGCTATTAAACCAACTTAACTAGAGTTCAACACATTTAACATAGTAGCTTTGATACTAAAATATAAGAAAATCAAATACATTACGTAAGGGGCGGGCATTGATTAACATTTCAAACACGTAACCAAAATACACAAACTTCCGCAACAGAGTTTTACTTATAGATGTGTCGTATTTGTATATAAAAAATGTTTATATAAATTAAACAAATATGAGTTTATTGCACAATTCATAATTTAAAGAAAACTAGAATCGAGACAAACGTTAGAAATATTTAAACAACCATTAGCATAATGATCGCAAATAACATGTTCATCAATCAATTATTTTTATGGAAATAAATAAAACTTAAATATGTGATACACCTCAAATCTAGGATTCGTAAAAGTATTAATTTAAAATAAATCGTTTTTAAATACCTACTATACCTAATGATGATTTTTTTATACAATTTTTTATGAAAATAGCTTCGGCTCTGTTATAAACAAAACGTCTAAGAAACGCGAACTGCAAAATTATTACGCAATGTAAACTAACGTTTCGCATATCACCCACTCAAAGTTTCAACAGCTTTCAATCTAAACTCGGATAGATAACGTGTTAAGATAAACCTCCATTTCGATATTTATGTGATACTCTGTCTACAGGCGTATAATAATGCCATCTCCGAAACGGTAACTCAAGCCGCTCTCCGCCAATAACTATTTATAACGATACAAAACGGTTATCGATAACGATTCTAGAGATCGTAAGCTAATCGACTCGCGACTTTTGTTTTGCAATACAATATAACAAAAAACAGAGATAATATATATATATATATGTTATATTGTACAATTATATAAGTTATTTGACCAAACACTTAATCTATACAATTAATAAAATTGAAGTGTCTGTTTGTAATGTAAAAATAAAAGTTTTATAATAAATACATATGAAAGTATATACTATACCTATAAAAAAAAGCCCATTTTTAAAAATTTTGTCTGTTTGTTCCGGGTAATCTCCGAAACGGTTGAACCTATTTTGACGGGACTTTCACTGATGGATAGCTGATAATATAGGGAGTAACTTAGGCTACTTTTATTTAAGAAAAACAATTAGGGTTCCGCACAAATAAAAAAAAATTGGTCATAGTGAATCAATTCGGGCGCTTAAATGGCTTATGCTGAGTAAACCATAAGAAATATAGCAAATAAATGTATTATATAATTATAGGCATTAAAAAGACCTACAAAAAAATCCAGGAGAGTATATATCTATCTTCTAAGGAACATCCACAATAAGCATTTTTGTCTATAAAATAGCCGGGAGCGGGGGAGCAAGATTCGCGCGGGGATTCTGTAGTCCACGTGAGCGAAGCCACGGGTACAGCTAGTATAATGTATAAAAGGCATCTTTAGAATTTGAAAACTATATGAAAATGATATTTGGTATGTCAATAGGCATTGACATAGTTTTTGGAAGCTTATTTTTGATTAGTTTTTAGGCATTTCATTAATTTATTGCAAGTAAAAGATGAAAATCAATTAATACGTTTTAATCAAAGTAACTTAATTCAGAGAAGATGTCTTGACTTTCGATAGAGATGTAAATAAAACTAATCCAGCGGTCCCCAACCTTATGAATTACGCTACTACGCCCCCTTATCTTTTTAAAATATACTAGTTAAATAATAACTTTATTTGAAATCTACAATAGTACTGCACTGTTACGTTTGTAAATCAAATTTATTTATCTGCAGATAATATCCAAACTCCATACTTTATAGATGTACCCATTACACAGTACTTTATTGACTTTAGCTTTTTAATTATATTAACATTTTTTCACTCATGTCAGTCTGTACAAGTTTAGTTCAGGAATCATACAGGAAACCTAAAACACTGACATAATATAAATACACGTATAAGCAGACATGTTAATTAACACAAACACACATTACTTATTAAACGTCTTTTTAAATACATTCATACACACATATCCGTTATCGTTAGGTATAATTATGAAATGTAATTTATGTACTATTTCTTAATCGGCACTTTAAAATAACATTCTAAATATTTTATAATGTCTAAAATATGCTGTGAAGTTTGTAAATAAATAAATAAATATGACGGGAGAAATATTCAATTTTTTGAAGCCTTGGCATTTCTCAGGTTGGAATCCACGGTAATAATCGACTCTCGGTATGTTTTATAAAACAATTGATACCCGGGAATTATCCTTTAAAGAATGGCGGGATTCCGCACCAAACACGACATAATAAGATAATGCAGAAAATTTTTAAAACATTAATTATATTTCGGTGTAAGATCAAAATGAAAAGATACAGTGATTTGGTAAAAAACATTACGCAATGAGCTTTTTCGTATAACAGCACTTATTTAATGAGATCCTTCATTGTTACCGCTCACAAACTGTGTATTAACATAAATAAACACGCCTATTTCCCAACGGGGTAAGCAGAGACTACGTCCTTCCACCTACTACGATCCTGGCATACCTCTTTCGCTTCTTCAACATTCATTAATCTTTTCATGCATGCTCGTCGGTTGAGAGTACTCTTGACCTTAATTTTCTTCAGAACATCTCCGATTTGATCGACAAACGTTCGTCTAAGCCTTCCTCTTCCAACGTTTCCTTTAACTCTCGTATTATAAATTTATTTAGTCATTCTTCTTTCATTCATCCTCTCAACATGCCCAAACCATCTAAGCATCCCTATCTCAATCCGTGTGACTATATCTTCTTTCACTGATTGAAAGAAAAGACTGCGTTCCGGAAATATATAATTAAATCACTCAACAAGTTTCATTTCCTTATGAAGAACGGAAACTCACCAAATTACGAGACGTGTGGAATCATTGAAGGCGTGCAATGCTTTTCGCCGGAACGAGGCCGGAACAATCCTCAACGAAACCGACATAATAAAACTTTTCAAACCCATCATATAATGCCTTAAAGTACGTTTCATAAAAATCTTGACTTCATTTGCTAGTGCGAATGCCAAGATTTTAATTAATTTTACTATCAGTTTTAAATTACAGATTTACAGTTTAGCCTAAGACGAGATTGACATGTTTCTTTTGGATTCAAGTCATAAATTATTTCAAAAAAAGGAAATTCTTGTTTGGCGATTTGATTACCTATAATTCGGCAAACGGAAAACAAATAAAAACTTAACTTAATATTATACGCTAATCGCTTTTTCTTTTCTGACATACTGAAATATTATATGTACCTATGTTAGAACATCGTTTCAATTAACAACTTACCAAAATAGTTATTTATTCTTGATAACCGTATTCATCTAATAATTATTTATTTTATTTTAATTTGATTCCATTATATGTAACATTTGTTTGTCACAGTAGCTACTTAATTTAAATTAATATGATTATTATGTAAATTAATTGTAAACCTTTTTGAGTAACATTAAAATACACTATAATATTGAGAGATAACTGAATCAAACGTTATAGATAGGAGCAGCCGTTCCGAAACTTTCCCAAACCTACGGAACACACAATAAATCTCTTTTATATGATGAAACCTTTTATTGAACGATATCAACAAAATGTATACATTTAAAAACAAAATTAGTAACAGTAGAAATATTTAACAACCAAAATAATTCAACAATTTAATGGCAAATATAAGTGATTCGCAAATGTCACTTTTCTGTGGTATCCTTTTTTTACCTTTTTTGCTCTTTACCTTTTACCCTCTGACTGAATTTTGAAAAACGATCAAACTTTTGGATTTATTTCTTTCCGCCCCTAGTGAAACTGCGCAGGCACTAAAATTACAATAGAAAACATGTTAATATTGTTTGTTAGAACGGGAAAGACTACATGTACAACTAGCTGTACCCGTGACTTCACTCACGTGGACTACAGAATGCCTGCTCAAATCTTGCTCTCCCGATCCTGGCTATTTTAAAGACAAAAATGCTTATTGCGAGTGTTCCTTAGAAAATAGATATATACTCTCCTGGACTTTTTTTTAGGTCTTTTTAATGCCTATAACTAAGTAGTACATTAATTTGCTATATCTCTTATGGTTTACTTAGCATAAGCCATTTAAGAGCCCGAATTGATTCACCATGATCAGTTTTTTTTATTTAGCGGAACCCTAATTCTTTTTCTAAAATAAAAATAGACAATTATTAAGGAATTTCAAAAAAAATATGAGATTAATTATAGGCTTTATTATGCGCCGCATATTGGTAAAGTAAATATAGATGGTAATTTTTAACACAAAAAAAATGCTCGTAAATATTTGAAAATGACCCTCCCTATAACCGTTGAATTCTTGCTCATTCTTGATCGAATATTAATAAAATAAACACAGAAACTTGTTAAAATTAGTAAATAACATTTTATGTATAATCGTTGAAAACAAAATTCTCAGGAACATAATGAGTGACATTCTTGTATTGATTTACAACAAATAAAAAATAATTTACTCAAAAATTATAGAGTTTGTATAATTTCGACTGCGAACTATTAAGATAACGATGTTCGACAGTGTCGTTCAGATGTCTCTGAAATTCCTATTATGCAAATATCCCAGTGAATTATTGGTATTTGGAGAACATAGCTACCGTTATGCGGGGGCGGGCAGCCTGTTTAAAATTATATTTATTCATGTCGTATTAGTAAATTAATTTAGTAAAAAGAAAAATATTTTGTTCAGTTTTTTGACATTTTATCATTGTTCGCTCGTTGATCTCTGTACTGGGTGAAGTACTTACAGACAAAAAGCAGTAGAGTTTGTTGACAGATGAGGATTCAGCTACAGTCATTGTTGTCATGATAACCCATAAACCTATTATGACGAAATTACACAAGACACTGTGACGGTTACTCACCATATGTACGTTGGTCGCGAATCAGTTATAAGGGTTTTACCTACCCGCTGTTTTAATAGTCTATACTTATATGCCATTATAGAGAGATTAAATTCGTGAGTTTCTATCAATGACGTTTTATAAATAGACGCGTTATACTCTCACTAAAAGCAATTTCAAAACGACACAATTATTGTTATCAGCATGCTTAAACAAGGGAGATAGGAAATCGCAGCGTGAGGCGGAAACTCTGTTGGCAAAAAAGGACAAAAGTTTCACGCCAGTATCAAGTCGAAAGTGAAGTGAAGGCATTTGCGTTCATGATTGCATGTGTGAAGGAGTGTCAATGCCATATTTACATATAAAATATCATTGGTTTATTATAGAAGTTAATAATAGTCTCTGGCTCTAATGATAAGATCCTAATAATACTTTCACTGTTAAAATATTACGTTCAGATTGACAGTTAGAGAGAGTTAAGTTTTAGTCGACTTCTAGTTAAAAAATCGTCCAACTGTATAGAAATATTAATTTTTTTTGTTCACTACAGTGTATGTGTACTTTTGTAATTAGACCAAGACATCGATTTAATATATACTTGCGCTAGTAGACACAGGTAATATGAGGTTAAGCTATATTATTTTCGAAATAACATTAATTGCATTTTAAAGCGTCAACGTGGGAAATTATGCAAAGGTAGACAAGGTAGACACGCTAAGTTTATAAACGATCCGTCCCTCAAGTTCAGCTGCCGGAACTCTCACCGACAGGTGATTGTTTATTTTAAACAAAAGTGGTAGTTAGCAAAGCGCTTAGTAGAACAGTCTTGAGGCTTACATGGTCTATTGAAGCAGCGTGTAAACGAATTATCATTAATTATCGCTTCAAAGAATAAAATATCTTCTCTCAGCTTCTGGAGTTACATCCTTTTTTAGCCGACGTCAACAAAAGACGGAAGGTCAGTATACAATTCGAATGTTTTTTCTTTTAATGTATGTTTAGCCATAATTTCTTTGTTTATGAACCGATTTCGATGATCCTATTTTTGTTGAATACCTCAATGGTGGTTGTATTTTAATTTCATTGCCATTGGACCTTCAACTTCGAAGATATACGAGGAAACTCTTCAAAATCATTGAAGTTGGTTTTCTTTTTTGTTATGTATACTAAAAAGGTGAGAAACAAGCATACGGCCCACCGGATGGTAAGGGGCTACCGTAGCATATGGAGGCTTGTCATGCCATAGGTAACAATAGTGCGTTGCCGACATAGCTACCCGAAATAGCTCTGGAAACCCTATTCAGTTACATAACACTAGGTTATTTGGCTGCGATCTTTTGTAGGCTGAAATCTCCAAAGAAATTTCTATGTACAACACTACCACTATTTGAAGGCCGCACACAGACAAACATCACTAACTAGCCTCAAACATGTTGCACACCAAGTTATAATATTTATTTGATACAACCTACCTTTTATTTTTATTACAAGACGTAAAATCTTGAACGTTTTAATGGGTAATAAATTGTTATCACAAGACATACATGTCCACGGCTTATATTTACATCTTTATGTATTGTAATTTGCCTATAGTTATGAATATTCAAGATTCATATAATTAATGCCTGTTACACCAGGGTCGGTGTGGAAACTTGTAAAAACATAGCGATGATGTACGTATCAGCTTCGGTTATTTTGAAAACATTACAAGTTACAACTCTGTAATGTAGATACTTTGGCTTATATAATGTTGTATGGGTGACCAATAAATATTACGAACACGAAAATACAAAATTTAAGGACATAAGATAAAAAAGAAGAAATAAAAGAATTTATTTTTACAGGTAATTTTATTAATTTCTAAAGACTGAATATTTATTATATTGTTCGCATTAAAATATGATATCATTATACATATCACTAAGTTAAAGAATACAAAACAGAATAAACACGCAAGTTTTAAAAATTCAACTAAAGCTCAGGCCCGTTGTTTTTATAATAGCTCGGCAAACTGACAGTACCGTCCCTTAAGGTAAGCACATTACAATCCAAACATAACAGCGACCACCGAGAGATTTAAATTCAGCGGCGGTCGCCGCTGTCATGCCGACTTCACGTCACGGACCCGATGACGTAAGAAGGAGGGACCACACTGGCCCGGTGAAGATCCACTATTTCACGATATGACAAAGATAAGTCATAGAGAACTTTTCAGTTCGTGCCGAGATGGATACCGTAAAACTATGAGATCCTAACCTTAACTACATACTTCACTTTAGCAATTTTCGCTTCGAAATTATAATTAAACTAGCTGTGCCTCACGGTTTCACCCGCGTTTTTAACCGACAAATACCGCGCCGCCAACGCACTCGTGTAGCGTATTATAGTTGTTTTCACTTCATTATTTCCTAAACTATGTATTCAAATAAAATGATATAAATACAAAATTTTACTTCATAAAATTATCTTTATAATGAAGTAACTTTTTTTCGTAAGGATTAATATGCCAGACTTAAAAATAATGATCATAAGTCAGTTTTTAACCTTCATCAAAAAAAAAAACACAAATTACTTTATTATGGCTTATATATATGAGATTGGCATATGCTATTGCGGATTTTTTTAGATATACTATGGCCCAATATGTTTGTATTATATTGTATTTACGTATCATTAACCATTACGCCAGCGCACGTGAATAAAGCAGTTCCGGAACTCTTCGACTTCCGACTTACTTAACAAAAATCAATATTTCGGGCTAGCTGAGAGTTGTAGCCTAATGCTTGATAGCCTATACTACTACTATTCCTCTTGGGTTTGGCTATCATATTCAAACAAGAACTTTTCAAGTCCGATTGGTAATTCCAGAGATTAACGTATTATATATTGAACTCTTAATGTAGCATAGGTTTTTTAATTATAACATTTTTCAATTTTTAAGTCAAAATATTGCATACCGTGGGTACTTTTGGGATGATAATAACATGAACCATGAACCTGGACAAGGATATTTTTGAACTATACTATTATACTTAAGTGCCCTGGAGCTATTAGTAGCTTTAACAGCTTCACCGGGCTTGCAGGCGAGCGCACCTAGAGAAGAGTTAAGCGTCACAAGACTCTCTGATTACGAACAAGAGCAAACAAATTTAATTCAGATTTTGGTATTTATAACCTTTTTTATTAATGTTATTAACAGTAATAAAGGCTTTTAGTATTTTAACTGAATGCGATATCTGCAAAATGATATTTATATGATATAGAATGTTCCAGATGCCGATGATATACGTGACAAATGTGAGGCTATAGGCGCGTCAAATGCAATTTACAAGATGACGTCGCGTCTCTATGCGGCGTCTCGTACAGATCAGGAATCCAATTTCATTCATAAAGTATCACATAACGAGGCCACGTACCACGTACGACCCACACGACGTCTGCTTTTTACACAACGTCACATGAATTGCATGTAGATAAACATAAGAATTGTCTCCGACTAAATAGCGAACACCATAGAAACGTTAGGTATCAAGAACTCCTAGTGGTCGAGTGGTTAAGACCGGCGGATTATCGATTCGATGTCCGTAAGTTCGAATCCGGGCACCATGTACAGAATTCGCGTACATTTACCAATTTAAATTGCTAATACTACGGCTGACGGTGAAGAGAAACATCGTGAGGAAACCTGATCACTTTAGAAATGTTTTGGTAGTATCACTGTATGTGGGGAAAAGAATAGAACTACTGTTCGGTTTTCGCCAATACGTCCTAGGCTGCTGTGGTGAATATACCTTTCCGTAAGAAAAGACCTTTGCCCAGTCGTGAGACACTTATAGCTTCATATTATTATTATACTAAACGTGTAAAACTTACGCGTTGCACGTTCCGACATCAGCCGGTAACACAACATAACAGCTTTTTACTAAATGCATATGAAAGTTTTTACGTAAACTACAACAGAAACCTAATTTTTTTTTGTTTGTCTGTCTATCTGTCTGTTTTTTCCGCGTAATCTTCGAAACGGTAAGACCGATTTTGACGGACTTTCACTGGTAGATAGCAGATGTTATGAGGAGAAACTTAGGCTACTTTTATTTTAGAACAATAATTAGGGTTCCACCCAAATAAAAAGAAACTGCTCGTGGTGAATCAATTCGGGGGCTTAAATAGCTTATGCTGAGTAAACTATAAGAGTCACAGCAAATTAATGTATAACATAATTGTAGACATTAAAAAGACCTATAATAAAGTGGGGGGGAGTATATATTTATCTTATAGGGAATACCCAAAATAAGCATTTTTGTCTTTAAAATAGCCGGGAGCGGGTGAGCAAGATTCGCGCGTGTGCCCGATCGATGGCATTCTGTAGTCCACGTGAGCGAAGCCGCGGGCACAGCTAGTGTAAAATAAAATATATTTTTTTATTGTTTCTTTTTCGAATGAGTGGCCTAATCGTCGTTTAGAACGCCAATGTCCAATCAACATATACGTTGTGTGTAGTCGGCGTGTGGGGCCACACGCACAGCGTTTATACAGTTTACGAGCGGTCGTTGCTACCACACGCCTGTTTACGCAATTTTATTGACAACTAACGCATTTTATAGCTCTAGCGCGCTACTAAATCTATTCCCTTAATGATTTATACGTAATCTTAACTTTTTATAGTTGTTATGGACCCTTTACTGCCACTTTTCAAGAAACACTGTTTTTTTTTTATTTAGTGGCATTATTTCTTATTTATATACTGTTCATAATAAATATTTTTTATTAAATCGGGTCACACATAGCTATTTCTTTTTATAGTGTACGTAAAAACATATACGACTAAATAGTCAGAGAAATACTGAAATAGATTTAAAATTAATATAAAACTAGGTAGATAAAGCGATTTATTGACCAATTATCTCCAAACATTTTAAAAATATTTATTATAATCTGACCAATTTTTCTAAGTTATTATTACAAATTAATAGTAACATTTAGTAAGTACTTATGTTAACTTATTTTTTTTACTTTCATTTAAATTACTAGCAATATTTATTAATCTAATTATAATTAATTCACATATCAGATTTAGCTCGTATTTATACACATTGAAATGTCGATGAACTGGTAGACATACACATTATACACACCAATTTAATTAATTACATTACATTGCTTCCTGCTTTTATAATATTTACACTACAGGTCAACAAAATCAAATAAGATATAGTATATTTTTATTAACAATATACCAATATCAAACTCCAATTTCATGTTACGAATATTAATTATAGATAGGTTATTAAAAGGTAATTTTGAAGATGTCCTCCATTACTTAAAGGAAAAATAGAAATAGCTAAAAGCGTTACACTAAAAAAAACCTTAAAACCAGTGATCTATCTGTCCGATGCTACCAGTTGTACAAAAAAAATAACTCCAAAAGAATAGTAATACTTTTCTTATTTGTCCAAAATATTCTTTACAACTTCACCGAGATAAATGGAAAAATCTGCTAAAACACAAAAGTCTCTTCAAGTAACAAAATTCGTAGCTCATTTACAAAACGATAATTTTATAACTTATTGAGGATAGAAAAAACTTGTTCCAGTACATCGAAGCCCTTAATGAATAGCGACTAAATCGTCCTGTAAAACTTTACGAGTGATAAAATCAGTTATAAAAGCGTATAAAGTCGTAAATTTCGCGGCCATCGGACGGACCGTTTAAAGACGGGAGCCTATTCGGGGCGAGTTCATAAATCAGCGATCGGGTACATTCGGCCTCATTCGGACAATGATCGTAAAGATTAATCGTGCTCACGGCTCTGTTTGTAAACACAGTTAGTTTTATGCTGAGTAGACAAATACTTTTTAAATATATCATTAAAGGTTCTTATTGATTGTTCGTTATGTCACTTTAGGTTTGTACACATTCAAATTCAAATCTGTCGATACTATTATTAGTAGTATCAGTTATTTTAGTAATACATATCCAAGAATCAAAGATATTTAACCAACTATTATTATATGTAAATAACAAAATTAACTCGAACCTTTTTAATACTAATTTATACGTACATACCGTATGTATAAACTGAAACATAATCAACGAACGAGCAACATGAAGACAACAACATTACAAACTTTGTTAAATTGCTTCAATACAATTTACCTAAAAGTAAAGTTTATTAAGAAATACTATATATAGCGTAATTGATAGGAATTCATGGAATATAGTGGCGTTGCTCATACCCGATTAAAACTAGTTTCACCTGACTAAGAATACACACTACAGGTCATAAAAACTACAACTATAACAAACAGCTTGTTTAAAAAACACTACTTACTGTTAGTCTGTTTGAACATAACCATTACTGTTAAATGGAATTGTTATGTTAAAATTGTACTAATGTAAGGAAAGCTCATAATCCAACCAAGGAACTATTTAACGGTTCCCGCGAAATAAAGCTCAGAACATTCAATGTCCCTTAGGTTCAAAGCGCTGTTTTAAGTTACCTGACGTTTGAAAAATCGATCCTAAATCATAAAACACTTTAATAAAATGTTGATGGTCATCAACCATAAAATCACAACCAATCGTGACAAAAGAAAAAAAATATATTATCACTTTAAACAACACAAGTTCCCGTCTACAATAAAGGGTTGCCAATAAAAAAGTCTCAAAGACTGGAAGCTGGGCGAACGTCGTAAAACAACAAAACTGCGGTGAACCCCTGACTTTATTGTGCATCAACATTTTGTGGGCTAACAATTGTTTTCTCACATATATAAAAACAGGTGATAAAAGATGTCAGCCAAGTCAATATTGAAAAGCTTTAAAGTAATTTAAACAAGCTGTATTTAATGAAGAAATTCACTTTTAATGTAAATCTCTAAACTATATACAATTGAAGATGCTATATTTATTTGATCTAAAAAAAGTAACGCTATTAGTTATCTTATTAATTATTGTAAAACAACACTTTAGTGGAACAAAATCTTTCAATAAATTAAACATGACCAAATCTCTAATCACATGTTTACTTCTAGTGCTATTAATATTGCTGTCATGTGAAGGTCGAACCGGTAGAAGATAAATAAATTTGTGAATATGAAAAAAAAGAAAACATTCAAAACCAACATCCACGGAATGAACAATGCTTTATATGGTAAGTCATTAGTAGGTGTAGATTGCGAATCGATAAGTTAAAAGGTGTCATAATAAATTAAACGAGAAATAGAGACATCAGCGACACCATTTTAATTTTTGATTTTATCGTAATCCCGAACTTTGTTAGCAATTCCGCTTAAAATTATGCCTAATTTTTAAAATTGTATTCCATGAATTATGCAAACATTGACATGACGTAATGTTAGTTGCCCTCTTTGCAAACAGTTTAAAAATGTTATGTACAATAGTAGCTGCTCGTTTATGAATAATTGCCAGTCGATACAAGTAATAAAATTGTATAATAAATTTAAATTAAACATTAACAAATTGCAAAATCAAAATACCAAACAGTTTTTTTATTATCTTAGTGCATTATCAAAAAACTATAAATCTTGTAGCATAATATGAAAGTTTAGTTTTAACATCTCAAATAAATACTAACATGATTTTTTTTTTTTTTTTTAGGTCTGACTATACTGTTAGCCTTAGGGGCCCTAAAGCCGCTGCGGCTTGTACAGCTTCACCGGACTTGGGTACTAACATGACACATTAGCCTTACTAAATTGAAAATTTACCAGTACTAACAACCCGTCCGGATGTGTGTTTATGAATATTAACTAAACAGACAAGGATTGTTACAATAAAGAAAACTAAAATTTCCTTTTATTTGCCAACTCTAATAGTGAAAGCAAGACATGAAACTTAGTCATGGCAAATTTCAATGCAAACTGATTGTTATGCAATGGGTCCCAAAGGCCTTGCGGCAAGGGGTGCAACCGGCCAACAAAGAGCACCGAGAGAAAGCCATAACGTCAGTAAATCAAGCCCGGTATGAGCCATAAATTTGGCTAAACTATACCATTTTATTGTTCCGTTGTTAGTGAGTACGATACGCTAATTTTGACGCAGCTGTATGAAAACGCTTGTTGATATGCGTGTGGTCATTTTTCTGTTTCTCAATACTAATTGTCTTGCGTATTTATGACAATGCAGTATCTGTTATACTCTATACAATTACTACATATTTTACAATTCTACGATTATTATTTTTTACTGATTCTTAATAAGAATATTATCATATTTCAGTTAAACTATGTGTGCCATTATCTCAATTAGAGTATTGATCAAAAGAATAAGGTTTCAAAAGTTTAATAGGTGCTTAAAGAGAATATCCAACAAGAAGGTTATATATATCAGCAATATACCGAATAGAGCTGATTATTATTAAAATAAATTTTATTAAATCTAGTAAACAATAAGTTAATTTTTAAATATTTCCATATTAATTTCTGTTAACTCCCTGTTAGCCATGTAAACTCAATGGAAAGCAATTCTAAACTATACAAATGGTATAATTCAAAATTTTTGTTCAACTTCGAATCATTTTCGACGATGAAATAAAGTACCCTGAGTAAACCTAAATGTTTACATTCTCTAAAAACAGTAACATGATGTGCTTACAAAGTATATATTTTAAAGTTTGCAAAGCAATCTTAATGATGAATTATATTACATACTTGTATTTATACTTCAATATTGTTAAATTTACACGTGGGAAACTAAATACAAATAAGCGACGGTAAATGGATACTCCAATTATGTTGGTGTCTATATCTAATGGTAATTAAGACGACGCAGGCGCAGATATAGCGCGAGTACATACGAAGCCTTTCTTTAAATAAAGAACAAACATGGTAAAGGAGGGCCATAAAATCAGCGCGGGAAAAAACAATGATGACATAATTAATGAACTATATGATACGGGTCTAAATTGGTTAAATATATCTTACAAGCAATTATAACATTAGTTCGTACATTAACCTGAACTATATTACAAATCAAAAGTAAGCCTAAAATACTTTTCATTTCTATAAACAAGGCGAAAGAAATTGAAAGAAAAATAACAAAGATAATTCTATGGCAAGACCATCGTACTTAATTAATTGTCTTTAATTATTGATCGTGTAGCAGATTCATATACAAAGGATAATTGCAATTGTATTGTAATAAAAACGTATGGATTTGACGTACTTAATAAAGTAACGTAAGTGATATAATAAGTCATACCAAGTAATAAAACAACAAACCAAATTCAATGTCACATTATATATTCACCGATTATCTTGATTATTCGGTCACAATATGACAGTTAAACCTGATTCTAGCAAATGGCATATTTGCAAGGAATAATGTAATAAAGAATTGGACTTTTTTAATTTTTTGAAGTAAAAACTTCTTTAACCGCGTTGAGTGATTTTTGGTACTTATGGGTTCGCGTTACCTTCGCGTCACCGATAACCTCGACATACTCGTGACCTATTGCACTTGCGTCAGACTAGCGACACGTAATATAGCAGTCTGTGTACATGTATACGCATATGTACACGAATACATTGTATATACTACTCTACAGTATCATATGCGTGTTTGACTTTTTGGATGGGTAAAATGTTGTGATTTTGCGTCACCGACATTCTCTGCAATAATTTAAACTATAATTGATTTAAATATTCAAAATTGATTTTCCACTTCTGTCGGATGTCCTTATGACTGTCTGTATTATTTTTTTCAATTATCACGTGAAACCCGTCCTCTCGCATAAAACTTTTTTTGTTCATTTAGCACCATCTTCAGCTTTCATGAGGTACGAATGAGGTCAAGCCAGTATAAATAAATAAGTATTTATCTCAAACACTTGGGAGATGACAGCCGTTCCTCTCCGCTGATGGCATGGCCCGAGAGGTCTCAACCCGCCACTCGCTTTACACCCATTACGACCGACAAAAACGTGTATAATAGAGAAAATAAATATTATTTATAGCTTCACGGTGGCTTAGTCCTATACAAAAACCAAACCCTATGAGTTATTACTTCAGTATTACAATTTGCGTTTCATACATACAATTTTTTTATTTTATTTCTATGGTCATAACTTTATATTTATTGCGTGATTTAGTTGAATATTCAGGGGGCGACACGTCACGGTGCTGGCTACCTATTATTGTAAATAAAATGATATGCAACCGGTTTTCAGGATTTTGTTGCGATTTTAAAAAATTCAAAATAACAAGAATCTCCAGTACTAAAAAAATTGAACAAGTTTTTTGCTATTCAAAGGCATTGTTTGTATTTGAGCGTGGAACATTCTTAGCTTTCTTTTTTCGATTAGCGTTACAGAAACATTCGCCTGTGTCAATGTTTTTCATGGAATTAATCATTCGAGTTCAGTTCGACATCGATATAAATTCGTCCATTGTACGCAATACTATATATTATAACCATAGAATTTGAACAAGTATATAGTGAAAATAGTTTTAACTTTATTTGTGCACGACAAGGCAACTATCGGGAGAAATAACATAAAAATTTCATTAATTTAGAATAAATTATCTGTTACTGTATGATCTTCTATACAATTAATAAACTTGAAGTGTCTGTTTGTAATGTCACTATAACAGCTTTTTACTAAATGCATATGAAAGTATATACGCCACCTACAAAAAAAAAACCTTTTTTAAAATGTTTGTCTGTCTATCTGTTTGTTCCGAGTAATCTCCAAAACGGTTGGAATTTCACTGGCAAATAGCTGATGTTATAAGGAGTAACTAAGACTACTTTCACTAAAATAAATAGAGCTCCGCGCATGTAAAAACAAATTGTCATGTGATTATATTCGGGCACTTAAATGGTTTAAGCTGAGTAAACCATAAGAGATATATCAAAGTAATGTACTACATAAATTTAGATATTTTAAAAACCTACAAAAAAGTCAGCGGGAATATATATCTATCTTTTAACGATCACTCACAATAAGTATATAACTGGGAGCGGGGGTAGCGTATGCCCGTTCGACAGCATTCTGTAGTCCTCGCGAGCGAAGTCGCGGGCACAGCTAGTTAAAAATAAAGACATTAAAAATGAGCAAATACATCCCCACCAAAACGCCAAACCCATTGCGAACAAACAATATTATATTTCTTTACATAACTATCTACATTCTAATCTAGAAATCTACGCACATTCTAATGATATTTACTCAAACTAATCCTTTTATACCAAATACTTAATTACAAAGAACTCATTGATGATTTTATTTCCTTACCTATATTTTTAACACTCGATAAGCCTGCAACCCTAACATTATCTATATATTAATACCTGAAGCAAATGCTTTCTACCTCTTTTTAAAAGTATTGCGTGCACAAAAGACTGAGATTTGGCATGCTTAAAGTTTCTATTGGGAAGGAGTGCAGAAAGCAAAAATTTCTCCATAATATCTGTTACTAATATATTAAATAAAATAAATTAATAATGCAAATCCTAAAACGACCACTCCCATTGAACTTAGACCTCCCAAAGTCACTCAACGAAAAGTGACAGCAAGTGATGTAGAAATATTCATTGTTTAGGTTCATGAATATTGCAAATGTCAAACAAAATAGTCTATGATCAAAAAGTCGCTGGTCGAATTTCGACCTTAGGGCGATCTCTAGTATTAATAATAGTTATATCGATTATTATTATCATTAATTCTATCATTTGAAGTTTAGGAAAAATGTTTATAGTTTTAAGTTTTCACTTCTGTCGGCAGTCCTCATGACTGCTTGAAATTTTTTTAAAGGTTAAGCTTTTGGCCACAATCTCATCCGATTTTAAGTGGCGATGTGGCCCAAGATGTTGACACGCTAGGCCTAATGGGAGGACTGGCTCTCAAGTGCAGCTGCCGGAACACAACTATAGGTGTTTGGCGACAGATTTTCAACTTGAGGGTGGTAGCTAGCCAGGCGGGCATTAAAAAATTCCCTTTGCTATGGTTTGATCACGATGTTTTCCTTCACCCAAAACTCAGGCTCATTGCAGGGATTCGAACTCACATCGATCGATACCATGCACATACACGCCATAATTCCATTCTGTTTAGCTACCATGTCAAGCTTTCCAATGCTAGTTTAGAATGTTACCACCTTCAGCCATGTCGTCATATAACATCATATAAGATTGTAGTCCAAACGCTAAACATACTAAATTTTTGATATGAAATAAGTTGGTAACCCTAAGAAAGGATGTTAAAGCTAGATGTTACGAAGAAGATTTAGGGTATACAGAAACTTACCGTTTTCATTAGAGTTGAGCCAACGGTACGAGGGTCTCGGTTGCTGTTTTGAGCGCATCTCTAGTCGCTCCACAGTCCCTCCCTTTCACTCATCTGTCAACAATTAATTTCACATGTTTAATAATAATTAATTAATAACAAAATGTTTTACAAATTATGTCTAAATGAAATCTTCTTCTTCTTGTTTTGGCGCCACAAAAAGCACTTGCCAGTTTCAATTTTTTTATGCCTTCGTAAAATTCTCTTTTAATTATACATAGTAGGGTCTTGTGACAAGACGGTGGCTCCTACTTTACATTTTATAATTCCCTTCACTTATGCACAATAACCAAACTATATTCCGCAAAATGCCACGAATTTTAAACAATATAGCTTACCAAAATCTAAGATAATTAACTAAAAATAAAGACCACAACATGTCACTTCAAGATCCCGCCAAAAACTCAAATGGAATCTTTTGTATATTAATTTTTTAATTACTTGCTACTATTCTAGTATCTTCGACTTTTATCGAAAATAAATAAATTGTTTTTAACGTATTTATTTACCCCGTACCATAATTGCTTGTTAATAAGTAAGTATAGGTAAAATGATGAATTTTAGAGTAAATTTTATAACAATAAATTTGTTCATGTTTTAAATTATATCTATTTTGTTATTGTATACATCATACAATATTGCCTTACAGTATAGCGCCACACTGTTGGATGCAAAGTCGTTTAATTATAATTTTAAAATCGTATTATCATACTATTCCAAGAATTAAAATAAGTTTGTTTATTTTTTTACTTTTCCCACCATAATAGTGAGACAGAAAGAATCTCAACTATTCAGAGTTAGAAAGCGGCACACCATGTTGAATATTCTAAACGATCGTCAACACTTTAATTGACTTTAAAATTATCTTGATCGACACTTCACTAAACCGATGACTAACGCAAACATTGAAACATACTTAAAAGACATATTCAATAAATTAAAAAAAAATCCTCAACCGTCATTAATATGAGGCAAGACAAGGAGATATCGCAAGCAAAGTTACTTTTACCAGCGGAAAGTATTAATATGAACTTTAGAACTTTGTTATAAAGGTGTTATGAAATGCAAAGGTAAAGTGGTTTATTCATAAAAATCTCGGAACTTGGCCGATATGTCACAGAATTTACGAGCGTCGGCCGACATGTTCGGAGTGATTCGAACAAGCCCTCGTAATAAATTCGATATCAAACAGAATGTCGTAATGCGATACAATGACGTGCGATGCCGTGATAGGGGTGCCCGATTTATGAACGACAAGCCTCGATATCCATTGTCTGATGATTTTTGATTAATACTATTTTGTATGACAAACGATAAGCAAAAGATATAATTTAAGGCAGATGAATTATCAACATAAGATTAAATAATTTAAAAAAAACTACGATTATTTGGATAAATATAAATTACTTTTTACACAACAATATTTATCAAACTAAAAAGGACTATTGCAAGAAACAGTTGGAAATTCCGATGTTCCTCATTACACTTTTCTATTTAATTTATTAAAAATAAATGTTCTCATTTGGTTTATGTCGCCTCCTTTACATCATAATACTCTGGTACAAACTAAACGCGATTACTTCTTAAGTACATCGAGACGAATATGGCAAACGTAATAATTTCTTGACGTTTCTGAATCAAACACAAACGTAGGCGGACATACCCACACAGTGGTTTATTATCGACCATTTACGGAACAAATTATGCATAATATTTTCCTTAAAAACTTTTATTAAACCGTGTCGCGTACGAGAGGAAATATACAACGACAACAAAAATATAAAATATATTTTAAATAATTTGCAAATTATCATGATTTATTTTTCCTGTTAAGTGATAATGTTTACTAATAACACAATTTGCAAGTTTAACTTTTGAGGTGAAGTTACTTCAGAATAAAATAATGCAATAACGTTAAAAATGCAGTTTTGTAAATATATAATTTGTACATTATAAGTTTTCTGCAGGCGTACTTGTATGTGAGTTACTCATAAATTTAGAGAACTTCTATTGTGAACTAGATCTTAATTCATGTCTAAAAGTATTCGAAATGACGATTTATTAAAAAGTTACATTATTCTGAGAAAAAAGTCATAATTATCTGGAAATTGACGTGAAACTGTTGATGCAATCCAATTAACTTAGAGCAAATTAAACAAACTTCATAGAACACGGTTTACAAATAAATAAATATAACTTATTTGAACATAAGTCTGTATATAATAACATTTCTATAACGGCTCATATTTCACTGACATCTTAGGGATGTAATCGAAAACATGTATTAGCTGTTATGCAATTTGTACTAAGGACAACCAGATCTCGCTACCCATTTATAACTAGCATGATACACGGGATAATTTGGAATTATAATACAAAAGGATTATTGGGAAAACTTTCTTACATTTAATAGTAACTCTAATTGATTGTAACTCTAAAACCTAAACTAAGCGTAGAATGTATTTGAGATAACTGTAAAAGTTTTTTGCATTTATTTTTCTATACCAGATTATTATTATGCTAGATGTTTTTTTACAGTTCTACATGACGTATACATTAAAAAAAATGACATACATAACTAAGCTTAAAATGGACTGTAAGACAGACCGTCCAATCAAGCGGACAGTAGAAGGAAACAACAGAATTGCATAAAATCTAGTGATTAAATTATATTTTTCGAAATTTGTACAGCTCCGCTTTAGTGGAAAGACATTCTTACTATTAAACTATAATTTACTAAAAGAAAGAAATATATATGCCCAAAATTAACTAACTATATTCAGTATGTCTATCAATATGTAGAAAGAATAATTTATATTTATATGAATGAAGGGGATCAACTTAATATGATAAACTATTTATTTTCTTTAACATTTGCTTAAACAACAAATAGACGATTTTAGTTATAGATTAAAAGGCGGCAACACCAAGCAAACAAATGCGTTCTCTAAAACTGTAATGAAAAAGTTAAACATAAGACTATATTTGTTACTTTATAAAACATTAGTAATACCGATGCAGCTGTTATGAGTTCATCGTAAACCGATCTAAACAACATCAATACTTGAAGTATTTTTTAATCTGTAAAATAATTAACGCGTCTTGTCTTAACGATTATTGAGCGGTGGCTCAACGGACGTATTCCGCTAAAGGCTTGTAAATCAGTCCGGGTAATAGCCGAAATGTACGGGCCAGTGTTGCGACCGACTGCGTCCTCGCCATCCAAGTAAACGTTCGGTGTTGCTTCTAAATATATCGTTTGAAAAAATTATCTTAACCACTTACTTTATTCTTCTTAACGCATTCGCTTAATGATCATGACAACGTACGATACAAAAACTAGTTTATTTCAAAGTATTAAGCCTTTTAGTATTTATGACTTAGTTTGTGAACGTATACATTTAAATCACTTTGTATATATTTAAAAAGTAGTTAATTAATTCTAAGTGATTTTTAAACCAAAATCTAAAAAAGATAATTGTGTCAAACGAAGCGGCATTCGAGGTTTGAAAATATACTGTTGTAAATGTTACAATTCATTTATTTTATATAGTTTTAGTATTACATAGGAATATAAGCAAATGATGAAATACTGCTATGAATAAGTCTTAACACATGTATACTGACCATATTATTACATCGAACAATCATTACCATACAAACTTTTTCAATAAAATACACTCATAAAATTGAAATGTACCTATATTTTATATTCAACAACATCCACTTTTTTAATTCCATCATAACTTACTAATCGTTTCTGATAAGTAAACATTTAAACGGAAACCAGAATTAGCATTACACAAATCTTAACAAATCGATGTAGATATTATCACAAGGCATTTACGAGACGAGGCGGCTGTCTTCGCAAAACAGCCCCGTATGTTTCTACATTTATAGTATTAATAAAGAATCGTCGCCCCGATAACATGCTTCAAGGGCATCACCATAAACTCCACACTATAGTGTTATTAGTATACTCGATTTATTGTTTTTTTTTTCTTTCCATACATAAGCCCCAGACAATTTATTAAGTGGTCCGACAGAGATCGTAACGTTTTGTTATGTTTCTTTGCTTTTGATTAAAGTTATTTGATTTCAAGTAGGTATTAATTGGGCGAGGAGTGTAGTGAACGGGGGGGGGGTGCGAATGCTAGATGTTGTTGTAGCATGTAGGTAATTAAAAACGAAATATATATTCGAAATGGTATTCAGGGGTTTCAGTTGACAGATATTTAGTTAGTGCTATGTTTGAAGAATACAAAATAGTACAACGTTAAGGTTAAAGGACATCTAGTGGCAGTAATAATAAAAATTAAAGTAAATAAATAAAAATTTAATAATAACGCAGTAAAATAATATGTACATGTGTACAAAACCCAACATAATTATTCAGAATGACAGGTTTATTTAAAAGAAAATAATTAATATCGGTGCCTAGGAACGGGAGCTATTAATTATTAATTTGCAAGAGCCAACAGCCAACTTGTTAACATCTAATTTTGTATGTATTATCACAAAATGTGGCGGATGTGGAACGCATTTTATGTGATTTTTTAAACCATAAATTAAAAACAGGATGTCAAAGTATTTGATATGTTATATATTTAATCAGTAGAAAATGTTCAAGTGTGGTGTAAGTAGGTATACTCAATTTGACTGGAATTTTGTGTGTCGCGATAAGTTGGCGTTGATCTACATTAAAAAAACTGTAGTTCCGTCTGAACATATCCTTATTTTTCTCATACTTTTGATGCCTATTTAAAAAGTTATTGTCTGTCTGTGTTCGTTTGTGTGTATGAATTTAACTCAAAAACGGCTGGACGAATAATAATGAAACTTTGTACACATAAAGTGTGTTTTTCCTCAAATTATCA
The DNA here is from genome assembly GCA_033032175.1 of Saturnia japonica. Taxonomy (NCBI): domain Eukaryota; kingdom Metazoa; phylum Arthropoda; class Insecta; order Lepidoptera; family Saturniidae; genus Saturnia; species Saturnia japonica. The sequence goes on along the minus strand of CM065306.1, from coordinate 1,007,887 downwards.
ATAATATAATACTTTTTCATTAAAACTTTATCGATTTTGATGAAATGTCGCTTACAGAAGTATATCTCACACCGAAATTGATACGCTATAAAAATTATCAAAATGAAATATGGGTGAAAATAAAATTACGTGACGTAAATAATTACCGTGTAATAAACGCGTGCGGAGCCGCGGGTACAGCTAGTAAATTATAATGTCGTCATGTTTATAAGTTGTTTGTGTGTATTTTGATTTTGTATGCTGATTGGTCATCTACAATGTCAAATCGAAAATTACTTGTCAAGCATATTATGGAGGTCCGTGAGTCATTTCATTACTCACTTATTATTAATTGGAAAACTTAAGTTTTGGCAGTTTTATGTTTATTATAATTTGCGATTATTTCTTTTTCTCTAAACTATAAGAGTTTCGGTTATTATGAAAACAACGGACCTAGGTCAAGTGGAGGTCATTTTCGATTTCAAACTCATCCTGCAAAAACGCACTTTTTAAGTTGTTAATATCTTCATCGGATAGAAATAGAATTTCTGATTATAACTCGTCTTTGGTTATTAATTCTTTGTGCGGAAACATCTAGTTCTGGATATTTTATGGTGAATTAGTATTATTTCAAATTTAGTGTTAAATTTTAATTACTACTATTATACATTATTTTTCTTATTTATTATTATCATTGTCTTACCAATTATACGTTTTTTATGTTGTAAGAAGACGAAAACTGTTCTTGATCTGTTGCAAGCAGAAGAAGCTAAGAAATTTCGAATTAATTATTTAGTTTTATGCTTAGACAATCATGTTTTAGGATACCTACTATTGAACCTACATTTATCTTCGCAACGGAGCCGCAGAAACATTAATATAAAATAAATATAATTATTTGTAAATTACATTAACATTTTTTTCAAGGCCATATCGTTCATATAAGTTTCTGTTGGTTGCCATTGAATTCCTGACCTTTCTTCAGTCTAGACTTACCGTTTTCCTATTTTCCTACTTACTTATTATCACTTAAATTACAGTCAGGTTATTATTAAAACATACCTAATATTTTAAAAAACCTTTCTGTTGTATCAATTTAATAAGATAGCAGCAATTGAAATGAACAATCATATATTTATTTTGGTAAATATTTGAACGTGGGAATATTGTAAGTAGCTTTTATCGTAAGAGTCTACTTAATACATAAAATCATAATATGAAAAATAGTTTATAACACAATGTCAGAAAAGATAAAATCCACTGTAATTTATTTTCATTTATTTAAATTTATTGACTTTAATACAACAGCAAAAAGTATTATGTGTATATCAACTCCGACACACGGCTGAAATTAACTCCATAAGTACGATTGTCTTTGATTATGGTGATCACTCACTGAATTACTCACTCACTCAATAACTCATTCACCAACTCACTAACACACTCACTGGACCGATTTTGACGGGACTTTCACTGATAGATAGCTAATAAGTTAAAATGAACTAAATCACATAAACACACCCACTTACACATCTACATAACCTACACACTTTCTATTTATACACATAATACGTGCACACATAATAACATATTTACGTACTCTAATATTACATGGATCGATATCATACACCAACCTTTTATTGTTACGGTACCCGAGTCACAGGCTCTTTGCCTAGTTCGGGTACCGGAGATATATTTTTTTTTAAATACAAAATATAAAAAATGATTCAAGAATTGTCTACTAAAACCCATGCTAAACTGTATTTTAATTGAAATTCTTTGTTAAATGCTATGGTCACTAATAAATTATTATTATTATTAATGATATAGGGAGAAACTTAGGCTACTTTTATTTTAGAAAAAGAATAAGGGTTCCGCACAAATAAAAAAAAAACTGGTCGTGGTGAATCAATGCGAGCGCTTAAAAGGTTTATGCTGAGTAAACAATAAGAGATATAGCAAATTATAATACCACATAATCGTAGGTATTAAAAAACCTGCAAAAAAGTCCGGGAGAGTATACATCTATCTTCTAAGGAACACCCACAATAAGCATTTTTGTCTTTAAAATAGCTAGGAGCGCGAGAGAAAGATTCGCGCGGGCATTCTGTAACCACGTGAGCGAAGCCACGGGCACAGCTAGTTGTAAATATTTTCCTACTGTTTGATCTTAAGATAAAATCGCAAAACAAATTTATAACAACAAGTATAAATATAGATAGATGTATAAGCTATCATTTGGCTATCATTTTACCTTACCTCAAGTGACGATAGTACGAAAAGGTTACTTATATATGGCGCTCTACCAGCATACACCATTTTACATATCAGGGGAGTTATAAAAATATTTTATTTTATTTTTAAGCTATCAACAAGACATACGCTTCACTAAAATGAAAAATACAAAACATATTTAAATTAGAATCTAAGTGTTGCCTTAATTAAAAACCGCTGTGACATCCAAAAAATAAGTAGTTTAACCAAATTTAAATGTACATAAAATCAATAAAAAATAGATAAATAATCTAAGTACTTAGTCACTACATATGTGTTTCAAAACATTGTCTATGTAACATTTGTAACTTGACAAAATATGTCTTATGATGTTGTATTTGTTTTTGGATTATATTCACGCAGGAGTAGTGTCTCAAATTACTTTATCTTATAATGTTATAATTATTCATCTATTAATCTTGTAATTTTATTATATTAAGTGAGCAATTCTTGTATATTGTATATGTAATTGGTTTCTCGGAAACGGCTCCAACGATTTCGATGGAACTTTGCATTTAGATAATGTTTTACATTCCATGTTTACCTAGATAGGTGTTATTCTTCTTTTGTTTATAAGACAACGAGCACAGCTCGGTCACCCAGATACAAATAAGCAAGAACATAATTATTTAAAAAAATTATGTTATATTAGAGTAAATTATTTGCAAGCAAATTAACCAATAGCGACCACGATTTTTACACAAAATCATTAGAATTATATCATAGGCTAGATATTTTTTTAAGTTAGCTTTACCGCGCCGGTAAACATCTCCGGGCATCAGGCAGTGGGCAGGTGCTTACCGAAGCCATATCGGCTGTCAAAAACTTGTAAAATATCGGCGTCGGTCTCCGGCGTGCCGCGAGCGACGTCCCTCACAAAGATATCTCCAAGATTTATACACCATTCCACAATGGGGAACGTTTTAATTCTTTTCATATGGGACAGATTTATGTACGGGCAGATGCGGCGCGAACCTCTCCGCGATAACTGCGACCCTTAGCGACAGTCGACTCGGAGACACTAGTTTAGATGCTATATCAAGTCTACCAGCTCGATCTTGCTTTTATTAATAATGGCTGTCCGAAAGTTCGATTTCAGTTTCGTCTAGTTTCGGTTTCGACCAAAATTCTTTCTAAAATTCGAAACTGTATTCTTGAATTGTCGCGCGTTCGTGACTCGTGTATATATCGCTATCCCTACACTCCCGTGTAAGTAAGTATATCTAGCTAGTGATTCTACTTTAAGATTATTGTGAACACGATTAACTTTTTAAGTACATACTTCATTAATAAGGAGCCTGTACTCTATAGCCAAACGTTAATTATTGTCAAAGTTTACTTACAAGAGTATGTAAGTATTTAACATATTTATTATTTTTGTTCAATCAATTGTTTTCTTTTAACCAGAGTTACAATTAACTTAAATAAACATACAAATGTTTATTCTGAAAAAAAAGTTAAAAATACACGTCACATAAATATACAGTAGAAATATAAATAAGTCTAGATATGTTTCGATCTCGGCCGAAGCTGAAAGTACGGTTTTCAATTGAAAATCCTATTTCGGTCGAGCACTAATTCACTTTCCATAATATTATAGTTTGTACCCATTATATAGTTGAACCCTGTCACTTGAACTAGGCTTGATCTGTGTCTCAAGAGCCAATATCTTTCCGAATGTACATTACATGTCTCTTAACTTTAGCATTAGAAATTATAATAAAGAAAACATAAGTATGTTGTGTGTGAATGTTGTACAAATAATCATTTATTATGTATACAGTACGTTAAAATACTGCCTTAATTATCATTTTACTATATAATTTAATTCATAAATAGAGAAAGATTCGCAAATGTTGAGAAATTTCAAAAACCGTGAGAGTCATCAGCGCTTGTTCAAAAACAAAACAAAATTACTACAATAAACGAAGTACCTGTGATGGTATTACAAATATAACATTGAACGAGAACTCCGTTTGGTTCCGAAGAGGTAATATTAGATATGTAGGTTTCTGTATTCTTCAAGAATATTAAGTATTTGTTAAATAATAATATATAAGATGTGAGTAAATAATATAAACACAGCACTGTCATACGAGACACGATTGCAGTGGAGTGTACTGAAGCGGTATGTAGATAACGTATTCTCTGAACGCTTCTGAGCCTAACATTCTTTTTTTCGAGCTATAATTCCACAGTATTAACCCACATGTAATAGACACGTACCTATATTATACATCGACGGTAGACGAGAACAAAATATCAACGGTACTTTTTAGGAAATCTCCTTTTTAACATTATTGAACGCAGATTTCTGTGTTGTACCATAGAATTGTTTTCTGTTACTTCTTATTTTTTATTACTTCAACTATCAGTCGCCCAATGATCGAAATTTGATCAGCGACTTTTTAATCTTAGACTATTTTCTGTTTGACATTTGCAGTATGAACCTAAACAATTAATATTACATCACTTGCTGTCACTTTTTGTTGAGTTACAATGTCAATATTTTGGGGGGTCTAAATTCAATGGCACTTGTCAGGTTAGGATTCGCAGTATTAATTTATTTAATTTAATATATTAGTAACAGATATTTTATTGATAAATTTTAGCTTTCTGCACTCCTTCTGCATATAAACTTTAACCTTGCCAAATGTCAGTCTTCCGTGCTCGCAATACGCTTAAAAAGGGGTAGAAAGTTTTTGCTTCACGTATTAATATAATGATTATCTCACGTTTTAATAAGACTAGATATACCTATCATTTGTCACAGTTTTGCTTTTAGTCTTCCGTAAAACCATGATTTTGTAGATAACCGTCCATTGTTTGCGGTCGTTGATATTAATTATATGGTTTTTATGATGTATTCATATGTCAACATTAAAAAATATCTATATAGGTTTAACGTTTCGTCACATTTTCGTCTGATATTATATGACGATTTGGCCCAAGATAATAACACTAAGCCTATGTCAGAACACACCTATAGGTGCTTGGCGACAGAGCAGAAAAGTTGCGCTTTGATAAATTTCAATTTCAAATAAATACTTTAACAATTGTAAAAGTCCGTGTTTGTACTTAAAATAACTTATTGTTGTGTAATAATAGTAGAAACATAATAGTTTAAACCTACATTCAAAGGAAAGTGAAGTACAATACATAAACAAAGTCAAAACGACTTCACGTTCAAAACTGGAAACCGTTTCATCAATAATTCTGGGGAGTATCTGCGATAATTATGATTATTAATATATATATTACACACTACACCTAATTACCTACTATTCAAAGTTCACATTGTGAACAACGTCACCTACAATATAGGCACCGTACTTGTTTCAATTTGCTTGACAATTTGTGGAAGTAAATTTGTAGACTAAATCAATTGCCTCACATACATACAAACATCCTACTGTTTAGAATACATTTTACACTTACTCAGTAAACGGCTAAATATTATCTTCCAATACAATTTTATATAAAATTTCTGCCATTCTTTGTATTAATTTATTTTAGGTATTAGATTTTCTACTGTCTGGAATTGAAATTAATTTTATTTAAACATTCTCGCTGCACATTTTGTGTTAACTACCCTTAGTTCAGCTGTTGTGCTTACGTTTTAGGTTTTTGTGGAGTTACTGCGATGCACAAAACTATGATAACACGCATGGCCACAGCTCAGGAAATGGATAATAAATTAAGGCTAACATTAGAAGAACTTAGAGCCTCAAAAGACCTGTAAGCAGTTGTTGCAAGAAAGGAAGGACAGCGAGATTGAATTTTCAAAAATTTTAGATAAAAATACTTTGTTGAAAAACGAAATGGCTGAAATTCATATTGAGTTGATAGACGCTTTAGCTCAGCGAGATGAGCTGCAGAAGATAAATACTTCCCTGAATCACTGTAGTGAGACTCATGAGCTAGCTCTTAATCACATCAGTAACTTAAAAGTAGAATTAAACAATTCCCAAAAAGTAATCAGCAAATTAGAGTCACAAGTAGATTACCAAAAAAAGTGCTGAAACATTAATGCTTTATAATAATTTAATAGAGAGTAGTCCTAAAATAATTCACAGTAAACCACAGGCCACTTTGGATTGCATAGGCACCACCTCAGTACTACCTACCATGATCAGCCATAATAAATTTAAAAAATATATTAAAATTAATAAAATAATTTCAAAATATGTTAAAAAAATTAAATATTTTAAAAATCGTAAATCATTATCTGTGTTAGGTAGTGACAAAATATTATTAAAAAATAAAATGAAAACTTAAAATCACTGGCTCAGGAAAAGCAGGTTGTATACAGTAGTGATATACAGCGTTTACAGGCTGATTTACAAATAAAGGAAAATTTTATAACAAAAATTATATCTGAAAATGAATGTTTACAAAAAATATCTAGGTGAACATATGGTGTAGATAACTTAGACGAGCTGGATTTTGTCAAAGTTCAGCACAATGTAAATACTAGAAATAAAGATAAATTATTCGTACCGTGTTTTAGATTTAGTAAGACTAATGAAAGTTTTTTAGGTAATAGTGTTAGGTTCTATAACGAGATCCCGAAGCACATTACTGATTTACCTGACAACAAGTTCAAGGACCATGTCAAGCGGGTTTTACCGTCAAAAGGTTATTATAGGCTGGATCATTATGTGAATGATAGTGATGTCTGGAAGTGACTCCCTCTCTGTGCATCCACTAATATATTATTATTGTACATATTAATATGTGTACGGTTAACAAAAAACGATAAATCCGATCGAGTTTTCTACCCGTTCTTCTCCATGTCTGGGATATATCCGAACCGACAGTACTGTTTTGACGTTCATAAGTGCCTTCTTAGGGCCTACATTGAATAAAGATTATTTTGATTTTAACTTGAGGGTGGTAGCTAGCCAGGCGGGCATTGGAAAACTCTCACCACCATGCTTCATCACGGTTTCATCACGATCTGTTTCTTCACCAAAAGTTCAGACTCATTGCAGGGATTCGAACCCATGTCGATGTACCCGAGAACCATACACGCCACCACTGAACCATCATAGCTTTATTCATACTGATTAGATACTTTATTTAAGTGTTAGGCAAATATCGAGTATATAACCTCATACAAAACTAGTATTTGTAAATTTTACAATATTATGCGATATAATGCGGGTATGTTTATAATACGTGTCAACAATCTTTACAAATAAATAAAATTGAAGTGAGTTTGTAATGTCAAAATAATAGCTTCTTAATAAATGCATATTATGAAAGTATTTATATACGGCACCTAACAAAAACAATTTATAAAAATTTTGTCTGTTTGTAAGTCTTTCAATATGTTTCTTCCGGGTAATCTCCGAAACTGTTGGATGGATTTTGATAGGACATTCACTAGCAAATAGCTAACTTTGAAAGAGTAACTTAGGCTAATTTTATTTTAGCAAAGTAATCATGGTTAAAATCTACGATTTTATAGCGTTTAAATGGCTAACGCTGAGTAATCATAAGGGATATATAAAATTAATGTTCTACATAATTTTAGATCTTAACAAGACCTACAAAAAACCAACGAGAGAATAATATGTCTAAGGATCACCCACAATAAGCATTTTTGTCTTTCAAATAACCGGGAGCGGAAGTAACACGATTCAAGTAACAGTCACAGCTAGTTTACCACAAATAGTTCAATAACGGTATTATTTGTAAAAGCAATAGACATGAATAAAACAGTATCATATTATAGGTCCGTTCCTCGGTGTGAAGCCCTTGAGTCTGGCAGGCGCCCGCGCGATACAAGTGACACTATACGTGCAACACTTAGCTACCCACAAACAACATTACACACGTAGGAACACACACACGTGCACACCACACAGGTACATGGGTTCTGTAAGGGACCTTTTTTTTTGCGTAAGTTAGTGTAGAAAAACCATTCCGATCACTAAATACACATACGCATGTATCCCTCCTTCCTCCCAAAAAAAACCCGGCACTATTTCCAACTTCTTCATTTTAATTTATCAATTCTTAAATATTTTGTTTTGATAGATTTAGTTATTAAATTAAGTTTATATTTATATTAATTTAATAATTATTCAATGTTCAAAACCAAAACCACGCTATAGTTACGAAACTACATTTATATTTATTTAGCTTATGGACGTTTTATGTTTAACCTTTAATCTGTAACATAAAACCGATGAGAAATAACAGAGCCCTTTGTGCAGTATATATTTGACAGAAAGCGACATGTTTGAGGACTTGTTTAAATATCAAACACGTTCAAAACGATGACACAGTTGCTATGACGAGTAGTAAGCCAACTATTTATTTTAACCAGCGATCGCCCTAAGGTCGAAATTCGACCAGTGACATTTTTATCATAGACTATTTTCTGTTTGACACTTGCAGTATTCATGAACCTAAACAATAATCAGTATTATCTACATCACTTGCTGTCACTTTTCGATGACTGACAATGTCAATATTTTGGGATATCTAAGTTTAATGGAACTGGTCGGTATAGGATTCGCAGTATTAATTAATTTAATTTAATATATTAGTAACAGATATTATAGATAAATTTTAGCTTTCTGTACTCCTTCTCCATATAAACTTTAACCATGCCAAATCTCACAGTCTTCCGTGCACGCAATACACTTAAAATGGTACCGAAAGCTTTTGATTCACGTATTAACATATAGATTTATTTGCAATATTAACGTATGTTAGCAATATATTTTGATCAAGTATTTCCAAATGAAATTACTTTTTGGTTGACGGGTCATTAAGAAATATGGACGTTTTTTAAAGTAAATTACAACGACATCGTTAATGTACTACATATTGATCGAATCGTAGTAATCAGTTCTCCGTTTCATCGAAATAAGGTTCTGGGCCACCACATTGAACTGTAATTTAATTAGGTATTCAATTCAAATATATTAAGATATTTTTATTTTTTTATTTACACGATGAAAACAATTCTCATTTTGTAACGAGGCCAAAATACAAGACGACTTAAAAATAAATTAAACGAAATGCTACCTACTTACTCGTGGCACATTGATTTTGACTTAATTTGTTATTGCAGTATCACTCCTAACTTCATTTATTTCCATAGAAAATTAAATATTCTATATTTTTTTACAAACCTAGAAAATATTGATAACGTATAAGTGAACTTTATCCTCATATTAAACAAAAGTTAAAACAAAATCATGTTACAAAGCAACAGACCTGAACCGAGCTGCACTACTACGTTGTAATGAACTGTGTAGTTATTAAGGGCACGCAACACGCAAAGGAGGTCCCGTGACTGACATATTTATAGGGTCATAAATCCGACTCGTCATACGTTTAATTATTATCTACTATTTTTGTGTGATTTACGAGGGACAAGCGAATTGTTTCGAACCGCCACCGGGCAGGGGGGGGGGGGTGTAGGGGGGCCGGGTTCAGCCGCTATGTTAATTATACGTTTGGATGTTAAGAGATATTGTAAAAAAAATATTCCTTTTAAAACTTATATACGGGAATTATGTACTTATAGAGTGAAAACTTTTCTGTGTCAAGGGTAAGTAGAGTTACTCGCGTTTTTATAGAAAACGAATTGACGTATTTGATTCGACGTGCGGCTCAGGCGAGTCAAACATATAGTTTCATTTACTCATATTTCTTGATACTTTAAAGAGAAGCTGCATATAAACCATAATTAATTATTATATATTACATTTCTAACTTTAACCTCGTCTTTTTGCAACTACATTCATGCAGTAACTATACTCTTTGTTAGGATAAATGAATATAGGTAAATGGTAAGGTAAATGATAACGGAAAACTTTACACTCTTTTAAGGAATCACATTAAAAACCAATAAAATGGCAGAACAAGTTATAAAAAATAAATAAAATAATATTATGTTAAAAAGTGTATAAAACTCTAATGTGTATCTATCAATCAATAAACATATCTCTAATGAATGGCTCGTTATATTTATTGATATTTATTATAACTAATCAGCGCTAATATATTTAAAATAAAAGTTTACGAGATATCTCGCATAATTCTTGATAAGTTATTTATGTTATCTTCCTCGCTGTGTGAGCGACGAAATTCAAATAACTTCTCGGATTTTAACGGGATTTTTAGCAATTCTCCGTTGAGATACATATAATACAACATCCGAACAGTAATGAAGGTGCCAGAACTTTATTTCACAACAGAATTTAAAGAAACAAACTTTTTCCGTCATAGAACGCTAATATTGCTGCGATTAAAAATGCGGCAGCACGGACTGGCACACGATCTGATCTAAGTAGATATCTGTGGTCTAACTCAGTCCAAGTCTAATTATGATTGACTTCATTTTAGTGTCGGGACAGACCCAACTGTCACTTGTTCAGTTTAGCAGCCCCAGCGAGATAAGTAACTTCGTTACAATATCAATGATTTACCTTCAGTTCGAAATAGCAACTAAACACATAACTGAGATGTTTGATCCAATGTTACTTACAAACATTTGCAGTATCCTTCACACGAACATTGTAAAAGAAATGTCAAAAACGTCATAAATCTGTCAAACGTGACACAGGAACGGTTGAAATATGAATGGCGTAGTGATTTGTGGACGAAATGTCTGTAAACTTGCCGTGCTAGCCGCAGTCGCATACTATACTGGTATAGAATGCAAGAATATATCTACGAGTAAAAAATATTCCAGCATTGAAATTTTATAGCTTTTTTTTTACATTTGTTTGCATTAACCGAGCATAATGTACGTGACTACTTGAGATATTTTGTCGAGTTAAATAGATATTGCTTTCTGACGCTAGAGGATAATATTGAAGTTATACAATCCACATAGTCTATATGTATTTACTGTCCTCAGCATAACATCTCAGTGGTATCTTAGAAAACAAAACGAATAATACTTACTATCAGAGAGCAGACAAAAATGCACTTAAAGCAAACAGCAATTACGTCACATCAAACTGTCCAGGATAATTGTAAACACTCATATTTCCTGGCGACCATCGATGTGACGTCACCGTCCGCCATTTTGAATTCATATATAATTTGACACGGCGACGGTTTTGACAGACGACATTTAATTATCGACCTCTCATTACCTGAATATTGGCTGATATCGATATGGTGGTAATTATATATTACGACACGATTTTGTAACGATGTCATAGGTTACGATAAATCATTGTTGTCCTTTCAAAATCTTTTTTCTCCATAAACTAAAACTTTTAATTGCAATAACGGTAAAAAGGAACCTAGATTGATTGGATTTTCTTTTTAATTAAATTATAAGCGATTCTTTGATCACACTTTCATTTGTAGCATAAACATAAATAAAAACATTCTTAGTCCATAAAATAGGATCTCAACTGCGTCTGTAGTAAGTATATCAGTTAGCAGATTTCAACTCCAGAGCGATAGTTAAAATGCAATTTGTAGTCATAATAAAATTAAACAAAAAAAAATATTTTAAATTTATTTATCAAGAAAATAAAAACTCTAACGCCTAATTTTATAACAAGAGTCAATGAATGTGGAATACCTTGCATTGTTTTACAACAAAAATATTCTGATAAATCAATTATAGTCTATTAGACTTTTTAACAACATTTATAATTTTGTCTGATGTCCTATTCCTCGACATTATTGATTATTTGACTTCTATAACAAATTTCATTAAAACGTGATGCGGAACAAAATTTCTTTCACATTATAAAAATAAGTAGATATGATATAAGAAAAATAGTGAATAATGCAAAGAAATCTAAGTTGTTGCAAAATTTGATTGGGTAGTGTTATTATATGATATCCAGTTACATTTACGTGTAAGACACAGAAAATCGAACCTACGGCTTCTCAGTCGGTAGAAATGAATACTTTTCAATCGATAATTGAACGAAAATCAAGGTGAAGAAAAGTGGCTCAACGCAGCGTTTGAAATAGTCAATACCTACCTTGTAGACTGACGTGGTGATTAAGCCCCTGCCTATCTCGGGAAGAGACTTTTACCCAGCGGTGGGCCACATACATAGATAAATCACGCCTATTTCCAAACGGGGTAGGTAGAAACCACATCCTTCCACCTGCTATGATCTTCACATACATCTTTCACTTCTTCAACATCCATCAACCTTTTCATGCATGCTCGTCGGTTTAGAGCACTCTTGACCTGACCTTTCTTCTGAACGTCCCCGATTTGATCAAGGAAGGTTCATCTAGACCTTCCTCTTCCAACGTTTCCTTCCACACTCGCATTATAAAGTTTATTCGTTCTTCTTTCATTCATCCTTTCAACATTCCCAAACCTTATACTATACTATAACTTTTAACACACCATAAAGTTCTCTTATCATATTATTTCTTATCCTGTGACTCAATTTCACTCCTAACATACCTGTTAGCGCTCTCATTGCTACTGCATTTATTTTACTTTCATGATTTTTCTGCCACACCCAGCTTTCACTTCCGTACATGAGTGTTGGAACCAACACTCCTCTGTGCACAGCCAAACGAGCTTTGGTACAAATTGTCTGGCTGCTCATAAAGGCCACATACAGGCTGATATTATTATTAATTATTAATGACCGTCAAAATCGTGTCGTGTAAAACCGATACGTAATAACGTTTCGTTAAAAACGTTCAGTTTATCCAGACCGATCGGGACAGTGTAGGTACGTTATTTATTTTAATATTATACATTATTAAAAGCTTAATTAAGATGTCGCACACGTCAACGTTGATTAATTTCGATGAGCGATAATTTTCACTTCGTTTCATCTAAAATAAATAAGTTTCGCTGAAGTATCTCCATTCGAATGTAAAGTTTTCACATGTTGTGCGTAATTAACTTACGCATGGGGGGTTTTATTACAAGTCCGAATCAAATAAACTCGCTTGGTAATAATATTTTCGTCTATTATTCTGTTTACCTTGGCATTCAATGTTTCGCACTCAAAAAGTTGTCACCAAGTAGCACATGATTACTCTTTTTTTTAAATAATTGCACGGTAAAGTGAAGGCACTGTGCCTGATAATAAGTCACTGTGCAGTCCAAAGCAACGGCGACCACCGAGAGATACAGAACTGAGACAATCCTGTTACAAGGACCGACTTCTCCTATCAACATGTCATATTAAATAACAAATTTAATATATATTATGTCGGAGAATCGTGTCGATGTGATCATAGAATCCGTACTAATGACTTAGTATTCGTACTATTGACTGGGCATAATAGCAACACGTGTGCTCTGTGACCGCACGCACCATATAAGCAGGCAACGATCGGTTTGAAGGTCCACAAGTTCCGTGAACCTGTAAAAGCCGCAGCGGCTTCAGGGCCTCTAAGGCTAACAGTATAATCAGATCTAAAAAAAAGGTTTGAAGGCATTCTCGCTCGAGCTATCGAGTCGTGAAGACCTCAGTTAATAAGTCGACTACAAAAATTACTGTTCCTAAGTGTCGTCTCGCTCCGTATTTACAATCTATCGCTGTTACGCCAGCTACCATTTCATCTCGGCGTCTGTATGTACTTTGGCTGATGCCGGATTTTTATCGTTATAATTTTAGCATTGTGGCCGCAATCTCACCTGATCATAAGTGTGAATGTGGCCCAAGATGGTAGTGCAGGTTGTCGGAACACACTTATAGATGCTCGGCGACAGATTTTCAAGTTGAGGGTGGTAGCTAGCCAGGCAAACGATAGAAAAAGCTCTACCACCATGTCGTCGAAGCATAACACTATGGCGGTCGTTAGACGATCCAGTCGAACATAAAGTCACTCACGCTACGTGACAAGGTTATTTTTGTTATGACACTGAGAACACTACAATAACCCATAAAAATAAAAAATCCAATTAAATTTTTATGTAAATTTTTTTTTTTTTTTTAACTTACTAAACTGTTAGCCTTAGGGGCCCTATCCAAAAACAGAGCCGCTGCGGCTTTTACAGCTTCACCGGACTTGGGGGCGAGCGCTTAGGGCACTCAGCCGCGAAAGTTTGTGACGACCCGCACGAGGGTGCCAGAGTGGCCGAACCTCGGCTCGAGCGGTCGTCGCGAATACGAAAAGGTCGCGATCTATCTAATTCCCTAATCCTAAGAGAATTCGAACTAACTAACATATACTCATATGCACGTCACCCTCCTCCTCCTCCTGGGAGGAAGGAGGGGACCATGCATATGTGTATTTAGTAATCGGAATGGTTTTTCAACACTAATTAGCGCATTAGTCTAACTAGCGTAAAAAATAAAAAAAAAGGTCCCTTACAGAACCTATGTACTTGTGTGGTGTGCACGTGTGTGTGTTCATACGTGTGTAATGTTGTATGTGGGTAGCTAAGTGTTGCACGTATAGCGTCACTTGTATCGCGCGGGCGGCTGCCTAACCCAAGGGCTTCACACCGAGGAACGGACCTAGGCTTGGGTTGCCGCTAGAGAGGGGGGACGTGACGGGTGTGCGGGAGCGAAGTTAACCGCCCGTCCTCTGCGGAGAGAACGGTGGTTACGCGGGCGTGGGCGGTGGCACGCTCTGTTTGGAGAGACGGTGGAGTAGAACGCGTTTGCTGTTTCGATTTGCTCGAACGGGTCAGTGAAGATATTACGCGGCCGGCGTTTACTCCGGCAGGGATTGGGGTCGGGAACATATGAAGTTGCCGCTTTGATTAAGGGATTCGCGTGGTTCGACGCGGTGTCGAAATAAGAGCGAGAAAGGTGTTTGGCATAGGCATGTATCGAAGGAAGGTCCATATCTCTATGGAGATCTTCCATACGAACATACCAAGGGGCGCCGGTAAGGCGGTGAAGAAACCTATTCTGGATGGTTTGTAAACGATCCCAATTATATCTTGACATATGTGCGAACACAACGCAGCTATATGTCATAATCGGTCGGATACACATCTTATAGAGCGTATGCTTGTGTGTCGTAGACATTTTGCTTGCAGCACATAACAGAGGATGCAATCGGGCGAGGGTCCAGGCGGCCCTTTTCCTAACCAGAGCGATGTGGCGTATAAAGGAGAGTCTACTATCTAGGGTTACACCTAGATATTTGGTCTCCTTTACCCAGGGGATCGGATTACCGAAGAGTTCAAGGGGATGACCCTTGAGTTTTTTCGGTATAATTAAATATTATTAAAAAAATCTATTTTATGAGAACAAACCAAATGTACCGAGTTAGTTTACGATAAATATTTTGTCCCATTACGCGTTCCATGGACCGACCGTACATAAAACATAATGTGACACCGTAAATATAAGAAGCAATGGACTTACAAAAATGAAGACCCAAGGACGAACCGGATAATATACTTTGATATCGATGCTTTACTTACATACCCATAAGTTGTATTTTTTTTTAGACAATTATTTTTGTTGAGAGATAATTTCATAGTGATATTAGGGCTCCCTTTGTTGTCAGTATAAGTTAGCGCTTGCTCACAATTCACAAGTGAGATGAAATACCACTAACGTGTACACATACACATAGGATCGCGACCACCTTACACATAGTGAAAAAAAATCATAATATCAGCAGACATATCGATAACAGCCAAGTGTATTTTCAGACAGTCACTTCGATGACTTCTTAATAGTCCTTAACATCATTTTATGTCTGGATGGTCAGCTGGACCCGTAATAAAAAAATTTAGATGAACGACAAAATAAAGCTATACCTGATGTTAAGCATAGCATTCTGAAGCATGACAAGCCAGAGCAGAGTCACTATGACTGACTGCATGTGCTGGTAACGACCCAGTCGTGTAACGATGCCTTCCTGTCCGCGCATGTCCGGAAAATTACTTCTTTGTCCGGAATTCTGGGGTAATTCAAGAACGTCCGGAATAGTCACACAAATGTAGGAAGAATAATGAAAAACGAAATAAAAATAAATATCTATAAATAATCGTCCAAGTATCAACAATTGTAGTTTTAAAGAAACTGTCCGGTATTTTCTGAGAGTGCACGAAATCTTACCCAGATATTTTTTTTTTGATCTGGTAACCCTACTCCTAGCACCTTTCTTTATACTGGATATAAATGCAATATAGCTAAACCCTACCTTGCTAAAATTTACTATCAGAAGTACTGAAATCATTCAGCATACAAAAAAATAGCATTGATGTATTGCGAATGAATAAAGTTTTTGATTTTAATTGAAGCCTATTCATTACGAACGCCCTTCGCGTTATTATTGGCGATGACATCCAAGAGATATCGAACTAGTGGACGAGTGTTGTTTCATTGTACAGCGATGAGGTGTTAACGCGTTTAGTTCAATGACTACGTGTTACATTAGACACTCACTGTAACGTACTTAAAAAATGACTTTTAATTATTTACTTCATGGTATCGAAAGAACAACAGAGATAAATACGAAGCGGAGATTAATTAAAGGGTAAATTATGTGAGATCTGTCAGAAAGAAAAGCTTACACAATTTTTAGCCGATTTCAACGAACTCAATTCGAATGTATTTTTTTTGCCATAACTTTTTTGTTTATGAACAGATTTGGATGATTCTAATTTTGTTGAATAGGGGATACCTCAAAAGAGGTCCCATTTTAATTTCATTTCTATTGGATTCTCAACTTTGAAGATACACCAGGGAACTCTTCAAAGTCATTTAAGTTGGTTTTCTTTTTGTTAAAAATTGTTTTTTGAACTGTCAATCGTCATAGTTTTAATATTATAAATTGGTTGCTAACACAGAACAGGTTAATCTGTATAAAAGCAATATACATAATGAGATAAATAATAATTACAAATAATATGAAAATAAAAGTGTTAAATGAAGATGAATTCCTCTCTAAAATTACAGTTAAACATAACGTTAATAATATTATTTACTATATCAATTATACGTAATATACGTAACTTAGTTTGAACTTTCTCATGACAGGAAAGTTTTCTGAACCGTTGGCACTTTAGCAATCGTGAATGCATTTTGAAACTCGAAATGAAGTAAACTTATATGTATATTCAGTTATTTATCCAGTTACATTTGTCACTCTACCATCCTTAATTTAATTAACATAAACGTTTAGCTGTGCGTCTAATTCATTCGAAGTCATTAGTATAAGCGAATGGAAAGCCAGTTGCACCGATCAAGCAATGTCATATAAATTGAAGAAATAACGAGTACGATACATACATTGCTAATATTGGACTTTGAAAGTACTCACCATTGGAAAGTTTATGACTAATAATGTAATTCTATTTTAAGACACTTTAAAATACACCTAGTGGAATGAACATATTTAAGAGAAACTCATATGTTAACCATGTCTCAGCTTTCATAAGGAAGGAGTGAACTGAAATCGCTAAATGTATGTACTTAAATAATTATGTAATAAATAATACAGCTCTGAGTATTTATAGGGAACAATCTTCTAGAAGAAATTTTTGGCTGATTGCCTTCCGCGCTCACACCCAAGTTCGGTGAAGCTGTAAAAGCCGCAGCGGCTTCAGGGCTTCTAAGGCTAACAGTATAGTGAGTTCTAAAAAAAAAAAACTATTATTGACAAAATCATGCATCCTATATCATCATATAATTAACTGACCTAAAACAACTAATAATTGAGACGTCCCAACAATCTAGTTTAGGCATAAATAAACTATGTAATCCCATCGGTTAATCAACTAATCTATGACACGGGTGCACGGTGACGTCTGCGACATCGTTTATCGAGTCAAATTATATACGTACGCGCGGATAGCGACGCACAAATCACACAGACAGACGGACAAATTGCCAAGCCGATGTTGACATTTCAGAGCTCGATCACGATGAATTTGTAAGTTATGAAATTATGATTCACTAGTGGACGATTTAGATATTTTTGGAGTTATATCTGTTATGGTGCATTATGCAGTGCGATACGCGCTCGCATTTTAACAAAAAGCCTTTTATTTATTTAATTTTCACTAATAAGAAGACTTATAGTAATAAGATGTTGACACGCTACGCTTAGTGGTGAAACTGGATGTTGTGGTGACAGATTTTAAACTTAGGGTGGTAGCTCGCATGACGGTCATTAGAAAATAACCAACCGTGAAGCTATGGTTTCATCAGGATGTTTTCCTTCACCGAAAGTTCAGGCTCATCGCAGGGATCACCGGGCCATGATTGCTTTTCTGCATGCCCTATCTGGATTAAACATAGGACGTATATTATTTTTATTTTTAGTTGTAATTTGATCATTATTGTTAATTCGTAATGATATGTAGCTTCGATCCTTCCCTATGTTCAGTCTTACATAAATCTGACAACTAGTTTTAAATCGATTCATTCGTTTTTAAGTAGATGCGCGTCCTAACAAAAAAATATGGAAAATTATTTTATTATATTATAAAGGTGTACAGGATATTATAACAAGTAATGCAGATAAAACCAGCCAATAAAAACAGGCTACAAAAATTCTTGTATAAATGCACTGAAGTATGTACGTAAGTAATGTACTACTAGCAAAATAATACATATAATAATAGTTTTGAAATCTAAAGTCGTAGCGCAAAGAGCACGCGAGGAGCAAGAGGGAAACGTTTACTTGCAAATAAAGATTAATCATTCAGATAGAGGACCAATTGTTAAATTCTCGTTTCAACTAAATTTTACAAAAATTTAAGTTTTTTTTTAATTTAGTTAATCACTTATGAATTTTGCCAGCATTTATAACTCGAGGTGAATTCATATTTTTGTTATCACATAATTATTTTTGTACACGAGTAGAAATGCAAGTACGAATAACTGAAACCTCGCGTCATCCAGTAACTGGGCAACGAGCGCCAAAGATTGAATCAGAGTGGTTCGGAGTCAAAAAGCTCATCAATACAAGTATGACAAACGGACACGAAGTGAGCGAACGGACATTTATTAACTCGCACATGTATCACCGCATCATACGTTCATTGTGTCCCGTTTGCTTGACAGACAGACAGACATGAATCTCAATTGGTCGCGCACTCGCGGCTGTGCTCGCAGCCCGCGCCAACACATCACCACTAAGGGCACTCAACTCAGTGGCTTTTTCTTTTGACACTGTCATAGAATCAGATCTTTGCTTATTAGCCGTTGTTAATACTTTACTAAGTTTCCGAAGGATACTATGTAATTCTTTACGACAGAGTTTTTGCAAATTATCAATCCTTACTTACAATCAATTCCCAAAATGTTATCTCAAATTCCTATGGTATATAAGTTATACAAAGCAATAATTCCCGCATTAGATGTATCTAAGAGTTAATTTATAAATACTTGTATGTTATTTGTAGATAGTACAATATTGAGAGGGTAAGATGACGATTTGTAAACAGAATTGTCATAAAGAGTTCTCGGCCAGTGCCCGAATGAATATTTAAATATTATTAACTCTCAGATCTACCAACTTTCATGGTGACCGGTCAAACGGTTTAGGAGTTTATTATATAGTTATAGTTTATTTTTATATGTATAGAATTTACGAATTGTACAATTTGTATACTTACAAAATGATTTTTTGAAAATCGGAAACTATGATTAATAGCGAAAAATATTCAAAGGAGTCTCGCGCACGATTTTGATGAAAATAAAGCTGTATCACTGGATTAAAGAATATATATATTTCTAGCCAGGAATAGAACCTGTTGATTAATAAATAAAACACACCACTACACTATTGGCTAGTGTCACTAATAAAGATAAAATTCTGGTAAGTAATGACATACGGCAAGGCAGCTTAAGGGAGTTTCGAATTTGGATTAATACCTACCTTGCAACAGCAAAACTTTTATTTTAACGAGCCAATATAAAAACAAAATGTAAATGTTTATAATGAACCAAACCGCGGTTTACGTATAATAACAAAATACAGAGCTGCCTAGTCGTACAACGTTGACATTTGCATTATGCATTATCCATAAAAATTAAAAATATTCCCGTATTCCTAGTTAAATGCGCGAACAGCAGCTGCTTTTAACTTTGCTAGTGCCGTGGAATTGTTTCTTTTAGGGAACAAACACGTTTGCGGACGTGGTTAGGTTTTGCACAAATAGTAAATTTATATCCAAAAAATGTGAGGTGTTCAAATTCTACATCTGCTTTGAAGAGACCGGGTCCAAAAATGCAAAGTCTACACTCAAAAATGTTACCCCCACCACATACCGTCGTGCATGTGTTTTATATTTACAACCGAACTCGAGTTAACTCTTCAGATGTTTAATTACAACTCTAAGTGATGGTCTTGATATAATGCTCATTCTTTCTTGATCGGTTAACTTCGATCATGTGTTCACAACCTCACCGTTAGTTTTAAGTACAACGTGTATTATATATAGATACTAGCAAACGTCCCAATTTCGCACGTGTGTAATTTATAAAGTGATGTCATTTACGTTAAAAAAGCATGTTCAATTGATTAAAATTGATATTGATATTGAATTTAGTATTGATAGTTCATAACTCCATAGTTAAGAAAAGTGCGCTTAGCTCGCGACGCGTATTTTTTTTTATAACGCAAATCTGTAGACTCTTGGTCCAAACCTTTTTTTAAATGGGTGCTTTTATAATATTAAACATTAAATATTTGCTTGAAAAAAAAGATGCACTTGCAAATGCAGCTATGTGCTATAACTAAGTGAGCCTTATTACTATTAAAGAAGATTAATATTGTACTCAATTTACAGAAAATGAACTTGATGACGTTCTCGTCCCTATGTTTTAAAGCCATCTTCATGCCTCGAAACAACCACGATAGCATCAGATATAGATATCGTGAATCTATAATTTCCTCCCCTTGGTCTGGAGGATCACAACCGATTTAAAGGTCAATCCCTGAGACTCGTGTATCGTCAGGACGCGCGACCCCTCCCCAGTCCCAAAGCCTTTATTATTGCACCAGGTAGAGAGTGTCGAGGGGGTTTTCGGGGCATTTGCGCGCCTGAGTAACCCTCGAGTCTCAGGGATGTCACTATCGGTTTCGTTGCGTATATACCGTCGTAGACCTCACTGTACGCGTAGGCCACATCCATCGGGTTTCTATGGGTACAGAGAAGTTGTTTGGTAATTTCGACGATTGCAGTTGGTCGGCAGGCGACGCGTAATTCCTAGCCCGTAGGTAGGCAGCAGCGGTGCGGAGTGCCAGCTAACCGTTTCGCTGCAAGTAGTTCTTTGGTTGCGCGTAATTTTGAATTCGTGATATCTTCAACGGTATTCATTTAAATGATATAATTTTAAGGACGATATTAATCTGCATTAAATACCCAAGTTAACTAACATATTTATGTGGATAAGGATAAATACTGAATTTGACAAAATAGCTTCGCAAACCTAATATTTTTAATTATTGCGTTGAAGATAAAAATAATCACTGTGAGTCAATCTTAAGAGATAGACACATATGCCGTCACGGACTTTTCTCTAGGATTTTTGATTTATCTCATGTTTTAGCCAGCGTAAGCCGTGTAAACGCCCGAAAATCATTTTTTGGCTACTTGATTACAGAACATTGAATTTTCTCTACCTAACAACATTTTAATAAGATATCTAAGCAGATTATCAATTTGCCTAACATTAACTTCAAGGACCATGGCAGGTTTTACTGTCAAGAGTTTATTATAGGGTGGATCATTACGTGAATGACAGTGACGACTGGAAGTGACTCCCTATCTGTGCATCCACTAAGTACTTAAATAATTATTAACTTTAAAATATTTCAACACAATTATTTCATGCTCTTCTCGATGAGTAGGATGTTTTCTGAACCGGTTGTGTGAAGATCATAATTATTATAATTTAAAACTAACATAACGTAGCTGGATTAACACCCGTTCGCGGCACCAATCACAGGGTCGGTTTTTTAACGGACCAATGCACGGCTTCCGTATATTTGGTGCTTGCCTGGACAAAAGAAGTGTTAACGAAACATGAGTCTGTAAAAAGCATTGGTCAACGGCTGCCTCTATCATCAAAATTCAGTGTACCGTAGTATTATCGGTAAGTCGTGCATTATACTGTTTGTTGTGTGTTCGTAAACATGGTGTTAATTACAATATCGAAATCGTTTAACCAAACGTGCGTAGGCGGTTTGTTCTGCGCACACCAGTCGTAGTATTATAACATACAAAAGCGCATTTGTAGCCTTTATTTGCCTTTAAACTGAAAGATATATTTTTGATTTTGACGTAACTGCATAATATCTTCATTCATAAATTGGTTTCAGATACTGAGCGATGAGTTAGATTAATAATCAAGAAACATAACATCACACGGATCGATACAGAAGTCAGAAAAAAAAACAAAAGGTGATAAACACGACGAAACAAAAACTGCAAGAGGACAAAACTCGGTCGGGCAGAGGACTGCGTCGTTTTTCCATACCGTATCTTCATATCCGGGCGGAGGGCGTAGCCGCGCTTCACTTATAGTCAACCAGCCTGGATTTTCAATTAAAGCAGTATATACAAACAAATGTACTATGTTCACTAGGTCATTAGCTTAGTGGTCGTAAGCGATTCCCTGGTCGAGCAAAGTGATAATAGGTTTTTCTATTAAATTCTCAGTAGCAGCTCGGAGATTGACTTTTTGCCCAATTAATGGCAATAGGCTAGCCCCCTATTACATGGAACCTAAAAAACATACACGGCGAACTGTGGGTGTATATTAGTACACCTCTGCCCAACCCTTCGGGGATACAGGCGTGATGGTATGTTATGTTATGTAAACCAAAAGAATAAGATACAGCCTAGAGAACCCTCGAAGAATGTTTAGAAAGAAGTTTTATTTGAAAACTAGCTTATCCATAGACTTTGGGTGGCAGGACATGGCAATTTTGTCGACGAAATCAAAAACCATACGCCTAGTTTAACATGCGTCAT
The DNA here is from genome assembly GCA_033032175.1 of Saturnia japonica. Lineage (NCBI taxonomy): Eukaryota > Metazoa > Arthropoda > Insecta > Lepidoptera > Saturniidae > Saturnia > Saturnia japonica. The sequence goes on along the minus strand of CM065306.1, from coordinate 984,756 downwards.
AGTGGGACGCTTAGAAGTATCGCAATTCGGTATCAGCCACTATATATATCTCCAGTAATCAAGTGAGGTAGTAGGAAATCAGGAACCTGTACTCGACTGGTCGCAAACTTCATACATATGGTGATAAATATGGTGATTCTTTTGACTTGTCGCGTTTCAGGATCAGGCTGTTAATATATAACTGCCGAGAGGGATACAGGTAGCCATGACAGCGACGACGGGTTATGGATTGTCGATCTCTCGATGGTCGCCGTTGTATTTGGATTATACTGTGCTTACCATCAGTAAAGGAACTTTGCCTTGCTAACTTATAAAAAAAAGCTTTTGCTAAACAACGTCCAAAATACAAACGATTTAGATGTTGTTCGTCAGTCGAGCTCCTCGACTAGTAAAGCGGCTCACAATCCGAAACGCAACGTGTTTGCTGAAAGCGGGCTCCGTGCCGGTACCGTTGTTGTCTTTATCTGAAGACAGCGCGGTCTTGACAGCGGGCTACGTCTGTACGTTTCGTAAAACGCGCGCAAATTGTTCGTGAAAAAACGATCAACTCTGTAAAATCGAAGCGGCACGGCGTGGCGCGTCGCCGCCGCCGTGTTTTCATTCCGTTTTAACACTGTTTGTGATGATGTATTGCGAAAATGGCATGTTACTCATTTCTATTATAAAACCTTACAAACATTCTGGATATTTTGGTCACAAACTGAAAACTAGAGTTACTGGTGTTAAAATATTACCCGACCTAACGAAATTGCACAAATTACACTTTACTGAATAAAGAAACGAGAAACTTTAACGAGCTAAACCAGATCGTACCAACCACACACACAGTGAATTTCCGACGTATGTTTCACCTTTAATAAAAGAACATTTCCAAAGCTTTCAGATTTCCTCATGATGTGACTTACACAATTAGTCGATCGAGTTAATAATTAAATTTTGATGAGTAAGTGTACGAATTTTTTTTTAAATGCTTTGATACACGCTTAATTTTGAACCGGTGGAACTTGAGCCCATTCAACCACCACAACTTTACCAAAATTATTGAAGAGAGTCTACTTCAAAGTTACTTTGAAGTGGTTCGCTGTAATGTAAATGACTGCAACGCAACAGTATAAAAAATGATCCATTCACGATCATATCAGGAGAATTAAAGAAGTTTTTTTAAAAACTTTTCCTTCTCCAGTTGGCTTCGCAGAAACATTTGCCAGTGTCAACGTTTTATTAACTTCGAAGCAATTTATGATTCAAGTTCAATATGAGATCGTTTTTATGTTCTTCAATGTCTAAGTCATTGTGCAATTACATTTAAGTAACTTAAAAGTAAAGTGATGTTAGTGTAAGAAACCTGTCGAGAAGGATTCTGAGATTATTTGAAATTTCTCAATCATTTCAACGAAAAAGTAAAGCACTATATGACGAATAAAGTTCTCGCAAAAAGCCTTTCTTATAAACATAGTATGTGCCATTAAGTAGATATGTTTTATATTCAGTAAACGAAATCATTATACACAAATGTGCTTGTAAGAACATTAAATAAAATGTCGAAATAAAAATATTATAAAAGATATACATTTAACGTGCCGATCATAACATGTTATTTGTGTTCACCAATCAACATGGATATGTTTTCCAGAATTAACCACAGTTGAGTACCCTGTAATCCTTACTCTTCACGTATGTTCACATTTAAGTGTGTAAAGTCCGTAACTGTTGCGTTAATACGAAATTCCTTAAGGTTTTATTACAATCGAATCAGAATTAATGATACGCGACACTGCAGAGGCCCACCGGTCGCGGCCGCAGCGATAATGCGACAAAACAGACTAAAATTATCACCGCTTCTAAATGCGACAAGGACACATGTTCTAAACCTTTTGCATTTCTGCATAAAGAAAAAACTCGGTCAGGCAATTCGGTAAGATACGTAGCATTTTCTCGTCATTAATACTGGCAGTATGTTAAGATTAATGATCTGAAGAATTGCTTGACCTTATCCCATCATCTCCCTTCCGCTAATGAACGACGTGGTCTGGTCTACGGAACCACAACTATACGATAGCGCCCATCATGGGACAACGAATGAAGTTCTCTAATTATTACCTTTTTTGTACCATGCAGATGTGGAGTAGTCTTCCATACTTCATCCTTCTTCCACCCTTCAAACGAGGCGTGAAGACGCATTTCAGCGGCCAGCGTGACATTGACGACTGCCGCTGTTTGTGTCACCAACGGTTGTTTGTGAACTATACAAGTATTTGACAAGTGTGTATTGCCAGTGATGATACATGATATTAAGACATGGTCACTCAGAGAACTATGCTCGGAGTTTCTTAGCATAATAAACTGGGAAATTAAAAAATCCACACAAGAGCCAAAGCCAAAGCCCTTATAATTGCTAGACTTACGTGGCAGTGAAGCAAATTGCTCGTAGATGAAGACTTCTAGAATGACGATTGCGTACCATACGCAGTGTGGACGGACTAACCATAAGGTGGACCACCGACGTAATGAAGGTTGCGGAAAACCACTCGATGCGAACAGTGCAGTAACGATCGTTGTAGTGATCTCTTCGGAGGACTTATGTTCAACAGTGGACATTTTCCGGCTGAACGAATGGAAGAAATTTCAGATGAGAACGTTGTTCTGCAGAAGTAAATTTGCTACAACTTTTTTCCATCATAACACGACAACTAGTCATCGTAAGGATGAACTTACGTGGTACACATTATCTCGACTCGAATGAACCGGTTCACTTCGTTGTTCTTTATACCAACACTTCAGAAGTGGGATTAACTCCTGGTGTCTGTCTTTCCACCCATCTATAACTTGGGAGTCTTCAAGCGAAGAGTGAATAGATATTTGATAGGTGAGCACGATCCTTCGTCTGCCTCATTTTTATTTACCATCAGGTGTGATCGAGGTCAAGCAAGTAATTATAAAACTTGAAATGTTTTTGAATAATAGATCGTTCTTGGGAACTTGTGCTACTATTTTTAACCCTAAATATGTTTTATCCAATTAATACCTCTGATCCCGTGGATGGCATGGCATATATACCAATTTCACGTACATTTCTGTTATTGAAGGGTTAAAATAAATACAATTTAATTTAATGTTTAGGTCCCCTTCGTTACCGCAATGAGATATTGAGCATAGGATGGGGATTCAAAAACTTTTAGCACCACTGTAACCGACTCACCCGCCGATGTGAATCCGTCGTTAACCGATACCAGCGGTGACCAGTGACTATAAACTTTTTATTATCATATAACGTCAGAACGTCGCGCGTCGCGTCGGTTCGTCCAATCGAGCTTGTTCTCCGGCCAACATTAATGCTTAAGTTATGATTAAGTCTCAACGTTTTCGCATTATCGTATTTTAGATTCAGATAGCATCTAAAGATGTCGACTGACCGATCGTTTAGTTTTACTTCTCATTTGCAATATTTATAACTAGAATCAAGAAAACCGTCCCGTCAGTTGTTATTAATTATTATTTTAGTTTTGTTTTCTTTTAATGATTAAACGCATCTTCTCACGGACAATGCACGATGAAGCTTGCCGTAACACGTTTTGTTTTCGGCGCCGTAATACTACGCTGTCATCTAATTTCTTTCGTTAGATAATGTGCGAACATTGAAATGTTTACACAAAACTGGAGAAAAACTGGCTCAGTTAAATATTGATTCAAATCTTTTTGAATATTTAATTATTTCGTTGAAAATTTCATCGTCGTATATAGATTTGTTCATTGACTACGGTAAACCACACGTTGTATAAACATATATCTGTACACTTACCATCATTCTGACCATAAACCTATTTACTAACGTTAGAAAATAATAAAAATGTATATCATGTAATAACTAGTAAAAAATCCTACCAGAAACTCGTTGAGATCTAATGATCTAATTTGTGATTATAATTGACCCACTATTGTATAAATACCTCCACATATGAACGGTAAGTAAATCATTCCAAGAGCTAAAGTTTTGCTGATATAAGAACTACAGATATTTCTATTTAAAACATGTCAACGCAATCTGTAAGATCCAGAGCCTATCACGAAAATAAGAAACCGAACTTATCTTAGACGTTATCGAGTATCAACATCGTACCTGCCAGCTCTAGTGTAGACGTCGATGCGACGGTATCGATATGAACGACTATCGACTATCGATACTGAGCGCATGTCACGTGTCGTTGTCATAGAAAAATGTTATCGACACATTCGACATGATACGGCGAACCCTATCCCGACTTTTTCGATTAATACTTAGATCTTTTGCAAAACAAATTTTTTTTTTTTTGAGAATTTGATAGATCGTAAAGTAAACATAACATAAAATGTCGCCTGTATCTCCGAAGGGTTAGGCAAAGGTGTACTAATGTACACCCACAGTTCGCCGTGTATGTTTTTAGGTTTTTTATGTTTTTAATAGGGGGCGAGCCTATGGCCATTAATCACAACAGCTGATCCCCTAAATATCCCTATTTTGAGGACATTAGAGTATGAACACACTTTAAAAACGCTGAGTTTACTTTACGCTGCTTCTGCGTACACACTAACGAATACTGACAAAGAAAACAAAATAAAAATAACGTACAATACAATCGAGGAATTCCCCGTAAAACATAAACGAAAAGGATTTATCTTGGGAAATTTTAATTGCCTAGCTTTTAATTTAAATTATTAAAAAAAAACGTTGTTCGAAATTGTTCCGCATCGTAATGTTTTCTAAGACACCACTTCCCCTAAATTACGATACGTAATACTTTGACGCCCCCTAACGAGATTCTGCAAATCTTCTAAGAAAGTTTAAGTAAGAATATCACCATAAAAAGTGATTTGTCTAGTGGTAAATATAACTTTATCCTGTATTAATTCAAGGCGTAAATAGAAATATGTTCGAATTCATTCATTCATTCCTAAATTATCCCTAAAAATCCCTACGTACTAAATTTAAAAACAGTAAAGTTCCTTGTAGGCAATATGCTTGTCTGAAGCAATGATGGGTCACTTAGCACCGTGTACGGACTCCGCGTCGATCAACGTGAGTTTGAATCCCAGCAATGAGCCTGAACTTTCGGTGAAGAAAAATATCGCGATAAAACCATGGAATGGTGATAGGGCTTTTTCTAATACCTGGCTACTCAAGTTGAAAATCTGTCGCCAAACAACAACAGGTGTATTCCGGCAGCTGCACTTGAGAGCCAGCCGTCCACTAGGCTTAGCGTGCTACCATCTTGGGCCACATCGTCACTTAAGATCAGGTAAGATTGTGGCCCCAATGCTAAACCTATAACGATAATTAATTTAATGTTTTATAAATAATCGGTCAGTGATGGATACTTTTACTAAAAAAGACGTGCCTTTTTATTGTGTTATACATACTAGAAACTTGATTTTTTACAAAGTATGAGACCATAAACGTTAGTATTTTAATATTTATTTCCAATCTATAAGCCAAACGATTTTTGAGAATAAAAACAAACTGTATTATAATTTGTTACGTAATAATTCGTCGTTAAATTTGAAATGATTCTTTGATTTATTCCTTATGTTTAAACAAAGAATTATATAGCGATTTTAATAAAATATTTACATTTTTTATTGCTCGTTCTGGAATTTTCGCTCAAAAATGTATGAATTATTCACTATTTGATTTGCTGTTTGGCGATCTTGATATTTGCAATTAATTTGTTGTTTTTGCTGGTGTTCTGCTGCGGCACAGTGTAATAAGATATGCATATCTGTAAGGAGTTCACAGTCCTCAACTTGTGATGTATTTGTTAATTTAATATTATATGAATGCGTCGTTGATGTGACAATAAATAAAGTTCCTCCGTACAAAATTTCAAGACTACAAATTTTATTTTTCTCGATAAGTACTCTATAGGTTTTCAGAGTCGATTAGTAAGTAGGATTTTAATTGTAATGGGCCCATCTCTTTATTGGGTGAAAAGATTCTTTACAGCAATATTAGTTATTAGTCCTTAGGTTTTTTAAATCGTTTAAAATATGATATTAAATTCAACTGTATACCGTCTTTTACTCAAGTCCTTTTCAAGAAAAGGGGTCTTCACACACGGACAGAAGGATAACAAAGTGATCCTTTAAGAGTTTAATTTATTTTATTATGAGGTACGGAACCCTAAGAACATATTTTATTTTAGATAACTACAAACTTATTTTGTATTGTCTTATAAAGTAAAATTTATTCTAAACATAAAATTACACAGATATCTCTAGTAGGTATATAGATTATCTCGTTTACTCTTTACTAGAATTATACTGTGCGCAAGTAGTACCTACTAACATATTAAAATTATGACAAAATTTTATTTCCCAAATTCTCGTCTACTTCATACAAAAAATACATTATTAGTAACAAAATAAAAACTGGGATAAATAATTTTTATTTGGATAAAAATACAGAAATGCGTAAAAGACCAGTAGGCCATCGATTACGTCACACAAATCAAACAAACCAACCGTGTGTGCGTGGCTGCGTGGGCGCACACAATTTGCATAGCTTCATTAGGGCAAGACCGCACGGGCGCGGGCGGGCGGTATCAGTTGGAGCGTTATCAACGCCGGCGTACACTGAGCTTTAGTGTATTTATTTTTATTTATCGTTAATTAACCGTGTGTGAGGTCCGACGCCTCCATTATAATTGAATCCAGATACCGAATTAGACTTAACGAAGGTACATACAAAACGAGTTGAACTATATTAACCGTTTAATATTAAAATTTTGCTCTTTTAAATTAATCTAGTACGTAACTTTAGGAAATAATATCTATAATATATTTATTTTATAATGAAGTTACTTACCTTAATACTAAAATAAAACAAAGTTGACTGCAAATAGATCTGTTTTACAATATTTAAAAAAAAAATCTAAACCTGAAATAAGTACATCATTATTTTGAAAATCACGATATTATGTTTTCGGGTGTAATTTTAAGTTTCGTTTTAGTTTGAACTTTATTTTAAGTTACTAATTGTTATTTCTCACTTTAATAGTAAATGTTATTTAAGTACTTATATCGAAAATAAAAGTTAATATAAATAATATATACCCGTCCCCTTATATTCGTAACATCGTCGTATAGTTCGTCCACATTTTCTGCGACTCGCAAGTCGCAACGCACACAAACCCTTCAAATTTTCTTATACGAGTTTTACATTCCAAACTACTCGTCTAGTAGAATGCAAAGAAGACATTAGTTCAGTCTATGCTCAGACTGAACAAAATAATTATTTAGATCGTTAGGAATAATGTAGTTACATGTAAAACAGAGCACAATAAAGTTTTTTTATTTATTATTTCACGGCAAAGTCTTTGTACATGCTGGTGAGAACAACGACGACCATAAAGAGATCTGCAATCCAACGCTGGTCGTCGTTATCATGCCAGCCTACAAGCCTTCGGGAAGCTGTTTATCACAATTTATGGCTATCCATTGAGGTATTATTTACTACGTACTAGAAACGGCGCGACGCCTCAACCAGATTGTTTGAAACACACGTTCGAGTGCATGCACTCACACTTACATAGTCTGCGCCGGGCACTTGTTGCGATTACACGTTCGAGTGTGTTGATACTGTTTACACAACTCCAGAAACACAAGTAAAAGTTAAGGAGCAATATTTCATCAGAAAGTTCAATGTATTAATGAGCGCGTGTCCCGCGCCCCGCTGTATCAACTGGAGCACAAGTTTTGTTCGTAATAGCTGTTCTATTACGTAGTACATAATACTTAAATGTTTCTATCACCCGGCAAGATTAGTAATTATAGCATGAAAGATCACGCACCGCAACACGTTACGATTCAGTCAGACTCAAGAGATAATAGTAGGCCGGGTTATCAGTCTAACTACTGTATGACTTTTGTCAGCATGTCTATCAACAAAGAAGCGCGTGAGTGTGCGCAGTCGGGTGGTCTCGTCAAAATTGTTTGAAACACCAGAGAAAATCTTGGTGGTCGACTGATTTAGACAAAGGAATGTGAATTCGATCTCAACGAATTTATCGGCATTCTCGTACATTGACTAATGGAATTAGTAACACTGTTGGCTGGCGGTAAAGAAAAACATCTTAAGGAAACCTGAACGCTTGAGAAATGTTCTTATAGTAACAATGTATGTGGGAAAAATATATAAATCTTTATTTCTCTGTGTTTGATATCGCCAATATGTCGAGGACTGGCGTGGTGTTTAAGCCATTGCCTTACCTTAAGAAAAAGCCGATGCCCAGCAATGGGACACTAACAGGCTGATATTATTGAACATGCGTGGGAATGCACTTTACTCACATTTCCAAAGACCGAGAAATCAAGTTCTGTATTTCCACATTACGTAGTGGACCAACACTGGTCGGTGGCGTACCACCCATTTCAAACCGTTCATGTTTTTCTTCACCGTCGACAACTAATTCAAACGTTAATACTTGTTATGACTACTCTGAAGAATTCGTTGGCGCAAGCAAACGCTTGGCCCTGGCGACATGGTATAACCCATCTATCGTTCAACTTGAATTTTATCATAATAGATTTCTATTATAATTATTATGTTTATTAAATTAAACATGTTTAAAATACAAACAAATACATCAGACCTTCTATATAATTTATACAACGGCCTCTCTAAAACTTTCTAATGTTCTAATTAAAACAGTGGATCACGAATATTCATTGTGATCCATAGTCATAAACTGTTTAAAACACTGTGGAATGTTTATCGATGAACCTGTTACAAAAATATTTTTACATAAATTAACTTTATTTACATAAGTATACCATTGTTTTTTAATTCAAACCATTTAAGAGTTTATGCCAATTTTATTACAAGATCCACGCACGTCTCAAATGAATGATGACCACTGGCTATTTTATCTTGTTTACTGTTATGTAAGCTTATCAAGATTCATATTTTTTTAAATATATATAAATTATATTGCTGTAATGTACTTTATATTAAGTACCCATTGTTGTGGGGTATTCACAAATCGTCGTAATGCCCAATCGTAAAGACCAATGCGAAAGTTCCTAAGGCTAAGTTGATGTTTTAGCTGATCTCAAAAGGTAATGCGCAGAAAGAAAACATTACTAAGAGATTCTCTTTGTATTTATAGTTCTAATATGGTATAGGGATCGAGAATCAATTATTCCCCCAAACAATCTGCATTATTGCATAAACATATTCAAAAGGAACATTTCACTAACACACTATCACTGAAATCTTAAAATTATAATTAGCTAAGTTCAATATATAATATGCGGGCTACCGAGCTGGGCTCGGTGTCTTATAAAAAAAAACACCTATCTAGTAAACTTGGAATATAAAACATTACCTAATTGCAAAGTTTCGTCGAAATCGTTGGAACCGTTTTCGAGAAACCAATTACAAATATTATATACAAGAATTGGTCACTTAATATAATAAGATATAACATTTCCCACAGCATATTTTACATGTGCAACTGTAGTGTGGTTTAGACTCTTGTATTAGGCAAAATTACTTTAACCAACTAACCTGAAATGTTGAACGTTACACTCAACGATAAATACGTTAAAAAATTATGAGGAAAACTTCTCAAATTCAGCGTATTATAAGTTTTATTTAATCACATTATCACGAATAAAACGCCGGAGAAGATTAAAATTCCCCTAACAAATATGAGCTAGAAGTAAACAAATAGACAGCCGTTACGTTTTATTATTATAAAGAATAATATTATTATCAAACTGATGATTACAAGTCAACAGAAACACCCACATATCTAGTACATAAAATTCCATATTGAACGAAATTACAGCCGTTTTACATAAAACATGAGTGATAGTATGAGCCACAGTCCGCCTACATTTAGGTAAGTTCATCGACATCGATGAAGACGTTTAAACACGTATCATGACTTAATATTTGTAAATAGATGTGCACCGGACCTAAATGCATACCGTGCGTCGGTGGACAGTGGACACCGATCCTCATGGCGTAAGTCACGAGATAAAATTTATCTATCTTTGTATTTTTAATCGAAATAAGCGTCTAAAAAGCACGGTTAATTAAATTTATTTTCGTTTACTTTTTGTGATAAAATTATGAGAAAACCCTAACATTAAATTCTTAAAGTTCCGATACGGTATATATTTAAAAAAAGAATGAACATTAGTACCTATATCAAAAGCTAAATAAACGAAATAACTGGCAAAAGATTCTACATTTAAAAAAATATTAAACAAGATTAAACGATTTCAAACAAATTGTGCACCGATTACGTGATATTCAGTGTAAATCAGTATTTCTTCTTCACTCTACGTTAAATCTTTCTTCTCTTTCATGTAACGAAATGTGTCTAAACGTGACGCAACCTAAAAATTTCACTGTTAAATCTCGTCCAATTATCGAATCACCACCTAAGAAGTTTGACTTTAAAAACTTCTTTTTTCGGACTGACTATACCGTTAATAGTATAACTTAACTATCAATAAATATTATGATTTTATATTTCTCGTCCTTTGTCCTTTTCATAGTTATACTACATTTATATTTAGTAAATAAATTATTATTATTACTTAATAATATAATACGATGTGCGTTGTGTTGTTATACATGAGGAAACTTTATTGGTTTATGAGTTTGTTATTTATGATTCGTTTTACGCATTATAATCTGTATGTTTCCCTTAAAAATAAATAAATGACCAGGACAGCTTCACCAGACTTGGCACTTATAAAACACAACTATTGTTTTATTATGCAAACATCGCTCGGCGCACATGGCTCAGTCCACACGCGGTGCGTATTCAACCCACTGGCCAAGTGGTCCAACCCGACTGTATACTTAACATACCGCATGATAGAACACGACGGGTCCCGCTGTAATCCATTGTTGTTTATATTAACGTCGATTACTGACGCTTATTGAACGTATTTTAATGTCACAATGGCATATTTTCATTAAACGTGTCGATAAAACGATATAATTAAAGTCAATATTTGAAATATAATTTTTGTAATGGGATTTAAGGAAATTTTATGTGATTTAATTGGTAATAAAAATTTATAGCATAATGTAAGTCCAAGGTTTATGATCATTTATGTGGCATATAATATATGCCATAATCTTATATATTTATTCTTCGATTATTTTATGCATATAAGTTTTTACATAATTAACACCTTTGACAATAGTAAAGAATAAAATTACGGTCGTAATTCTCATACAAATGTATTAATTAATATAATTAACTTATTTCGGCGAATCTAAGCGAGGTGGTTGCCACTATCATTGCAATAATTAAATCGTAAGGCGCTGTGGAATATTTTTTTATAAAAAATACATTAAAAATGACACAAAAGAACACGACAACAATAAAACACGACTATAAAAATATATTTCTCTCTTTTTAATTTTATATGATTTTCGGACGTTGCGTCGTACTTAAATACGATATAGCATAGGTCACTCCAACAATTAAGACTAATTTAAGGACACCTCGTATCCGAAAATCCATCAAGCCGTTTAGGCTACAGAGCGTGCAAAAGAAATAGACATACATACGCTCGAAAACATAAAATAATTCAGCTATAAAAAGCTGTTTCTAAAAACACTATAACAGTTAAAAATAGAGGCCATCGAAACAATAAATCGAACAACAAAAACGGAAACAGAGAACAAACAAATCTCTAGCGAAACGAAACGCGAAATTGCATGCAAGGCGTTGTTAATACACGAGTTGAGTTGACGTGTCGCGACGGAACGTGACGTGACGCGACGTGACGTCACTTTGCACAGATATTGCATCTCACGGCTTGCTTCTTCTCTACTCTTTGTTTTATTCTACGAGATTACATTAAAACCTCCTATTCGGTATATTTACAGTTTGCAATTATTTCTTCTTTATACAGTGACTAACTGTGCCCCACGGTTTCACCCGTGTTAATTTTATCCGACAAACACTGCACCGCAAGTTACGCACCCGTGTAAGCCTATCATAATTGTTCTCGCTTCCCGCAAGTACAAATTATTTAAATTTTCCATTATCCCCTAAACTATGTGTCCAAATAACATGGTATAAAGAGTAAAATTTATCTTCATAAAATTGTCTTTATGGTGAAGTAACTTTATTTCGTAAGAATTAATATGTCATACCTAAAAATTTTCGCAAAATACTTTATTATGACTTATGTATAAGAGATAGGCGTACGCTATCGCAGACTTATTTTAGATATACTAAGGACCAATATTTTTATAGAACATTGTATTTACATATTATTAACCATTACGCCAGCGCACGCGGATAAAGCAGTTCGCGAACACTTCCACTTCCGACTTACTTAACAAAAGTCAATATTTAAGACTAGCTGAGAGTTGTAGCCTAATGTTAGATGGCCTACGCTCGTGAATCTGGGTATCATTGACAAAAAGAATTTTTCGAATCCGACTGATAGTTCCCGAGATTAGCGTGTTTAAATAAACAGACAACAAAACTTTTTCGCTTTTATAATAATATTAGTACAGATAATAAATATCGATTTAAACTTTTAGTATACGGTCCAAGAAAGTAGAGAACGTGACGTAAAAATTCACTCACTGCTCATCAATTTATTTTGGTTTTACTCGTAAAATACTTGGTTTTAATCTAAAAAAAACGATCACGTTGTCTTCATTATATAAAAAGGTATTAAAGTTTTAAGAACCTGCGATTTTTATAAGCACTACGCGATCAGCGATATGTCTTTTTAACGTGGTGTTAACGTAATAAACACCTCAGACGAAGTCGCGGGTATCAGCTAGTACATAATAAATCTTTTAAAAGTGCAACAAAGTTACTCTACTTCAGTCGACTACGAAAAATTCCTGTAGCTTTGGGGAGAGTATTTTTCGATGCGAAATATGCACAGGCCTATCCCGAAATGACCGGATCTCCATTCATGATAGTCACGTTCGAATCTGACCCAAAACTTGATCACCCCATTCCAACCTACTCTTCGTATACTAATGCAGACGTACAAATGAGCCTCGAGTTAGGCTTTTTAACCCAACGTCAATATTTACCAATTAACTAGTGTCGTTGCATAATATTTTCTAAAAACGAATACAACCGCCCTGAATAAACTACCCGCCGTCGAGCGACGTCGCCCCTACCCTAACGGACAAACAGAACTGTACGACTTGTTTCTGTGGGCCTCTGTCCGCTTCAGGGCTATACCCTGACCAAGCATTAAGCCACCGAAGTCATTCTGACGACTTTCTGAAGAATGACACCGCACCGAGATACGATCATAACATAATATTACTTCGTTCATTATTGCTCTAGCAACCTGCCCCGGCTTCGCACTGGTAACAAAGTAATTTATACAACTCTATTAATGTACACGACGAATAAATACTAGTAATGCCTCCAGTCAGCATAAATTTTTCCGATATTTTCAACAATAATCGTCATATTTCAGCCAACTTACATAAAACCCTTATGAATTATATACCTAAACCTTCCTCACGAATCACTCCCTTTATTGATGAAAACTGTATGAAAATCCTGACAAACCGACACACGCGGCGGGGGAACGATTTATAATATATTATGATGATTTTGGCTAAATATCAGCATATGTATTTACACAAACATATGGCTGTCTTCAAAGTTTACCTTTTACCGTTACTAATCGACAAACTTGACTTGCCTATATAGGTAAATCAAATAAAAAAGTTATAACTAAATGACTGATATTCCCAATAAACAAATCCATTCCAATCACAAAGCACTAATTAATCCCAACAAAGTTTGGCTAGACGAAATTGAAAATCCATCAGTTCACCGTTTCCGTTGGCCTGACCCCGCCATTGTCAGTAGGGACAAAGAAACGTTAATCGTCCGCGGATAGGTATACGCAGATTCGAATCCATTGTCGCCGCTATTGTCCGCGCCTGATGCGAAAACGCAAGGGAACTTATTACGAAAACCTTCTGCTTTCACACGCACTGCGCTGAAAAAACGGCACGTGTTATCGCGGCTACCAACGAATGTTTGATAATAATATATTATATCTAAAAAAAATTTAACAGCATGGTATTAAATAACAGCAATTTAAAAGTAACAATGAAGAAATATTCATTTATATAGTAATTTTATTACATTGTACAACCTATATTATCACTTATTATAGGTTAAATATTTAGATAATTTAAGCAAACTACTTCGGCCCATTAAGTAGGGCCTTAGTACATAAGTACTTAGTACTTATGTACTACCAAAGAAAAATAATAGACAACAGGAGACTGCCTAAGCTAAATGGGAAAGGTTAACTCAGAAAGATACGGTCAAATAGAACATTTATCTATTTGACTGTATTTATCTAACTGGGTAGATGAATAAAATAAAACAGATAAATGAATTCCCCTTTCATATGAAGGGAATACACGAAAAGAGCCTCTTCAAATGAAGCGAACCACATTATAACATTCAAGCTACGCTGCTAATTCGATAATCACCCCCACAAGCCAAGACTGTAATATAAAAGGGTCTCAAACATCTATGCGACCCATCAAAAATCAAATAATAATATAAAAAGTTGAAGATAATAAAATATTATGCTCTTTGTTTAGTTATTCGAGAACCGCTTTGCGTTTGAAACGTTCAGTGCGTATAGTGTTCACTTCGATTTAAATTTCCCATCTCCCTCTCGCTCGATCTCATTGAAGTGTTGCCGAAGATGATCAAGATAATGAGCTTCGGATATCATCCCGTTTCCCCTATTGTTTGCCCGTTCGCCCGATCGACGCATCCGTTAAAATTTCTGTGCCATCTTCAGTATTGGTATTGCGTTGATTTTTAAGTCTCCGGTGTGAAGTGACGTTCTTACATAATAATACAATTAATATTATGTCTAAAGATACATGTGTGTGATGCATAGGATATGTGTGCTAATTATATTAATATTTGCAAGTAAATACGTAAATAGCACAAGTTATTATGACTATTACACAAAGTTTTATAGAAACATCTATATACCTACGTGTTACTTGAACTATAAATGTCTGTGAACAATTATTACACGGTTTTGTACTGCATTACACATTAATTCATAATGGGTAGTCCTCGAGAAGTCTTTAGGGTTGTCGCTGAAATTAAATAGAAAATGTGAACTCCAATTTTCATATACATATATTGCGATGACAAGGGATCAGAACAAGGACGTTTAACTGTATATTACTTTAAGTTTTCCAGTTTTGTTTTTAAATCCAATTTAATCTTAATATTATGTATATTGATATGTTAAAAGTTTTTGCTCAGTTAGTATTAATATAACCACCCCATTGTTCAATAAAGAATTTAAAGATAATAAAAATAATATATCTCTCATCATCGGCTTTTTTTTGTCCACCGCCAGCAGTGAACTAGCCAGTGCTAGCAGTCTAGACATAAGCCTTCTCCAATGTGCCCTACTCAACCGATAACTGATAATTCCCAAAATCAACTTATTTCCGCTATCATCTTCATTCAATCGTTCACTGCCACTTCAGCTTGCTGATTCTATAATTATGTAGGCGTTTCTATTTTTAAAACCCTTAAATAATTCAAAATTAATCAAAATCCATCGCAGCACGATCGTACATATGAATACAACATTCAAAAATTTTAAAGTAATTTGACAACCCTAATGACAATGCTCGATGTGATTCATGCGCATGCTCAACTTTCGCATTTAACCTAACGCACGTTTTTGTTGCAACCGAAAATCGACCTAACCGCATTAATAATTTAGAATGCATTTCCGTTGATTAGAATCCGAGTGCCTAATTCCGACAGATAGCAATTGTCTCAGCGGCAAAGATTAAATTGATTTATAAGACAGAGCATGTCCGTCACCCGGTTTCTCAGTACGGACTCATAAAGAACAACGTTCGTGATCGTTTCTTCAGTTTACGCCGTACCCTTTTGATGTGATGCTAAATCAAAGGTGATTTATTGGCGGGAATTCGCAAGCCTACGCTTCCTGGACTTTTATTTGTTCAAAATGAAATGGCTATTCGAAATTAACACAAAACATGGTTCCAATAAACAATTAAATTGTAAAACAACTACAAACGTTGCTTCCTATGCTTTGAATGCCGAATACACAAAATCACCTAAAGTTCATTTAACTTGAGTTTATGAGCCTTACTAGCAACCCGCCCCGGTTTCACACAAATAGCAGAGTAATACATATTATACATATAACTCTATTGGTTAACGCGGCGCACGTCACTAAAGCTCCCATTCGGCATTATTTTATTCCGAAATCTTCAACAATCCTTCTCATATTTCAGCCAGTTTACATAGAACCTTATTGAATTATACACAAATGATTAAAACCGTATGAAAATTCGTTTGGTATTTTTTGAGTTTACCGCGTTCAGGTAGACAGACAGACGCGGCGGGGGATTTTCTTTTATATTTTAATGTGATATTTTCTGAGCATTTAAATATCTGATAACGTCTAGCAATGAGTAGCATACAAGCGATCTCTACAGGTGACTGTCATTCATCATCAGCCAGGATGCCGTTCTGCAAGATTTGTTGTGTAGAAGTGACGCTAACAAAGAAATCAATTTATTATCATTCTTAACAAAGTTTTAGAGTGTTTACATTGTTTCTCATTTACAAAATAAAATTACCTTTAGTTTTGCTACTTAAAATTATTTAGTAATAGAATATAATCTGAATGCATTAGTATTTAACATACTTTACTTCCCTATTATAGTTGTATCCAATAATCCAAGTCTTAAGCTTTCACGTCTAAAAGATATACAGTAAATCATAACTGCTATATTATTTAACGAAACTATCCATTCTATACCTCATCTATATATTTGTTACAAAAATGAATCACTACGAAGACACAATTCCACTATACAATAACATCTAAAATCTGGAAGAGCTATAAAAAATGTTGTCGCTGTAGGTGATGTAAAAACTATTTTCTATTTGCTGTTTGCGTTTTTAATAAGTCCGTAAAATAGAATAAACGGTAATCTGTTTATAAAAATTCGGATCGAAAAATGTTAAATATATTTTTGCAAAACAATGATATATCTTTAATTTGTAAATGAAATTACGTCTTGGTACACCATCTCCTCATATAGCCTTATTAATAATTTAGTCCGTTCGATTCTAAACTCACGCAAGTCTAAAAATAAATCGAGTACATCAAGGTGTCATCTATGATAAGGCCAGGACATATGTACCACGTCGGCCAGCATCGCACTGCTCGACGACATCAGCAATGTCGTTGTGTTGTTCAATTATTAACCCGACATACACCATACGACCGCAAGTAGAGATAGGCTGTGCATCATCGATTAAAATAGATGAATAATGCAGAAATATCGATTTAAACATTCGACGTATTCAATGCATTCACTGGTGTTTAAAACTGATTATCAACTAGCTTTAAAAATATTTTGCTTATTTAACTGGTACCAAATGCTTATATGTGGGAGAACGGGCGGTAGAATTCAAAAGTATTAATTGAAAATGAATCTGGACATTGTAAAAATAATAAATAATAATCTTAATATTACCTGATAATTAGTGTAGACAGTTCAGAACATTGTCCACAGTCCTTACTACCGTATTTATACCACGGGTTGCTTGTCAAACTAGCTTGTGATTGGTGAGAGAGCGCATTAGTCAATTACACAACTATACCGCAAGTCCACGCACTTGTACCGGAATATTCACACATAAATATAATGCGAGAGACGCTGACATGTGAAACAAGTAACTGTAAAGTGTAAAAGATATAAGATTATTTGTAAAATACCGTTATATATACAGTACAATCGAAAAACAATATGTTTATACAAGTTACTACGTAACTAAATAAATAGTAAAAGATAGCAATATTTTGATTATTACTTTTAGGTACTATTGCAAATATACCATCATAATCGGTTTAGATACTTAGATTAGATATAAACGCTCCGTAAGACAAAATTAATAACTAATTTTGTTATAATATGTAATAATTTTGTATTTATTTATATTGTTTCGGCATAACTAAAAACATCGACATTTTAAAGCAAGTACCGGCATCCCTACACCCGCGCGGACCGATTCGTCGCATGTCACGTCCAGTGATACTAGATCCGTGTATGATTTATAAGGACGCTCGTACATTGCTGTTTGACAATCGCTCTCCTGGTACGAAGTACAAATCAGCCTTTCCCGTCTAAAGGTTACCTGTCGATTTGACTATGCATTTAGTTCAGACACAACCGACATCTGTTGAAAACCCAAGTTAGAATAACATTTACAAATTCAATACTTTGTTCTATCTAAGTAATAACTTAACATTTACCTATATCTCCTTTTGGCTCGGTTTTATTAAACTATTTATTTTTATTGTAAAATGTGGTCAGTGTGATGGTGACACCAGAAGCATCACATACGTATTGCTGACCTCAGCAAGGAGCTCATGGTGCGGTATTAAGCCCTATCGTTATATTTTAATTTTGCCTATTTATCGTTTATAGGTTTAGCATTGTGTTAGCATGCTAAGCCTAGTGGAGACTGACGCAAGAACAGCTGCTGGAACACACCTATTGGTGTTTTATGGTAGCTAACCAGGCGGGCATTAGAAATAGCCCTACCGCCATGATATGATTTCATCACGATGTTTTCCTTCACCGAAAGCTCAATTACAATAATATCACTTAATGTTTAGAACAGTATGGTCGAAGATGTACGCTAACCCTGGAACGGGAGTAACTTTCAAATGCAGAAGTAATTTAGAAAAAAAAAATGTCAGACATTAACCCTAACGAATATTAAGTACAAATGCGAAAGTACGTTTGTTTGAAAGTTTGTCACGGCTAGAAGGGTTGTAATTTTTAGCATAGCAGTCCAATGTGTCATGGAATATGATTTAGGATTCCATTTTTTAAATATAATTTACGCCCAGCAAATCGGATGGGTAACAACATATATCAATAAACAATTTAATAGAAAACAATTAATAAAATTAATCAATTAAAACATAATCACTTACGTTGTAGCACCGGCTATGCTATCAGTCACACGCAATCTGGGAACAGAGAAAACAAAACACGATAAATATCGGAACACAATATTCTAAAAAAAAACCATGAGAGCAGTTCATAGTTGGTAGAAGTGTAACCTTCAGAGAACATAAAAATATATTCTTTAAAAACTCTTTTTAAAAATACTAAATTCAGCGGAACTCGAACTATCGATTTGTACTGTACATACAACAGTGCCGTACAAGTCTGGTCGTCACCTAGGCTATTTCGACAACGATCATAGTCGCGAATAACAGAACTTGAATTAACAATGTATAATCTATACTAATATTATAAAGCTGAAGAGTTTGTTTATTTGGTTGAACACTATAATCTCAGGAACTACTGGTTACAATGAAAAAAATATTTTAGTGTTTGGTAGTCCATTTATCTAGAAAGGCTATAGGCTATATAACATCACGATACGACCAATCGAAGCGGAGAATAAATGAAAAATGATGCAAAAACGGGGGAAATTTATTCCTTTTGAGAGCTTCCACTGCGAGCGCCGCGCGAATGGTTAAATTTACGCAACAATCGTGTGTGACGGAATTCTTTGTCTTAAAAAGTTCTAAAAAAAGTTCGTGATAAGTTAGTGATCTTTTAAGGTTTACTCGATATAACTTTTTTTTTGGTAAAAAAATTTGTTCTAAAATAATAAATTATTTCCGAAGGTGTTTTTACATAAGTACATGGTTTTAATTCTTATCGAAATAAGTACTTTTTTCATCACAAGTATTTAATTTTGTACAAAATTGCCCTTTAGAGTAATTGATTTAAATGAATATCTCAGGAGGTAGCACAGTTTTAAAATAGTTCTGCAGCAAAATAATAATCAAGTACCGCGAGCGGATTTTTATTATGTAGAATGATGTGGAAGGCGGGCGGCACCTATAATACGTTGTCTACGAGCCACTCTCTCTAACCCTTTCTCTCTCTCTCTCTCCCTCTCTCTCTCTTATATGACGCAGACGAAATTGCGCGGGTCAGCTAGTGTATTATATTTATTTCATTCTCTCGCAAGCCAAATCCTATATATGTATGTTTGTGTCTTTTTAATGTCACCTTTTTATTTCGTCGAGTTTCAAATCACAACAGTGCAAGAGGTTTTCACTTTATAAAGTAGATGCTTGCAAATAAGTACGTTAGAAGTAATACTCTTTTGAGCAGACACACTGGATGATATGTTATGTATCCATCACAATAAAATATGGAGGGTAGAGGCCAAATTTAGGTACCTAGCACCATCAGAATGTATGAACAAGTGTATTTCGAAAAGCGTCAAAATAAGGTGACGCCACTGTATCTGCAGGTAAATTTTAAAGATAGCACCAAAAGTTTTTAAAGCAATGATGGCTCAGTTGATAGCGTGTACGGACTCCGGGTCGATCGACCTGAGTTAGAATCCCTGCAATGAGCCAGATCTTTCGGTGAAGGAAAACATCGTAAAGAAACCATAGCATGGTGGTAGGGCTTTTTCTAATGCTCGCCTGGATAGCTAATCAAACACCAATAGGTGTGTTCCGGCAGCTGCACTAGAGAACCAGTCTTCTGCTAGGCTTAGCGTGCCATCATTTTGGGCCACATCGTCACTTAAGATCAGATGAGATTGTGTTCACAACGCTAAAACATATAACGATAAAGAAAGATTTTTTTTTTATTTCCACCCATTTAGACAACTTTTCACTCCACAAACTCTTCCCATTATTATTCGAATTGTTTTTTTTTTTAGTTTTGTAAAATTAAAAACTATTAAATCCTGAAAAATATCATTCCCTCTTGCTACGCTAGCGCCATTTTAGTGGGGTTTTTATTTGTAATTAACTGCTTAAATCTGGACACTTTTTCAACTTGTCCCCCTATATGCGATGGTTTCCGTTTTACACGTCCACCCTCCATATAAAACCAAGAAGTTTATTTAGCAAGCATCATCATAGCGTAGAGTTTGTAGACTTTTTGTTTCAACATGCGCACTTTTTATTAAAAAATCACGGAAAAAATAAACGCAAGTAAACAAGTATGGAAGTAAAATGGATTTTGAAACTGGTTTCGCGTCCTATGGATAAATATTTCATTCATCAAAAATGTTAAAATTTGTAGGGCAGAGCACAACAGTGTCGCATGTATGTAATATTTCTAGCACTTGAATTAACCTGAGTGATATATTAATAGTCTGGCAATGTGTACAGATCCACTTGTAGAAACAACATTAGATACTGTTTATATATTATTATATTAGAGATGTGAACCGGTTCAAGGAAAACCTTTAAAAACTTTTAACGATTTAACGATTACAATGGTTTTTTTTTTCAGCACGAATCCTTTATATAGAATTACACTTAAATATTTATCGGGACCGGCAATTTCTGTGCATTTAGAGTGCATGTTCTCGACAGCAGCTCTGTTATCATCCAGAAGAAGCAGACTTCTAGATGACTCTGTCAATCAAATTTTATTATATTTACCAATACTTATATCTCTTGGTGATCGCCGTTGTTTTTGAACTGTCCTATGCTCAACATCAGCTCAATATTCTTTATATAATAAGAAAATAAAAACGAAACAATCTAAAAAAAATCGTTCTTTTTAAGTACTCGGTAAAAACCGATTCTGATAATCTGTAACCGGTTCACATCACTATTATTTATACATTATATTTAAAATAATTTATAACAAACACCGTTGGACTAGAATATATGATTTTCGAGTAAGATGTTGAATGTCTTAAAACAAATGGCACATTCATATCGAACTAGTTACCACCGTCGTCAGTAAATGAATTTGTGCCGTTGAACATTGGCGTGATGACACTGAGCCTCGGCACGATCTGAATGTTGTCGTAAATAATGTTCCTAGGAGCTGCGAACCTTGGCATCTCCAACACTTACAATATGAATCTACATTTCAAATTATTATTTGATTATTAAGTAAGGCAAACATTTAATAAGTAAATAAATTGATGTTTCAATGTTGTTATTATTTACAATGTCTTTTCGTAAATCTTTACTCATATTATAAATGCGAAAATAACTCTGCCTGTCTGTCTGTTACGATTTCACGCCTGAACCGCTGAAGCAATTTTGATGAATTTTCGAGAAGGATATATAGGTTAACTATTGTTGCGAAAATAGAAGTTGAAGTGGTGAAATACGGGATGAAAGTTTTTATGGAGAACCCATATTTTTCAAATTAGAGATATTGAAATTCATATTGATAGGTACGTTTGGTAAAAAACCAGTAATGTTTCTCGTTTTTGAAAAATAATTCCTCGTATCGGTATTTCATTTACTTCTATACTTTGTATTTATACTAAATAGCGGGCAGATTTTCAATAGTTGTCGGAGAGATAGCTTTGAATCATATATACTTAAGTTCTACATAGACGAAGTCGCGGATGCGAGCTAGTATATTATAGATTACC
This sequence comes from Saturnia japonica, assembly GCA_033032175.1. Taxonomy (NCBI): domain Eukaryota; kingdom Metazoa; phylum Arthropoda; class Insecta; order Lepidoptera; family Saturniidae; genus Saturnia; species Saturnia japonica. Next base: position 962,257 of record CM065306.1, on the reverse strand, counting down.
AACTGAATCCGTAGACGTTGCTCTGCCCTTTTCAGTTGTCTATAACACGACCACAGCCCCATCTATCGTGTTCAGCTATACCTTAACTCATAAAAATATTCCATATAGCAAAAAATACTTAAATTAACAATGTTAAGATAACAGGAGTGAAGCTTTCCCATCAAATACTTAAAAAATGTAACAAGACATCCTGAATTTAGAGATAGGATGTGAAAAGAAACCCTTTTAATAAGATACTAAACGAATCATAATACGTAATCCTTTTATGTTTGTAAATCGAACTGTGTGTATAAATTAGATTAATGGTTTTGATAATAGAACATTTACAGGCTCCTGGCTAACTACCAAAGTCTAGTTCAAAACTGACCACCAGGTTCTAGCAGCTATATCTGAAAACCAGTTATCTTTTTACGTTCTTCATAGTAAGATCACTTAGTTCATACAAGATCGTGGAAGGAACGCGCATACCTAGCTCTTCGATCACCCTTCACACATTAATTATCCTATTCGCAAAGAAGGCCGATGTTTGCTTTACGAAAATTTACGAGACACTCGTGTATGTATGGAAAACATTGCCAATATCACATAAGTCATACTCGACGAAGTAAATACTTGACTAATTAAAGTGGATTGCGAGCCGAATGTTGTTCGTTTTAATTAATTCCGGAGGAGAAGGCGATGCCGCCGGCCACGGGACCGGGACCGGAGGATTGTAAGATCCCTATAAAATCAATAATGATCGATTTATAGCAGACGTTTGATGGGATCATGTATTTTTTGAAAGGTTTATTTGTTCCAGTTAATTTAGTTTTATATGGCTCAATTGATATTGCTTCAATACGTGGATAATTTATCGGTTTGTTTCGTGAACATGGCTTGTGTAATTATCATACGCAGTTCAAAATGCTGGTTGAATAAAAATCTTGCCCAAATCAGATTAAACATAGCAATCCAACGGATACTACATTTAACCATAGCACCAAACAATCATTATTCCATTGTACAATAAAAACTAAAATATATATTATTTAATCGAATATTAAATTACATTTTTTAAGATTATTAAAATAAACAGATCTTTCAATAAACGATGTACCCAACATTAATGCTACTTGTCTCGCTCTATCACGTGGCCAAACGGCATGTGATAAAACATAAAACACAACAAGACCACTTCATGCGGCGCTTGATTTTTGTTATAATTGTAATACTAGCGCCTATATTTGAGGCATTCGATTTTTTTTTGTAGGCTTATTTTTTACATTTCTTTACAGTACTACAAGCTTCTCCTCCTTTTTTGTACGGATCCACTGACCTTTCGCGTGAAACGACTATGGATTAAAATTGATCTTGAAAACCCATCGTCAAGCACCTGCAATAACATTGAAGAATTTTTCTGGTAACTTCTGAAATACATGGTCTTTGCACCAATGAAAATGTCAAAACATCCATTTAGCGGGTCTTGTGTTACAAGGTTTAAGCAGAGAGCCATGCATAGTTGCATATTTTTTGAAGTATGGTCGCTACGTTCGTAGCGTTTTGGTAGGGCATTTCATTTTAAACGATAGAAAAATGTTATTACGGACTAGCTGTTCCCGCGGCTCCGATCGCGAGGACAACAAAAGAACGCGTATGCTTAGGAAAATCGAAGTTTCTTAAACTTAATGACCTTTTATTGAATGAAGATATCATGGTTTTTTTATAAGGACCAAGTCTCTAAGACGTAAAAAAGTGACCAAAATCTATCCGGTAGTTTACGATTAATGGCAATGACAATAACATATTTCCATCTATTATACGGAACATCCCTCAATATAAAAAGTCAAGAACGTCAGAAAGACAGACTTCATTAGCATTTAACAAATTAATATATAGATGCAAGTTAATAGCAAAGTATGACAAGTAAATACCTCAGAACCGTCCGAGACTTGCAATTAACTTTATCAACGTTAAACAATCAAGCATCGAAACAACGGATAGTTTATCGGAAACGAGAGATTTATCATAAAAAAATCCCCGTAGCGTTCCGCACCGACCTATTTAATTAGAGTCTCGGAATAAGAAAATCGTGAAGCGCTGGTACGTATCGGACAAAAGATAAATTTGTTGTGGTCATCGATTACGATTATGAGCCGATAGAGATTTCTTTGCGATGAGCAACAATAGTTTTCGTATCAAACCACACAATTAGAAGTGATCGGTTGTATCGTCTGTCGGATGCTTTGTCGGCGCGCTTGTCATTTCTTTAAGCTTCGTTCCGCTTTAGGCTGTTTGTTTCTTACCTCTTGGAAATATTAATTATATCATCTTGACAACTATATATTTAAAACCTAATTAATACCCTATCAACTGTTTTCTGATACCATTAATAGGTACCCAAGTCGCAATTAATATAATATAACGTATATTTACGTTTATAATATAACGATTAAAATACATTCTCTTTTTTATACTTTATAGGTTTATAGCGTTTCGCCACAATCTCATCTAATCCTAAGTAACGATATAGTCTAATATAATATCCCACTAATAGAAGACACTCTTAATGAAAAAGTATTTTTATCTATATTTTAACGACAACATTAGTTTTTACTTATTTGTTTTCCTCAATAGCAGGGGGAACATCAGCCTTGAAATTATGTTTAAATCATAAATTTGATGAAGAATTTTTTGTTATATATGACATGACCATACAGATTTGAAGCTGACGTATCAGATTTTCAAATTAGAGCGACTTCTCTGTGTACGTATCTAGAGAAGCTTAACTCCAACACAAATCACTCATAGCTAGACGTGAAGTATCAGGCAGCTCCTGTAAATAATACGGGAAAATTTTATGATATGAAAACTTCAACGTAAAGTACAGTCAGATAAAGAAAACTTGCAAAGCTAAACGTGTAGAAATTAAATTATACAGTAAAGAATATATTTCTACTAATTGTGTATTGAGTATACTGTGCGTGTAATAAATCGGATAATCGCCCAGTAGGTACATATTATCACCGCTTTTTATGTGTATTCGACATCGATTCCTGAGTCCAATATTAATTTATAGACAGTAAAGTATGAATTTTGAGGCTCAGATGTTTATCATTTGGTGCTTGCAAATACCTAGTTCGTAATCCTAATGGTTCATAATATTACATCTATTTATAAAATTTAGTCACAAGAAGCGTATTATACGGTCATTCATTAAACGAACTGCTAAACCATAAACGTTGGTTATTATAATACAAAAAGTCCGATAATTTTTTCGTAACTTTCGATAAAGTGAACAGAAGGTATTTAGCGATTGTCCCTCCTTTCTCATAATAGAAAAAGTATGTAGTATGTCGGTCGTAAAGGGAACGTACCGCCAGTGTTTGCAGTCACAGAGCTGAGACAAGCGCTGTCGTCTCAAAGGAATTAGAATGATCGACACGCCATGACGGTGCGTTTTGCGCGTCCGCCTGCTTGGTCACAGGACACGAGCGCGGTGAGATCGCTCTCTGATACCTTAACGTTCATTACTTCTTCAAACAGATATATCCCAGTAATCGCTAGCAATTGCAAAATACATATACTTGATTATATGAAGTATGAAGTGGTTATTGCACCTCATCTGTAATTCACTTCAAACAGGACCTCAGTTTAACTGAAGTCGGTCAATAATAGCTTATACTAACTAACAAACGATTTCTGTTGCATATGGTAGTTACAGCTTTCAATCTAATTCCAGCTGGTAGCAACAAAGTAACATTCAACAAACTACTTACAATGGATTTCGACAAACAAAAGCCTTCATCAATCAAATTTAGGACAGAATTGGAATGAGTCTTATGCCAATGCATGTTACGAAGCACGCTCTTGACAGCGGAACACAGCAGCACGAACTCCGTTGCTTTGCAGCAGATAGGTGTGGCGGAGGTGCTTTCGCATTCGGAATTTGAACAGGTTATACTACACGCATATATTTTAAATAAAAAAAAAAACAAATTACTTATTTACTTTCTTTATTGCAATTGCCAATCATTTCTCAAGTTCTCCTACATTTTGTTTTTATTTCATAGGCTGTCATGTAATGATTGACTTTCAAGCACCTGGACATAGATAGGGGTATAGCGTCTGTCGCTCCATTTTACCATATCAGTTAGACAAGCGATCAAAACTTGCAATACGATATTTTCTTGTTTTTCCTTACTATGTCGTTCTAAAGATTGTTTAGAGTGTTTTCTTAAAATCTATAGTGAGTAATATTTTATTACGTACGACTTCTATACTCCTAACTCGTAACTGCCTCGATAGCCTAGTGGTCGTAAGCGCGACTGCTATGAGCGAGGTCCTAGGTTCTAATCCCAGGTCGAGCAAAGTGTTATTGAGTTTTTCCTATGAAATTCTCAGTAGAAGCTCTGAGTTTGGTTTCATGCACGATTAATGGCAATAGGCTCGCCCCCTATTACACGGGACCTAAAAATATACTCCGCGAAGTGTGGGTGTACATTAGTACACCTCTGCCTAACCCTTCGGGGAATACCATTATTATGTTATGACTCCTATACCAAATGGAATCGAGATCACCTGGAGATCGACGTCAATGAGGTATATAGTGTTATATAAAATAACGATGAAATAGCAAAAACTGGCAGTGAGGCGCTTGCCATTATGTCAGTATGTATGAAGTCATTATGTCGAAGCAGTATTTTTAAAAAATCACTGAAATATCTCCTCTTTTATATGTACCCTTGATCGATTGTCAATTTTTTACAAATCATGGAACAATCATCAAAATGATTGAACCCTCTTGATGCCCCGCGGTTTTTAATTGCAATCATTGTCAAATTTAATATTTTATTTTTTTGTTTAATAATTAATAATACCTTTGTATAAAACCGTTATAATCTCGGAATGATTTGCAAATATCATTCACAATCGGACTATTGTGAATTTCTTTTACATGTTTGTGGTTTCAATATGATATAGGTTTTAAAATTAGAGTAAAATACTTGATGCTTGGTACATTCTACAGAACAATAAACGAGGAAGCGGCGATGTCACGTAGTTTAAAAAACCAGTCACAGTGTCTTGCTTAATAATAGCGTCGCGTTTCGAGATCATCAGGGTATCCCAGTAGCTCGTTAATTTAACAGTTAATGAAGCAGCTATAGTGTAGGCAGGCGAAGGTAGTATAGCTTGGTCACATATAATAATACATCACATTTTCGTTTAAGATCGTTTATTACAAATAGAATCAACGCCGGCCGCTCCCAAGTGTTAATGGGACGAACTGTCTCTCTAAATATATGCATTAAAACTAATACTAATCTTAGGTAATGATATAAAAATTAGGTATAATCTAATATTTATATGTTTATTTGTGTTTCAATCACGCTTAAAATGCTGATTTTGATTCTGAAGAAACTCTACCGTTTGGCATAGATGTTAATTATATCGTAGGTAGCATAGAACAAGACGCTTTTATAAATTATTCGTAAGGCTTCAGGCGGGCAGCAGCTAATAATTAATACATTCAAATGTAATATTGTACTAATACAAATCCGTTCTATACGCTTTAATCCTATTTTTATCATGTACTAAACATAACCAGTATATTAACATTATAATATAAAAAATTAGGAAAATTTATATAATAATATTTACGCAACAGAGGTTATTGTTACCTACTTTTATGGGCAAGAAGTATGTTTTTCAGGCAGGTAACGCCCTTTTTGTTATAATAAAGTTTATGTAATATAATTTTTTGATTGAACTAGCAGTGCCATTGCAGTTCAGTGCAGTGGTCGTTGTAAAATTCAAAATTAATAACAATTATTTACACTTGTCATCGAGATCAGCAAAATCGCGATAACACCAGGTGCGTCAAAAGGGAAGTGTCAAAAATCGTCAAACCGAGCCAGTAGGGACGCCGCGCTGCGCCGCGCCGCGATGAGAAAGCAGTGACTTGCGAACTTCAGAAACCCTGTTGAGCGCTCCGGTTACCACATTGTAACAGACCGAAGGACATTCCACAAAGTTTTATTTTTTAATTCAATTACAGTAGCCATTCATTCTAGCTCACAATTAACACACACACACACAATTATAGTAACATTGATCGACCTGGGTTCGAAATCTAAAATGAACTGGTTTTTTGTAAAATAAAAACATCGTTATGGAACTATAACATGGTGGCAGAGCTTTCTCCAATACTTGTCTAAATACCTAACTTAGAAAAATTAGTCGGCATGCACTTGAAATATAAAAAGATATACTTGAGGGAAAACTTCCTTTCTGGAATCATCTACTGTTGTATTGATGATGACGTATGGATAAACGGGAATTTTCAAATTGTTGAAAAAAAAGGTAAGAGATAAACATTTAGGTTTAGGCAAATGTAGCAATATTCAAATTTAATTTTGATGATGAATTTAACGACGGTCTATTCTTTCATTTTCCAGTTTAAGTAACTGTTAAGAAGGTTTCATTTATTTTTGTGCTATTATTACAGTTTTTAAACAAATATGCGTCATTTATCAGAAATTTCTTCTCTTGTTTGTCATGATAAAACGCGATAACTTACCAAATGTAAACAACAATGTATTCGCATAATAACTTGTAAATTTAAAATACTGACAAGTGAAGACATATCCTAAAGAAGTAAAAACATCGCAGCTACCCTACAAACTAAGTGACGATGATCGACAAAAAGCGAATAAAGTGCTATTTTATTAACACTACCTTTCATAATCCCGATGAAAAAAACATCCCCAAGTAACAAATGATCTTGTTGCCGAATAATAGGATCGTCGCTGTGGAAAATAGCCCGAGTGAGTTTGATCAATTGCTCGCTGGTGAATCCTCAGCACTCGGATCCATTGACGTGACAGGGCCCGTGCGCGATTATGTTTTAAAAGGTTTTCCTCTGTTACCATTTCGACTAAAGTTAACATCAAAGGTCACACACAAAGTTATAAATGTATATTAGATCTTGTAAAAATTATAAAGAGAATTCAATGATACGCATTTAGAGTTTGCATTCAGTAAAATATATTAACGTGAGTAGGTTATTTTATCAAAAAAAGATTTTCGACAACTTTTGATATAAAAATTTGATCAATTTGCTTAGTTTCAATTCAATTGCAAATATCATTTCAATTCGAAAATGTTTTACTAGCTTTACCCGCGGGTTCACTCACGTGGACTACAGTATGTCATAGCTCGGGCACACACGCGAACATTGCTCCCCCGCTCCCGGCTATTTTAAAGACAAAAATGCTTATTGTAGGTGTTCCTTAGAAGATAGACGTATACTCTCGCTAACATTTTTGTAGGTCTTCTTAAGGTCTAAAATTTGTAGTACATTATTTTGATATATCTCTTATGGTTTACTCAGTGTGAGCCATTCGTATCGATTCACCATGACCAGTTTCTTTTTTATTTGCGTGGAATCCTAATTATTTTCCAAAATAAAAGTAACCTAAGTTACTTCTCTAACATCAGCTGTCGGCCAAATTACCCGGAACAAACAGACAGACAGTAAGACAACAATTTTAAAAATGGGTTTTTAGTTATAGATATCGTATATACTTTCATATGCATTTAGTAAAAAGCTGTTATTTTGATAGTACAAACAGATACTAAAATTTTATTAATTGTATAGATTAAACACTAGTGTAATCCCCGTATCGTTAGTCCCATGATTTTATCTTTACTTAATCATATTTTATATTTTTTGAGGTTATTTAAACATTTTTTTAGCCTATCATTTTTGGGATGACACCGTGTCCAAAATTCCATTAAAATCGGTTAGACCGTTTTTGAATTAAATCCACATAAATAAAAAAAGGAAATAAGAAACACATTTTTAAATATCAAATTCGAATTCAGTAGCCTATAAAATACCAAGTACAACATTTGGAAAAAAACGTGTACAGACAGAACTAAAGATTTATTCATATAGATAGTATTGCTTTATTTTATTAATTCTCTATTTTGAATCTTGTCATTTATTTTCTGAAGTACCCGCTTCTCTCCTTTGGTATTTCGTTTCCCATTGGAGCACTGTGATTTGTGAAGGAAAAACAATTTTATATTGAAGCCAACATAGCTGCAGATCAATATATTTTAAACTTGTTAAAAATATATGCCATGTGATTTTTGACCGGTTATAATTTTACATTAGCGATATTTAAAAGTAATAAACTTATAATTTGTGGTTTCTCACTAAATAAGCTAAGCGTATGTAAAGTATATATAGAGAGTTCATTAATAAAAATTATTTTCATACCTATTCACTGTAAATTGAATTCCTTCACCTTCAACTTTGTTGTCGGTGCAATGTATTGATTTAATATTTTAATTTAAGTCAAAGCAAATTTTCGTCTTAAGAATCAAGAAGTCTATCGGCAGACCGACAACAAATGTCGTCCGTCCCTTTGTCTTATTTATTTATCAAAGAAGCGCCAACAGCGTGCAATTATTATACTTGGCCCATTTTTACAATTAATTCTATACCCAATACAGATATTATGCGAACCTATTATAGGTGCCCACTACATTGACAAAATATAAAATCGCAAATTTAATAACAACAATTAAATAAAATTAAGTGAAGTCCAAGTAAGTAAGTATCTTAGTTTTGTATGTTATCTGCATAATACTTTAATATATTTTATTTTCTCAAATCGCGGACTCCTATATGCCTAATGTAAAAAAATAATACTACATAAATACGAAATATTATCATAGCAAATTATTGTCAACTAAATTATATAATAGATTATAACCCAGGCGTTTAGAAGTACAGACGCTTGCGGAATGCGCTGAGTCACAACTGGGCTATATCGCGACCCTTGTTTTTGAGAGGGGTCGAGATCAGCTGCCTCTTCACCTAAACGACTACGATGAATATTAGTGATGAAAATTCTTAGACATAATAAATATTTGAAAATTAGTTTCCATTTATATGATTCATTTTAGAGTGACAATTTAATAAAAATTTCAAAGAGAAATTTTCATGTCAATCGAATTATTTTTTATATATACTAGCGGTCGCCCGATGATCGAAATTCGACCATCGACTTTTTAATCATAGACTATTTTCTGTTTAACATTTGCAGTATGAACCTAAACAATGAGTATTATATCACTTGCTGAAGATATTGATCTTGGGGGGTCTAACTTCATTGCCACTGGTAGGGTTAGGATTCGCAGTATTAATTTATTTTATTTAATATATTAGTAACAGATATTATAGATAAATTTTAGCTTTCTGCACTCCTTCTCCATATAAACATTAACCATGCCAAATCTCACACTCTTCCGTGCACGCAATACGCTTAAAAAAGGGTAAAAAGTTTTTGGTCACGTATTAATATAATGATTAAATAAAAACCAAATACGTACGACGAATAAACTATGTCCGTTTTCAGGTTTTTATTAACAGAAATTTAATAAGTCGGTAAATATTTATTGATTCTAATATTTTGTCAAGAAAATATGAGAAACTTTTAGTTTGACGCAAACATATTTTACGAACAGTTGACAAGTGGCAATTGAATGTTTTATACGATTATATCCTCTATGTTCCTTCATTTAATTACTTCGAATGGTGATAGATCGTCATCTGTTCCGCTCGCTTATGTACTTGGATTAAGGTCACTTCGCCAGCTACAAGTAAACACAAGCCACTAAATAATATGAAGTAGTTACCTACTGTAACGGTTTACTAAATCTATACAATTAATAACATTGAAGGGGTTGCTTGTAATATCAAAATAACAGCTTTTTACTAAATGCATATGAAAGTATATACGGTACTTTAAAAAAAAAAATCAAGTATTTTTATTTGTTCAGGGTTATCTCCGAAACGGTTGAACGGATTTTGACGAGATTTTCACTGTTAGATAGCTGAATTTTTAGGAAGTAACTTAGGTTAGTTTTATTTTAAAAAGTATTAGGGTTTCGCACAAAAAAAAACTGGTCATGGTGAATCAATTCAGGCGCTTAAATGGCTTACGCTTAGTAAACCATAAGAGATATAGCAAATTAATGTACTACATAATTGTAGGCATTAAAAAGGCCTACAAAAAAGTGTAGGAGAGTATACATTTATCTTTTAAGGAACACCCACAATAAGCATTTTTCTCTTTTGTCTTTAAAATAGCCGGGAGCGGGGAGCAAGATTCGCGAGGGCATTCTGTAGTCCACGTGAGCGAAGCCACGGGCACAGCTAGTAAATTAATAAAACTGCAAGAAAGTCAGTGGATTATAAACCTGACGACATTCAATACTGGTTTTCCATCTAGTTGCGATACCGTATCCTCACCATAAATGTAAAAATATTATTTTATTGAAAAAACAATATTTGATTAAAATTTGACAAGGGAATATAAATATATACCACACCGTGTCATCAAAGTATTTCTATAAAATAAAACAAAAAATACTATTAGTCCACAAATACAAGTGAATTAGCATAATATCCTGTCGCCATAGCGTTTGGAAAATAATAAAATTATTACAGTATAGTTAGTTATGTATGAAATATTAGACACACGATCCCGATCCGGATCCGATACGATCTAAATTCCTTCTAACGATATCTATAAAATGACGCCTACATGTGTAAATAATTAATAAGAAACAGATTTTTTACTGGGAATGTATCGAGGTTCATCAAAGTTAATTATTAGCCTTCAGAGAAACTTCTAGAAACTTTTTTTTAAAGTATTTTTTAACCCGTCACAAAAATGTACGTAAAATTTACATATATGCCATCGCCATGAGTAGAGTTATTAATTATGTTTCAGATCATAATAATCGTAAAAATGTTTATAGGTTTTACGACATTAATAACACTACATTTTTTATAGGAAAATAAATTTAGGGTCAATAGTATGAATGTGATTTGATTAAGTCGTAGATTCCAAAATCAAATTTCGATTTGTCTAAAAAACAAACCAGAAGGTTTTTTTGGCGGGATCTTTATGTGACAAGTTTTGGTTTTTATTTACAATTTATTAACTTAGGGTTTTGACCCTATGCTATGTAATATTGGTGGTGCTTTGTGTAATATAGTTTGGTTATTTTGTGCTATGAACTGAAAGCATGCATTTTGAAATGTCACAAAAGCTCCCTAGATCGCAAGAGAGCCACCATTTTGTTACACGCTTCTTTGAATACAAAATAACTACTACTACGAAGGCTTAAAAACCTTGACACTGGCAAGTGGGTTTTGCGGCGCCAAAACAAGAAGAAAAGACGAAAACTTGCAGTCGCAAGCAAACTTATCTGGATGTCATCATTAACATCATCATCAGCCTGTATATATCCACTGCTGGCCATCAGCAGCCCCCAAGGTTAGCCACTGGACCCGATATTCAGTCCTTTGCATCCAGGCGAATCCAGTCACCCTGCGCAGATCTGTATGTAACCTCTGCTTTAAAATAAAAATATTTATAAATATGATTTATATTGTAGTTCGGTCTGTATATGTTTTTTCTACAATTCCCGATAGACATCTAATATAAATGACACTGATCACGAACATGAGGTTTTTAAAAAATTTGTCTGTCTGGTTTAGCTCAAAAACGGCTTGACCATTTTTTATGGAATTTTGAATACCAACCGGTAACTTATGTAATTTTTTAATTAATAAGCTATAATAATTGTCCATAATACTTAATAAAACAAAATTCTCAACCAATTTTGATAAAATTGTGAAGACGGGAAGCTTACATCACTCTATTTGAATAAGCAATGTTTGTCAATAAATACTTTTAGAAATAGCAAAAAAAAAAACTATTTTTTTGTTAATTCTTAACGGATTTGAAAAAAAATTGTAGACGGTAAGCCTACATCATTCCATTCCATAACTGATAACTACATATGAGAATTGTTGAAAAAAATTTGAAACCGTAAAAAAAAAAATTGCAAAAAATTCAAATCTTAATTATTCTCAACAGTTTTTGTCCTGACTTGAAAAAAAAAAAAACGTGGTGAAAATCATTATTGCGTAAGCAAGGCGTGCAGAGCCGCGGGTCGCCCCTAGTTTTTTATGAACCCGGTTAACAAAAGGTCATCCTAGACTATGAGGTACAAAAACAACAATCAATAAAAGATTAATTACAATGGAGGGCCAATGTATGTATGCTTTGTTCAATCGCCGCAAATCTTGACCTGCCCGGTTTAACTGACTAACGGACATTTTTGATGGACATATCAATATATGGAGATATCAATGTAACATTATAAACTGCTCGTGTTTCAACCTAGTTACAAAGCTGTGGCAACCAGCAGGTAAATCGTTAGCAAAGGTTACCTTTTTTATAATCTCAATTTTATTTAGGGACTTTTGTTATTAAGGACATGCCAGTCCCATCATAACTTATACCTACTACTTATACAAACAAGAACAATAAAAACTACAAGAAAAAATATCATTAAGACTATACAAATTTCGCAGAAAGAAGACTTAATCACATACATTAATTTTACATTTATTGTAATATTAAAATTCAATATTGAAACTTGTAGGACATTGACACAATAGCATACAGCGTCCTGTGTACCTTCACCTATTGCTTTACGATGTCCTTCGCACCATGATGCGAATTACTTAAGCTAACACCAGTATTTCTTTCGTAGGCTTTCTGGTATTTATTAAACACGGATCTGTGTATTCAAAATAAATACTTCAAGAAATATTGAAATGTCAGTTATATAAAACAATTACGGTCTTTTGTTAAAGTGATTTTGTACTTAAGCCATCTAGAAAACTCGTTATCTTCTAAATTATTTGATTACCTTTTAAACAAGTTATCGAAGTCTTTTTTTAAAATAACATTATAAGTTAATGAAAACAAGCCTAAACACTTTAAATAAAATGTTCTAAAACTTGAATTCGAATTCACTAAAAGGAAACACGCCTGTCGCCTTACGATGTTAACAATTTGGGTACTTTCATTTAATTCATTTTCTTGTTAATTTTAATTCGTCGATAAACGATAACTAGCAAAACTCTTACTAGACCCTTTTCAGTACTAAACATTATAATAATTAATATCAGTCAAACATTACAACAACTATCTATCGTTATTTACTTAAAAACACAAGGTGCGTAAATTAAAATAAATGCTAAAATAATTAATTCAATTAAAATTCTCCACGAGGTATGTTGCATGACATCTGGTAACACCCGTCATCTGTCATCGATCTAGACATATAGACATCTCCCCACCTTGTTGTAAACCCTTTTACAATCCTAAATGCATTTGACAGTTTTTTGTTAGAAAATAAGTTAGTATTTTGATTGAATCGTTACAACTCTGTCAGTCATAACCTAAGCAAATCAAAATTATTTATTTTCATTTAAATGAAGATACAATCATGAAATAAAAGAAAAAATGTACAAACCCCCTCAACGAAAACACTGATAAAAGTACAATATTGTAAATATGCAGCGTAATAAATAACCAATCAGCGCACATGTCAATCAATCTGTCATCATGACGTCTGACCACCAGGCCGCCTGGCAATAAATAGATCCGAACAGACGAGACGATAGATCCAAATCTATATTGAACTAAAAAATAGGACATACACGATATTAATTAGAAATGTAGACGAAACAAAAACAGCTTCAGACTAAATATGTCAGATTGCATAATACATTCGATATTACGAGTTGTCAATCATCTCAACGTGATTGCGTTGGTACAAGCGGAGTTTACATCCAACTCTTTATTCTTTAAAACAATTGGTATTTAAAAAACCATTACATTAGTTTCCATTACAATGACGTAATGTAAGGTATATGAATACCTTACACTACAAACAGTTCAATAATTATTTAAACAGTCATGGTATCTTTCGACTTATATTTCCACGTCTAAACTGGTTAAAGCAATGGATATCAAATCGCTGTGCTGAAATATAAAAATACATCTATTCATTAAATTCTACAAACATATTAGATTTTAAATCAAATAAAATCTAATAAATGGATTTTAAAAAGAAAATTGGAATAACGATTCTCGAATTGCTTTGATCATTTAAATGATAACTGATTTGTAAGTATATTCGCCACAAAAGAAACAAAGTCACCGACATAGCTCTAAGAATTTCTAAATTTAGGTAAGTGGAAGTGGGCGGAGTGGGTTTGCTTGTAGAACGGAGGATTGGTGGAGCCCAAAATTTTAAAGTGGCAACCGCGTACCAAAAGATGCAGCTAAGGCAAAACTGCTTTAAAATGGACTGAAGGTGAAGGTTGCTTGGAACACGCTAGATAGAAACAACATAGGACTGGACGTTGTGACGATAATTGCGGGAGGACTATGTGCAGCAGGAGTTGTCTAACAGCTGAGAATATGGAATTCGCAAGTAGTATTTCAGTTCCATACAAATCGAGTGCCAATTTATAAATTGACTTTTATTAAGAATTGTTAAATACATCTTCCAAATACATATTATATGAAAGTTTTGAAGGCTAAGAAAATCTACCCAGAATTTATTGACGGTTCACTTATGACAACATTAACGCCTGATTACTTCTTCAGTTGAATACTTGTGAGAAGATGGATAGCGCAACAGTTTAAGAATAATTGTAAAATACATTTTAGTGTTTGGTACATTATTTGTTTATTATACAAGTCCGTTTATAGTTTTCAATAATGAAAATAAATCACTAAAAGAATAAATAATTAGCTTAAATTTAATTTGCGACCGATTTATTCTATGATTGATTGACAGGCGAACCGGTCCGGGCGCTCGGCGCCTACAAAATAGGTCACCAATAACTGCAAACGCAGACACAAATTATTTTTATTATATTCATAATTAAAAATTGAATTGAAAACTAGGCGCTGACAGTGACTAAGACTATATTAAAGGAAGCTTGTAAAAACAATCGACACCGAAAATTGAAGTTTTACGAATTTTCTCTAAATTCAGTCCTACTAATATTATAAAGGCGAAAATTTGGGAGTACATTTATATGTTTGTAACTTCTTTAATCTCAAACAGCTAGACCAATTTTGATGAAATTTGGTATGGAGCTAGCTGACAGCCTGGATTAACATATAGTATTAAGGTTTTTATTTTCTTTGAAGGTGTCTTTTAAATTATACGCGGGTGAAACCGTGGGGCAGTATTATAAAAATAGTAAAATTTAATTTAAAATTAAGAAACGTGTACGTAGAAGGAGGAACAGCAGAAAGAAGAGATTAAAGAAGAAAGGCACAAAAAACAATCAGAGACAAACAAGCGATAGTTCAGCATGCAGATAGTAACAGAGGTAGACTAATGGGATATTCTAAGTCATCTTTGTTAAACCTATTCTACCTATTAAACCTATAAATAAAAGGTAAATACATTGCAATCCAAGAGAGAAATTCCTGAAAGGTCCTGTATGGATCTGGTAACTTTGCATATGTAACCACAAGAGGTAACTTGAAATACATTAATTAATAACAAAGTACTACACACCCAGGAACAAAGTAATTATATTTATAGTCGTTGTTCTCTAAGCTCCAAATAAAGAACATTAAATATGAAACACGCACTGAATTTCATTGCAAGAGCAATAAAGACAAATCACTTGATGCTTAATGAAAATGGTCGATGATGGTAACACGCTAAGCCAAGAAATGAAACTGTC
This sequence comes from Saturnia japonica, assembly GCA_033032175.1. Taxonomy (NCBI): domain Eukaryota; kingdom Metazoa; phylum Arthropoda; class Insecta; order Lepidoptera; family Saturniidae; genus Saturnia; species Saturnia japonica. The sequence goes on along the minus strand of CM065306.1, from coordinate 946,623 downwards.
AAAACACTTTAAGGGGTACGTGGAGAGAGATATTCAACTTAAGGGTGTTTAATAACCAGACGAACAATAAAATTTCCTAAAGCATGCTATAATTTTCTGAAATTATGTGGTTGCTGTTGGATTAGAACTCACGCCAGTGGGGGACGATTACGAAACTAGTTAAAACTGAGTGATATCGTTTCAAACATAACTCCAAATCAGGGGATGTACCTAGTACGAGTTTTCGTAGTACATACGATCAGTTACTTTGTTCCATAAACCTATTAGAAGCTATAGGATTTAATGCGCGGGGGTCGCATTACAGTTCCGAAAGTTTCTGGTTTATATTTGTTAGAAAATATTGCATAATTGCACTTGGCATATGGCACTTGACATTTAGTAATCCTGTTTTTTCAGCTGATTTGACCAGTTTGCGTTGGCGCTCAAGATCAGGTTAGGTTGTGCAAAGTTGTACAAGAAAATGCGATTCACATCGTGTAAGTACAATTTAATATTATTTTGTATATAATTAGTGGAAATGGCTTATCTAGAATTGTTAGAAACGAATATTATATTAGTAAACACATAGATTAATATGGCGTGTTGTAATCAGATTTTAATTTCTGCAGTTATGAGAAGTTATGTTAATGGGCTTCAAGAAGGACAAGAAGTTTGTTTGGTTGAACGCGCTAATCACAGGAACTACGGGTTCGAAGTTGCGCGTGTCAGCTAGTATTAAATAAAGTAGTTATTATTATATAGTACTGAGAATTTTCATTACCTGCCTATAATCCCGGATGTGTCCCGAAATCCCAGGATTAGAAAATAGAACAGGAATTGAATCCTGTAATTAGCACCGCTAATATAGAAACACAGGAAATCAAAATAGTCAGGAAACTTTAAAAATGCTATTTTATACCAGACCTCTTCTTTTATATCACATGCAACACGTGAAAACGTATTTTAATTTTTCTTACCCACGAGCCGCCTCCTACCACCCGAACTCTCGATGAGGGAAAACTCCGACGCTATAAGGAGTCACGGGGCTAAATCAATATTATATGACAGTTACGGTCAATTTATGGGCCTCGGTTAATTACAAACGGGCGCGGCGTCCCCGTTGCCCTGCGGGGGTGTGCCGGAGCGCGCGGGGGGTGTACCGTAGCGTCTAATCACTTGTAAAGATGCTGTTGGAAAGACGCTGTTCGTGTATCAATGTCGCGTTCGATTATAAGCGGAAAACAGGTCAAAGGTGCCTTTCACACGGTCAATAAATATACCTAATACAATTCAGTTGATACATAAATTATATCACCAACATAAAAATGAATGTTACTTTGTTTGTCCCGAATGAGTTTCTAGAATAAATTGACAGGCCTCGTGGCGCAGTGGTAGAAAGTCCTACAATTGAGCCGAGAGGTCGCGGGTTCGATCCGCGCACATGAATGACTTTTGTGTGATGAGAATAATTGTCACTTGTGTGTCAGCTGTTGAGCTACTATAATATAAGTTTTGCTTAGTATGGAATTAAATGGCCGTGTCTGAAATCGTGAAAATTAGGACTTGCATTAACTGTGTACAAATAATGTATTCATTCTATCACAGGCTAAATTCTATAGATGTACGTTTTTGTCGCTTTTTCGTATCATCGTGTTTCAAGTCACAATGGTACTAAAGAAGTTTTCACTTCACAAATATTACGCACACACACTCACATTTAGAAATATCCTTCTCAAAATAATAGAATAATACTAGTTACCTTGATTATAAAATCAGTACCTCACGATAAGAAACTATTTCGATCACAAAATGAACGATCAATAACTCAGTAATGAGTCGTTTTTATGAAACAAATTGTTACATGGAACGAGATGCATTGACGTCATCGTGTCTATTGATCAATCTTTCATTTGCAGATGAAATTTACTATCGTTATTGTTTTGATCCCGGATTACTTTATGATACCGAGAAATGTTTGTATACGTCTCTATTAAAACTAGCGATCGCCCTAACGTCCAAATTCGACCAGCGACATTTTGATCTTAGACTATTTTCTATTTGACATTTGTAGTATTCATGAACCTAAACAATGAGTATTATCTACATCACTTGCTGTCACTTTTCGTTGAGTGGCAATGTTAATATTGTGGGGGGGTCTAAGTTCAATGGCACTGGTCAGTTTAGGATTCGCAGTATTAATATATTTTATTTAATATATTAGTAACAGATATTATAGATAAATTTTAGCTTTCTACACTCCTTTTCCATATAAACTCTAATACATGCCCAAATCTCAGTCTTCGGTGCACGCAATACGATTAAAAAGGTACCGAAAGCTTTTGCTTCACGTATTAATATATAGATCATAAATATAAAGAATATATAAATAAATAACAACAATTCACCTTCAATTTATTCAATCAAAGGAAAATTATACAAACTTTCCTTCGCTCATTTCTACAAATCTTTCGTTTCGATCATTAATTTGAACAAGGAATTTTGACAGATTAAAACAAACAGCACGGAATTATCATTCGAAATAGATCGAATTAAAAAAATAATTTGAATGAGTCACGATACACGAGCGGTACCTACCTATCATCATTATCCCATAGAACATTCTTTCCATATGCAAGTGCTTTGAATGATCTAATTTGAACCCACACAAATTATTATACTCACCGGCATGAATGAAGTGAAGACAGCATTATTACGAAGCTGGAACGATTGAGACTGTCAAAACAACGCTAACTAGCGAAATCGAACAACATTTGGCCGGCGGATGATAGAAAACAAACACATACTTACTTGCCATTCTTAAACAGATGATCCGATTCAACAAACATTATTGAACGAATTTACGACCCATCGAGATCAAAGTCCTAATACAAAAATATACGATTCAATTGGTTATTATATTCTGTTGGCTTTATTTCCTTTGGTTATAAGTGGCAAATTTGAATGTAAGATATATTGGATAGGCGCAGATGAACGGTTGTCGGCCATGTTTTTTTTTCGCGCCAACAATCGGCTGCGGCCGGTGTTGCCACATTGAAGACGTTTTTCGTTTCTCCCTTATTTCCTGATCCCGCTAATTTTGATTGAACATATTTTTTTGTTTCCATTACACAATATTTATAGAATCGTTTTCGATACGATTTCGATGATTGCTACGCCGCTGTTCGATCAAAGACGGTTTGGATATAATTTGAATGTTCTGGCGCTACAGAGATTAATTGATTGTTAGTAACATTTAAGATGTTTTGTTTAATTTGTTTTATTACGCCAGAGGGAGAATAACAATAACATATTTTATTAATATGAAACATATGAGTGAATGAGTGAGTGAGTTAAAAGTAGGTGAAAAAATAGTCCCTTCATCCAAAGCTGGTAATGAACATTGAATGAAAATAAACGAATGAAATTGCTTTTAATCAAATCGACTGGTCGACAATCTTATACGATACGGTTATAGGGCTACCTGGACTGAATGACGGGAGACCAATAAATTTATTGACAGACCAAAAAAACTTGTTTAGTCCAAGTAAAGTTACAATAAAAATTCCATTTGATTTCACCTCTATGTAATGTATCGAATAAATCGTGAAATGCGTCAATTAAGTCTACCTTTATGTTGTATTTATGTTAATCGAATAGTGACGGACATTTTGGGTTCGGACATAAAGAGACGTCTGACAGGATGCCAACCAACCAACACATTTAGATACATTACTCAATCTTAAATGTCAAATGGTATACTTAGAATATGATATCATAGGATATAATAACTATTTAAGTTAGAAATAATGATAACAAAGAATGTGATTACTTAATCAAATTAAATTGCTATAGACTAGGATTTTTTATTATTATCATAGCACGGTAAAGTGACGAGGAGAAGACACTATACCTGATTACCGTGAGATCTACAAAATTGTCGTCATGCCGGTCTGCTCAAATGTCTCCTCACCTTATGTTTAAAGGACTCCATGTTGTAGGAAGGGGGGAACAAACTGGCCAGGAGACTGTTCCACGGCTTCACAGTACGGCAAATATAATTGGCAGCAAACTTCTTTGTTCGTTGCGAGGTGGAGGTTATCGTAAAGATGTGTGTATATTTAAAATTTTGAGAAGGAAAAAATTACACTTTATAACTAATGTTACGTGGAAACGTAGATATTGTATTATTATGTTAATGTTATTAAATATGATAAAATACCGAGCTTTGAAACGAGACTGGGTTTTTGAGTGTAGCTGTCATAACACACAAAATAGTTCTTGTAAATAGATTTTCTATTTATTTAGCTAAACAAGCGATTATTAACAATTAGAGAATGGGCGATTATGAATGATGACTGGACCTATTAAAAACGAAGAGTGGAAAGCTGAAAAAAAAATGTCATTCGGTCGTAATAATTAGTAATTTTATCAAATTAGTAACCCAGCATTAGTAATTAAATTACTAATGGTACTTCGGTTATGGATGATCACTCATCTTCGAACTTGGTACTAATATTAATAACTAGCTGGTACCCGCGACTTCGTCTGTTTATTATTGGATATACACAGACTGATCTCAGAACACGACAAACCAAAAAAAAATCGCCGTTTTTGCGTGATTGAGTAACAAACATAGAAACTTTCCATTTATTATATTTGTAGGATAACACTGGTTAAACTATGACTTTTGCCACTATAAAAAGTACCCTATCTGTTATTCCAGGTCATAGACTATCTGTGTGCCAAATTTCATTGAGATCTGTTCAGCCGTTTTAGCGTGATTGAGTAACAAACATCCAAACATATACACTTTCTCATTTATTATATTAGTAGGATTACTAATGGCTATAATCGAGATATCTCGTGATATCTTCTTAATCAAATGATTACATTAGTATATCTCATAGTCGCCCACCGCTATTAACAATGCTCTTCAAACATACTTACTAACAATGCTAAACACACACGGGTTAATTCACAAAACCAACCACAATGGAACATCTCATAACATTACTTAACGATGCTTGATCTTACATTCATAGTCTCCTCAGTATTCATCACACATTTATATAAAGTTTAATTCCACACAATGACCGCTTCTCTAATAACATTTTGACATCAAAACCAGCTTTATATGGTTCTTGAACCGAGTATCCGGCTAATCGCAAATGTGCTTGTGAACTTTTCTGTAGTAGGTACCTACCTAACTTGACCTACGATACAACTTGAGACAATTCCAGAGACGACATACAAAATAAAGAAAAGCAACATGAAAGTTTTTATGTAAGATCTAATGAAAATCCGCTAAAAATTATATTTTGTTATTTTATGACAAAAATGATTTTACGTATTTATCATTAAATAAATAATTTCGTCTGTACAAATAAATTTAATTAAAATTTCCTGATAGTCTTTCTAAAGATAAAGGACTCTTGATCACGAATAAAAACTTAATTTTTTTTATCTGTGTGGCCAATATATGTCCGATTTTTATGTAGTTTTGAACACAGGAAGCTTATGACACTCTTTATTTGAAGAGTATAAGAATTTAATTTGTATTTATTATTTTCAACCGATTTTGATAAACTTTGTACACGGAAAGTACTTATGTCATTCCCCAATTTAGATAGACTATATGAATTGTGATTAATATGAGAGTAAATGAAATTACCTGGGGGGAAATAATTACTGTACTAGTTTAGTATAAAGCCCAGGTGATGTAACTGGTAGCTGACTTTAATAACTTGAAATAGGCAGCAATTCTATTATAAGTAAATGGGAAGGTTGGGTCGGCTCCCGAACCGATGCGTTTTGCCAGCCACACTCTAAAGGCTGTCAAACATCACTATCTGCTCTGCTTTTTGGAAAAAGATAAGTATGGGGCTGATGTTCGGCATTCAAAATTTGAAAATGGTTTACTACTTTGAAGATGGAGTTATAATTATTATTTGTATATATATGTAAGATGGTATATAACTATATTATTTGGTATGTACATATTTATTTTTAACTAGTGATCGCCTTAAGGTTGAAATTCGACCAGCGACTTTTTTAACATAGTCTATTTTCTGTTTGACATTTACAGTATGAACCTAAACAATGAGTATTATCTACATCACTTGCTGTCTCTATGTCAACTTTTTGAGGGGTCTAAGTTCAATGGCACTTTTCGGTTTAGGATTCGCAGTATTAATTTATTTTATTTAATATATTAGTAACAGATATTATAGATAAATTTTAGCATTCTGCACTACTTCTCCATATAAACTTTAACCATGCCAAATCTTCCGTGCACGCAATACCCTTAAAATGGTGCCGAAAGCGTAGGACTTTTAAAACATTTTATTATATTTAAAACTAGCTGTGCCCGTGGCTTCGCTCACGTGGACTACTGAATGCCCGCGCGAATCTTGCTCCCCCGTTCCCGGCTATTTTAAAGACAAAAATGCTTATTGTGGGTGTTCCTTAGAATATAGATGTATACTCTGCCGGACTTTTTTGTAAGTATTTTTAATGCCTATGATTATGTACTAGATTAATTAGCTATATCTCTTATGGTTTACTCAGCATAAGCCATTTAAGCGCCCGAATTGATTAACTATGATCAGTTTTTTTATTTGTGCGAACTTTAATTCTTTTTCTAAAATAAAAGTAGCCTAAGTTACTCCCTATAACATCAGCTATCTACCAGTGAAAATCCCGTCAAAATCGGTCCAACCGTTTCGGAGATTACCCGGAACAAACAAACAGACAGACAGACAAAAAAAAAATTAAAATTGGTTTTTTGTCAAAGATATCGTATTTACTTTCGTTATGCATTTAATAAAAAAACTGTTGTTTTGACATTACAAATAGACCAATTTTATTTTATTAATTGTAAAAGGTATATAGAAGATATGTAATTAAGTACATGACAAATCTTATAAATAATATTTTTTTAAACCATTACACGTGCCTGTGCAATGTTAAAGCGAATAAAAATAAATATTACATAAGCAGTCGAAATAAATATGGCGGATGATTTATGTCGTTATTGACATTGGTTGCGCAGGCGCGGGCCGCCATCTTGTTTGCTAATTACCGGTCTGTCATTAAATCAGTCACGCATCGGTGTGTAAGTAGATGGGTATGAGAATTTAAATAATATATTTGTTTAGTGGAAATACTTAACATAATTTTCGCATAATGACCGGCTTATTTGAGTGATAGGTGCTAAGTTTTACGGCAACTTTAGAATATTAGTACAAATAAAAAAAACGCATTAGTACCTAAGGGGGCGTTCAAGTATTACGTAACACAATTTTTGAAGATTTTAAGCCCATGTAACGCGCCGTAACATTTTTCTAAAACCTCCGTAAACGTTACGTAACACCCAAGTCAGCAAGTCAACATGAGAGCTTTTGTAGGCCAACAACAGCTGATGATGCAAATCTCCTTGTTTTGAGGACATTACAGAGTATGAACTCACTTTAACAAAACTGACTACCAATACAGTCGAGGGATTCCCCGCAAAATATAAATGAATAGAGTTGCGATCTTGGAAAATTTTAAGTGCTTTGTTTTTATTTTAATTAAAAAAAAAAACTTCTGAACTAAATTTTCGGCTGGACAACTCGGTACTGTATATTTCGGCACATGGATCAGAGACTTGACAATACTTGCTGATATAAATATTTGAGAAACACATACTTTATATGGCACATAAGCTGTCAATTGTCAGCGTTTTTAAGTAAAAAATCTTTCATACATTCAATTCATTCGTTCAACCTAATAGGTATGTAACATCCCTAATTGTAGTTTTAACTGCGTCATTTTGCATCAACCAATTAAGACGCGGCTTTACTTTTCGCGCGTTATCAACATTTTTGTAACAGTTTTTAAGTAAAATTACACACATAATATATAAGTACTTAATATCGATTAGGTAGACATTTTCTATCAGTTGCACTTATAAATGAGTATAGATTTTAAATTTTAGCGTAACGCTTATAACAGATGCAATTTTGATTAAACGATAGTAAAAAAAAAAGAAGTATTTTTTTCTTAGTAGAAGTTTTTCTTATTCAACTAAATTGGGCAAAATAATTGCACAGCAAAAAAATAGAATCCATAGGAGTCTGCAATCGTCAAACAAACTTACTGAAATCTGTTTACGGCATTCCTATAGGAAGGTTGGTTATCTAGTATCTAAGTTATTAAAATTTGTTTTTTTAATTCATTAATTCAGTAATAGATCAGTACGTCCTCAAAATCAGATTTGTGTCCATATTCACAAAAAAAAAACTAGCACATATATTATAGGTAACAGGTACGTGTAGCGATATCTATCTAATAAAGCCGAAGAGTTTGTTTATTTGTTTGTTTGGTTGAATACGCTAATCTCAGGAACTACTGGTTAGAATGGTAAAAATATTTTAGTGTTGGATAGCCTATTTGTCGAGGAAGGCTATAGGATATATAACATCACGCTACGACCAATAGGAGCGGAGCATCAATGAAAAATGTTGCAAAAACGGGGAAATTTATTCCTTTTGAGAGTTTCCACTGCGTGGACCTCGTGAATAGTTAAAGTTACACAACAATCGTGTATGACGGAATTGTTGCTTTTAAAAATGTTGTAAAATGATATCCGCGATGGCATATGCCTATCTCTTAAGGATTACTCAATATAACCTTTTTTATGGTAATAAAATATGTTCTATAGTAATAAATTATTTGCAAAGGTATTTTTATAAACATGGTAATAATTCTTATTGAAATAAATACGTTATTCATCACAAGTATTTAATTTTGAAAAAATGCCCTTTACATGAATTAATTTAAATGATTATCTTAGAAGATATCACAGTTTTAAAATAACTCTGAAGCGAAATAATAATCAAGTACCGCGAGCGCGTTTTTATTATGCAGAATAATGTGAGAGGCGGGCGGCACCTAATAATTCAGTGCCTACGACCCACTCCTCTAACCCTTTCATTCTCTCTCTCTCTCTCTCTCTCTCTCTCTCTCTCTCTCTCTCTTACTTACATGATGCAGACGAAGTTGCGAGGGTCAGCTAGTATAATTATAAAAGAAGCCTTACATTAAAGTAATTTATTACATTTATTAGGTAGGCTTTACAAAACATAAATATTTATATCAATTTGTTAATAGAATTTCATCATTTTTATTTACATAAGTAAATAGAAATCTAAATAACTAAGTATTAACAAAATATATGTATTTCACCAAACTATGTTTATTAATTTTTTATAGTTAACTTCCACTATATCTATAGAATAAAATTCAAGTGTATGTTTGTAACGTCGTAATAACAGCTTCTTACTAAATGCATATAAAAGTATATACGAAACCAATAAGAAAAAAAATTTTTTTTTTGTCTGTTTGTCTGTTTGTTCCGGATAGCCCCCGAAACGGTTTCATCGACTTTCACGGGACTTTCACTGGTAAATAGATAGGTGATGTCATAAGGAGTAACATATGATACTTTTGTTTTAGAAAAAAAACTGTTCATGGTGAATTAATGCGGGTGCTTAAATGGATTACGCTGAGTAAACCATAAGAGATATAACAAAATAATGTACTACATAATTGTAGACATTAAAAAACCTACAAAAAAGTCGGCAAAAGTATATGTCTATCTTCCAAGGAACAACCCACAATAAACATTTTTGTTTTTAAAATAACCGAGAGCGGAGGAGCAACAGTCGCGCATTTGCTCGATCAATTGCATTCTATAGTCATAAGCGAAGTCGCGGGCACAGCTAGCACTTAATATAATTTTCTTGGTAAATAATATTTAAAATCAATATTACATTTAAAATTAAATCGATTAACCCAACGACTTTAATGTATAAATTTAAAACACTAAAAGCAATGAAACGCAACATAACCGTTCCAATCTCAAAATATTATGAATATAGAACATCTATTAAAAAACTTTAAGTGTCAAATTTTTTAAATGGCCGCCCGTCACATTTTTTAAACAGAATAACATCATTTTGAAATCCCAAAAAACACCATAAAATATTAAACGGGTGAATATGATCGTAAATATGTCAAAAAAGTTATGGAGTATTATAACCTATGTAGCAGATGTCGGGACATATGGCATCTATAAATTTTCTTTGTCGACATTTTATCTTGTCAAATATGTTGAAAAATTGTTTAAATAAAATTGACTGTTTATAGCGAAAATACGTTGAGTGATTGAGAATTCTATTAATTCATTGCTAAAATATGATACATCCATTTGTTGAATTTTTAGCATCGGCCACATTAAGTGGGTACCTATCCGGGGATATTTCTGTTGCTGCCTAAATTTATTCGCTAGATAAATAATATGCTTTAGAAAAATTTTACCTTTTAAGTTAATTAAATGAATTTTTTTTTATACGCTAACAATTTTATCTATTAAATATTTATTTTAATTGATACTCCAACAACATTAAGTACACATTATACAAATATAGCATTTCTCATAGCTTCGTACCTACATTGAAATATAAAAATAGTATCTAATAATAGTAACTAAGAGTAACAAGACAAGATATTATTATAAGCTGAAAAAAAAAATTGGAAGATAAAAAAACCTAATATTTTAATATTAATATCTATGAATAAAATTATCTTTGGAGTACATTTTTCATATTTAATACTAAAATGGTTTTACTGTTCAATATAGTTTACCTATGTTGCTTTTAATGCATTCATACCTATTTATGCAATTTAATTACTTATAAAAAGGCTTTTATCTCTCTTGAAAAGTAAATATTTTTATATACCTACCTAGAAGGAGTTTTTATTTCGTACGATAAATAAAATATTTTCCCTGTTAGATAATTTGTCTAGGTTACCATAAAAACCATCAGTAAGTTAGGAACCGTTCCACTTTCATTTTTAATTCAATATCTTTTATTTATATACATTTGAAAAATACTATAGAAAATAACTAGTACTTGTTGCTCTATTTTGTACTAGTACGTATACCTAGTGGTACACCAGTGACCTATCCTTTGGAACGCTAACGTTTTCATGTGCGGAACTTATGCAAACGCCATCCCGCTAACGAAATATTTGCATAAAAAACAGGTTTCAAATTTTTCAACTGAAATACCTTTGACAAATAAATACTGTACATGAGGACATGTTTCTGGCATTCTACGGCAGTGAAAATCAGTATTAAGTACATGAATCAAGTAAATACATTAAATTTTTACTAGGGAATGTATTACTCCTACGAAGGATTGAAGGTTATATATATCATTGATTTGACCATGTTAAATGGTGATCACTGTACTTATGCAAATACAAACTTTTATCAACAGGATTGACTTGCAATTCGTAAAGTAATATATTCGGTGTCCCCATATTTGTGCGGAACCCTAATTCTTTTTCTAAAATTAAAGTTACTCTTTATAAAATCAGTCATCTGCCAGTGAAAGTCTCGTCAAAATCGTTCCAACCGTTTCGAAGATTACCCGAAGCAAACAAACAGACAGACAGACAGACAATTGTTTTTTTTTTTATAGGTATGGTTATCTTTACCATAAATATATATTCATATGCATTTAGTAAAAATCTGTTACTTCATTATTACATACAGACACTTCATTTTTATCAATTGTATCGATTTGTGTTGTTTGAACCTTTATTGTGTAATAGGTACAGTTAGCACTTTGCATAATAAAATAATAAAGCTTTGTTATTGTGCACAGGTGAAGTGGATTAGAAATAATAACATGGATCATGAATTCTGAGATGTCACAAAAACTCCCTAGAAAGTTCTAACATGGGAGCCACCATCTTGTCAGAATAATGAGATTGTTCTATGGTCTTCAATAAAAAGTACTACTTGCCAAGTTAGTTAGAAGTCTATTCAACTTTTCGGCAGTAGGTAGAGTTGATCCTACAGAAAATTATTATATCAAAAGTGAAAAAATGATCATAGTGAGATCAATGATTCCTTGAATTTTTTTACGTTTTTTGATATTCCGTAATTGAAAGTAGAAATGGGATTCGGATTTGACCACAAAGTCACCGGATAGAAATATAACTGTAGATAGATGTTTGAAAAAAATTTTTGTAACTTGAAGATAGTTAGCTATCTTAACGATATCTATTAAACCTTATCCGGATTATTATTATTACTAGCGATCGCCCTAAGGTCAAAATTCGACCAGCGATCTTTTGATCATAGTCTATTTTCTGTTTGACATTTACAGTATTCATAAACAATGAGTATTATCTACATCACTTGCTGTCATTTAGCGTTGAGTGACAATGTCAATATTTTGGGGGTCTAAGTTCAATGGCACTGATCAGGTTAAGATTCGCAGTATTAATGTATTTAATTTAATATATTACATAGTAACAGATATTATAAATAACTTTTAACTTTCTGCACTCCTTCTCCGTATAAACTTTAACCGTGCCAAAACTCAGTCTTCCGTGCACGCAATACGCTTAAAACAGGTACCGAAAGCTTTTGTTCCTATTAATATATAGATGATATTTTCCTTCATCAGAAGCTCAGGTTCATTGTTCAATCCAAACAGACATCTATTTACACGATATTGAAAGGAGACTTAGCACAGAAGATAAAGCTTTACATCTCTACTTTGAACCAATATCTCCAGGAATACCTTAAGACCTCAATAAATTAACACAACTTACTACTTGAAAATTGAGTCAAGAAAGTTAAGTGAATGACCAGTTCAGTTTAATTTGATCTAGAAAACGTAAGCTACATATGTCTTTGTAATAATATTGCAAATATTAGATAAATATATCTATACAAATAAATAAAATTGAAGTGTCTGTTTGTAATGTCATAATATCAGCTTTTTACTAAATGCTTATGAGAGTATATACTTACATAATACAATAATAAAACAAAATCAATTTTTAAAATTGTTGTCCGTCTGTTTGATTGTTCTTGTTTTTGTCCGTTCCCTTTCACTAGCAGATAAGTGGTGTTATAAGGAGTGATTTAGGCTACTTTTATTTTAGAAACAGAATTAAGTTTCCGCACAAATAACAATCATTTTGGAGAAACGACGATTTTAGGGTGTTTAAATGGTTTACGCCGAGTAAACCATAAGAGATATATCAAATTAATGTAGTAGGTACATAATTGTACATCTTTAAAAGTCCTACAATAATGTCAGCGAGAGTATATGACCTTTATCACTTCATACCGATAAACTTGAAGCGATATCGAATCATTGATATCAACACATATACACTGTACGTGAGCTTTCGGTGAAAGAAAACAGAATGATGAAACCATAGGGCCTTATATAATGATCGACTATCCAGAGACTATCCGTATGTTGGAATATGGACACTAAAAGCCTCAGTTATGATGTGTTATGGCAGCTGCACTTGAGAACCAAACAATCTAAACCTTAACGTGTCATCATCTTAGGCCACATCGTCCCTTAACATCAGCTGAGATTGTAGTCAAAAGCTAAACCATATATGAATAAAAAATTAATACAAACATTGCCTATCACATAAATAAACTTATTAAAAAAAATTCACAGAGTTTACTGAAAATTGCAATGCTAATCCATGAGGTAAAGGGTTTTTTATTTATGTTATAATATATTTGTATAAGTACCTAGAGTTTAAAAAGCTGTTAAGAATTCTTAAAACTAAAGTAATCATGTTTTCTTATAAATGAATTAATAAAATTATAAACGTTTATCATACAAGAACAGAAAATGCTCGTATGAAAAAAATTTTTTTTTTACCTACCGTTAGTTAATTAATAGTACCTAAGTATATTTATGTCATTTAGTTAATTCACTTAGATACTTGCTATATTAGCATTATTATTTTATTGTTAGGTATCTACTATATATATATAGGTATATCGTTTGTTGACTGTTCTTGTTTCTACATAAGGGTAAATGTTTGTGTGAAACCATTACATTTAACATTATGTATGTGAAAATGTTTTTTAAAATATTATTTTCAGAATTAAAATATAACGGCTCAATAGTTCGTGTAATTTAATAGTGCTAAATCCGAATCCGAGGATTAAATTCTATATAAATTTATAATAGGTAAATATAAATACTTATTTGTTATTCACACATTGTAGTAAAATGCCATTCATTTAATAGAATACATTTTATTATTTTAAAATATCAGGTTTAAAAAAAGTATCAATTATGTTAATGGATCGTATATGTACCGTTAAACTACTGTAATTACAAAATATACCTAAATAATTAATAAGTTACGCAATATTTTATTATTTAAAGCGTTTAAAAACTACATTTAAAACATTTTTTAATATATATATATATATATATATATATTATTATTCAAGAATGAAAAATTTATGTTTTAGTGGCCAAAAACAAAACAAAAGATGGTAGAAAAGTCAACTAATTCCATTTTCAAAATATCTCCTTTATGTTTATGGTGGCGTGCCATCCCTCTCTATCGTCGCCCCGCCCCCTTCAACCGCCCTCCGAGTTCATGGCATAGACGCGTTGCAGACGTTTAGGGCCACTCGCGGCACCCGAGTGTTTTTAAATGACAACTGTGTGCATTGCTATACAAAAATAAAGATGGCCGACTGGCATAAGAAAAAGAACTGCATTTTGGGATGCAATTTTTTTTATGCAGGTAGTATTTTTGAAGCCTATTGGAATGTTAATTGAGATCAATCTACTAATATACATTGGTAAATTTGTTCATAATCTTAAAATTTATAATTAATGTAATATTTTCTACAACTTAGGTACACACAACATGAATTTACAAATTAATTTTAATCAAAAGTAACTTTGTTTTTCATGTTATAACATAAAATATTATGTAAAATTAAAAATGTTCATATTTTTGAAATAAGCAAGTTTTACTTTGTAAAAAAAAGAAGATAATTTATAATTGGTATATCTGCATATAATTAGTAGTTTAAATGTTTCTTCCTTCGCTGTGGTATTTAATATAAAATATTTAACACACACACTCGATTTTCTTTGAAATATTCATATTTTTTATAAAATAAAAAAGTTTCGTTCCATAGTTTCTAAGAATCGAGGATTGATCATGAATGTTAATTTAATGGATGCTTCATTATTAAAAAGTAAACTTGTAAGCAAGTTTAAGCCGGCCAGCAAAATAGTACCAACAGCGACCAGCTCCCCATCCTAACTGAAACAGACTAGGTACTACCACCACCACTGCTGACTACCCCTATCGTCTTCACGAAACAACATAAACGTCACGTCCGTTCAATAAATATTCACGTTGGCTAAGAAACAAAAAAAAAATCAATGGTATTGAGTTAAAAAGCCATAAAAATTCAAAGTACACAGGATCCCAAGAGGTTCTGTTTGTCACGTAACCACATAGACGAAATATGCTCACCTTCTTTCCCTATGAATATTTTAATGTTGACAGACAATGAAAACAATTCCACCAGTCACGGAGAACACCTAAACAAGCAACGGCACTCGTCCGTTCCTCGGGTATAGCTCCTTTGTTTTCTAACAACTATTTGTTTTCTGCATACGTGAAACGAATTCTTTTACACACTAAACACTGTGTGCGATGTCGTTGAACCTCTTTCCAATCCATCAATAGAAAACTTAAACAAATCAACCGTATTTGAACAGATGGACAGCGCGACGGAGCCTCGGCCGGTCGACGATTACTACTGGAGAAACTTGGCAAACGTGTTCACTTCACATAAACTTACACTAAGTTGAGTGGACACTATATTTTGGCACAACACGTGAACACGTCGGGTTCGTTTGTCGCGTGTTTCGTGGTTTGTTTACGCGTGACGGAGTACAACACGGACACAATGCGGTCGCGTCGCGGGCCGCGGCCGGAGTGACGCGCGGAGCGATCGCCGGCTGTCGGCGACACTAGCGCGCGGGCCGGCCGCGAACGGTACTAGCGCACTCAATCAAACGTCCAAATGCGATAACATGCACATGCTCCTTTTGCACTGCATTGCATTGTAGGTATTTATTTCTACTATTGAGATACGCGTTAAATGTACAATTAAACAATTATTAAAATTACAATTTAAATTTCGCCGCATTATGTTACCAAAACAATAAGAAAAAGAGCTACTTCGCTGTACAAAAATTAAAATAATTTTCTTACTTGGGTTTATTTTTATTTTTTTTAAGTTAAAACAATATTGAAAAAATATACTAATTAATCAATGTTTGGAACACTTCTATAATTGTATACTACTTACGAATAAAAAAAGTCATCTATGTTTTCTATAATTTATTGGAATTGGGAGAAATGAGAACCCATTGTCAAAACATTGCAAAAGCGCACATACGGTGGCGTGACGTGACCTTGCAGCGGCGTGCACTCTGCAGTGGCCGGTCGCGTCGCGTCGCGCGCAGCCATCTCGCTCGCACTCCACGCACGCACCCGCAGGGCGGTGACACGTGGCCCCGCCCCCCGCCTACCGCACCTCCCGCTTTTTACCTTTTTCCCGCGTTGGTAATTCACTTTCGTTACAATTGTTATTTGTACCTAAGTATTAAAATATTATGATTAGAAATTTCATTTTACATATTAATATAACAAAAGACTCCTGTTTTTAGCATTTTAAAACAGCAACATCTTTTCTAAACTCGTGCGCTTAATTTAACTACAAATTATTTTAGAATAATTATGACGTAAGTAAAATTTATAATCAGTTACCTATTTACCAGACAATTAAGTTATTAAAAATAATAAACAGTAATATTTTTTGTATCATATACCTACAGGTTTCGTACAATGCAACATATTTATAATGCACTAGCGCTGTGCCCGCGGCTCCGCACGTGTTTGTTACTACACAGTAGTTATTTTCGTACCGTAATTTTATTTTTACTCACACGATTTATCAATTGAGAAATGACATATAACTAAGTAGGTGTACTTACCTACCAAACTTCTCGTTTACAAATTTTTTTTATGACTCCTAAATATTTTTTATTGCCGATTTTTATCTGTGATTCTTATATGCTTTCAATTATATGAAATGATTTATGATTCCCGTGTACCAATTTAAATCAGAATCGGACGAGAATTGATGAAAATATTTTTGTGAAATTTTGCGGATGTCTAAAACTAATATTGAAAATCGTTATACGTGCTATAAGATTAGTTTAGACTAATTATTATTATGATAATTGTTAATATTCACTTACATTTCGTGTGTAATATTTTTTTATCAAAACCGGTTAAGAATTTTTTAATATTTTTTTTACTAGGTATTTATAAAGGTATTATTGAAAACTCTTATAGCCTATCAACTGACTAATAACATATATATGAAAAGCCGTTTTTGAGTTAAATCCAGACATACAGACTACAAAAAAAAAATAATGGGAATATTTGTGATCAGTGTAGTGGTGTGGAGATATTACTTGACATGACTACAGATTTGTTAATACTAGCGATCGCCATAAACTCGAAGTTCGTCCAGCGACTTTTTGATCATAGTCTATTTTCTGTTTGGCATTTGCAGTATGAATCTAAACAATGAATATTATATCACTTGCTGTCACTTTTCGTTGAGTGGTAATGTCAATATTTTAGGGGATCTAAGTTCAGTGGCACTTGTCAGGTTAGGATTCACAGTATTCATTCATTTAATTTAATATATCAGTAACAAATATTATAGATCAATTTTAGCTTTCTGCACTCCTTCTCCATATAAACTTTAACCATGCCAAATCTCAAAGTCTTCCGTGCACGCGCAAAAGAGGTAGAAAGCTTTTGCTTTACGTATTAATAAATAGATCAGATAGATATGATAAACCTCTAATATTTGATATATATTGGTAGATAGGTATTCATTTACGGACATCGGATATACCTATAGATTATTTACAAAATAAATTCTTAATATACCTACCTATTCGTTCTGTAAGTGTTTAGAATGAATGCGCGAAGTGAACCGTTGGTATATTTAAAAATTAAAGTAAATTATTGTGTATTATTAGTCTATAGACTAAAGCCTAAACCAATACAAATTCTGGAAAAGTAATTGTTTATTTATTTTATTTTCCCTTTGGGAAATTGATATTTTTCTCTGTGAATCACGTGATCTGAAAGCCGATTAGAAATCGTGACGTCAACATACAGGAAATATGAACGTTGGACTCTTACGTTAGTTGTCAAACTTTTCACTGTTATCATACAAAATGAGATATAAAATGAATTATGACGTCATAGGACCATAACGCATCGTTTTTGTTGGATAGTTTTTATTTAGATGAAAAAATATTTTTAAACCACTTTTTATTCTGTATTAATAGAAAAAAAATTCATAGGTATTATTTTCAACCTATAAAGTACCTATTTAAAACAATTTTTCAAAAGTAGTCCACCCCTGGATTATCATAAAATATTTTTTTTACTTTGAATCCCTAACGTTTTCAAATGGCGTATTTGAGGTTAGTAGGTAATAATCAGTCTTACTTAATCAAGAAAGTAGCAATATTAAAACTATTTATTTATTTATTTTACAATAATAGGAAAACTTTCAGCTAATAAAAATAGTAGTAAAAATAAAAGAAATAGAAGGCCAATTACAAGTTTCCACAAGTAGAAAAGATAAATATAAACGAAAAAAAAGACAGTCAGCCACGAAGAGAATCACAAAAATTAACACAAAGTAAAATTGTTACAAAAATTGCTTAAAAATTTAAAAAAAAGTCTCCGCATAAACTGCGCCTTAGGGATGACACACTTCTAGGAAATAGATCAACACTATCGTCTAAGGAATTAAATTGTTTGCACGCCCGGATTGAAAATGAATTTTGTCTATACGTTGTCCTTACAAATGGTACATATAACAGGCTGGGGTTTCTTAATGTTATATTTGCAGGTACACACAGCTGAATTTATGAGAGGAGTTCTGGAGAGTCTACAATTCCATTGGCTATGATACTTAAATAAGATAGATCAGCTATTTTACGTCGTTCATAAAGTTGGAAGAAAATGGAAATGTTTATATCGCTCTATATAATTAGGTAAATAGAAAGAAGCTAAATTGTAGGTATCGAAGGAAACGTTTCTGAACGCGTTCAATACGAGAGATATATATACATATATATACGTTATAGTTAAGGTTCCACACTTGAGAAGCGTATTCTAAGTGACTACGAACAAAAGCACAATACAATATCTTCAATGTTTTAATGCACTTAAATTCTGAAGACAAACAAAGGACGAATCCAAGAGCTTAAGGAGCTCTGTTTAATATATTATCAATATGCGAATCAAGTGTAAGTTAAGAATCAAAAATAATATAATCTGTATTAGCTGAATACATTGGTTTTAAGAGGTATAATATGGCTCTCTGTCTAGATCACTTCATTACCTCATCTACTTCTAGTTTAAGTAATAGGTAAATATCAATTGATATTTTACACATTGAGGAAATTCGATTAAATTGTATTATTTATAGGTTTAGATTTTTTTTTGCAAATAAATCGAATCAACAATTTATACAGTTTACTTTTAATAGGTTTATATGAATATATGTATTAACACATGAAGTAAAAGCTTTCGGTACCGTTTTAATCGTATTGCGTGCACGAAGACTGTGAGATTTAGCATGGTTAAAGTTTATATGGAGAAGGAGTGCAGAAAGCTAAAATTTATCTATAATATCTGTTACTAATATATTAATACTGCGAATCCTAAACTGAACAGTGCCATTGAACTTAGACCCCCCAAAATATTGACATTGTTACTCAACGAAGTGACAGCAAGTGATGAAGATTATACTGATTGTTTATGTATATGAGTACTGTAAATGTCAAACAGAATATGAAAAAGTCCCGTGTCGAATTTTATAAGTAGGTACCACATTCTGCAAAACATAATCACAAGTCTCAAAAATTACTTGCAAAAATAATAATTTAAGATTGGCCGTCTTTACTGGTACGCATGGTGGCATAGGGTTAAAGATTAAATAGCCAGTACTTTGTTTGACTGAAGTTGTCTAATTAATCCTTCTTGATGAGTTTTTTCTTGTTTTCTATACATAGTTATTTAAAGGTGTCGTCTAATTCTGTCAATATTGGTGGTGTAATATAATTAGTGTTTATTGTAAAAAGTGTAGATAGTTTAGCTTTGTTATGACTATCAGCAGTCCTCTCCACACCAACGAGAGTAATCATACTTATCTCCTTCTCCATTATCACTCCCATCACATAATCACAAGGATCTCCTTCCCAGATGCACACTGTTAAAAATTTCATCGGCTGTATGACAAAACATGTTTTGGAAACTAATAAGCAAAACATTTTAACCACAATTTAAATCGCTTATTCTAGTAATACAAAACTTTATTTGTTTTGAGAAGGTTTTCATCGGAAACTCAGAAATGGTTTCGTAACATTACAACACTTTTTTGTAGGTTTCTTCACATGTCTAGGTAAATTACTCGTATAGTAGGTATTATAATTATGGATTAGCATACAATGTTTTGTAATTTTACACATTTTTATTTTAAACAGTGCAAGCGTCTTACAATCGTAAAGCATGCAGCAAACGTCATCATGTAAACATTACCGATTTCATCGAATTACCAATCTACCTGCGTCTAGGTCAATAAACCGATACGTTTATGAGCAGCTCCCCCCGCCGCGTCTCCCTCAGTGGGGACCCCGCTAAATATATTCGTTTATTAACATAAATTTATGAACCCCGCTTAAATGCATAACCGCCGCCGCCGCGCCGGTGGACATAATGTACTCAGTTTATGTTTCAAGCACATTTACCTACATAATCTGACGTTTGGTACCGATTGAAGGTTCGATGGCATTTCTTAAGCTCATACCTATGGTTTTTTGCACCGTAGTATCTAGTATCGTCCTGACTTGTCGACTATCGCAAAATCAAAAAGTTCTTTATTAAATTTCAAAAAGGATATTCACCAATTCAGAAAACATCCCAGTCGATGACCGGTAAAAAACTCGATCGGGTTTATCTTTTTTTACTGTGTAAATAATAGTTACAGAAAATGATTAAGTATATTATTTTACTGGATGTACAGAGACAGAGAGAGAGAGAGAGAGAGAGAAAGTTATTTCCAAATATCACTATCATACACGTAATGGATTCACCCCTATTTCTTGAACTAATCCTTTAACAGTAAAACTTGCTTGAAATGGTCCTAGAACTTATTGTCCGGCAAATCGGCAATGTGCTTAAGAACCTTATTATAAAACCTAAAGCACATAGGTATAATAAGTATATAATGTAGGTACATTATATAGGTACATAATTGTACGTTCGAAATATCCTCTCTACCGCGAGGTAATATAGTTTGTAATAAAAAATGTTTTTATAAGTGTAGATGCGTTACCCGCGGGATATTTTGGCAATATTAAAGTATATATATATATATATACTATAAGTATATAGTAAACATTCTCCTAGTCACGTATATCCAGTTCATGGTTGCACATAAATACAACTCAAAATATATATTCATTTCGTTCTAACATCAAAAGTAACACATAATGTATTTCATATTCTTTCCTTTTTGCGTATTATATTACGTTGCGAATTTAGACATCCGCATCAGTATCCGCATGCGCATTGATCGATGCTGATATTATATGCTGATGTTCAAGTCCCAACACGGTCAAAGGACCATCTCCTTTACTGCACAACCTTGCCGCTTTTGACCAATCATAGTTTCTCTGACCGTTGATTTTTGTATTTAATAGTAAAACAAAACACAGTATCGTGAGAATCGAGAGTGAAAGTTTATTTATATTGTGCTAAAAAATGCCACCCTCTGAGGCGATTATAAAACCACAATTAAAAACGTATTGTAAGGAAGAAAGCTTACTGTGTAAAAACCCCCAGATGTATGGTGGAAATTTAATGGATATAAAACAGACAGACAGACATAAGGAACTTTCCAGGCTGACTCAAAATTTTTAGCAACACCGTTGGCGAGTGTTCCTAGCGAACGCAGTGCTGGGATAATTTACAAGCTATTTAGAAACAGACTTCAGGACGAAAAAGCGGGTCAATTGTTGTTATTCAAATAGAATTTACCACTGATCAAATTCTACGATTAAATAAATTGGAATATTATTATTGATTGACAGAAACTAGAAGATACCCTATCTTTATGTACAATTTCGATTTTTTTTCTTAATCGTTAATGTCCAAAATTATTAAGATATATTTTTTTAATACTATAGGAAATAAGTGTCTTTTAACAGTAAATTCATAGGGATCAGCACATTTTTCTAAATTTTTAAAGTAAGTAATTAAAATCAGCATGTGCTGATGTGCGAAAAACCTACATCAGCAACAAGACTAATTTGTAACTATGTTTCCATAGCTTCATATAAATACATACAGACATTTGACAATATTTAAAAGCTGGTATCCCTTAATCATCTTAAAGTCTCGGTTCTTTCCAAAAAAAAAGGAACTATTAAACGCGGATCGACCTCGACTCGTCAATCAAAAAACCCGGCTTCACATAATCCTGTGTTTTATAACAGAATATCGCGATATTAAACATTATTTTAATATCAAAGGGCCGCCAATGTCACGCGCCAGACAGACAGACAAACAAAACAATCCATCAAAAATCACTCACCCAAGTTAAAGATACCAAATCATCTTTTATCGTAGCTTTGAAAGTAAATGACTCTTAAACCGCTGTAGCTAAGGACTACGATTCCTCGCCAGACTCTTCTCGTATAAGTTAATTTAAAAATGTATATATAATTTAGAATCGTAAAAATCAGTTATTAAAGAACGAATGATGCATATGTCATCAGTCAGAATTCGTTTTATGGCTTGAAATTATACAGTCGTAAGCGCATCTCTCGAGCGCAATCTACGCCGCGGTCGAGGACGAACGAGGTGATCCTTGTGGATCAGAAATCACCTGCCTTCATATAAATTAAATTATTGACATTCATTTCGCTTCAATTATTTATTTATAATTGAGAATAAAAATTTAAATTGTATGAATATTTATTATAACAAGGCAATAACTAATACGAAGTGTCGTTTGAAGGGAATTTAATTGGTCATTTTGAAATTTACCTATAAATTATTAGCAAAGGAG
This sequence comes from Saturnia japonica, assembly GCA_033032175.1. Lineage (NCBI taxonomy): Eukaryota > Metazoa > Arthropoda > Insecta > Lepidoptera > Saturniidae > Saturnia > Saturnia japonica. The sequence goes on along the minus strand of CM065306.1, from coordinate 923,543 downwards.
CCGCTCTACCATAATTTAACCACGTTGAATACAACTGAGATAAAGAGAAATAACTACTTTCATCAAAATAGGTTACACTGGCAATTTTTGTTGTAAGATCAGCATAAGAAAAGAAGAATGAAAAGGCCAATACCACAAAAACTTAGTATGAAGGGCAAGAAAAACCATCTTATAAGGGGGACAAGTTGAAAAAGTGTCCAGCTGTAAGCAGCAAATTACAATTCAAAAACCCACCAAAAGGTCGCTAGTATAGCAAGAGGGAGGGAGGGAAGCATTGTTATCGTCAGCATCGTTGTCATCATAATCGCCAGCACCACCATTTTCAGAATTAACACCATCATACTCGTCATTCTCATTGTCATCTCTATTATCGTTATCACAACCTTCTTCATTGTCCTCATCATCGCCACCCCCATCATCATTATACTCGTCACTGTCATAGTAGTCACAATCATCACCATCGTTGCAAAAAAAAATTCATGCTTTATTATGAAATTTTCTTTATTTTTTTATTATTTCTCTCTTCTGGGAGCGCTGAAAGCACTCACGAAAGCAGGGCAACAAGCTCAAAGCTGCCAAAGTGGTTGCCTTACTTGCAATTAAGTCACGTACTGACTTATTCCCTATCCATAGAAAATTTGATCTAACTAAATAGTTATATTGTGATGCTTCTGCTTTCCTGGAGGAAGTAAAAAACTTACGTATATATATTTAATAATCTTGTAATTTGGTCTAAAACTAATTAGCCAAAAAAGAAAAATAATTAATTTACCGAACATATTTACTTGTGCGGTGTGCTGTGTAAAATGCGGTGTTGTGTTTTGTATACATTGATAGATATATATAGTGAACGCGATGTTCTCATGGTAGAATTCAGAAGCAAATAGACTGGTATAAATAGTTTTCTATTTAATTAACATAATTGAAGTATCTATTTGTAATGTCAAAGTAACAGGTTTTACCAAATGCATATGAAAATTTAAATGATATCTATAACAAAAAACCAATTTTGAATTTTTTTATCTGTCTGTCTATTTGTTCCGAATAATCTCCGAAACGATTGGGCCGATTTTAACATTACTTTCACTGGCAGATACCTGATATTATAAGAAATAACTTATACTATTTTAGAAAAAGAATTTTTGTTCCGCGTAGATAAAATAAAAACTGGTCATGGTGAATTAATCTGGGCGCTTTAATAGCTTACGCTTAATAAACCATAAGAGATATATCAAAATAATGTACTACATAATTGTAGACCTACAAAAAGTCAGCAAGAACATATGTCTATCTTCAAAGGTTCAACCACAATAAGCATTTTTATCTTTAAAATACCTGGGAGCAGGATAATACCTACGATTCGCGCGTTTAGCCGATCGACGGCATTCCATATTCCACGCGAGCGCAGCCGCGGGCGCAGCAAGTTAGAAATAATTGTTTTCTTGGACACCATATCTTACCTTTTTTTTCTAGGTCGTGAAAAACAATACAGAAGATGATAGTCATTCAGATGTCATGTTCATACCAAAAGTGGAAACTTGAACAAAATTATCTATCTCCGATACGTGACGCACTGAAACTAAATCCCTTATCTCCTAAAGTATGTGTCCAAATAGCATACCCTAGAGAGAATTTTTTTTCATAAAAATGGTCTTTATAATTAACTTTTATTTGTAAGGATTAGTATGCCATGTCTAAAAATAATGCTTATAAATCTCTTTTTAATTTTCAACAAATCTTTGTCACAAAATACGTTATTGTTATTATTATATTATTATTATTATATTTGGTAAGACACACTAGCAGCTAATTAGCTGATGCGTGCGTATCAAATAGCTTGGAGATATCTTCCTTGTCCAATCTGCTTTTAAAGGAGGTTATGGTAGGAGCCATCACAACTTTTTCTGGAAGTTTGTTCCATGCTGTGACCACTCTGTTAGGCAAGAACTGCTTCATTGGGTTTCTTTTTGCTGGGAATTCCCAAAGTTTCAAGGGATGACCTCGTAGGTGTTTATTTTCATTTGACTTAAACATATCTTTAAGGCTGGGCACATCGTAATAATTAGTGAGGATTTTATAAGTTTCGATTAACCTGCCCCTTTGTCTACGGTGTTCTAGTGTGGTAAGGCCAAGGTTTATGAGGCGCTGTTCATAGGGTAAGTTACGCATTGCATACACCATCTTAGTAGCCCTTCTCTGTACATTTTCAATGAGCTTAATGTCTTTTTTGAAGTAGGGATCCCAGATAATATAAGCATGTTCAAGAAGTGGTCTAATATAGGTCTTGTATAACTTTATAAAAGTTTTAGCTGTTAGGAATTTAAATGCCTTGCGAATGATATAAAGGATCGAATTAGTTTTCTTCACAACCCCAAGCACATGAGTTCCCCATTTAAGATCTTTGGATACTGTAACTCCCAAGTCCCTTTGTGTTTCAACTGCGGTTAATTGTTCACCACCAAGATAGTATATCTGACAAGGATTATTACTACCAATGTGTAGCACGGAGCACTTATTCACATTTAAAGTTAGAAGCCAGTCATGAGTCCACTTAAAAATCGCATTAAGGTCATTCTGTATAGCTCGCCAGTTGCTTCGAGGGTTAGCAAAAAATTTGGTATCATCAGCAAAAAGCGAAAAAGGTAGTTGCAGAGTACTTTTCAAGTCTGAGAGGAACAAGATAAAGAGCAATGGACCAAGCACCGAACCTTGAGGAACGCCACTGAGGACACTTCGCGGATCGGACATGACTTCGCCAATGCGCACCCGAAACGTTCTACCAGAAAGGAAGTCGCATATCCAGGCTAAAATGCTTCCACGTATGCCAAGGTGTTCCAATTTATGTATGAGGCGTTTCAGAGGAACACGGTCAAATGCCTTCTCATAATCCAAGTAAATGATATCTGTTGGCTGTCCATTACTATGGTTCCGTGTCCACTCGTTTAAGCAATTTAGTAAATTGGTTGTAACAGATCGTTTTGGGATGAAACCATGCTGCTCATCCAGGGTAATCTTTTCATGTATTAGAAATTCTCTTATGTGGCAAGCTATCATCATCTCCATGGTTTTGCACAATACACTGGTCAAACTTATGGGCCTATAATTGACGGGCAGTAATTTATTTCCTTTTTTATAAATCGGTACTACATTTGCCGTTTTCCAGTCAGCTGGCACTATTCCATCCTTCAGAGATTTGTTCATCATTTTCGCTATTTCGTCGCTTAGAGCTCCTGAGCATTTTTTCAATACCACTGAGGGTATGTCGTCTGGCCCTGATGCTGTAGTATCACTGAAGCTAGATAACTTCTTTCTTACTAAGTCTCCAGTAATACTTAAGTCTTGAATAGCGTTTATGACTCTAGGAACGTTGATATTTGGCATCGGTCCATCAGGCTCGTTGACAAAGTTCAATTTAAACTGATCAGCGAAGGCTTCGGCAATTAGTTCAGGCTTCATAACAAGTTCATTTGAGACATTTTTTATTACGTATTTTTTTTTATTTTGTATCTTATGTATAAGAGATAATCGTATTTCCATTACGCTAGTGCACGCGATTAAAGCAGTTCGGGAGGAGCTTCGACTTCCTACTTACGTAACAAAATTCAATATTTAAGGATATCTGAGAGTTGTATCCTAATCTTAAATAGCCTATACGGCCCTATACTATTCCTCGAGAGTCTGGATATCATATACAAAAAGAATTTTTCGAATCCGACTGTTAGTTCCAGAGATTAGCGTGTTTAAACAAACAAAAAAACTCTTCCGCTTTATTATATTAGTATAGATAACATCAACCCAACTCAGATGTACTAAAACAGATGTGAAAGCTGATTTAATTATCAAAGGTTATATTAGTAATCTTGTCCCAAAGAAATTAATATTGCAACAATTTTCTAAACTGTGGTCATCGTCGAGCGACCGTCACAGCTCCGTCGCACGCGCCCCGCCACCGACTTCCTCCAAGCCATGATGATAATAATAAATAAAACCAGCAACTCCATGCTGCAGGCCTGTCAAGTTGCCTCAACTTCTCTATAAAAGGAAACGACGTCGGAAGGGTGACCGCGGTAAAGTTGCATGCAACCCGGTTTTAATTACCCCTGCTTACCCTACCGCCCCCGGCCCCCGTCACCCGCGCTTGTCGAGCCCCTAACCCGAGTAACAGATAATAAATATGCTCTTCGCACGCACTCATACAATGTCGGTTTATAAATTGACATTTGCGTCAAGCGATACTCAAAGTTTTCTAATAAATTATTAATTCACAGAAAATCTTATTGCGAAGAAGTCATAAATATTTTAAAAAAAATATTACACGCGAAGATTATAAAAAAACGAATTTAAATTATCCATCTATACAATTAATAAAATTGAAATGTCTGTCTATAATGTCAAAATAACGGTTTTTTACTAAATGCATTTAGGAAAGTATATATGATACTTATAAAAAAAAAAATGTTGTTTGTCTGTCTAATCCGGGTATTTTACGTAACGGTTAGACCGATTTTGACAGATTTTCACTAGCAAATAGCTTATGTTATAACTAGTAACATAGGCTACTTTTATTTTAGAAAAAGAATTAGGGGTTCCCCATAAATAAAAAAAGCTGGTCGTGGTGAACCAATTCGGGCACTTAAATAGCTTATGCTGAGTAAACCATAAACGATATATCAAATTAATGTACCTACTACATAAATGTAGATATTTAAAAAACCTACAAATAAGTCCGTAAGAGCATATGCTCTTTTATATAGGCATAAAAAAGCATAGGCTTTTTTTGGATGGCCCTCCCCGCTTGATTACTGGATATACACCAGCTGATGCTGGAAGCGGAATGCAAAACGACTAAGCATTCCACAACGCGGGTGTTACTCCTGGTGTATCCAGTCGGAACAATTGTGATTTCCTTTTTTTATACCAGGTCGGTAAATTGACGGTAGGTACCATCGAGAGATCGAAGGTCGTCGCTGTCATCTCGGGCTGCATTGATTTAACTGCATATGCACAAGTTGATCTCGAAACGCGACACGCAAAAGCGAGTCATGCATGGTGGTCGCGATCCAGTCGGGCAAAACAACCCTACCCACCCAGTAGCTTTATACTTCACCACATTTTACTCATAATAGACATATGTCTATATTCTAAGGATCTTCCACACAAAGCGTTTTTCTCTTTAAAATTACCGAGAGCGGGGTTAGAATGATTCGCGCCTGTGCCACATCGACGGCATTCTATACTCCACGCGAGCACATCTAGTGTAATAATAAAAAAACAATAAATTCTGAAAACCACGGGGTTCGTTAAAAAACAAGACAACTTAAACACCGCTACATCATTGCCCCAAATCTAATACTATACTTGTACGTGCGTTATGATTAGCCAAAAGTAGAATTTGATTGTTAATCTTGTATTTTATTTCTCTATAAAAAGGTAATAAACGCTTGAAGAATGATAAAAGACACCCGATTTAATAGTATTCGAGTGAGACGCGGCATATCACGCAGCTTCGTGGCATTGTCTAAACCATTATAACGTCCAAATAGATTTACAACTAAACCACATTATTCCTAATTAATTTAAATAAATTAAAATAATCTAAACGAAGTTGATTTCGATAATGGTTTAGACGCTATTTTTTAAAACTTTAACGATAAACAATGGTATTTGTATCTCGAGACGTCTCAGCCGGAATTCTTCGAATGTTTGAGTGATATTTTATATTAATACGGTACACTGAATATTTGATGTCATCTATACTGATATTATAAAGCTAAAGAGGATAACACGCTAACCCTAGTAGATAATACTGGCTTGAGAATACACCTATAGGTGCTTGGCGACATACATTCAACTTGGTTGTGCAGTAGAAAGAATCTCCAAAACTGTATATTTAATTTATCGTTACTTATTTGTTGTTCTTTAACACTACGACAAATAAAGTCTTATAACTTTACGATAATCGTTTGTCTATGTTACAATATTACGTATCGATACAGTTTTTTTTTATATCTATTATTGTAATGAAGTTACTCAACGCGGGACGAGAGCTAATATCAAAGAAAATGCCCGACCCGACCGACAATTAAAAAAAACAAACACATACATATATAGGATTTTCAAAACTATGACAGTTATGGAATTGGCCCAGCTGAATTATAACCAGATTTCTATGCACTGTTGTATGTAAAGTAGTAGTGATTTGTTGATTTACTTCATAACTTCTTTACTTCCCGGCTATCCCAAGACACCGCTCCAGTCCCTTTTTCTAAATAAATTCATTTAAAACTTTGAGAAACATCGGCTAATAAAGAAACAAGAGGGCATCGAATCCTGTATGATAAACGACCATCGTTGCATCAGTCCCGTGATACGAAGTATTCTAGTCAACATACTCAGAGTTTGTTACTTCATCGACGATATTATTAAAGGATATAGAGATAGGTTTATTTAAATAAACAACTTACATATTTGTTGGGTTTTCATAAATGGCAACACGGGCTCACCCGGGTATGTGACGCGCCTAGCGCCATCTGCGAGTCGTTGAGAAGCCGTTGCGACAACTGAATCGCTCGCGCACGCTAATCAAAATCAAAATAGTCTTTATTCAATTTAGGCCCTAAAAAGGCACTTATGAATGTCAAAACACTACTGCTGATTCGGAAAATATCCCAGACATCGAGAAGAACCGGTAAGAAACTCGATTGGGTTTATCTCTTTTTTTTTGTTAAATGTACAAATGTTACAAATATAACAGGTACAATAATAATATATTAGTGGATGCACAGAGAGGGAGTCACTTCCAGACATCACTATCATTCACATAATGATCCACCCTATAATAACCTTTTGACAGTAAAACCCGCTTGACATGGTCCTTGAACTTGTTGTCAGGTAAATCAGTAATGTGCTTCGGGATCTCGTTATAGAACCTAACACTATTACTTAAAAAACTTTTATTAGTCTTACTAAGTCTAAAACACGGTACGACTAATTTATCTTTATTTCTAGTATTTACATTGTGCTGATCTTTGCCAGCTTGTCTAAGTTTTTACGGACATATATTAAGTTATCAAAGATTTATTGAGAGGGCAAAGTTAAAATAATAAATTCCTGGAACTTGTTCTTTAGTGATTCGCGGGGTCTCATATTATAAATTGCTCGAACTACCCGCTTTTGTAATATAAATATGGTATCTACCTCAGCTGCTGAACCCCACAGCAAAATACCGTAAGACATTAAGCTATGAAAGTAAGCGAAGTAGACTAACCTAGCAATATCTGTTAAATGGCGAATTTTGCGTACTGCGAATGCAGCAGAACTTAATCTTCCCGCCAAAGTTTTAATATGCGGACCCCACTGTAGTTTTGAATCAAGGGTAATGCCCAAGAAGACAGTACCATCAACTAAGTCTACTAAATTCCCTTCTATCTTGATACTACTATCAACACGCCGAACATTGGGCAAGACAAATCTCATACATTTGGTTTTGTTTGCATTTAGTAGTAAATTATTTAAAGGAAACCATTCAGAGATTTTAAATAAGGTGTTGTTTAATTGCCCAAGCTCCGAATCTATTCTTTTCACTTTGAATATAAGTGAAGGGTCGTCTGCAAAAAGAACCATGCCAGCACCATTTTCAACAACGGACGGTAGATCGTTTATATAAATGAGAAACAAAAATGGTCCCAAAATCGAGCCCTGAGGGACGCCGATTCTAACCAATGATTTCGAAGAGGTTGCTCCATTTACACTTATTTTCTGACAACGCTCTGTTAAATAAGAAATTAGGAGGTCGAGAGAAGTTTCACGCACACCATAGTGTTTCAGCTTAAGTATAAGCGTACTGTGGGCAACGCAGTCGAAGGCCTTTGAGAGATCACAGAACAAACCGATTGCATCCTGCGACTCTCCCAAGCCCTATATATATGACTTAGCAGTGTTGCACCAGCTTCAGTGGTTGATTTAGATTTTGTGATACCATATTGCCGACTATCCAAAATCTCTTGTGCTTTGAAATATTGTACTAGCTGCTTGAGCATAATTTTCTCGAAAATCTTACTAATCGACGGAAGTACAGAAATTGGTCTATAATTTCCAAGATTACTTCTACAACCTGATTTAAATAGAGGAACTACTTTACTTATTTTCATTAAATTAGGGAAAGTCCCTGTTTTTATGCACTGATTAAATATATTAGCCAGATATGGTGAAATATTGACAATTATGGACTGAACTACGATTACTGACATACCCCAAATATCTTCAGTATTTTTAAGTTTAATTGTTTAAAAGTCCTTATTTTTTCACCTGCACTAATAGATGTAAAAGAAAATTTAGAATCCACAGGTGTAATAAGATTATCCAAAAGTGATGCAGCGCCATGGGGTGATCATATTATATTTTTTGTTACTACTAAGGGTATATTTGTGAAATAATCGTGGAAAACAGTTGCTACCTCTGAACTGTTTGAGATATGCACTCCCTCGACGTTTATATTAAGCGAATTATCATTTTTACTATCTTTTTCTGTTTCTTTATTTATTATATGCCAAACAGTTTTAGTCTTATTACTAGATTTAAGAACTTTATTTCTTAAAAATATCGCTTTTGCAGCTCCACAAATACGTTTAAATATTTTAGAATAATATCTAACATAAGCTAATATTCAAAAACACTAAAAATTATAATAAAATTGTGTCGTGTGTGGAAAAAACCCATCTCTGGAGCGAAGCCACGTCCCGGGACACAAGACCCGACTTGCGACAGCCCAAGGTGAGTGGAACCGTGCACATGCCATAATACTACCTTAATTTCAACTTTAAAACAGCTATCGAATCACACAATTACCTATTGATGCTTAACATGAGTTATAAAATATTAGTTCGAACTATAAGCTTTGGTCCTGTTGAAATATATATAGATATAGTAAGATACCTTAGTCCGGTTCAAAGTAAGTTATACTTGTTGAACAAATTAGGTCCAACTCCATAATAACTTTGAATATACCTAGTAATCATTAAAATCAAAATATAGGTATTTTACATTACCTATTAATTAATTAGTTGCAGATCTAAAGAGGAACAAAATATATAATGAAGAAAACACTTAAAATATTGTCATAGTAGTTTCTAGTAACAAAATTTACTCTGTGCTCTGTTGGTATCAATTAAAATGATAACTAGAAAAAAATAAATAAATAAATATATATATACATATAATATATACCTATCTACCATAATTATTTCTAAATTGAAAGCGCCGATGGCTTATTGACTGGCTTGACTCAAGAGTGGGTATAACAAAGAATTGCTTTCCACAAACATTAATGTATTAATGCGGTTAGAACCAAAACCCATCACATTAAAGGCACGTAGCGCCGACAGGAACCACGTATAGCACTGCGCTTGCGATTACCAAGCGTTTTGTGGCCTGAGGCACAAGACTGAGCGGACCTCCAATATAATAAAACAATCGAAGTATTCAATCAATTTGATAAAATATTCCATTTGACAACACATCAATGAATGTATCAGATAGTATTAAGCGGATGGTAGAAAAAAAGGGAAGTTTTTTTATAAATACCTATATTAATCATTTAATAACTGAATTAGTTATTATTTAAGTATGATGAATTCCGTTAAATTTACTTCAAAATTGTAGATAGGTACATGAAATACTTATCTCAGTTTAATATTAAGAGTAGTAATAGGCATGTAAAGTATTAGATCTTTTATTTTTACTTTATATAAATTGAGTGCTTAACTAACTTCAAAAAAAGGGATTACAATTTCAATTCGAATGTAAATGTTCTTTAAGGGTGCTCAGCCATCACTTCTTTGTTTATTAACTGATTTAGATGATTCTTTTTTTTTTGTAAGAGATTTCTTTTTAATTTAATTGACTTCAAAGATACACCAGGGAACTCCTCAAAATAATTGAAGTTGGTTGAAGTTGGTCGTGTATAATTTTGTCCGCTCAACCTTGGCGGCGGACAGAAGGTTGGCTTCTACCAGATCCCGGCCTGCAGGGCAAAAGTCTGCGAAGTCTAGAGATGCAAAGCCTAAGGCTGCAGTGCCCGTCCCTGACGTGACGACAGCTGACCATCCGCTGGAGTAATCGGGGATGGAATTGGCTGAGCCTGTAGCTCCTGCACAGAACCCGGCACCTAGCACTCCAGGATGGACAACAGTGACCAACCGTCTGAAAAGGAAAAGGCCCTCATCAAAACGGACGGCTACTGCGAGGGTGACTGCTGCTCCTAGGGAAACACCTGGGCCCAAGCCCAAGAGAAAACTCCCTTCGGCACCGCGCTTGGCTGCGGTGCTCTTTACACTGCGGCTTGAGGCTATGGCGGAGGGGCTGACTTATAGTGCGGCCCTTATTAGGGCACGGGACCAAGTCCCTTTGTCTTTATTCGGCATAGAGAAAATATCTCTTCACCATACTGCCACGGATAACAGAATTATTGAGATCCCAGGAGCCCGTGGAGCAGAGCAGGCGGGTTAATTGGCCTTAAAGTTGAGAGAGGTTATCGCAGATGTGGCCACGGCGGCGAGGCCTCTTAAAAGAGCAGACGTCTGAATCATCGGATTGGAGGATTCCGTCTTGGTGGTTGAGGTCGTAGCAGCAGCGGCGACCAAAGGCGGTTGCGACACAGTCCTAACCAGGGCTGGTTAGATACGTCCCTACGGAAAGGGCAGTGGGGTTATTCACTTGTCACTCCCAGTCGTCGCTGCCAGGACGCTAGTGGAGTTAGAGCGGTTCCTTGTTGGCTGGAGTATGGCACGTGTCTGTCTCTTGCAGCGGGGGGCTTTAAGATGTTTTAGGTGACTGGACGTGGGCCATACCCACCCTACTTGCACCTCACCTGTTGACCGGGGAATGTTCTGTTTCCGGTGCGGGCAACCTGACCACTAGGCGCAAGAATGCACTGCTGCAAAGCTGCACTGCGCCTTGTGTGCTGATGCCGGAAGGGAGGCGGAGCATTTTATGAGAGGTGCGAAATGCAGGCCACCCTTCAAAAAAACGGGGAGAGCCCCTGAAGCGCCAAGACCCCCTTAGAGGGTTTAGTGTAGACGATGGGTAGAAGGGGGGCGCTTTCCGCCTCCTTTCTCTGCCCTTGCTGAACCAAGGGGAGATGGGCCGGGGGGCCGTCTTTCCATTGCACTGGTTCAGCCGTCTGGGAGACAGTCGGGGTTGTACCAGACTGTCTTTCTTTAGCACCGGAGGCTCGACTGGGGCCAGCCCCCGGGACGATGCGATAGAATGCTACTGTTGGTCCCGCATCGTCCCACTATGGCGGCCGATGGTACACCGTGGAGTTTTAGTGAGTAGGAGTCTCACATAACCACTCGGCCCCTCGGGCGGGTGTGTACCCACAACGGATTAAACCATGTTAAAAAAAAACCGTGTGCTGTCATGGGACACCAGATAGGAACGAAGTTCCTTATAATAAAATATTAATTTCAAGTTCTATGATAAAAAAAAACTACTTTAGAAAATTGTCTTAACACCTTTATTTACAATGATTTATAAAAATATACAAAGAAACGGCTATTTACATGAATAATAATAACAGTCATCACGTAGACTATGCATTACACACTGTATAACCACAATACATAGTCTGTACATAAACTCTATGATTTTGAAAAGTTTCCTTGTGTACCTTCGAAGTTGAAGATTCAATGCCAATGAAATTAAAATGACACCGCCCTTGAGATATCCGCTATCCAAGAAAAAAAAGAATAATCCAAATTGGTTTATAAACAAAAAAGTTATTCTATGCTCAGCAAATATTAATACTAAGGACTTCTATGTAATAAATTTTCGAATTAAGTTACCTCAGTACTAAATGAAGTCTGAAGTAAAGTTTAAAAAAAACATTCGAGGCGAGGATTCGAAACCTAGGTCTTCGGTTATAGCAGTGACGCTTACGACCGCTAGGCTACGAGCAAATTTTTAGAATTACTGAAATTATATTACTTTAGAAATGTTACGCTTTTATAATCTTACGTTACAGACGTTTTTTGCCGGCTAGGGTTCCCCTCCGCAACGCCCCATAAGGAACTTCGTTCCAAAATGGTCGTGTATAATTTTATTATTTCTTCATTTTTTGGAAAACAAATCAAAACCGTGGCCTAAACTATTACCACCTATATTAAGAATTATTATTTTCCCGGTATTCTAAGGTAGTAGTGGAAGGAGGCCTTCAACATCGTTGGCTAGACGCAAATAAGAAGATCCCAAGGAAGTTGACATCATGCAGGCAAGCTGATCGTAAAGTAGATAGTTACTATATGACTTAGCTGTATCTCAGTTCACACTGTGAAGAAAGGAAACATGTTACATCGAGTCTACTTTAGTAGGACAAGAATTACAAGCAGACGGTGTAAGCGGTAGGTAATAACATAATCAAGATTAGACTGCAGTAGCACCAGCACCATATCTGACGCGAAGTGGGAGACAACGTATTTAAGATGATAAAAAAGGCACCTATCATGGTAGTTAGGTATTTTAAACAGTTCTCTCTGTCCATCCTCAAAAATCTTTCATAATTTGCCAATTCCTATCTTCCGGTAGTACCTATTTAAGAGCCAGTATACTACTAAATAATGTTAAAAGCATAAAACAAGTTGTTGCATTTGGGACGGATCCCCAAAATACCTCCTCAGTAGACTGGACAGGTTGCAGAGTTAGGCTGTCCGCATTGTAAATGATGCAGAGGTTGATGAGTTAATCGAGCCGCTTTATACGGATACCATGGCGAGTGTTTTCTGAACAGCTGTTCAACCTAATTACTCCTTTCATAACAGAACCACATACGCCGGGCTCCGGAGCTACAGTTTTAAAATAACCTTCATCTCGGCATATACAAAAAGTTCTCTACGTCATATCTTTGCCGTACTGCGAAGCTGTTGTACTGTCTTCAGATCTGAGTGACCCCTACTTCCTACAGCATAGGGTCCTTCAAACGTACATACTGACTGACGACACCGTGCTACGTAGAATTTTTTTATTAAAACCTACAGTCGCTTATGGGTCGTACTGTGAACAAACGCTCGCAAAAATACTAACTGCCGTGAACAAAGGTGGTGGATTTACATAAAAACTGTTTAATCGTAAGTCCGGACCGGCCGCGACCGCGGGTAACCGCTATCTCGATCTAAACATATTACCATAAATTAATCCAGTAAGGGATTGAGGCGATCAATTTATCTACATTAGTGCGGCGCGGGCGCATTGCCTGACCGAGAGATGCTAACTTGCGTCAACTTATTGCATCCATTAGAACTTACCACCTAAGTATGTACTAAGAGATCGATTTTTGGTTAATAATTTTTTAAAACACAATTTAAATGTAAATCCCAATTACATTTTTAGTTATAAACATTATATGTTCATCGAAGTTTTTGGTTTATTTTTATATGTATTCTTATTGCTTAAAAACTTGTACCTAATCGTCAGTAAAGAGAACAACTCATAATAATTTTAAAATATGGTTTTGTATCGAGTATACGGTGTTTACCATAAAGTAACCGGATGTTCGACCAGAATATCTTTTGATGGTAAGTGACGAATAAGATAATACGTTAAACGTAAAAGTATACTAACAGTCAAAAGCGGCTCCCAAAAAAAACTCAAATGCTTTCAGACAGATTTCCTACTTTAATGTAAGCTATTTCCAACAAGTGAAGGATAAAGTGGCAGTTGTATCATATCAAGAGGTCAAAAGAAATGCAGAAGATAAAGGAGCAGCGGGAACTGCTCCACTGACTAGAGCCCTACCAATTTTCTGTTTTGATCACAATTTTTCTTCTAATGAATCGAAACCTATACAGCTTTTCTTTTGTAACCTGACTACATTAGGCCATAGTAAAATTTTAAGTAGTAGGTAGGATAATATGTGTCACTTACACCAAAAACGTAATCAATACGGTATACCTACAACAAGACAATTTTTAACAAAAAAGAAAACCTTGTACAATTTTAAAGAGTTCCCTGTTATATCTTCGAAGTCAAAGGTTTAATGTCGATTAAAATCGGACCCACCCTTGAGGTATCCTCTTTCCAACAAAAAAAATAATCACCTATATCGGTTTATAAACAAAGATCTTATGGCTGAACATCCATAAAAAACCATTTGATTTGATAACCTCTTCCTTTTTGGAAGTCAGGTTCTGAAAACATAACATATAAACAGTGAGGGTATTTTCGTCTACATATTTATATTTTGATAACTTTAACCGAATCTACATAATGTTATAAAATGTAAGACTGATTTTCAGTTCGCGGGCTTGTGCTAAATTCCAAGTAGATACCCGGTCGCGGCCGCGTTCGGCTGCAAACCAATAAATACATCGGTTGTGGGGTTGAAGCGACCCAGTGAATAAACATGAACGCGTTTCGTACACTGTCGGCCCCACTGTACTGAAAATATTCAAAATGTTATACAAGTCGAAAATATTATTACACATTACACATTTTAAGGTTTTAATAAAAAATTCAGTAACCACAGGAACTTAGATTTCTTTATAAATAGGTATCATTAATAAATGTCAAAAAATTCCTCAACAGAATTATAATGTTACGACCTATTACACCGTTGGGAGGATCCTAGTGTTATCACTAGAATTAACTATGTGACCTATCGCATTAAGAAGGGACTGAGAGGAAAATCCAAGGTTGTTCATGTGGATAGGTTGGCGCGATACCATGGAGATAATGCTCGGGACGAGCATAACTAAGAGGGGGGTAATGTTACGATCTGTTACAACTCGATTAAAAAGATAGAAAAAAAATCCTGTTCCCGAAATATCTCGAAGCAACTAGAAATTTCACAGGACTTCGAAATAATGTTCGCGTCGTAAAGAACCGCGGCGCATGTTTGTGTAAACATCGCAGTTTACACACATATGTATAGAGCTTATCGCTTCGATTACATCATCGAGTAGGCATTGAACGTAAATATCAAGAAAAGTCGAGATTGTTCACGATGTTTCAGCGGTCGTTTAGTGTAGGTATATAAACGACTCGGGCGCGGCGCTGAGCAGTTCAATTCAGTTTTGTATTATAAAGCGATAAAAGGTAGCGAAACCACAGTGTAATAAATAACAGTGTTGTGAATTCGTGTAATTTGTAACTGTGTGAAATTGAGATAAATCTTCTTGACGTCAATCATCGGCTTTTTTAGTACCCACGGGTGTAATATTAGTGTCAGAAGTGGGATGCCGTTAGTGACGCATGACGAGGAAGTTCGCACTCGGCGGACGAGGAGACAAGCCGAAATGGACGCTGATATATTAGGTCTAGTGGTCAGCTTATCTTTATTTCAATATCTTAATAGTCTTATTTACCTTATATTATTTTCGTGTATATTATGTATGTTATTTTTTTCATTTTCAGGGTATCGGTTAGGTTGATGTGTTCGTCCGTTCAGATATCATTTATAATTCAATGTTTGTTTACATTTTAGGATTGACAACATGTCAATTTCTGTTAAATCTTATAGTTTTAGGGCATGCACTGTTAGCAGTTACGAAAATATATGCAAATTAATAAAACCTTGAGATACATATTTTTATTTTGAGTACAAATTATTTTCAATTTTAAAATAATTCAAATAATGAATAGAAAAATTGGTATTTGAAAAGGACGTCAGGGCAGGATAGATTTTTGTCAATATAGGTACTGCAGACCTCGGACTCGTAAAAAGAGTTTATTTTATATTGAAATATAAAAAAGTTATAAGACTCTAGTTACTAGACTACTATGATCGAGATCCTGGGTTCGATTACCAGGTCGAGCGAAGTGTTATTGGGGTTTCCTATGAAATTCTCAGTAACAGCTCGGAGTTTGGCTTTGTGCCCGATTAATGGCGATAGGCTCGCCCCCTATTACATGGGACCTAAAAAACGTACGCGGCGAACTGTGGGTGTACATCAGTACACCTCTGCCTCACCCTTCGGGGATACAGGCATGATGGTATGTATGTAGTCTAGTTTAATTGTTACATTTTACATATTTATGTAAAATCAATATTCGTAAAAACAATGTTATTATATAATTTTGGGTCAATTGAAGGAAGAGTGTTAAGGATTTTGTAATTTACTAAACAATTAACTGACGGTATAGTAAACCAGCATATAATTTTATAGACTTTATTGTGAGATATCCTGATAATACACTTTTATCTCTTTAATCATTTCATATTCCCTTTTGGCTTATAAATCTCTTAAATACCAACTATATATCATAACAACGGCACACGTCAACGTCAACATAATGAAGAGGTAGTGCAGGCTGATCCGGCTACGACTGAAGGACCGGTGAGTGCTTCTTCTGAAATTAATCTGGTGACCTTATTGGCTGCTATTCAAGCCAGTCAGGAGGCTACCCGCCGCGAGTTGCAAGAACTAATATGCAGGCTAGTCAAGAGACCGTATTGGCGAAGATCGACAGTAGCATCATAGTTCTAGGTGAAAAAGTAAAGAGCCTAATGATCGAGGTCAAGGATGTTTCACACAGGACCGACGACATAGAGGGTCGAGTCGACGTGCATGACAAACACATGCATTCAATTACCAACAGACTAAGAAAGCCCGAGACGCGTGAACCCGTAGCCGTGATAGCAGCACCATCATCGATGAAATTTGAAGTGCCACATTTTGATGGGACAACATCTTGGTCAGCCTTCAAGTTCCAGTTTGAAACCCTGGTAAAAGGTAATGGCTGGAACAATGAACAGTCATTCGTGGTTTTAACTTTGTCGCTACGGGGGGACGCCGTGATGATTTTGGAGGTCCTGCAATAGGTAGGTAAATCAGTGCACATCGACTGAAATCGAAACGTAACTGGGTGAAAAAACCTTTTTTAATATATTGGGTCACTAAAACAAAATTAAACTATTACACTTTTGGAAAAAAATACAAAAATACAATTTATATACATCCAGAGATCATAATGTCAATCCGTTCGTGAGTGAGATTAGAATATTTTGGACAGTTATTCATTATTCGAAGGATGAACAAATTTTTTTTTGATATTTTCGACACTTAATTATTTATCTTTAATAGTATTGTATTGAAATGTTCTCTAAAATTTTTAAACTATTTAGTTTACTAAATTTTTTTTAAATAGGTAAGTAACGATGCCAGTTTTAAGCGTTAAAAAACTTATACAGTTTATTTATTATTTATTTGAACACTTACATAATAAACACTAAAACAAGAAAAGAAAAATAGACAGAGAACATTGTTTAGTGTTACTATAATTAAAAGTGTAGACTAGATGATAAAAATAATATAATGAGTAACAAGAAACAGAAGAGAAAGCAAATTCAAAGGTAACAGGTTAAATAGCAAGTTAGTTCACTTAAAGTGCACCGGCAGTGTACCCAACCGGTTCACAAGACAGGCTTCACTCAATATCGGATATTGTTCTTGCAAATGAGTATTTACGTCATCGTTTGTATAAAATGGGAGCTGATGTGGCGGAGCACTCTCCTACCCTTAGCGCTCAGCCTCATCGTGGTAAAAGTGCGAACTCGCTTTGTTTATCGCCGCCGCGTCTGAGCTGCCAACTGAATGTTGCTACTCGATGTTTTCCTGCCTTATTGGATTCATGAATTCGAAAACGAAAATATATCATTTTCCTTTTATCATTATTATGTTTAATCTATAATCGTGGGAAGGTGACGAAGTACTCGTAATTTTTTTAATATTATTTTTTCTAGGTTTAGCATTTATCCACAATCTCAGCTAGGGTTGCCAACTATTTTTATATCAGATATAGTAGTACCGAGGCAATTTCCTGAAAAAATATAGTAGATGGCAAAAAAAGAAAAAACATATAATAGGTTTCAAATAAATATTTTATTCTATATAGGAATATTTTTACAGCTTCGTAGACAGTTACAGAACATAATGACAAATAATCATATTGACAATGACATACCAAGTCCCATTTCAGAAAGAAATAAAAGCTGCGGCCTGCTTTCCATTTTACGCTTAAACATTTTGGAATAAATAATGTTGCTTATTTTTTTTAATCTAATTAAAATACATATAGTATTTTCGCCTAATCGGACGCCTAATGAAGTAGGATACTATATTACATAGTAAGTTGGTAACCCTAATCTCACCTGACATGAAGTGATGATTTGGTCCAAGATGGCAACAAGGTAACAAGGCAGGTTCTCAAGTGCAGCTGCTGGAACACACCCATTTGTGCTTGGCGACCGATTTTCAACTTGAGGGTGGTAGCTAGCCAGGCGGGCATTAGAAGATATCCTGCCACCATGCTGTGGTTTCAAGACGATGAATTTCCTTCACCTCAGCTCAGGCTCATTGCAGAGATTCGAACTCATGTCGATCGATGCGTTTTCTGAATACACTACAATTGCTTCGTATAGGTATACTAGTTGTCACAACTATATTGATATTTTTCACTTTGTACCATAGTGTCTTTACTTTCACTCATTGAATTGAAATAAGCATTTTTTTAATTCTAGCGGTGACTGTCGAGAAATGAAGATTCATTGAGTGTTGCCGTTGTCGTGCCGCTCTGCAAATCAATAGGTAGCCTCATACTGACTAGTCCAGTTTGGTACACTACTTATGAAGTCGCGTTACTATGATGGTTTTGTAGAAGAACCATTGCAAAGGGAGGATCCTCCGACCAGACGGGTGTTATGTCTGGCGGGCAGCTGCCCAACGGTTGTAGTCGGGTTCTTGTATATATACTCAACGATTGAGTTAATTTCTATAGCGCAATGTAGGATAGTAGGATGCGTCTTACGTGGCTCGATAGACGTCGCTATGTAGATGTCGCTACATCACTCCCCTCCGAGACCGGAGGTCGATAGCAGGTTGAGTCGTCCATACATCATCTAGTGATGTTTGCCGGGCCAGTGGGATGTTCCAGTGAGTCGGAACCAGATGCCGCATAGTTCACGGTGAGTCGGAACTGTCTGCGGTGATGCCCCAGTGAGTCGGGGTGATACCTCCAGTGAGTCGGGGTAATGCCCCAGTGAGTCAGGTTATGCCCCAGTGAGTCGGGGTGATGCTGCAAGAATGCTCCAGTGAGTCGGAGTGTTGCAGTGCTGCGTAGTGACTGGCTGCTGCGTCGACCAGGAGAGAAGTGCATCTCTGCTTGCTGACCGGCCGAAGTGCAGTGTGCTGTACCAAAGTCGCTTAGAAGGCTATGGGTGATGACCAGGAATGCGCGTCCGCTGCATGCTGGTGGTCAGGATACCCGAAGTAGCCGTGGATGCTGGCTGGCTGTATGACTCGCTGCTCGAATGCTTGAGGAAGTGATGATGACGTCACGATGTAGCTGTGCGAAGAAGGTTGCGCTGACGTTCATGCTCGGGGTCACCAGTGTGGAAGAACCATTGAAAAGGGAGGATCCTCCGACCAGACTGGTGTTATGTCTGGCGGGCAGCTGCCCAACGGTTGTAGTCGGGTTCTTGTATATATACTCAACGATTGAGTTAATTTCTATAGCGCAATGTAGGATAGTAGGATGCGTCTTATGTGGCTCGATAGATGTCGCTATGTAGATATCGCTACAGTTTATTCACCATGTATGTTATTGATTCAGTCTTCTTCTTTCATTGCTAAGAAGAGTATTTCAAGAGTGTAATCCCCATATAACATTAAATGTGACCCATACTAATACCTAAATGTAACCTGATTCTGGGCAAGCACGTGCTGCTCCCAGAAGAGGTTCTCAAGTGCTCTCTGTCAAAATAGGACTAGGTTGGGAATTTTACTATTGTGGGCCAATCACAATAGATATCTTTGATCACAGACATACGGTACTACACAAGCCTGCACAACCCCCATTTAGAATAATCTATACAAATAAATAAAATTGAAATGTCTCTTTGTATTGTCAAAATAACATCTTTTTACTAAATGCTTATTAAATTATATAAGGAACCTAAAAAAAAATTGTCTGTCTGTCTGTTTATTCCTGGTAATCTCCGAAAAGGTTGGACCGATTTTGACGGGACATTCACTGGCAAGTAGTTGATGTTATAAGGGAGTAACTTAGACTACTTTTATTTTAGAAAGAGGATTAAGGTTCCGCGTGAATAAAAAACAATTGGAAAACACGATGATTTTCGGGTGCTTAAATGGCTTACGATGAGTAAACCATAAAATATTTATCAAAGATCATAAAAATACCTACAAAAAAGTCCGTGAAAGCATATGTTTACCTTGTAAGGGTCACCCACAATAAGAATTTTTAACTTTAAAATAAGCGGGAGCGGGGTAGTACGATTCGCGTGTGTGTTGAGATATTTAATACCATTTATATTTAATTAGCCTTCACATTTCGAACACCCAGTCTTTAACTATCAATACATTGTCAAAATCTTCATTCAGCCAAGATCTTCCATAATCGGACGACAGTGGTTCGACCTAGATTCCGCGGCGTGACCTGGTGCGGTATATTCGACAGTGCAACTTGTTAAATTACGCTTAGATATCGGAAAACAATAACAGGAGTCGTATCTTTACTTATTTGTTCGGCGTTCTCTCGGTGCACTGTATACGGAGGTCAGTATGCTAACTTTTAGTATGTTTTTTCTCAGATCACAACTATTAAAACATAATATTATACATATTCAGTGGCACTATATACATATAAATTATTTATAGGCATTGACGTAACAAAATTCAGATATCGGGTCCGCATTTTCAAATATAACAAAATAATAAAGGCTTTACAACCCACATCAATTGACGTAGAATCAGATCGCGTAGCACTGAGCCACCGCAGCTTTAAAACAGTTCCATGAAGTAAGAAAGTTTTTTTAAATATATTTTCCTTAGTTTTTGGTTGCACTTTTATATTTTAAAATAAACTAGTTGACTCGGTTTACATTGTTCTACCCTTTCCGTTTGTTAATGTCTCGACCACGTCTGATCCTAAAATATTTATAAACCATCGTTTCGTTGATAAAAATAGATTATTTCATTATGAGCTCAATCGTTCAAACTGGAGTTAAAGAACGAAGCACTATAAAAGAAGCATACATGATTCTTATATGCATACTAGCTGTGCCCCACGGTTTCACCCGTGCTAATTTTATCCGACAAGCACTGCGCCGCCAACGCACCCATGTAATAATTGTTCTTTCCGCAAGTACAAATTATTTTAATTTTTCATTATCTCCTAAACTATGTTTCTAAATAGCATACTTTAAAGAGCTAAATTTATCTTCATTATATTTTCTTTATGATATTTTCTTTGTAAGGATTAGTATGCCATGTCTAAAAATAATGCTTATAAATCACTTTTTAATTTTCAACAACGCTTTTTCATAAAATACCTTATTGTGGCTTATTTATAAGAGATAGGTATATGCTATCGCTGATTTTATATTCTAAGGACCAATATTATTGTAGAACATTGTATTTCCAAATCATTAACGATTACACAAGCGCAAGCGGTTAAAGCAGCTCGGGAAGCCTCGACTTCCGACTTACGTAACAAAAATCAATATTTAAGGTTATCTGACAGTTGTAGCCTAATCTTAAATAGCCTTTACTATTCCTCGGGACTCTGGCTATCATATACAACGAATCCGACTGGTGTTTCCAGAGATTAGCGTGTTTAAACAAACAAACAAACCAACTTTTATACTTTATTATATTAGTATAGATACGATCTATTCGAAGTTCTTCTACTACCTATAAAGTAAAGATACCATACATTTCATTACCGATGATCGTTATCCCTCCAAAGGTCTAAACGAAAGGTCTACTTGAGATTAAGTGGACAACATGAAAACGATAAAGTCAAGTGAATGTGACCTGCTCCATCAGCATCAGCTACTATCAGTCAAATATTAGTGGAGAGGAAATATTGATAAATCAAAACTAGTCTCTTATCATCTTTAAGTTTTGACTATGTGAAACCCATTATTTAGCTAATAAATAATAGAATTTCTCCTAAAATACATCAATTTGTGTTGGTATAAAAAAAAAATTATTAATAGGACTATATTGTGTTAAATAAATAAAAAACGATTCGTCAACATTCAGCAGTCAGGCAATATTTGAAATACTTCTTGGTTTTGCGAATAAGATTAATTTGATCGTATTTGAAACAGAACTTCCTATTATAAGAAAATCCTATTGGCGTTACTACAATATTTTGTCCATAGTATGTAATCAGTCTATAGATAAACTCTCATAAACAGCCTTTCTAAGTAACACTTGACAGTAAATTATCAAGAAACGATGGCAGCCATCGATAGATGAGTTCCTCGTGTTGTTAGCACAAATAAATAACGAAACAAATACGTTTAGAAATATTTAGCAGTCCGTTCAGTCGATACATGCGGTGCAAATAAGCACAGGTGTACGAGGTAATGGCTAAAGGTGAAAAAACTGTGGGTCGTCGCCATTAGCGGCCGCGTTTGATGACACAGCTTACCCTCTGCACATGTTCTTTATAAACTGATTAATGCATAACCAAACTTTAATGACATCGGATAAGAAATGCATTATGGATTCATGTGATGATGATTTATCATTAATGATGCCCTTTCGCTATTGATGAATCTAGACTAATATAAAATAAAGCGAAGAAGTTTGTTTAAACTCGATAATATCTGAAACTACCTGTCGGATTCGAAAAATATTTTTGTATATAATAGCCAGATACATTCAACATTAGGCTACAGTACTCGACTAACTTTAAATATTGATTTTTGTTGAGTAAGTCGGAAGTGGAAGCCCTCCCGGGATGCTTTATCCGCGTGCGATGACGTAATGGTTAATGATACGTAAATAAAATGTTCTACAAAAATATTGATCCTAAGAATATTTAAAAAAAAGTCCGCAATAGCATATGCTTATAATATACATATATATCTCTTATACATAAGCTATAATAAGGTATTTTGCTAAAAAGAAAAGTTGAAGATGAGCATTATTTTTAGGTATGGCATAATAATCCTTATGAGGAAAAGTTCCTTCATCATAAAGACAATTATATGAAGTAAAATTTTGCCCATTTGTGTTATTTGGATAAATAATTTAGGAGATAATGAAAATACTTTATACTTGCGGGAAGTGAATAAATTATGAGATAGGACGGGTGCGCTTGTCGTATAAAATACGGGTGAAACCGTGGGAGCACAGCTAGTTGTATATAAATGTTTAATCCTAATACTTTTTTGTTTGTCTGTCCAGATTATTTTAATATACTTACGTCTTTTTTAAGCAAGCTGTGGGTACGAGTAGTAAGGGTTCGATCATAATACATTTATAAATTAAGTAAGCACTATATTATATGTTCTTAGAAAATTTGATGGAACCCTGTTTTGTGACCCTTAAAAATAAATAATTTAACAAGCTGAATCGTTAATAAAAAGGAAACAATAACACCCAGTTCAACAAAAAAAAAAACAATTAACTAAATAAAATATTTTTCTGTTTTTGCTTTTTATTTGATTCCCAGACGTCGTACTTAAATATTATATAATCTATGTCACTCCTACAATTAAGACGTATCTAACGACACCTCGTATGCTAAAATCCATCAAGCCGTTTAGGCTACAGAGCGGCCAAAGAAATAGATGTCTACATTCCAACACTGGAAAAACATAACCCTCCTTTTTGGCAGTCGGGTAAAAACGGCCATATTGATTTTTACTTCTTGAATACTATTTTAAAGTAGTAATACACTAATTAATTAGCATCAGAGTAATCAAAAAATTGAAGTTAAGTCTTCGAATTGAATTAATTAATACATTTACGCAACGCAGGACCTTCACGTTTCAATGGGTGCGGAACAAGCGCTTCAGTAACGATGTGAGAGAGTTTTTTTCAAACGGTACCTACTAATGATTTATTATAGAACAATACAATTACATTGATATACTCTAATTCAGATTGAATTATAGGAACAATCACTCATGTTATATATAAATTGAGGTTCCGGAACCAAACTTCTTTAAACACTTTTATAACTATTGAATTACCTAAATCGAGAGTTATCCCAAACCTTTATATTTTTTTTACTGAATAACAAAATATAACATCATTAACAATTGAATGTATAGGTACATATCTAATTCTATACAAAAAAAAAATTACATATTGTTTACATTTATTACATATATTGTACTTGTAAATTTCTATCTGTCTGTCGATTTGTTCCGGCTAACCTCCGAAACAGTTGCACGGATATTAAAGGGACTTTCACTGGCAGATAGCTGATCTTATAAAGACTAACTTAAAATAAACTATAGTAGCAGTTAGCTGAATATGCAATTCCATGCAGACGATGTCGCAGGCACAGCTAATATTAAATAAACAACTATTCCTCTACACAATATAAAAAAAACGAACGCTATCTGTTTTTTATTTCACGTGACAAACTATATAACTTGGAAAGAAGCGACAAGAGACCTACTGGAGGTCGCGTATGATTTTTTTTTGATGCTGCCATTCTAGTAAGTGTCTACATTTATCTCTATGGTACAATGCATAAATAAATATGTACAAGAAGTGAAGTTCTTTTGATAGCCTTAATATATGTACCTAACCGTGAATATGATTCCATTGTTTTTTTTTTATTTTATGTTTGCTCTGTTGCCACACAGCCAACTTGATCACGCCATCTGATGGTAATATTTGTGCAGTTTAAATCAAATGGGACACCGGAAGAGAACACAATGGCATGGGCAAATATCATGTCAACCAATTAAATCCCGGATAATCTATCCCGCTAAAGAGAGATACAGTGAAGAAATTATTGTGGACCAGTCGGTCGTTAACCATAATATTACTAATTTTTATGTATTTACAAGAGAAAAAATCTTACTATATTATAGAACAAAGTCCTCCGCCGCGTCTGTCTGTTTGAACGCGTTAAACTCAGAAAACCACCGAACGGATTTTCATACGGTTCATGAGGAAGGTTTAGATGTACAACTAAGCAACTAGAAATAACTGTCCATTATAGTTTGATCTACCAAACCTTATCAGAGTTATGCCTTAACGACATAGGAATTAGGTCTTCTTTGGTTTATATTAATATTAGCAAAATTTTACTGGTTTTAACCGATAGTCCAATATTCGCTCCTTCTCTGTTTTGCATATAAGGAATCGCTTAGAAAGTGAGAGAAGGCATAATTATTTTGTTTATCGTAGATAATAATGTAAGTTCGATTACCAACACAACGAAACGAGAATCACTGAATCAAACAAGCTATTGTGATAATGTAAGTTGGTTGACTGCGTCGCGTCATTTTCAGTTTTTAGTACCTAGATAACTGATAGTCGCTGTTAGCTATATCAATACCGATACGGTACGTTAGAGGAGTGTCAACTGTTTTCAGTTACGTTTTACTATAGCGGACACATGCTTAAGGTTTTGTGTAAACGCTACGTAAACCAATAATTATTACTCTGCTACCCGTGCAAACCCGGGGCGGGATACTAGTCATAGACATGTCCAGCAAAATTTGCTAATTTTAATTTCAATCAATGAATATTCGTATATCAGTAACAGGTTGGCGCACGCACGACTAGAGCGATATGTAGGTAGCACGTCTATCAATTGTCTTATGCGCATACGCACCTTAATTACACATTGCTTAATTGGACTCCGCGAGTGTACGTGGAAGACAATTTCGAACTGTCTCTCTTCAAATGATTTATATTCTCCATTAATTAAGCCAGCCGATACGCCGGAGATGTATTTGCCTAGGAAGGAACCATTCCCGGACGAACGTCTTTATTTGTTATGAATAACATGAAAATTAATTTGAAATAACGTTTTGTTGCAAGGTGGTTTCTGTCTTTACGCAATTTTCGTTTAACTATAAATATATTAATAACAGGTTTTAAAACTCATAATACATAGTTATAACTTATTTTTTAAATTATAATAATTGTCACTAAATATTTATTATAATCATGTTTTCTGATGAGTTTAAATCAGTGAAATATGGATCCGATTTCCGCAGTAACTTACCAAGGTATTGAAAATTATTCGATATACGCATACTTTTGACTAACGTTCTACTAGTATCAAAATGTATTTAGGAAAAGTAGTCTAGCGTGAGAGATTAAACAATTGCATTTTTTTAGGAAGACATTTTTACCTAGCAGTGTGACACTTAGACTGGTACTATATTACTGTAAATACATTTCATTATATGTCGAAATAAAAAGTTTTTAATGCTGTGTTCATACTGGTCTATCTTAATGTTAATACATCATTTATTTACCTTAAGTTTTCATATTCTGGTTTATCAACGTACAGTATGTACATAGACGAATAAGCTTCTGTAACATTACTTACTAATGACGTATCTATTTTCTATTTATTTATATTACCAGAGATGTATGTTTCAAAAATATCTTTTGCATCATAGAAATAATTTCGGAATTATTGTCTTTAGAAATTTTGGCTCCTACTTATGTAACTGGATAAATTTAAATAATTCATTACATAAACTTCCATTGATCTAAAAAGAAATTACTCTTTTTTTGAAGGGAAACAAATAGTTTCTATTCCTTATTACTAAAAGAAACACATGAAACACAAACCAAAACCAGTACCCACAAAATCTAGCAAAAAAACAATACGAATTGTTAATACTAATCACAAATAACTGTCCAAATAGATACAACTAATAATAGTCAAATTTATAAATAATTAAAAAACAATTAAAATTATCAATAATAACAAAATAATAAATATTAAAAAAGAGCAGAAAATACTAAAGAATACAAATTAAGAAAAATAATAAAAACACAAAAACAAGTTCATAAAATACTTTGTCCTATGATTTTTTTAAATGCACTAATAAAGCATGCAAATATATCAATTGTATTAAATCACTTATCATTATCATACATATAACAAGATCTAAACAAAAAGGTATTTACTTCATATCTTGTCTTGGTAACCGGGATATTAAAAAGGAATTGATTTCTTACATTTAGCCGGGGGACATCTAAAACTAATTTTACTAACAAGGACTACCTGCCTCACTAGGTAACTCGGGAGTGGAGAAATTCCCGAGTAATTTAAATAAAAACTAGCTGTGCCCATGGCTTCACTCACGTGGACTACAGAATGCTCACGTGAATCTTGCTCCCCCGCTCCGGCAATTTTAAAGACAAAAATGCTTATTGTGGGTGTTTCTTAAAAGATAGACATATATTACTCTTGACTTTTTGTAGGTCTTTTTATTTCCTACAATTATGTAGTACATTAAGCGTACGCCATTTAAGCGCCCGAATTGATTCACCAAGACCAGTTTTGTTTTATTTGTGCGGAACCCTGATTATTTTTCTAAAATAAAAGTAGCCTAAGTTACTCACTATAACATCAGCTATCTATTAGTGAAAGTCAAGTCAAAATCGATCTAACCGCTTCGGAGACTACCCGGAACTAACAGACAGACATACAAAAATTTTAAAAATGGGTATTTTGTTATTAGTATCCTATACACTTTCATATGCATTTAGTAAAAAAAAGTATTTTGACATTACAAACAGATAAATAATTGATCTCTCTTTTCGAAGACCTGCAAGTGTGGACAGAACTGGTGATGCATGGTAACTCTTTCATAAACGATTAAACAAAACAGATCATTCTGATATTATAAAAAGTTTATGCTTTAAGAGTTTAGACAATAACCTATGTACCTACGTAGATTCTAGACTGAAATCCAGATCGGTTATAGATCACAGTCGTCTAAGCTACCATCGCGGTGTAGCTGTCACCGTCCTGTGCAAACGCTGCTACCGCTGCCCTCTTGTCGATGACTCCAAGAAAGCGCGTCTCCGTTATAATCACGGGACGATTTTCAAAGATCATTGTATAATGTTTAATATTTATCACTGCCTCATTAACCTAGTGGTTGTAAGCGCGACTGCTATGCTCGAGGTCCTGGGTTCGATTTCCAGGTCGAGCAAAGTGCGCACGAGTGACCAAGCGAATGAGTGATTGCATATTCAAAGACAATCGTACTTAAGAAGTAAACTCCAGTCGTGCGTAGGACCTGACACACACACAGTTTTTTTTTTCGTTGGAAAAGGAAAAGCTCAAAGTTGTTCCCACTTTTAAAAGACTAAAAAAGGTGGAGTATTCTCGTTTCGATTGTTTTTTATAACCATATCTTATAGCCATAAATTTTTTGTTTAATGAACCGATTTAGATGATTCTTTTCTTGTTGGAAAGGGGATAGGTACCTCTAGGTTAGTCCTATTTTAATTTCATTTGTACCTTGGACTTCGTAGATACACCAGGAAACACCTCAAAATCAATGAAGTAGGATTTTTTTTGTTAATCTTGTCTTGTAATTCTAAATTAACTGAATTAAAAAAAGGAGGAGGTTTTCAATTCGAATAAGTATATTTTTTAAATTAATGTTCAGCCATAACTTCTTTGTTAATGAACCTATTTAGATAATATTTTTTTGTAGGAAAGGGGGTACCTCAAGGGCAATCCAGTTTTAATTTCATTGGCATCAGACCTTTGAATTCGAAGATACACCACAAAACTTCTCAAAATCATTGAAGTTGCTTTTATTTATTTACACATTATGCGTTAAATACGCAATGGCAGACTCAATGCCTAAGGCATTCTCTGCCAGTCAACCATTATGTGATGCAGAGATAAATGTTGGTAGGTGTAAAAGGTAAGGGTTTTTTGAAATTATGTTTAACCTATTTAATATCACAATATATAAATAAAATATCAACACCAAAATATAATATATATA
Organism: Saturnia japonica; assembly: GCA_033032175.1. Classification (NCBI taxonomy): domain Eukaryota; kingdom Metazoa; phylum Arthropoda; class Insecta; order Lepidoptera; family Saturniidae; genus Saturnia; species Saturnia japonica. Next base: position 894,775 of record CM065306.1, on the reverse strand, counting down.
AGACATATATACTACACATATACAATACATACACATAACAACAACATACATATATATCAATACAATAAATAAAAATATAATTAGTCAACATTAAGTACTAAATACAGCATTAACCAGATAATTCTGCTAATTGACACTGGTAAAGCCGACGTACCTTGACTTTAAAACTGAAACGATTAGATGACATCCTGATTTCATAAGGAAGCGCATTCCATAGGAGAATAGATTGGATATAGAAATATGAATGTACTAGACCGGAAGTATGGACAGGACAGCAAAGAATAAGATTATTAGAAGAGCGAAGGTTAAGGTCATGATTAGAGTATAAAAACTGAAAATGTGGAGTTAAGTAAGAGGGAGTGTTGGGAGAAAATAGAATAGAATACAGAGTTGTCAGAGCCCGCAAACTCCGACGCTGGCGTATGGGCAACCAATTAAGCTCAGAACGATGGCTCGATACATGGTCATACTTACGAAGATTAAAAACAAATCGAATGCAATTGTTGAGTAATCTGTCAAGTTTATTAAGAAGGTCAGCGTTCAGATCGTAAAAGCACACATCACCATAGTCAATTATAGGAAATATAATAGATTGCACTAGCATGGTTTTCGTTTTAACTGGGAGAAAATTTTTCAGGCGATAAAAGAACTTTAGAGTACTGATCACTTTCTGACTAACCTTGGAAATATGACTTCTCCAATCCAATTTGGCGTCAATGTGTAAACCAAGGTCCTTTACTTCCGTACTAAACGGTATGACAAGATCACTGAAAATAATCTGAGGCAGCAAGCTGAAGTCTATTCTGGTAATCATACGAGAGCTCCCTATTACAATTGCTTGACATTTAGAAGGATTAACTGATAAGCCAAATCTCTCAGATCAATCCCTTAAGGCATTTAGATCCCGGTTAATAGTATAAATTGCATCTGATAGAGAATCTACTGCGGCCTGTGTGTATAATTGCAGGTCATCAGCATACAAATGATACGTACATCGCAGTTCATGAGTTAAAAGGTTAATAAAGAGGGAAAAAAGAAGAGGTGAAAGTATACCTCCCTGAGGGACGCCAGCTCCAAGCTCACACCAATTAGACGTAGCCCCATCTATACGAACCGATTGTTGTGGTCCCTTTAGATATGAAGCGAACCATGCCAGTGCCTCTAATGAGATATTATAATGAGAGAGAATAGCCAGGTTAATGTCGTGACTAACAGTATTAAAGGCATTGGAAAAATCTACTAAAACGAGCACAGTAATCGTTTTATTCTCTTTTCGTTTTCTTTTTTCTTTTCTATTCTTTCGCTTTTCTTTTTTGTTAAAAATTTTCTTATTGATGATTAATATTTATATTGTTTATGATATATTATAAAATTCTTCAAAACACTTTATTTTCTTTTAGTAATTATGTAAAAGAAAACAATTGTTATAATTACTTAGAAATGATAAGTAGCTAATAATAGTTCTAGGTTGCTGATCATAATAAATAAAATAAATTCAATATATTTATAAAGCTGACATCAACTCAAGAGCTGGAGTTCGAGTTTTGATATTTTGCGAATAAAAAACAATACTTGAATCTCATATAATGTATAAAAGGGTGATGCACTGGGAATGCCTCTAGCGGAAAGGTGGAGACACCAAAATTTGTAGTAACGTAAACAGAATGTTTGATCGTAATTAAAATCTTCTTAATATGAAGTTTTATTGCATGTTTCCAGTTTCTTATAAAAACACATTTTACTGGTTAACTTATAGAAACGATATTTAATTTTTAATTAAAAACGTGCCGTGTATGACACCGGGAACATACAACGCAATGTCTGCCGTATCAGATGACGATGTCGGCATCGAAGGCGCATGTTTATAGCTACAATCTAATTTATTAGACGCCAGTGCGAGATACAACCGCTACTTAGTCGGCACTGGCCACTGCGCTTTGTTACCTTCCTTCTTTTAAACAAGTTTCTTGAGTGCAAACTGTTTTTTTAAATTACCCAAACTATACATTAATTGTTCATGCCTTTTTTTAAATTCAGGGATTTATTATACAGTTTTTAATTAAACTCCAACCCTCCGCCCGTTTTGACAGTATTCAAAACGATAATAATTTATTTTTCACAATGTAATACATCAAATATAGCTGAACCCTCTCACATGACCTCAGGTAACAACTGTCTTCCCCAATATATAATTACATGATTTTTAACTCTCAAACTAAACTACGTTTTAAAAGAACTAAATAAAATAAGAAATGAGGCAAACTACAGATGAAACATTAAAAATAACAATGTGTGTGTGTGTGTGTGTAATAAATTTGCTTACAAGTATATGTACAAAGCATGTATGTAGTTTCATATGAGAAATCCTCGCTAATCTAAAATGCATTCCAATAGCAGAAATGGTAAAACGTGATACTTGAACCAACGGAAGGCAATTTCTTCCGTTAGGCATTAGAGTAACGTTTGTTTAAAATCTGTTCTAATGAATAAAGTCTAAGCGTACAAATGAACATAATATATATTTATTTTGTGTCTCGCTTAGTTGGTATAATAAGGTTTCATGTAATTGAAGATGGCAGTTATTCAAGTTAGCACTTGAAAATGATTCTCTTTAACCGAAAGCTTAGGCTTCTTGTAAAGATCGGGCGTCCTACCACTAGGGTTGCCAACTTTTTTGTATCTAGTATATATATAGTATTTTCAAAGCTATATTACCTGAATAAATGTAGTAGATGACAAAAAATAAAAAATATATTGTATGTTTTAAATAAATATTTTATTTTATATAATAATGTTATTTACTACTTGATAGACAGATAATAACAGATAATCAAATTGACAATGACATACCAAGTATCGTTCAGAGAGAGATAAAGGCTACGACCTGAAAATATAGTAGATTCGCACACTATAAATTTTTTTTAGTGACATAGTAGGATACTATAATATATAGTATTGTTGGCAACCCTACCTACCACTCAGCCCAAAAGTAATAACGCATCGAATGATTTGTTAAATTCGGGAACGTAGGAGACGATGGATTTTTTTTTAAATACATACTAATCTTTCTAAATTGTTTCAAAATGTATTAGACACGTAAACAAGAACTCTAAGCTCACGTCTTTTTTCGCCTGTATTAAAAATGTAAGTACAAAATTTAAAAAAATTAAATGAATATCACATCCGATTTCTGTACACCACTATGTAATATTACGGTAATTTTAAATACCGATCACGGGAAAAGCAACATGATTCATGATTCATATCTATAAATATATTTTTTTAACCACAGTGCATGTTAAGTTCAATGTTAATTCATGTAAAATCATTACAATACATAGATCAGACAGACAATCAACTTTTTATTTATGTTAAGTTAAAAACTGTGCTTTCTGAGAATGTATTGAATCGTGTTTACATTGGCCAGCTACAGTTGAACTAAAACATGTTTGACACTTGATCAAAATAATATGTTTTCCAATTACATGTAATAAATAAAACTATCGATCTCCCTAAGCTCGAAATTCACCAAGCGACTTTTTGATCATAGACTATATTTTCTGTTTGACATTTGTATGGGGGGTCTAAGTTCAATGGCACTGGTCGGATTAGGATTCGCAGTATTAATTTATTTAATTTAATATATTAGTTACAGGTATTATAGAAAAAAAATAGTTTTCTGCACTCCTCCTCCATATAAACTTTAACCATGCCAAATCTTACAGTCTTCGGTGCACGCAATACGCTTAAAAAGGCTACCGAAAGCTTTTGCTTCACGTATTAATATATAGATATCATTGTATTTTGTAATAAAATTGGTGTTTAGTTAGCGTGAACGTATTTTATTGTAAATCTTTAAAACTGTGCAATATTTAAACCCATATTTCGGCAGTTCTAAAGTTTTGTTTAGCAAAGCAAATTGTAACAATTGATGCATACGTCACGGCGCGGCGCGGCGGCGGTGCGGCGTCGTATTTTAAAACATTACAAGTTGAATGTATAATATTACGACACAAATACTAGTGTATTTCTAAACATTGTAAAAAAAAATTTGTTTAACAAATTGCACTGAGGAAGCTAGTAGTTCGCATTTTCCACGGCTGAATGGACTGAGCTCTATCAGTCAGACATCAGCGAAGAGGTCGTAAATTATGATGTTCTTGCATCGCTGAGCCCGCGCACGCAAATCACACGATCACAGAACAACAAGCAGATGTATACTTATTTGTACTGCCTATAATGAAATAGTCTCTGAGAGTCAACATTTAAATTAGAGTTTTACAGCAAAGCCACCTGTTGTTAAGTGACGACGTGATACAATATGGTAACAAGTTAATGCAGAAATCAATGAGGTATTATGTACCACATACTAGATACGACGAATTAACCGACCAAATTGTACTTCACAAAAATGTTTTTTTTTAAACCACGGTGGTGGCAAACAAGTATACGGTCCGCCTGATGGTAAGCAGTCACTGCAACCTATGGACGCTATCACATGCGCGTTGTCGATTCTTTAAAAACTTATTTAGGTACTTCCATTTAGAAGCACTCATGTGCACTGAGATAGTGTTAGCTAACTCGAGAAACACAAGTAAAAGTCAAGGATGGACAATTTGTGAATAAGTTAAATATATAATAGCGCGCGTGCCCCGCGCCCCGCGCCCCGCGCCCGCGGTTCCAACCGAAGAACAATTTTTGTTCGTAATAGCTAAAGTTTATAAAATTCGAATTATCTCTCAATGCAACTGCCGAAACACACCGATAAATATTTCGGTCTCGAAGATGGGAATTACCTGTCCGCTATTTAAAGAACCCTACTACTATGATAACACGTATGTTATTCTTTATTTATTTTATAACCTAAAGACAAGAAGCAAGGACTGGTAGAGCACGGAGGAACAAATAGGGAGATGTCTCTCTACTTGGGGCAGCTCTAAGGTTTCCAAGTCTCCTTGAGGAAAGAGGATGCAAGGTCAGCAACGCGCTAGTTAAACGTCTGGTGTTACAAACGTTTGTAGGCTACGAAGTCCAGGGATTGTGGTTCTGTAGTGGAAAGGAGCTCTACAATACTCAGCATGATACAGACGGTAGCAGCTGAAGCAGTTCGATGTATTTAGTAACGCTTACTAACAGGGGGGACGTAAGCTGATTTACCGCTTTAGTTGAATTTAAAAAAAATGCCAAGGTGTTAGACAGTACACGACTTTCTTGTTGGAAAGTATACGACCTTTGGAGTTCAAAAAGAGTTTTTACAACGGTTCTGGGTCGTTTATTTTAAATGTTAACTACGCATTTGGAGATTTATATAAAAAAGCGATCGCCCTAAGGTCGAAATTCGACCAGCGACTTTTTGATCATAGACTATTTTCTGTTCAATGAGTATTGTCTACATCACTTGCAGTCAGTTTTCCTTGAGTGACAATGTCAATATTTTGGGGGGTCTAAGTTCAATGGCACTGGTCGGCTTCGGATTCGCAGTATTAATTTATTTAATTTAATATAACAGATATTTTAGATAAATTTTAGCTTTCTGCACTCCTTCTCTATATAAACTTTAACCATGCCAAATCTCAGTCTTCCGTGCACGCAATACGCTTAAAAAGGTACCGAAAGCTTTTGCTTCACGTATTAATATATAGATACATTGTGATGTTTTCCCTTCTCAACGAGTAGAGTCCTGATCGCAGTCTAGTAAATGAGGCTACCAGTTATTCCTGGATAGTCCACCATAGTTTGCCATAGAAAAGATATTTGCAAACGTAATGTCTTATATATTTTACCAACTGATGAGACATTTTCTGCTTGAACTCTTGTCTATTCTGTAAAATCGTAGGCATTATCCATCTCACGTACGCAAGGGTGGGCAAAGCTGAACTATTAGCATATTAATTATCGAATCTCGCTGTAGATAGTCATGCTGTACCGGATCGCGTGACTATTCTGTCTACAGATGCGAAGCCATGCTCGCATCGGGGCTCAGGCCCCTTCCCCTAATCTATCCACATCTTCTATACAATTAATAAAATTGAAGTGTCTGTTTATAGATTCAAAATAACAGCTTTTTACTAAATGCATATGAAAGTATATTCGATACCTATATCAAAAAAGCGTTTTTTTTAATTTGTGTGACTGTATGTTCCAGGTAATCTCCTAAACGGTTGAACCGATTTTGACGGGATTTTCACTGATAGATAGCTGTTTTTATGGGTAGTAACTTGGGCTACTTTTATTTAAAAAAAAGAATTAGGGTAACGCACAAATTAAAAAAACTGGTCATGGTGAATCAATTCGGGTACTTAAATGGCTTACGCTGAATAAGCCATAAGAGATATAGCAAATTAGTGCTAAATAATTGTAGGCATTAATAAGAGCTACAAAATTGTCAAGGAGAGTATACGTCTGTCTTCTAAGGAACACCCACAATAAGCATTTTTGTCTTTAAAATCGCCGGGAGCGGGGGAGCAAAATTCGCACGGGTATTCTGTAGTCCACGTGGGCGAAGCCACGGGCACAGCTAGTTCAATAGCAAAATTATAAATATAATCTCACTCTAATAATTCTTGTTCGCCGTTGTAATCATTTGGATAAATCGAATCTTGTACAAATTCTACTACTGTAATTTAAAATTATCAAATATATCTGAAGTATTTTAGCAATGATGGATCAGTGATAGCGTGTGCAGTCATCGTATCGATCGACGTGAGTACGAATGCCTGCAATGAGCCTGACCTATCAGTAAAAGAAAACTTCGTACCAATAGGCGTGTTGCAGCAGCTACATTTGGAAGCCAGTTCTCAATATTAAATAGTATAATTATACCATTTGCAAATATTTTCATAATTATAAATAACAATTCAAGATAAATTATGCCAAGTTTAGAAATTATTTAAAAATGTTTAATAGGAATAAAAATAAAATATTTCTAAATCAGAAACATATAATCACATAAACCTCACAATGATTATAATAACACAATAATTCTATAATTCGATGATTTCGTAAAAAATAAGTATAAACTAAAAAATCTAAATACATCCCAGACGCCGCGGTATAACATTTTGTAACTGTTTGAGTTGGGTCTTCGTGGAAATGAAGTCCGGCTACCAACCATATTGAGTTTTACTAATAAAGGAAAGTTGATTTGCCTAAGGAACCAGATATCTTAATCAATTTAACGTTTCGCTGTACCTGCCAAATACTGTAATATGTTTAAAGATATTGATATTCCTTTAGCGGCCTCGATAGCTTAGTTGGTCGATTATCTGCTTTTGGTTTAAGTGTTTGCATTTATTAACTTAAGATCGTGTTAGGGAATTTTTTAGTGCGAAGCTGTCTAGTTAAATATAAGCCCTATTATCTCTAATCATTGATATAAGTTGAAAAAAATACAGGGATATTGAAAAGTGCAATTAACAATAATTCCATGTAAACCGTTTATGCCGTAATGATATAAATTTGATATAATTATGACATTGACACTTCTCTTCTAAACCGTATCGATTGGCGTGGGTCTTAAGTTTTCGGGAAAGAAAGAGGTTGTGAAAATAATAAACGCCATTTTACGGGCAATAGCTCACTTTCAAAACCTTCCAACTTTCAACAAGCTTATTCATTAACTTTTTTCATAGCATTAGATAATATACCATCACACCTGTATCCCTGAAGGGTTATGCAGAGCTATACTAATGTTTACCCATAGTTCGTCGGGTATGTTTTAAAGGTAATAGCGGTCATGTAATAGCGGGAGCCTATTGCCATTAATCGGGCACAAATCAAACTCCAAGTTGCTATTGAGAATTTCATAGAAAACCCAGTAACACCATGCTTGATCTAGTAATCGAACACAGGATCTCTAGCATAGCAGTCGCGCGTGAGACCACTAGGCTAATGAGGCAGTTATTTGATGGTTTAAATTTTGGACTAACCTAACTCACAGGTGCTTGGCGACAGATTTTGAACTTGAGGGCCATTAGAAAATGCTCTACCATCTATATGCTATGGTTTCATTACGATGTTTTCCTTCACTGAAAGCTCAGGCTCATTGCAGGGATTCGAACTCACGTCCGTCGTCGATCGACATGGTGTCCGAACACACTACCATTAAACCATCAAACACCAACAGTTACATTTAAATGTATTAAATTATTCTTAAATTACATACAAATATATATTTCCGTTCCTGCATGTGCATGTAATTGGTACAAATTAATAAATACCAACCAATACTTTACAGTTGAGTGGCAACATTGCTGTTTAGCTGGCAACATTGACACCTGTCCTTGATAAATAAGACTGGTGCGGCGGTGTATTGTTGACACAAAATATTATATCGAACCGGAATAATGTTAACATTATACATTTACCAGTTCCTATACAACACCTTTACTTACGTAGGTATGCTACAGGGCGTTTTCTAGGAATTTCAAAACGAAGGCTTAACAAATATCACCACGAAGATTATATCAATTTAACTTGCGAACGTTTAATTAATTCCAAATTATTAATAAATAATTAGCTATTTAAATTGATAAATGTACCTTAAAATAAACCTACATGTGATACAACATACAACGCACGAATTTATCTTGTTATATCTGAAATATGACGATTTCCCTTTGACTGTTAAAGTTGATGACTTAGCGAAATTTCTTTCATGCTCTAGATTTAATCATTGTACTTTTAATGTATTTATTAACATAAGTTTACTTGGTAAGTGTAATGAATGATACAGGGAGGCAAATGAAAAACCATTTAAATCCAAACTAAACATTGCTTAGACATACAAACACAAACAGTTTCTACCCAATATTATTGTCCATCCAAGAACCGAACTGAAAACACTACTCATTACAAAAACTTGCGTTCTGTGCGAGACTCACGCAATTTCTGAAATTATACTAATAACAATAATAATCTTTATTTCAGATTAAATCCATACGCAAACATTTATACGTTTATTTTGTTAACACTAACTTAACCTAGAATTATTATTCTTAAGATATTTTAAATATACGTCTAGACGTACATATAACGCAGCCCATCGAGGCAGATCGCCGACGCATGATGGCGTAAAAGTCATCAACTCTAACTTCAGCGAACATACCTGACGCGCTGCAGAATCGAGGCAATCCCAAGAACATCCTGAACGCATTGTTATACTGTATGCATTGTAGACTTTCTGCGTATACCTAAACCACAGACTGCACGAGTAAAATGTTTGACAGTATGCCCTAAAAAGTGTCAGTGCAAACCTGCGGGCAAGCATGTTACATCGGGCCGTCAGCGCTCTGCGCTCCCTGTCTACGCTACGATTTTTTTTAAGTGAACAATAAATACAAAGACAATAATTTCTGTAAACACAGATAAAATCAATGAAATGGAAGTCACATTTCTAATTATGAATTTAAAACAATCGGCGACCGTTATCGACAAGTGTCGATTCGCGCGCGGTTCACATTTGTTTCGACAGTCGCGCCGCCAGTGTCAGCTGACGGACGTCAGTCAAACGCCGGGCGCGTTCTAAATTTATTTAAAGAGATTGACAGTGAAGCGATATGGGGATGTCACGATGATTTCAGTTGAACGAGACGCTCGCGTGAACCGAACGGGACGAGATATTTCCATCAACGGCATGTCGTGTGACGTCAGACGGTTTGCCATTTGTGGTTACGATATTCAAACATTGTTGAAAACTTCTATTGGCATTGACTTTTGAGTGATGGGGATAATTGTCACTTGTGTGTCTGAGTTTTAAATATGTATTTATGTTGGTATAGATAAATCAGCTATTTAATTACCATAATGGAAGCTATGCTTGTTTTGGAATTAAATGGTAGTGTGTGAAATTACGGCCCCATAAAACTATTAAAAAACTGAAGTTACGCAAGGAGATAGACATAAATCATACAAAATCATTGTTAGACAGTTCTCATATTCTAGCTCTGACTGGAAATTAAACCCAATACTTTTAGCTGGTATATGATGTATGGTACAAAACCGCGGGAGAAACCTTGTAGTACAGAAAAACAAAACCAAAACTGAAGAGTTACAATAATAATAATATAGTAAATAAGTTAAACTACAATCATTAATTTATTATCGTGTGATTGTAAATTATATAGCACTAATTAGCTATTGAGATTAATAGCAAAAAGAAAGGTCCCTTTTTGAGAAAGGCAGAGAGAAGCGTTTCTATGAATTGTACCGTGTAGCTGATTCTTCAGAATTTTCTTCCAGAATTTGTATTGAATAATTTTTAGCACATGTTGATCATTTACTCGTTCTACTATTGTGTAATAACGAAAAACCACACATCTATTATTAAATTTTCAAGGTCTGCTCTTAGGTTTTCAATATTTTGCCATAAGCGTATTGAAAGTTTGTCCATTCCACTGTTTCCTATGGGCCATTATTTGAGACGCGCCCGCGGGCTGCAGATAGCGCGGCGGCAGGAGTTTTTTTGTTCTTGTTGTTTTTGTTTCCTTTTGTTTGTGCGTTTTTGCATCGTGTCCGCATACGCTAATCCTGAGACAACGGCCTGTAAACAATGGGTTCCGAGTTGCGAAGTTCCCTGTCCTATGTGACGTCACCGAGTAATGTTCGATATATTTGCAACCTTATTAAAAACTTTTACATGTTTTAACTAAATTAACTCCCAGAATTATGTTTTTCTGATTCATTGAAGTATTGCGTACTGCGTTCAAGCCATTACGAACAATACTTGTGCTGAGTGCTTCGTTTGAAACCGGGGGGCGCGGGGAGCGCGGCACGCGCGCTTTAATACACTCAACTTACTGATGAAATGTCACTCTTTGTGTTTCTCGAGTTGTTTAAACATTATCTCAGTGAAAATGAAGCTATATTTATAAAATAAAATTTACCACTGAAACGTGTATTCGCAACAAGTGCCCGACACAGACTGTCACTTCGAGTGTATGCACTCGAACGTATCTTTTAGACAATTTACGTAGTAATACCTCAATGTCCCGATCAGTTCCAATGACTTCGGATAAGATTGCAATCCCAATCGGAACAGGTTACTGATGACTATCGGTTGCAGTGGTCACTTAAAATTAGGTGAAATTGTGTTACCTTTTGCTATTTTCTTTAACTTCATTAAAACATATGAAATTACATTGAACCTATTTTCATCTCAAACGTAGGTTACCCACAGCCCTTTTTTTTAATAAGTACTACAAAGGTAGCAAACAGGCATACGGTCCGCCTGATGGTAAGCGGCTACCTTAGCCTATGGACGCTTGTAATACCATAGGTATCTTTAACACTTTTCCGGCCTTGAACCTATGTTTTAGTTATATTATACACTTTATTTAAAAAAAAAACATGAACATTCATCATGTCAAAATAGTTAAATATGTTTTGAATTATGTAAATAATCATTTAACTACGAAAGAGTAAGAATTAAAAAACATTTAGTACATGCCTCTTACCTAATTTACATCAGAACGATGCGCGACAATGTAAGCGCTACTCGATCGTTTGAAGCAACAAAAATAACGTAACTAATTATATCGATCGAGTTACCAAATACGACAGTAAGTAGACACGAGTCGCGATATCGCACTCACCTGCTCATTACGGAATTTAAGCGGAATATGCGCGTGAGCACGCATCCAACCAGATGAACGCAACCGCGACGTTCCAATTTTAAACATTTAAAAGTTTTAAATGCACTACGTCGCTATCTGTCATCGGGAGCGGACGGGTCTGCCGGCTGCCGTATTGGTAACCATCGATTAAATCTGCCACAGAGCCGTATCCATTATAATAAAATATCCCTATAGTCTTTGATGTAATTGAAAAATATTGCTTTTACATTTATTCACAGGTGTATCACGTTATTTGTTATCTTATGTAATAATAATATAATTCGCATTCAATGGTAATGCTGTAAATAAATTAATGGCTTAGTCGCATTGTTGATCAGTATTCAATTACATAGGATAGCTTAATGATTTATTTAAGTTGCATAGTTTCGCTAACAGCTTAGAAGTGGCGACTTATTGCTTCGTTGGGCATCGCATACCCGTTTCACCGAATATAGGCAAATAGGCATTAAGCGCGTTCTGAGTGAGCCCTCAAAGGCGCGTATAATAGGGCGGTAATAGGGCTAAATGGACGAAAATGCGTGTAAAGCTAAAGGGCTCTTGGCTCGGCGGCTAATTAGAAGTAACGTACGCGTTCACTATTAAGTTTTAGCCTTTATGTTGGTGCGAATGTTTTCTCATAACTCTTACAGAGAGTTCTACACTGTTCAACTTTATTTGAAAATGTTGGATTTCAAGTACATAATATGTTTTACAAATATTATCATCGAGTCGACAAATTAAATGCCCTATCCCTCAATAACATTTTATATATATAGATGCGTCATACGCGAACATCAGTGCACTAAAAAACAGCGTAATTAAACTATACATACAAACTATAAATAATCACTTTCATATATATAATACGCAAAAAAGGAAACAATATGAAAGACATTATATGTTATTTTTGTTGTTAGAACGAAATAAATATATATTTTGAGTTGTATTTGTGTGCAACCCTGACACTGGATAATACGTGACTAAGAGAATGTCATGCAATTACCTGACTTTAATATTGCCAAAATAGAGCGCGAGTAACGCATCTACACTTGATAAAACATCTTAGTTATCCCTTATCAATATAGTTTAGACTTCTAATTATATCGAAAACCTTTTCAACAACAACGAACGTCATATTACAAATGAACGAATAGAAACTTTTATTTCAATCCAAACATTCAAGTCTATATTTAAACATGAGCACTCAAAAATATGACATTTTTATCTCGTTCATACAAATATTGACCTTTCCTTTATCGGTACACGTCAAATGTCGATATTGTCAATCATCTGATCAATCAACGTGAAATCTGATATCTCGATGGGTTTCGGAAATATCTAGAACGTCCGATAGCGTCGCGTTTTGTGAAATGTTTTTATGCAAATAAAGAGGACACTGGATCAATGTTTCTCATTCAGTGATAATCAGTTTCAGATAATATTATTTAATGTCACGTCGCCTCGACATGTCTCGAAGTGTTATCAAGCGCTGTTTCTTTAATCTAACATACACATACATATTATAAATGTGAAAATACGTACATATGTTTGATAATTTTTCATTCATCACAGTTAAACGGCTAAACGGATTTTAATTTTGACATAAAAGTTGATTTTGTTATGGTATAAAACACATTTTTGACCAACAGCAAGTATCTTTCTTTTGTCTGCAACTTAATTGATTATGTAGTATTTAAGGAACTTAATAATTACAATTTAGAGATAGTTTAAGTGAGAGTGAAGGATACGATTTTGAAGAAACCTGAGCGTCAGAGAAAATTGAACCACGTGTTGTGGAAAATACGAAACTATAGATTTATGACGTCGTGAATAAACTCGCACCTTTCAACGGGAAGAGACCATTACCTAGCAGTGTATGGGACATTTGTAAGTTTTTATTTTATCAGTAAACTGTTTACTTCACAAAGACACAACAGCGTAAATATATAAAGGTTACATTCCATCAAGTTATATAACCGAGTGGCTGTGGCGTCAATAACACGATGAAGTTATGTGCGATGTCAAACCGCTTGTCAGCCAGTTTGAGGATAATGTATTGCAAGTGCCGAGACCTTCGTGACATCGAGCCGTCTAGAAACGCAAACATTACCTACATTGTCTAACTAGTATCTACTGACAAGCGACAATTGTCATCAAATTTGAATATGCGAGTATGAGTCACTTTATCGGAAAACAAATAAGAATTTTAGAATATAAACCTAAATCTTGATCCTTAGTACCTAGTCCAAATTATGATCGATGTGTTTGATTTAGTAAGGAAATTAAGGATCAAGAATAATTAGGAATTAAAGTCTATGATTCAAAACAAAATTGCTGATGATATGAAAATTTATGTAACCATATCTACACATGATGACTTAATAGCCTTTCAGAGCGATCTTAGTCGCCTAGAGGATTTCTATAAAATGAATAAATTAGATCTTAATCCCGAAAAATGCTCAGTAATTTCTTAGACTCGTAAGCGTTCGGTCATTGGTTCAGTTTACACTCTATGCAGCCAACCTCTCCTTAAATGTAACTCCGTACGCGATCTAGGTGTACACCATGACCCTAAATTAACTGTTGGATCTCATATACATGCAATTGTAAGTAAGGGTTCTAAATCATTAGGTTTTATAATGCGGCTATCTAAATGATTCACAAAAGCCAAAATATTAAAAATTCTTTTCTACGAAGCCATCTAGAATACGCGTCTCAAATATGGAATTGTATGAATGGTTTTGAGAGTATACAAAACAGGTTTAAGAAATATCTATGTTTTGATCAAAAAGTCTGTCGAAAAATTATTTTAATCTTTGTAAGGAATTCCATTTATTATTATTACCACTATAAAACAGGCGTGAAATTAATGATTTCACCTTGATACTATTTTTTTTAAATAATGATATTGACAGTCCCGGTCATTTAACACTGCTCTATTTTAACCCCGGGCAAACGAACCCATCTTTATTCTTTACTAAATGTTCCTTTTTCTTCATCCAACTACAGGCAAAACTCTTATACAGCGCGGGCAAGCAAACGTTTCAATGAGTTCTGTAGGCAGCATAAACTGGCTCCTTTCCACTCAAGTGGTGATTTCGTCTAGAAGGTGCTTAAATCTTGATTTTTTTTTAATAAGTGCTGTGTAAATGTTTGTTATTGTTATTATCAGCAGTAATAACAGTTGTGTTAGTATGGTTGTTCACATTTTTTATAACTCCTATAGGTTCTTAATCGTGATGACTTGTTATTGGCTAACAGATTCCTTTGCTGTTTTTAATTTGTTAATTTAGCTGTTAGTCATCCTTAATATTAAAAAAAATAATGAAAGAGAGGTAATTAGGGCATAGTTCAGTGTCTTTGGAGATTTCTCTCTATTTGGAGTATAATGACTGGTGGCCCTACAGAAGATCGCAGCCACATATCCTTGTGATGTGTTCCTGAGGTGAGTAGAGTTTCCAGAGCTCCTTGGGGTACAGGGGTTCAAAGTCGGCAACGCGCATACGCTACGGTAGCCGCTTACCGTCAGGCGGGCTGTATGCTTATTTGCCACCTAAGTGGTATAAAAAAGTAATAAATAAATATTTGGATGAATCAATTATTCATTAATGCAAAAATATTATTAAATTATCTAAAGATTACACATTGACTTAAAATTCCCGAAAACCTATGCACTATGTATCAAAACAACTTGCAAAGCATTAAGAGAGTTCACAAAAAGCTACCACCCACCACCAGCCAATTCATTAAAACTTTCCCAGTGACGACCTAAACAACATCCGATTTGTACGGAATGCCGGAGCTGGCAACACTGTCAACGAGCCAAGTTAGATTGCTAGCCGGGTAACGGGCCCCTTCAATCCGAACGAGATGAGCCGCAATCGAGGACGCCTACTTTTGACGCGGATAATCTAATTTGGCTGGATGTTTTTATTAATAAATAAAGAGGGGGGTGGGAGTTTCAGGAAAGACGTTCTCAGGGCCCAACGCTTCAGTTATGTATATTGGGGAAACTGTTTACTTACTCAATTATATGAAATTAAATTCGTTTTCTAATCAAAAAATCTATACAGAACTGCATAACTCTTAGTAGTCAGTAGATACCTACTTCATATTTGCTAATTAATAGCATTAATTAAACAAATCGACAATTTAAATATTGTAAGAATAATTTAAATAATTTTTTGAACGTTTGTATTCAATATTATGTTATCACTGTTAAACTTAAACAATATGTTCTAAGTAACTATGTACTAAATTAATATTTACACTCTGTGCTTACACGATATGTACGGTACACCTATCCGTAGGTAATGTGAAAAGTTATTTAAGCGAAATGTGTTAATTAAATCTTAAGTCAATATATCAATATATTATTAAATTAACAAACCTATTTATACAATAATAATAACACATAAGTGATAATATTATTATTTTTACGTCTATTACAACTTTGACGCAAAGCCATTTTAGACCTGTAGCGCCATCTATCGTTAACAAACCTGCAATATTTTGACAATGGCTACTAACTTTTGAAAAATATACAGAATCACCAACACAATCTTGATTTATTAAAACTTACTTAATTATAATATTATAGGCTTCTCTATCATTATCAATAATCGTATGTTGAGAATATAAATATATATTTGGATGTTACAAATTCTACGTTTCATGCTTACATAAAAATAAACTCATAACCTTTGTGTAAAAAATAATTAAAGTAAATTGCAAAATTGTTTAAGTAGACAGCCAGCCCTTTGATGATTTTTAAATTTTTCTTGAACCCCGCCATGTGAAAAACAAAATGATAAATCTCGTTCATTCAAACAAATGTGTATGTGCATGAATATTGGGATTTTTTTTCTTTATTTACTATGTTTTAATTAAGCGAACGGTTATTGGGAATGCCATTGTCCGTCTTACCTGCTCGATTTGATATTGCCAGCTATAACCGGTTCGCAGTCTTGGATGGCCATTTATTTTCAAGTTTACCAAAACAACCGCAAACACGTATCATTCATCACACAAAATATTCCTTGCAAAACTCAATAGCAAGCCACACTTATTAAACACATATTTATTATAAATAAGTTTCAGAACATTTTTCTAAAAATAAGTAGTAACGTTTTTACTATTCAGATTTCATTTAAGAGTTTCATAAATATTTTTAATGCCTATCGTATAGTGTATACCAACGTTTTCGTTATTGTTTGAGTTTAGTATCATTCCGTTCGATTTCATAAAGCACGCAGGTAGACGTGCGTTCGAATTTCGCGCCTCGCGTACTAAACATTCGGCGCGCATAGCGCGTCTGCTGTACGCTGTCATTGCTGTCCGTCAAAGAACGGGGGCGGGCCAACGAGGGACGGGCCACGAATGCCTTCGGCTAACTTCGGAACGCACCTCTCGCTCTACTCTGTACTTCCAAAGTGAACTGAGTCACAATCACAATTAAAGCGTTTTCTGTGTATTTATTGCATCCAACAATTCAACTACAGATTGGTAAGTTGTTTATTATGGTTTATACATTCATTTGTGTGTATTATTTTGTATGAAGTTGGATGTATCTCTGTACAATTCCAATTCACTTGACAATATATTGTTTTGTTGTTGATAAAGCGTCTGTACTTGTGAAGTGCAGTTTACATTAAGAAACTCGTTATCTGACATAAAGAACATGATATATGAATGCATAAAATACTTGTGAAATGTAAATGCATTATTCAATAACTTTGGAATTAAATTAAAGAAAATAAATATCATATTGACATAACCTCAAAATGTCAATGACACTTTTAGTTGATTATAATAGCTAAAAGATGGCACTACAAGCGTTGGGCGGAGCTAGTGGATTTGCATTAGCGGGAATAATATTTTGTCATTGTGTGATAATAATTAATGTAACTATTTTTCGAAAGTCGAAAGTTTTAGATAAGAATTGTTTAGTTTATTGATCAAGTTGCTGACCCGTTAGGAATACAGGTGTTTTTAATAAAACTTTTAAATCTCTCGTTATTAACGATTATTATTTGCAATTCACTATTAATTGCTTTAAAGCGAACAAAAGTTTAGTTATCTTGTAATTATGCGTACCTAGTTAATGTGGATTATTCGATGTCGATACGTTGCTCCATCTATCGGATTCATAGTTCAATAATTCTTCAACTTCAAGCTATGTGAAAACGAGACATTACATTTTCGTAACTGTTTTTTTTTAAATAATTTTTTGTTTAAAACAATTTTTTTTTTTTTATTTAAACAATTGTACTTTTAAAATTATGATATAATAAAAGCGTGTTAAAAAGAAACAGCCACCTAGAGACGCTGGTAAATGATAGTTGTGTTTATAAATCGATTCCAAGTTATTTAACGAATTTAAGTAGAGTGCCTCGTTCCCTGTATAAGCTTGGACCTGTCGCCAGCTACGAGTGCGTACTGCGTTGATCCACTGCGACCTTCTTGCCTTCCTATCGGTAGAGTTAGCAGAAAAATGAAAATATAAATTCCTCTTATTAATCTTGTTTCTAAAGTCCAGAAATGACGTTTCTGATTTAATTGTCAATTAATTTAAATAAAATTCAACAAAATCTGAAAATCACTATAATATACATAGGTAGGTACTTATGTATCAAATTAGTTCATTATGATCCATCACGTTTAAAGGTATTTATCTATGTTTAACAAAAATATCTCTTGTCTGATCTAATCTTACGAATTTTTTTTTTTTTCAATGAATGCCTATTTTTCGATTTTATTGATCGAAGATGAAAGCCTAATTTTGCGAAAATCCTTCAAATTGTGTGCTTCAAATAATAAAAAACATTCTATAGGTATCTATGTAAAATTGAATCTTGTATTTGAGACACCATAATAAATTATAACTTCTATATATTAATACGTGAAGCAAAAGCTTTCGGCACCTTTTTAAGCGTATTGTGTGCACGGAAGATTGTGAGATTTGGCATGGTTAAAGTTTATATGGAGAAGGAGTTCAGAAAGCTAAAATGTATATATAATACCTGTTACTAATATATTAAATTAAATAAATTAATACTGCGAATCTTAACTTGACAAGTGCCATTGAACTTAGACCCCCAAAATATTGACATTGTCACTCAACGAAAATTGACAGCAAGTGATGTAGACAATACTCATTGTTTAGGTTCATACAGCAAATGTCAAACAGAAAATAGTCTATGATCAAAAAGTTGCTGGTCTAATTTCAACCTTAGGGCGATCGCAAGTTACTATAAATATAGAATTGTTTATCAATTTAGGTACATAATTATAATTATACAGGCTTACAAACCATAATATGATTTGTCTTTATAAAGTTCTTACCACGTCATGGAAATTTTCCATTCTTTTATCTCGAGATAACCTATAATCATCACACACATGGTACTTACTCTAAGAGCTCAACATTTTGATTTTCGGTATGTATATATAGTTATCGTATTTAGTTATTTTTAATTCAGTGATGTTGTCTTACGCTTGTGAACACTTGCTAGCGTCCCCGATGACAATGTGGCAGGGTTTCTTACACTCTTTGCATCTCATGGCTCAAGAGAGATAGAGCACAGAGTAATTTCTTTCGATGTTTCTCTATGCTTGGGGCAGTCCGACTGGTTGAGGTACTACACTACAGAAAACAGCTAAATAAACTATAATAGTGTGGTGTTCTTGCGGTAAGTAGAGTTTTCAAGCGCTTTGGTGTAGGTGGGTTCAAGGTCGACAAAGGGATAGTGGTAACTATGGTATTTGAATACTTCATTTAATTTAATTTTATCCTCTCCGTTATTTTACTAAACTTATTAATTACCTTCATATTCAATGCTCAATGTTTCTTATATTCGAACAAAAAAGTAAATTGAGTTAAATTGTCTGAATGTCTTGCGGACGGTTCAAGACGTCGCGTCGCGTCGCGTTGCGTCGCTGGGGGCCGATTCTTGACAGATTTATGGCGTGCGTGGCTGTTACTCGTACGCACCGCCCCGCTGCCCGCTCCCCGCACGCCGAACGCCGCGCTCGTCCCACAGCCAACCGAAAATTAAAACGTTTCCATTTTCAAAATTCTTTTTAAAATTCAACACGATTGATTCCGTTTTATTTATGCATTTGAGAACAATATTTTTTGTGCACCTTTGTTTGTTTGTTGGCCGTACACCTGTTATATAGATGTTGCCTAATATTTATCATTTTGTATTTTAACATTATCATTCGATTTATTCATTAAAAAAAAGCGGATAAGAATAAATCAAACTGTGTGTCGTACAAATGTTATAAGATATGGCGTTCGTCGCCGCTTTTTGACAACCGGTTTGTTATTAAAGGTACAATTTTTTTTTATCATTGTAAAATTAGTGTTATGGCCACAATGCCACCTGATCTTGAGTGACGATGTGGCCCAAGATGGTAGCCCGCTCAACCTAGTGGAAGACTGACTCTCAAGTGCAGCTGCAAGATTTTTAACTTGAGGGTCGTAGCTAGCCAGGCGGGCATTAGAAAAACCACATGTTATGGTTTCATGACGATGTTATCCTTCACCGAAAGGTAAGGCTCATTGTAGGGATTCGAGCTCACGTCGGTCGACGCGGAGTCCGTACACTCTACCGACTGAGCCATCATTGCATTTTACCACGTGCTATCTCTGTTTTCGTTAATTACGTACTCTTATATTATTATTCATTGTAATAATCGTATGAGTACTTATATCTTCATCTTGTTTATAATTATTAACGCTTTATCGTTCAGTTAAAGACTTTTAGGAATCTATTCGAAAGGGGACTAAATATTAACTAAAGTTACAAGAATTAACTTAAAAAAAATATTGACTTGTAAAACACGTAAGTAATTAAATAAAATGTTCAAATGTCTTGATAAAACATTTTATTAATACCTATTTAGATAACAAAATTTTCCATTACCAACAATTAAATATTTTATTCATATTTTTTGTTACCGAAACAATGCCATCTACTCCATTATGAGTAAGATCGGCTTCTATTTAAAAATGTTATTTACGACCAGTAACAGACAATGACAGCAATACATCACTCGTCATAATAGAAAGATTAGGTTTGTTCATCATTTGACAGATTTACGATTATTGCATAATGGATGCAACGGTACTTACTTTCTTGTCTGGGTACTATTATTTAATCTGTATCTCTGCATCTATGATGCATAAACAAAACGCAACGCAACTGTCACTCATTCTGTTTTTAAATCTGCATAAAAACAATTCTTTGAAAACAATCGTTTTTTTTTGTTTTCCTTTCCTTCTAATATAATATATACATGAATGTTAATGCAAATATGTTTTGTTTTTACCCGACTGCGAAAAAGTTGGGTTGTTTTTCGAGCGTACCTAATGTGTCTATTTCTTTGGCCGGCTCTGTAGTCTAAACGGCTTGATAGATTTTCGCATACAAGGTGTCGTTAGATTCGTCTTAATTGTGGAAGTGACATATTTTATATTAATATTTAAGTACGACGGCTGGGAATCTAATAAATAGCAAAAATAGAAAAAATATTTCTCATGTGATTTTTGTTGCAATCGGGGTTTTTTTTTTTCATTTTTAATAATTTGTTATTTCAATGACCACTTGTCACTTGTGTATAAGTAAAGGTCTAAATCATACATAAGTTATCACATGATTACCACTACACTATATCTTTGAGGAACTTCACAATAACTCAGATCTTGGGATACTTAAGTATGTATTCATGCGGGTACATATGCTTATTGAAATATTATAATATTCATTAAATTACTTATCTATTTAATATCCGGCACATATATACATAGTATACTATTTTAAAATAAATAATTTGGACATTTTGAGAATTGTCTATTCTTGAGTTGAGTGAGCATAGCAGTTTTGAAATATGCAAGTGTATTGACAATAAAATCATCAAAAAAATATTTGATACTTCGGAAACACACCGGTGTCGGATAACGAACACGTATTTAGAATTAAATAAGCTAATTAATAATAAATCAAATAGCCCCGGATTATCCGTGACGCGGCGGGACAAATGTTTCCGGTCGCACACGGAACGGCTTTTATTTATTTTTATTATTTTTATTTACGAAATAAAAATTTATGGCCCCCGAGACCGCCTTCCGAGAGATTTAGCGAGTGTGTCATAGACTCGGCGAGCTGAAAACTCGATCTGTGTTGAATTATGTACGTTTTTAATGGTTTCGCGGTTTGTATGTCGAAAAACGTTGCCCGTAATGTATTGGAGGGGTTTTATTTTTGTGATATAAATTCATATTACTGGCAGAGACAAGTGGACGGGGATGCTATTTGTTGTTTTTTTTTTAATTTCCATGTATTCTGTTCCAATTTCAAAATCAATTCAAAGGTTCTTTATTATCTTTGGTAACTGGCTGTTTACGCGTTATGGTCGTTATTCTTTTTATTGTTCTTGTTGTGTTTTTTTTTAATTGGTGATCTACTCATCATTATTAAGAAGTGTGGGTACTTAAAAATAAGAATATAATATCATCATTATATTAATACGTGAAGCAAAAACTTTGTACCCTTTTTAAGCGTATTGCGTCGAGGGAAGGCTGTTAGATTTGGCAGGGTTAAAGTTTATATGGAGAAGGAGTGCAGAAAGCTAAAATGTATCTATAATGTCTGTTAGTAATATATTAAATTAAATATATTAATACTGCGAATCCTAACTCGACAAGTGCCATTGAACTTAGACCTCTCAAAATATTGACATTGCCATTCAATGAAAAGTGACAGCAAGTGATATAATATTCATTGTTTAGGTTCATACTGCAAATGTCAAACAGAAAATAGTCTATGATTAAAAAGTCGCTGGTTGAATTTCGATCATCGGCGGCCGCTACTTAGTAGTAATAAGAATTACTGAAAAAGACAAGTGAGAATTACTTACTTAATTTTCCGATCAATGTAACTCAAATTGGATAAATATCTGCTATAGAAAGATTTTATGCTATGTGACATGACCTGGCTAATAGATAGTGTTATACCTTAAAATGCTAAAGATCGAATGGATTCTATAATTTCCGTTTAAAATTAGAATGTTAATTATTTATGTACTTAGAAAATGAAAAGTATTATAATCATATTTATTTTTAAGTATCATTGTACTGGGTCCGTTCCAATTTTCTAAGAATATTTGTTTTGTATTATTATGATCGAACTCTTACTATGTGTAATCACAGCATGCATTAAATGTCTTGAAGTATACTAACATAATATTATAAGTTATAAATTAAAATGCAATAGGTACCTACCTACTCTGCACATAGAAACGAAGAAGAGAAAAATACAAATAAATACATATTTAAATACAATTTATTCATAATTGAGGCTTGAGATTCCCAAATTGCAGAAAGAAAGCATGGGATAGTGTTAGCCTATGTAAGAAAGAAAGTAGATACTTTCTTTTTACTTTTTTGTACTTATTCTGTCCTATTAAATTGAGCCTAATAACAGGAGTTCCATAAAGCATTACAATATTCAAGAATACCATCAAATTATATTTTCGGATCAGATCGATATTTAGTTGGCGATAGTTGGCCTAATGTCGGCGAATGTTGGCGTGGCGACGCTTTGGACAACCTTGGCGGTGTGGATTCCAGTTCGTTTCTTTTTTAATAGACAGACTGGAACATTTCAAAGTTTCATGTTAAAACATGGATAGATTAAAAGCGGTTGGTAGGGATCGCGACCACCATATACATAGTAATAAAATAAACATTTTCAGAGTGACTTTCTTTTCGGTACCGGTACTGGTACAGTCAGTTAGTCAGTCACACACCCACTTTTAAAAAATATTTACTAAAGATGTTTCGATAATGTAACTGACGGCCTACTTTTTTATAAAGAACAATTGGCAAAATAGCCTACATAGGCAGAAAGCCAAAATTAAAAAAAAATGTACCCTGGTAAGAAGAAGCATCTTATAAAGAGAACAGTTGAAAGAGTAGTCCAGCTGTAAGCTGCAAATTACAATTCAAAAACTCACCAAAAATGGCGCTAGTGTAGCAAAAGGGAATGATATTTATAAATATTAAAAATCAAAATTTAAAAAACAATGAGAAAAGTTTGAGAAGTGAAAAGTTGTCCAAGTGGCCCAAAATAAAAATAATAATATTTTTAAAATTTACGCAGTTGCTACCGTGCCGCCACACATTTGACGCTTTTCGACACTTTTTCGTACATAGATATGGTGGTAGGTACTTCTGGCGTACCATACTTAACGCCCGTTTGAAATAATACGTTTGTCTTTGTACAAGATAAAACAATTATAATAAAAAAGGCAAAACAGTCCTGAGGACTGCCGACAGAAGTGAAAACTTAAAACTATAAACAAACAGTCGTTATTTTTGGATATCCAAATTAATTGTTTAATTATTATTATTATTTTGTTTAATTTTTAGGTTATATTGCTACAAGTCTCCGTTTATCGTTAACACGTCACGTCACCATGTCGATGATGACTTAGGTATATGAATTTACTCCCTCTCTAAACCGTCATAAAGAAGTTTTCACTTCAAAAATATTTTTAATAAAATGATTGTTATTATTCGTATGGAATTATATAAAAATAAATAGAAACAAATTTGACTATGCATTTTACTTAACGTTATTTCTGTATTAAAAAATATCTGAATTATTATCAAGTCGTGTCTTAATGAAGTTTTATTGCTTCAGTAAAATTGCTATATGAAAAACTAAACGTTTTTGACACTGACGTGTGACGTATTATATTTAAACGATTGCAACAATTTGTTTTCGCGAACAGACCGCCGCGCCGCGGCCGTTACACAACGATCGGTGTAGATAACTCGCGACTCGCGTTCAATCGGCTTATTAAACAGAGAAAGAAACATTATCTCAGTCAATTTATCAACAGACTACTCGCTCGATAGAGATGAGACACGCACACAATAACTTGTTACAACAACAAGTACAAATTTACTTATCCACCCACTCTACAAACCGGTGCGATTATTTATAAATAAATAAAACTACAAAAACAAACTATTTTTTTATATCATTTTGTTTCCGATTCAACATAAATAAGATAATATGTTATTTAAAGTCAATATATCACTTGACAGGTGGTAGGCAGACCCTTTTAATATACACGCTTACTGTGACTTAAAACTATATAGTTAAAGTTGATTTTTCCGTGACAAATCATTACGTCGGCCGCAATCAGACGTTCCTTAAGATTTATACATATATCAAAGGCTTTTCGAATGCACTGAGAGATTTTAATCAACGTACGAATACAGTCAGTCCCGAGTTCGATCCTTGGATCAGGCGGACGGGTAATTAACTTTTTAACGATTAATTAAGGCGATTTCGTTTATTAATCTAACCAAATTCACAAATCGATTTTTAAATTACAATTAAATATTGACCGACGTTCACAAATTGACAATTGTTAAGCAGTGATGAAACAAAACATCGTGTAGAAAATTACACACGTTCTGTGAAGGTCTTGGTCTATACAACCGTAACGTGCACCTACACACTGGTCGCAATGGACATATCGGATCAAACTTATTTTGATTTTCTTTGTATTGTTATCCGTAGAAAGACGTCTTCTGATACTTATGAGGCGGACTGTTTATGTATGTAATTAACTTCATACATATTTCTTTAAAACTGTTTTAAATTTATCATTTTGGTAATTACGTATTATCGCCACCGCAGCAAAAATTCCGCCAATGCGCCAATTTACACCTAAATTGATTAAATAGCTATCAATGAATAAATGGTGACCGATCTCTTATAAAACTAACCTAACCTAATCGAATTTTTGCTGCCGTGACGTTAATACGTAAGTACAATCATTTTCAATTCTCATTAAGTATCAAATTATCATTATTCAACCAGACAGTAGTCACATAATTATATATAATGTAGTTGAAAATAATCTTCCAAATATTATATTCATCGTTAAATCAATTAAAAAAATATATAATAATATTGAAATATTTTTAAATCAACAATTAAGATCAATTATTTTGCGATGGTATTCATGTCAAACGAGACACCAATAAAGGCTCATAACGTCATTCGTATGTAAGCGAACGTTATCCAATTGGTGCGTTGTTGAGCTGACATCTGTCGTTTAGTTATATTTTTCTGCGTGTATTTAGTACCGATTCCACGTTTGACGTCACGCATTCTATAGTATCGTTTGCGCGGCAATTTAAAAATGTACACCTTTAGATGTTATTAAAAGTACTTATAATGCGTTATTTATATGATATTATATTTTTCCTAGCTTTATAAATCGGTACTCATTAATAATTAACGATTTTTGAAAAAGTTGCCCGGTTGCCTATTGAAGCTCTTATCAGTTTTATACTAAGTAAACGAGAAAATAGATTCCGTCTCAATTTTAGCAATTTTTACTATTGTTGAAAATTTTTACGAACCTATCAATTAAGGATACAGATAAGGGATATACACTTGCCATGAATTAAATATCATAAAAATCGGAATTGCCCTTATTGCGTTAAATCCGGATTTACAGACTGATATACATATTTTTTAATGTCATATTTATGATGCTGTCTTTTATAATATTTATTTATTTGGAAATTTTGAAAAAAAAGTGACATGTAGAGATTAGAACTACAGATTGTAGTACTAATAATCTAGAGTATTGTAAGGAATACAAAAATAACATTAAAGTCTGCGAGGTACTACATATAGTTTTCTTCTGTTGTTGTAACGCTATGCTTGGTCTTTAAACATTTATTATATCTATACGAAATTTTTATTGTAAACTAACGCCATCTAGTACCGTCCTGGAAAAACGCAGAATATCTAATAATCTATAAAGTGTACATACGTACACTTGGGATTGAAATACAAAATCAACGATCCGATGAATTGACAATGGGTCAGTTGTCCTATATTTGATAAGAATGAGAGAGCCATAGTGTTGTTTGCTGGCGGCCGCGGGTGCTCCGTCGTTGAGCGGGTTGAGCCTCGGCGGAGTCTCGTTGCGTCGGCGGCTAGGCTGAGGCGTCGGCGAGCGAGCGCTAATCGATCGCACTGCGCTGTCTTATTCCGGCGGCCATTACGCACCTTTATGGCCGTACTCCGTCCCCCGCGCACCCTCTAAGGCGCACATGACGAATCAATATGCCGCCAACCGACTCAACACTTATTTATTTGACACGATTTATTAGCAGAATGCCTGTAAACTTTTATGCGCCCCTCTGTTCGGCGCGGCACGGTGGCGGCCCCTTGCGCCCGATGCTTTATGATGGACACGCCGCGGATGATAAAATCCTATGCCCTGCTGGCGCGCCTGCGTTTATTGCGTATTCGAACAGATGCCTGAGGCTTCATTGAGAAAAAATACTCTTATAAATATATTTACACAAAGAAATTACCAAATAGACATTATGAGTTTAATTGATATTAAGTTGTCACAGTTATCACTAAGTGAAAGGATTGTGGATATTACTCCTGTACCATTGTTTTGTCAAGTACATCTTACAGTCTGCAGAGTAATATAGCGCGGGCACGTTCGGAACTTCCACGGTCGAACCTTGGTCTGGTTGGATGTAGCACCGGACCGACTGTTGTATTTAACAGTTGCACTTGTTCTGGTCTGAGTGCCCTCAAGTTCGGTGAAGCTGTCAAAGATATTCCGGACAATGTCGTAATTATAAAAAACAAAAACAAATTAACAGTTGCATTTTATAACATTTTTATTTTTCGAAACGGTGAGCAATTAGCATTAATTATTTTTAACGTCGGCGATAGCCCCGCGACCACCGAGGGCGACTCGGCGCTGCGTAGAGATAAAATGTCGCCAGCCTCGCCAGGAAACGTGTATAATTTTTTCACAAATATCGCGGAAGGAAGCCCGCGGTGTCTTCCTCTGGTCTGTTTAGATGGTTTTTATGTTAATCGTAGAGATTTGCCGGGCTTTTATTTAGCTCGACAATTATTCACAGGCTTCACAACTTTGCAACTTTCTGTACTTACATATATTTCACTACAAATACCTATATTATTAAATTTCTATAATAATCTATATATCTATAGCAAGACTCTCGAGGAATAGTATAGGCTATTTAAGATTAGGCTACAACTACCAACTAGCCTTAAATATTGATTTTGTTACGTAAGCCGGGAGTCGAGCGCTTCCCGAACTGCTTTATCCGCGTGCGCTGGCGTTATCATTAATGATACGAAAATATAATGTTGTACAAAAATATTGGTCCTTAGTATATCTAAAAAAAAGTCTGTGATAGCATATGTTTATCTCTTATACATAAACCACAACAAGGTATTTTGTGACAAAGGTTTTTTGAAAAATTAAGAAGAATTTTTTAGACATGGCACATTTAATCCTTACGAACAAAAGTTACTTCATCATAAAGACAATTTTTTGAAGAGCTAAGTTTTGCTCTTTACAATAGTATGTTGTTTGGACACATAGTTTAGGAGATCATGAAAAAATAAAATAATTTGTACTTGCGGGAAGAGCAATTATGAGAGGCTACATGGGTGCGTTGGCAGCGCGGTGTTAGTCGGATAACATTAACACAGGTGAAACCGTGAGGCACAGCTAATATTTAATAAAGTAAATTAGGCTATTATGATATTATTTTAAGTGAAAATTTACCTTTTTATATTCCACAATATAGGTAATCAAATATTACATAATATAATTCGAACCAAATAATTGATTCAAAAAGTATATTGCTACATCCGCTTACAACTAGTTAGCAGCTTTTACGTATCTCTGCAACAAAAACCGTTTGCTATTAATTGTCAATGTGAATCTCAAAATGTTAAATTTGAAACTACTAATGATAAAAAAGTGAAATTTAGTAACTGGAACAATAAGAGAGATGTGTTCGAGTTAGTAAACCTAATCATTATTAACCTATAAGGAATAAATGACAAAAGTTAATATTTTGTTAATCAACATTTCTCATGTCGAAGAAATGATAAGATTCTTATACAACAAAAGTGGCAAACAAGCGTACGTCCAGTCTGATGGTAAGCTGCTATCGTAGGGAAGAAAATGGTAATAAGAAAACTAAAAGACGTTGAGAAGTGAATATCGAGCGAAACGATCGGCCATACTACACTCTGCTCCCGCGGTCCGCCTGATCACCTATTTAATTATCACGTGACGTTTGGACGAAGAGGTATTATTGTTTGCCGCGATTTCATTGTAATTTTTCTTTTGTAGAACATATGTAAATTACTAAACAACCTTCTTGTGATATATTTTTAGTAAAATATTTAACGATTTATTTATTTTAATTGTTTTTAGTACCCATATTGTCAATTTTGGGGAAATGGAAGTCAGTTGGCTTTCACTGCATAGAAAAAGAAATTAGCATAGAAAAAATCTATAGGCAAGGCCAAGGGACGTGTTCTTCAATATAAGCACTTCACCTCAGTGTTAGATACATGTTTCTGTATTATAAGTGACGACGATGCAGCGTGGAGCATAAGTCGGGTTGCTCCAAGAAGAGTCATGTTCAAAGAAATTTCTTTGTGCCCTATCTCTCTTAAAAATATAAGTGTGTGTAACTATGTTTATAGTATTATTTGAATAGGTTAAAATATGTTGAACGAAGTCAGTAACAAGATTGCACGCGAAGTTATTTAATATTAGTTAACGCGAGGCAGTTATTTTTTACGTGTTTCCTACATCGCGCAGTAACATTTAATGTTCACCGCGCATGCATATTATCGTTTCATTAGACATGCACTAATGACTTGTAGCGAATCATACCGCTATTAGTCTAAAAAACTTATGTTTATATTGCTTATAACACTGGTGGCCTAACAGGCAATCGGAAGAGTTTTTCAACGAAGTCGATCGCTGGAATTTCCGAAAAGTATAATTAATACCTTAAAAGTTTTGCGGCAACTAACTATATTCAAGCCACATATTCAAAATGAGGTATTTAATATCGATAATTTCCGATATACCTACATCTTTTTGCTATAAAAAAAATTAGGAGTAATAGATTGGTAGCCGATCACTTGCTGGTTTAATTATTTTTTGGTAGATCGTCGACGCTCTTACTTTGAGCACCCATGGCTTTATTATACTGTGTGTTGCACTTCTATGAAAAATAAATTTTTAATTCTGATACACGAGTTTTAATGTGAATCGTATAAATAAATAAACATAACTCTATGCCGAAATGATTTCCTACGTGGCTGTGCGTTGTTCAAAATTGTTTCGTATTATATGCCAAGAGTATAAACTGAAACAATATGTCAGCTTACAGGATAACATTATTAACTCGTAGAGAAATAGAGAAAGATAACATTTATCTGACACTAAAACAGTAGAATTAATATCTTTTAGCTCATGAGGTTAACAAAGACTAGTAACGCATTGTGAATACTTACGGCACTAGGTCTTTTCGACTTCCTATCGTAACAGAAAATTACACTCGAAAATCGTCTGCGCAGTGAACATGTTATAAACGATGCATAATATTTCACATTGTATGCGAAGATACCCTGGAAACGTGGTGATTCCACATTACACCAGTTCCAGTGCTATACTGGTAATTTCGAGGATTTTATCCCCTTAATACAGTAGGCAATCGTAGTCTGTTTTATAAGTTCAATGTAAACAATCACAGAAGTCTAGGTTTTTTATCAGCTTAGGATAAAAACCGTATCCTAAACATTATATCATTTGAAACAATGATGGCTCCGTACTGTACTTGTACGGACTCCGCGTCGATTGACGTGAGTTCGAATTGCTGCAAAGTGCAGGAGGCTTCGATGAGGGAAAACATCGAGATGAAAAGAAAACTTAGCATGGAAGTCTTAGAGTATTTTCTAATGCCTGCCAAGCACTTAATAATAATAATAATTTAATTGTTATAAAATGCAGATTACATATAAGTGTTTGGTATATAATTATAGAGTCAGTACACATTTGGTCACATTGCAACATACAATATATTATATACTACATTCATAATCCTTTAACATATTACATTTACTTAGAAGAGATGTAAATAGAATATTCTGCCTTATTATTATTGAAGTCTGATAAATGATTTTTTTATTACTCACAATTTTAATTTACTGGCAAACCTTTTTTCTGGCAATTCCTTAATATCGTAAGGGACCGCGTTATAAATATACGTCACATACTCACATAGCATAACAGTTCTTTTTCTACATTGTCTGTTTAGCTT
Source organism: Saturnia japonica (assembly GCA_033032175.1). Taxonomy (NCBI): domain Eukaryota; kingdom Metazoa; phylum Arthropoda; class Insecta; order Lepidoptera; family Saturniidae; genus Saturnia; species Saturnia japonica. The sequence continues at coordinate 863,935 of CM065306.1, read as the reverse complement.
TTATTAGTGTGTTTCGGTAAATACACTTGAGAGCTAGATTTTACAGTAGGTCTGGCATGTCGCCATGTTGGTCCACATCATCACTTAACATCAGGTGTGATTGTGGCAATAACGCTAAACCTATAAACGATTAAAAAAAAATTTAAAGTAAACTATTCGTCTGAAGTCAATCGTAAATGTCAAGACAAAGTGAAGTAATCGGTATGCATAAATTAATTATCAATAAAATTACCTAAGAACTGTTAGCGGAAATAGTAAATATATGCGTTTCCTTTTTTTTATTGATATTATCATTAACGTATAATGATTTTTTTTTAAATAAACAGTTGTTTAAATGATAATTGTTGTAATAAATTATTTATTTAAACAGTTTCAATTAAAAAAAACAGATGACTAAAATAAAAAACATATATTTATTTTAGTCATAAATAAAATTACTTACATAAAATTTATAGAATAGCAGAAATAAAAAAAATAAATTAATGAAATGTTACCAATGTATTTCCAAAAAAATTCACTCAACTGTAGGGAGAGTAAGTACTAATAACATTGTCTATTTGTCTTCTAGGATAACATTGTTGCTGCAATAATAATAATAAATAAAACCTGCCTATAAACATCTCACTGCTAGGCAAATGCTTCTCTACGAGATCCCGACGGACGTCGCCGGCTTAATTACCATGCCAGTTCACGACATGATGGCGATTTCAAACGCATTTTTATTTACTAAAATGATGTATTTTTACCAACTTAAATTTCGCAAGGCGTTCAAGTTTCCTCGCGATGTTTTCGATTAATTAAATTAGTAAAATATGTCAATACCGAAAAATTATTTATTATCCACATACCAAGGCTCGAGAGCTTGCGAACGTTTGATAGATATTCGGCTACCCTCCACAAACGTTTCAGTATGTAATAAAAACTTAACCAAGCAACGAACTCCGCTATCTCGATACTCAGAAATCATTTCTTGAACCTTCCAAAAGAGAAGTGATTTCCAACTGTTTGTCATATTTTACTGTTTAATTAGTTTCAGTTTTATAAGCTAGGATTAGACCACGATCACATATCGTGATATCGAATATGATTTCTATTCGAGAATCTATAGTGAGGTTTAACTTCCCGTAATATTGATTAAAAACATAATGTGTAAACTTGTAAGAAGAGTCATTTTCTATTGTGCTTTTCACGCACAACTACATGCGAATTCTCATTCGGCTTATTAGGCCAAAATGTTATAACTAACTATGCCCCGCGGTTTCACCCGTGTAAATTTTAGCCGTGTAGCCTGTCTTAATTGTTCTCACTTCCCGCAAGTATCAAATTATTTTATTTTTTAATTATCTCCTAAACTGTGTCCAAATAACATGCTATAAAGAGCAAAATTGAACTTCATATAATTCAATTTTTGATGAAGTAGCTTCTTTTCGTAAGGACTAATATGCCATGCCTAAAAATAATGCCCATATATGGAATTTTAATCTTCGTCAAAAAAATACGCAGCATATCTTATTGTGGCTCACCTATAAGAGATGGGCATATGCCCTCGCGGACTTTTTTTAGATATACTAAGGGCCAATATTTTTTTAAAACATTGTATTTACGTATCATTAATCATTATGCCAGCGCTTGCGGATAAAACAGTTCGAGAGGGCTTTCACTTCCGACTTACTTAACAAAAATCATTATTTAAGACTAGCTGAAAATTGTCGTTGTCGTCGTTGTTGTTGTTAGATAGCTTATACTATATTCCTCGTGAGTCTGGCTATCTAATACAAAAAAAAATTTCGAAACTGTTTGGTAGTTCCTGAGATTAGCGTCCATAAATAAACAAACAAAAACTTGTCCGCTTTATTATATTAAGTATAAATACAATCATTCAAATATTAAAGATGATCAGCCATTCATTCCAAAATATTTTTACAGTTTTCACAAAGTGTGTACCTATTTATCCTTACGCCATGTCCCTACTGAAATAAGCAGAAAGGAAGGCGATGACGTTATTTCCGGTTCCGACGCATTTTACGTTTAGTACTTTTCTATTTGCCTCAAATGAATCAGTCTCGCTCAATGAAACGCTTCTAGTTCCACACATGCCCATTTACATCATACTTACATCTCTGAGGTCATTAATTTATCACCCATGCGTTAGTTAAAAGCTGACATTAAAAATAACGTTAAATAACTTCTACTCCGACGTGTTGTTATAAAAGGTTACATAGTCGTAACCTAATTAATTGATTTTTAATTGTTTTCCGTTATACGTCATTCGTTTTCGAGCTATCGACGTTATTGCAAACGGAATTCCTTTAATTTTCATTAAGTAGGTCATTTGTAACTTTGTTAATTTGTTTTCCTCCAGTCTATCATATTTTCAGCATAGTATTTATACATTATTTCTCATTTCTAAATTTGATTCTTTTTTTTTCTCTTAGCTAAAAGAGTTTGCCATGGATTTTTTTAGCATTTAAAACGATTTTTGACAGTGCCTACATTTTTCCTTTAAAATACATTCCTGTTTAGAAGCCGCATAAAACTTCATCTTATAATAACTTAACTTGATGGGCCCAAATTACCTATTTTGTATCGAATCGGAGATCGAATGACACACTATAAAGACCATAAAAAAACATTTTAAGTTGAATTCATTTTAAAACATGTACAATTTGATATTTAGTGACATCATAACGAAACTTTTAATAAATAAGTTGTATAAGCAACTACTAGCGCCATCTGTTATTGATATTACTTATAGTTATTGGAACACATTATAAAATAAAATAAAATAATTTACATTTGATTTTAGGTATTATTTTAATTCTAGTTTATGTTTTATATCTATCGATCTATACCAATATTATAAAGAGGAAAGATTTGATTTTTTGTTTGTAATGGATAAACTCAAAAACTACTGGACCGATTTTAAAAATTCTTTCAACAATATACAGCTACAATATCAGCGAGTAACATAGGCTATATATAATTTGACAAAATTAAGCTATTCCTCATAAAAATGTCGATATTTTTAGAAAAAATAAAATAAATTCCCTAAAAATATGCATTTAACACGGGTGAAACCGTGGGGCACAGCTGGCTTAATATATAAAGGGATAACTAACTGACAGACTGACATATCAACGCACAAACAAAACAACTGGGGCTAGGACTGTGAAAAACTGCACGCGGGTTCCTTTTACGCTGTAGGTGAGCACTAAGGTAGGATTTTTGGAAAGTCAACCCCTAAGCTGGCGCAAAAGGGGATGAAAGTTTGTAAGAAAATCCGTCGTTTTTGAAAATAGATCTAGACATAATTTAATTAAAACGCGAGCGAAGCTCCGGGCTTAGCGCTAGTCTGTGCATAATTAAATTTAAATAGTAAGCACTACTACCACGTTCTGCCTCGTTAGTCTAGTGGTCGTAAGCGCGACTGCTATGATCGAGGTCCTGGGGTCGATTCCCAGTTCGAGCACAGTGTTCTCAGTAACAGCTCAGAGTTTGAGTTTGTGCCCGATTAATGGCAATAGGCTCGCCCCCTATTACATGGGTCCTAAAAAACATACACGGCGAACTGTGGATGTACATTAGTACACCCCTGCCTAACCATTCTGGGATATAGGCGTGATGGTAAGTTAATTTTGAAACTAAACAGCGTCTGGTAAAGAGTATCTAATTTGGAAGGTAAAGTAAACGTTTGGCTCTGTAGTACGTAAATGTAGAACAATTTGTTCCGGCTGCTCATAACGCAATGAGCGACGCGACGCGACTTCGCACAGTAAGGTACGTACCCCGTTCCCTACTCGAATGCACACACAAACACGAGGCTAATCCCGGCTTTATCGTAAATTGTAAGTTTATGACGTGCGGAACGGTCGCGGCTCGAGCGGGGGTGGAGACTTTTCTAATTTCAACCCCCCCGCCTCTCGCCACCTCTGATGCGCTAATTCGTGTAAGCAGTTTCTAAACGTGCTTGTTTCGAGTTCACTTCGATACGGCAGCGATATTCCCGCGGTGTGGAGTATCTTTATTCCGATGACGTGAAAGTCGCGATTAGACTGTCAGGAGTCTCTGTCTCGAGTTGCGAGGTTATCGTCGGCTTTTACATAGAGTTGCGCAATTTACATACATTTGTTTGTTCGGTTTTTAAATTGGGGAATTAGGCGGGTTAATCGCCGTGTTGTTTCGCTAAAAGGGCCCTCGCTAAGCTAAAAACTTACGTGCGCCTGTTATACTTACTGTAGAAACGTGAATGTCAGTCGGTCGGTACCTACCTATTACGGATGTTCCGGATATCCGTATCCGCGGATATCTAAGGGGCAAAGAGATTAGTATCTGTATCCGTAACTTTTTGGTGGATTTTAAACTGATTTTTCTTTAAATTAATTCCATAAATGAAATTTAAAAGGTAAGGTAACTTTTTACTTCTTTAATTGATTTTAGTTACTACTAACATAGAATAGGTATATAGCACAAATATAACAATATTATACCAAAACACAGCAGACCTATTATGCGCAAAAAAAAAATCGTGCTCCTATTTACATGAAACTCACCGACAAAACTGACTGACACGGGACGAAGTACTCTACGCTGTCCTTTGATATCTATACAATTAATAAAATTGAAGTGTCTGTTTAATGTAAAAATAACAGCTTTTTACTAAATGCATAGCAAAGTACCTTTAAACATAATAATAGCTATACCAAAAAACCCATTTTTAAATTTTTGCCTGTCTTTCAGTTTGTTCAGGATAATCTCCGAAACGGTGGTCTCGATTTTAACATTACTTTCACTGGCAGATAACTGATGTTTTATGGAGTAACTTAGGCTACTTTTATTGCAGGAAAAGAATTAGAGTTCCGAGCAAGTAACAAAAAAAAACCTGATCATGGTGAATCAATTTGGGCGCTTAAACTACATAACTGTAGACATTAAAAAGACATACAAAAAAGCAGCGAGAGTATATGACTATCTAAGGATCACCCACAATAAGCATTTTTTAAACGGGAGCGGGGGATTCGCAGGGAAATAGAACGCGAGTACAGTATAAGTATTAACATTTCTTATAATTTTACTTAGGCAAAGGGTTCACGCTATCATTCCAAGGTCATACGAACCTACTGCAAACAAACGAAATACGAAACTTGACGTCCGTATCCGTATCTACGGATCAAGATAGTGATAATCCGTATCCGCAGATCAACTCTTTGAAGATTCGACATATCCCTGGTACATACATACCTAAACATCAGGTGTATCAAAGAGTTGTGAGCCGAGATCGCGGCACGACGCAGCGTGCCTGCGCGAGCGCATCAACAATTAATACACTTCATTTAATCGATTCCTTCGATTATTCCACTTTGATATATGTTAATCCTTTTCTGTCGGGTCCCTCCCCGGGATATTGTTGGCTATAATTACGTGGGAGGCGACTTCTATTGACAAGTATTGATGTTTTTAATCTGATGTTAGGATAAGACATTAGTATGCGCCCGTCCGTCTGTCCGTCCGTTGATTTGTGGCCGCGGCTCATTGCTTCGTAATTATTGGATTTCGGTGCGATATTTATTGGCATTTCTTCTCACAGTCGCCTTGATTTATCATTGGGCTGTCACGCGCGAGAGAATTATTACGATGCGTGCCAGCCCTGAGAGAACCTTCCATAATCGAAACGAGCCGGTGTTTTTTTCTTCTTCGTTTATTAACGTCGATTTCCCGGAGGTACATCTAATACGTCATATTTCAATACGTTACGCGTTAGGACACATGATCACCTCCATTAAGCTACGTCTTCTCCCGACGGATTAGCAGCTCGGCAGCGGCGCGCCGCCGTCCGCGTCAGCGCGGCTCGAGTAATGAGACAACGAAAAATATTGGAAATAATTCACGACAATAATAAACGTATAATAAGGGGATCGGGAGAGACGCAGATGTGTCCTTTATACACAGTGCCTCACCGCGCACCGCTAGCGACAATAATATCGCTCTCTCAGACAATTATCATAAACCATACGTCAGTAGTACCTACTAAAGAAAAAGTAATCAATGTAATAAAATGATTGCGGTTTGTCATTGTAAGCGCATCACGGAGAAACTACTGGATAGATTTTGATAATTTTTCTTTTGTTTTACTCCTTAGATACTTGATCATTATAAAAAAAAATTACGACATCTTCATTCAATAAAAAGTTATTAAAGTTTTAAGAAACTAAAATTTTTATAAGCACTATGCATTCAGCGATGAATTTTCTTACCGTGGTATTAATGTAATAAACACCGCAGACGAAGTCGCGAGTATTAACTAGTAATTTATAAAATCAACTAGTATACTTGAGTAAATTTTAGTCTATGGCGATTAATAGTCTAGTGGTCGTAAGCGCGACTGCTATGATCGAGGTCCTGGGTTCGATTCCCAGGTCGAGCAAAGTGATACTGGCATTTCTATGAAATTCTCAGTAGCAGCTCGGAGTTTGGCTTTGTGCCCGATTAATGGCAATAGGCTATATATAATATGGAACCTAAAAACATACTCGGCGAACTGTGGGTGTATATTATAGTACACCTCTGCCTAACCCTTCGGGGATACAGGCGTGATGGTATGTGTGTATGTATTTCAAAGCACTCGTTCCCTATGTCTTTTCGTAAATTTATGTTAAGTAAAGGAGGTCAAATAACATCGTAAGACTTGAGACACCCAAGTCATCCTCTCATGCACGTTTTGCACCCTGCTGAGAAACAAACGAAGAAATGGCAATAGCGGGGTGGTAAGGCTCAAAATGTCGCATATCCAATTTCAACTTTCGCAGGTCGACATGACAGTGCGAACGTTTGTGGACTGTAGATTTATCAGTGGTCACCACTATTTTGGATTGTATTATGCTTACCGTCAGTAGTCATCACAAAATATAACGAGTACTAGAAAATTCCTTACTAACATGATGTGGTGGTAAATCTATAAATAAATAAATGTGGGTATAATTTATTAGAAAAATACACAATTATCTAGAAGCGAGAGGCTGTAAGTGCAGTGACATTCAGACAAACAATAATTATCAACCGAAGCATGGCTTGTTAACCGTCCAATAAAACTTTTCGTTCGTATGAAAAATGCTTCACTCCACCACTGTATTGAGTGCCAGAGTAAAGAGTCTGGCTCTTAAGGCTTACAGTATAGAAAGTTTAAAAAAAATGACCATCGGAGTTGGTTAAACTCCAGCCTTGTATACAATTAATTTAAAAAAAGGTAATAATATTAGCTTAAAACATAAGTACAAAGTCTTATTTATGCATATACAAATTAATTGTACAAACAATTTATAATTATGTTTTTATAAATACAAAAACTCGTTATGTACAACTCCGTTAAATAGTAATATATAACCTGTCACTGCCCTTTCCGGTTTGTTCAATAACATGATGTTTATGTTTTTGTTTCATCAAAGAATTTCCAATAAATTTATTATGTACCTGATATATTATTTATAGTCCGTTTGTACTGGTATAGTAGTAAAATAGTACGTCTCCCTGTTTTTTTAACGCAATTATAACCGGTAATATTAAAATAAATAAATAAATTAAATAATTAAAACCGGAGCAGAGTTCGGTGTTTTAAAAAAAAACGCTTAACTGGGTAAACTTCGAATGCAAAACAATAACTAAATGCAAAGATTCATCGAAATCATTGGAGCCGTTTCCGAGAAACCAATTACATATATACAAGAATTGCTCACTTAATATAATAAGATTACATTATAAAAACATACATTTTTAATTAATTAAATAAATTGTTATTTGTCTGCTTACTTAAGTATTAAATTGTACACAACCCATGAGCACGAACCGAATCCAAAGGTCATATATGTGTGCGATAGTGTTCAAGGATGAAAATTTAAACTATCACAATATTCTAGATCTGTTGATCAATTAAGATCACCATGTGCAGATGTATAAAGATGCTTCTAAATTGTGTCTAGAACAATCGTAATTTATGATGGATTAACGTCGCAGACGCGTGTTTTAAAAACGTAAACAAGAGTCCCCGGAGACATCAGCATCGAGCTAATATTCCCTTGCCAATCATGTTGCTGAGTCAATTTTCAATTTTCCCCGGTTAATAAGCACGTCAGGGCCCGCCTCTCGAACAACAGCGAGCTCAGTTTTTTTAAATATGATTGCGTTCAACGCCGCCGTGGAAACTGGAATCAACTAACTATATGGAAAATGCGGAACAAGTTACTCTTGAGATGAAAATTAAATTTTAATATTATATTAAGTTTTATTCAAACTGTAAAATGAGACGAGAGAACGGCAGACTGAAGAGAAACACATAGTCGCGTTTTTCACCATGTGTATGCTGTAAGGTCTAGGCGCGTTCACTCCGCTATAAACGTTTCCCCGTGTCTGAGATAAGGTTAGTCTTCTAAATATGTTTGTCTTGCCTCAAGTTTTAAATTTAAAAATTTGTGATGAAGTCACTGAATATATTATACATATTGTATAATGACTATAGAAAATTAAATTAATAAAGCTTATTTCAATAATAACACTTTCAAATCACAGCTGCATCGATATTTGTTTAATAAACAAAAGTCAAAGTGATCAAAATATCTGCATTTATAACTTGTATGTACACTTTTATTTATGTTATATTATGTTCTTGTGTGTATTTATATTTATTGCTATTTTTTTTATTTATGTTGTATATAATATTAAATATAATTTTATTACTTTCGTAGTTTTATATTTTTGTCTTTGTTCATTTTTTTTTAATTTAATTTCCTATTGCACTACCGTCGATAATAACTTTTTCCAAATTATTGCTGGTTAGATGGAAGAAAAGTTTTATAGCATTATGCTCGCCAGTGTACAAACCAAAAGTACAATAAAGTATTAATTCATTCATAATTAATAACAAATAAACAATTAGTTTTATTTTGTATTTAGTTGTACTTGGGATAAAAACTGAATAGCAATTTACATTTTGAACCGGAGCGATGTTATAATTTTTTTATACATTATAAAAATTCTTTATAAATGTACAGATGCATAATTTCAACAAACTACCAAGAAGCAGAGTGGCGCAGTGGAAGCGTGCTGGGCCCATAACCCAGAGGTCCGTGGATCGAAACCACGCTCTGCTAGGTAAACTTTTTTTTCTTGAATAAATTTTCTTGTTTCTACTACTATTATTTATTTATTTTTAATACAAAAAACAAACAAGAAAATAATAAATGTGTAACAAGTCCATAAATTTTCTATACTTTCAGTCCACTAACGCCATCTAGTTATTATGTCGATCATTATTTTACAAAAACATAAACACCAACAATTTAATAACAGTCTTTCACACTATCAAGTTTGTGTAACTACCTAATAATAAAGATTTATTATTAAAGTTACTATTATTATCTTCATTATGAAATTGTCATGTCTTAACACTATTATTTATATTCGGTAAAATGACAGAGGTACATTATGGTAATTACTGTACAGCCCGCAAACAACGGCAACCGTTGGTTACACAAGTTTTATTTGCAGTCATTGCCGTCATGCGAGCTTGCTGAAATACCTCGTCACACCTCGTTTGAGAGACCCAGTATCAAGAAGAAAATACGTTGGCTTTGAAACCATTCCACATCCTCACGGTACGCCGAAGGTAAGAATTTGCGAACAATGTTTTATATTAAGTAATTAGTTGTTCCCCATGATTTTACCCGTGATGGATTTGATTTCTCCATACAAATTTTGTACCTCTCGTTAAACACCTTCACCTACGTCATTATAACTACATGTCATATCTGTGTATAAAATTTAGCCCAATCCGTTCAGTGGTTTCAACTGTGTGGTGATAGACTTCCGTTCATATATATTTATATGTAATAACTAGTTGTGCCCGTGGTTTCGATCAAGTGGACTACAGAATGCCCGCTCGAATCTTGCTCACCCGCTCCCGGCTATTTTAAAGACAAACATGCTTATTGTAGGTGTTCCTCAGAAGATATACATATACTGTCGCAGACCTTTTTGTAGATCTTTTTAATGTCTGCAATTATTTAGTACATTAATTTGGTATATCTCTTATGGTTTACTCAGCGTAAGCCAATTAAGCGTCCGAATTGATTCACCATGACCAGTATTTCTTTATTTGTGCGGAACCATAATTATTTTTCTAAAATAAAAGTAGCCTAAGTTACTCCCTATAAAATCGGCTATTTACCAGTGAAAGTGCCGTCAAAATCGGTTCAACCGTTTCGGAAATAACCCGGAACAAACAGACAGACAGACAAAAATTTAAAAATGGGTTTTTTGTTATAGGTATCGTATATAATTTCATATGCATTTAGTAAAAAGTTGTTATTTTGACATTACAAGACGGACACTTCAATTTTATTAATTGTATTGATTACACAAACTGAATGTATAGAGTTCGAGGCGCGAGCGCATTGTACACACAAGAAACTAGGTAACGTATCCATTAACGGCCCGTCATATTTGATTTATGTTTAATTGAAATCGTTCAGTTTATTGTAGCGACGAACGACCCGCGACGCGACGTGGCGCGTGATTCATTGCCGGGACATGCCGATGGAAGCTGGCATTACTTTATGCCAGTCTTATAATTCAACTTGTCTTGAAACTCTCTAATACAATGTTAGAATAGAAACTGTAGTTAGCCGACTCCGCTCTTCCTACATTATTGGCAATTGTTTATAAAGGGATAACTGACTGTCCGAGTGATATACCAATGCACAGCCCCAATTACTCATGCTAGGACCGTGAAAATTTGCGTGCGGGTTCCTTTTACACTGTAGGTGAGGATTAAAGAAGGATTTCATCCACTAAGGTGATGAAAATGTTGTATGAACATCAGAATCGAATTGTTGTATTTTTGAAGATAGATATATGAAAATTGATATTTACCAATTCAACTAGAATAGGTCATAAAAACATATAATGGGATATAATCAAGCACGATGCGAGCGAAGCCTCGGGAAAAGCGCTATTGAAACAGAGTCGCAATAGACGTAAAGTGATTTTAACATTTTTGTCGACAAATTAAGACGAGATTTCGCCTTCAAATTCAAATAGATTGTATGACAGTTGACATTTAATAACTGATCGTAGAATAAAAAATGCCTATTATTTCGTCTCCTCTATCTAATCTTATTAATAAGTACCTTTGTATATTACGTAGTTGATTCAAATTGCTTTGATAAGTTATACATAAGCAATTTTATATGTGTTAAAATAATTGAAACTCACAATTCCACGAGCCAGTTGAAATCAATTACTTACTTAGTGTTAAGCACAGTTGTGTGAATTTATAACTTCTTATCCAACGGTTGCGAGAGTAAAATACCTTGTTATAACTTATAATGTACCCTCTATGTAAAGATCTTTTGATGTTTGCAGTGGTAGTAATAACTATCTTCCAACTTTTTAAATAATTTTCTATCATCAACATTGTCATTTGGTATGTAAAAACTTTTTACACTACATAAGTAGATACAATATACATGTAGACTTGCTAAATATGTTTACATTCATATTCGGACATATCTTTATTACTTACAAGAATAACATTATTATAAAGAGGAGACGACAAATTTAACAAACATTAAAATGCAAAAGAAAACAAACTCTATGTTGAAAGGAATAACGCCAAAACGACCGAACCAAACAGTCGGGTCTGCAGGAACGAATTCATTTCCACAAATCCGTGTCAAGATACGAACGCGATTAAAAAAAAACTATACTGACACGAAGCATCAATAAATAAATCCTTTTCACTTGTTATTATTTATTCGACGCCACACGATCCTGCCTCCGCGTCCGACGCGACCGCGATACTCCATACTTCGTAACGATGACGAATATAAGATACGCTTGTAAAAAATCCCTTTTGAGAGTTGACGCGTGATATATTCCCGCGCATGCGTGTTATAAAGAACGCGGCGGGGTGCGCGTGAGTCGAACGCTGATTGGCCCGCGTAATGACTCCGTGCGCGGACGTACCGTTCTCGATGTTCCTCTCTGACGTGAACTAATGATTGCTGTTACTTTAAACCAATGACGGATAGGCACCTCTGAACCTATTGTGTATGTGATATATAGAAGATGTAGGCCCGTTGAGATATTGCATCGCTTTGCTAGTTCTGCGCAAGATTGCATTGCCTCGAGTTATTCATATCTCTCTATTTATTACGTTCAAATATTAACTTGCATGATTCGTTATGAAGCCGGTAATTAATGTTATAATCAGTTTTGATAAGTAACAAACATAAATACCTAGTTATGTACAAATAGCCACATAAGGTTAAATTTAATTCGCAACACAATATGTTTATGGGAGAAAAATGTTATTTGAAATTGACTAATGCCCTCCCCCACCAATCACCAATGACAAGTTTTTTTGAAAAGCAGCCTATGGCAAATACGTTCGAACTCGTCCCTACAAGATAGATTAGAATTTGTCCAGTCGCAGACACGGCAAGACACTGCTCCGAACTGTCTTCACAGTTTATTACTTGATCCAACATGTATTTTAATAATTAATTATTTAATTAAATCAGGATACTTACTCGAGGAACTCAGATTGCATTCATCTTTTACTAAGTACCTGAAGCTGACAATATGTCGCCCATCCTAATAGTCTTTGATTATGAGGTGTACATAATAAAGTTAATAGTGTGTTCTCTTAACTTAAGTACAGAGCAAAACGCCAAACTTAATCTAAGATTAGATAAGTCAGGTAACATTTAGTGCCCTGTTATCTTAGTTATCTTTGAGAAAATCATAAAAATTGCAAACAAGTCTCTCTTTCACTGCCGCCAAAACTACCCTACCCCGTAACATGTTTATGTGAAAAAGTAATGCAATGTTTACCGGTTTACTGATTTATGAAATGGACAGTGATGAGTGAAGACTCATTACCATTAAAATAAGAGTGAGAGCGTTGCGAATAGTTCTTTGTGTAATTCCAGAACTATAACTGAAAGTTTAGCAGAATGTAACGTAGGTAATATTATAGGGTTGTTGTGACATATTTTATTTCTGATACGTAATAATTATGTATAATTAAAATTTACAAGAAGTTTAAAGGCGAGCGAATGTGTCATCTCTCGCGGACGCTGGTAATGAATAGTCAATCCCGCGGGACGCATACATTGTCCGGCGAGCGGCTCGCGACATTCTGCCAGCGCGGCGCCACGCCGTGTCTGCAAGATTGATTGCTCAACAGTACCCGGGTTTGATCCTAATTGATTAATAAAGGTTCCTTGATAACTTGCCTATACGATGTTATAATTACATGTTTCTCTTTATTACCTGATGCTTGGTTATAACCGTGTTTTATCGACCAATTCTCCACTGCGCCGCCGCTAATCGTTGTCTTTCACCTCCCGTACTTGTCTACAACTTGCCAGATTGCGCAACGTTCGTGGTCACTACTCCACTCCTTAGAGTTTTAGCGTGAAGTTCTATAGCCTATAACCTTACTAAATAAATGAACTATAAAATGCAAAAAATATTATTCAAATCTGACTTGTAGTGCCAGAGATTATAGCGGTCAAACAAACACGCTCTTCAGCTTTATTATATCATACTATACTAGCGATTTTCCCGTGACTTTGCTCGCGTCATAATTGAGTTCATTTCGTATCTTCAAAAATGATGGATTTACATACGAACTTTCGACCCCTTTATCACAACGTTGGGGGTTGAATTTTAATCCTTCCTTATTGCTCACCTACAGTGTAAAAGAAACCTGCGTGCAAATTTTCACGGTTTTACGGAAATTTATAAAAGCGTTAACAAGATGCATTACGTTGTATTGCGCAACGTAGGTACCTTGTGTACCTTTCACTTTGAAATCATTTATGTGTATACATATATCATATTGCTTTTAGATAAATCATTAACCACTCAATCAATCAATCAGACAGTGATTCAGTCAATCGATCAATCAATCAGTCAATCATTCATGGCATATTCAAAGACAATCCTACTTATGGAATAAACTCCAGTCGTGCGTTGGACCTGACAGTGTATGTACACTTTTTATCTAACATATTGTTTACTTAGTACTTATGTACATAATACTATATATGAAATGAGTATAGGTTATTGAAATCATTCTACGAGCTATATGTAGCAACTAGCAGACCATGGCTATAGCGACCGGACCGCACTAACGCCCGCGCGCCCCGCTGTTCAACAAGATGCCAGTTAAAAGCCAACCGATTTATGGTAGAAAAATAAAATATAATAAAAGTTTTCACGTAATTTACTTGAAATTGTTGTTTAAAGTAGTGACGGGTTCCGCAAGCCAGCTATCGAGGCTCTGATGCCATTACTGGAAAGAGTTGTTTATCACCCGCGAGATATTAGAACACTTTTTACTACCGTACGTAAAATTTAGACAATAATTATACATATATATTATGTTTCAATGTATTGACGTCCAAAGATTGTCTGGCTGTACATAAAGCATTGTTAGTTCCAACACTCACGTACGGAAATAAAAGCTGGGTTTGGCAGAAAAGCATGAAAGTAAAATAAATGCAGTAGAAATGAGAACGCTAAGAGGTATGTTAGGATCGAAATTGAGTGATAAGAGAACTTTGTGGTGTAAAAGAAGATGTAGTCACACGGATTGAGAAAGGGATGCTTGGATGATTTGGGCATGTAGAAAGGATGAATGAAAGAATAATGACTAAACAAATTTATGTAACGAGTGTAAATGGGAACGTTGGAACGGTGATGAATATATAAGAAGTAATGTATGCCAGTATTGTAGAAAGTGGAAGGACGTGGTCTCTGCCTACACCGTTGGGATGTATTGTGATGTATGTATGCATGTCTATACACTTTGAAAATGATTTAAATCTTAGCCTTAACGAAAAAATTCTACATCATAACCACTCTAAGATTACAGCATTTTTATAAACTTGTTACCTTCAGATGAATACACTCGACAAACCAAAAGCACCGCCAGTAAATATTCATGTTATATGAACAATTGCGCTCTCTTCAGTTCTGTATATCGCTTTCCTTCGGGTCATTTTCCAATTCAGTCCAATGTCACGGAATATGGAAGAAACGATTGAATAATAGGTGCGATGTATAAAAAAAATTGTCATAAAATAAACGTAAAAAGTGTTTGCCTCTTTGTCTGCCTAAACTGTAAATAAACAAAGCAGAGCTAAATAATAATAATAAATAATCATTGAATATATTCAATGAAGGTTTATAAGTAAGGCCGCTAACCAATATGTCTAGTACTTACATAGTATTTTGTACAAAAAACAACATGGATACAACTTGAAATCGAACGTTACGATCACAGCGGCCCAACCTGGGAGGGAATCAATTATAATTTCCATTAGATAAGGGCGTGGAAAGCTGATTTATAGAAGACACCGAACTGTTTTACCAGTTGCGCTCGTTGTTGGATCGGAAAAAACATCAGGATGCGAACATAAACGCATAGGCCGCGTTTTCGAATTCATTTTCAATTTACCTCTAATTTGAATAGATAATTGTTATTACAAGTCTTTATAATGATACAATTTTGAAAATAATTAAATTGAGGACACTAGTGGTCGAGTTTCTAGCATGCTTTTCTCGGAGACAGAGATGTTTTCCGAACCGGAAAAAAATTAAAAAATAATTTTATTCGAATATTTATTGTATACATTGAAATAAGTCATTGTTAGTCTGCGATTAATAATAGGTTTTTTTTTATATATTCATTACTCAAGAGTACGGCTAAGGTGACACAGGCGGGCGGTGGGTGCAAGCGGGCGGCGGGCGGAGCGAGGGCGCGGGGCGCTAGGGCGCACCTCGATCGATGGCGACGTCGTTATTCGGGCGACAGCCTTTGACGACGTCGCGGATGTGTTCCACTTGATTCTGCATACTTGAACCTTTGTAATTTTTACATCCACTAAATTAATTTTATTCGTAAAACTTTTATGCACATATTATAAATTTAAAGATCTAATGACCTTTTATTAGTCTATACCAGTATTATAAAGAGGAAAGGTTTGACTTTTGTTTGTTTTTTTTTTTTTTTTCTATAAAGAAGAGTTGTTTTGTTGAGTTAATATAGTAGGTAGTTGCGTCTGTAAAATATACAAGTTTTGGTTTTGATTACAGTTACAAATTTGTTTTAAACTAATAATAAAATTAAAAAGTTTTTTTGCTATAAACATACGTATTACTTACAATTTAAAATAATTATTATTTCAAAAAATGTTTAACATCTCGTGATAAATAATTTTTTTTAGGCACACGTCGTAACGTTAAATACCTACCTAAATCTATATATTAATACATGGAGCAAAAGTTTTCGGTACCTTTTTAAGCGTATTGCGTGCACGGGAAGACTGTGAGATTTGACATGGTTAAAGTTTATATGGAGAAGGAGTGTAGAAAGCTAAAATTTCTCTATAATATCAATTACTAATATATTAAATTAAATAGATTAATACTGTGAATCCTAACCTGACCAATGGTACTCCATTGAACTTAGACTCCTCAAAATATTGACATTGTCACTCAACGAAAAGTGACAGCAAGTGATGTAGATAATACCCATTGTTTAGGTTCATGAATACTGAAAATGTCAAACAGAAAATAGTCTATGATTAAAAAGTCGCTGGTCGAATTTCGATCGCCAGTAATAGATAAATAGCTAAGTATATCTTAATTACGATGAGACGCCAACTAGTCATCTGGTAAAAATATATTTAATATGAAAACGGTTGTATTAATAATATAATCTTAGGGTTTCATAGATTAGAAACTATGACATGCATTATTGGTTTTGAGTTAATTTTGGCATCAAGCGGAACACAGCGTTGTGAAGTCCACGCTCTGAAGAATCGTGACTGACGGACGTCGACACACAGCGCACTACTCGAGCTTTGTTCAAACACATATACATATTGAAACGAACCATTTCACGCATTTGTGTGTGTGTGTGTGTGTACTGTAATTTCACGTAGCTACCTATGAACTGAGGATTTAGGATATGCAACCTCAGTGCAACACTTTTGCAATATTTCCCAAAATGAGCTAATTATGTATGTATTATGTCGCCTAAATCGTGCCTAAATTACTTTATGAAGGTTTGGATAGGGAGTCAATTCATGTAAGTCGTCATCGACATGGTCACGTGACGTGTTAACGATAAACGGAATCTTTGTAGCAATATAACCTAAAAATTAAGAACATAATTTTTTTTAATACCTTCCATTACTATGCGTATTTTATAGTATATTTACTACTATTACTATTATACTACGAGTTATTTTACTAACTTGATAAAACAAATTTGTTATGTGAAACAGTTTTGATTTTCAAGTTTTAATTTAAGATGAGACAATTAATTTGGATATCCTAAAATAAGAACTGTTTGTTTTTAGTTTTAAGTTTTCACTTCTGTCGTTCTGTCAGTCTGGATAGTCAGAGGTGGATTGCAGATCTTTCGATGGGAGCTTACGATCAGCTAGAATGCAGTCGTTTAGCTATTATTAAAAAAATACCTATGCTTATGAAAATAACTAAACAGTTTATTGTAGAATATTTACTTCAATTAATTACAAATCACACTGCCAAAGTAACATTATCTATAGACAAATATAGAATGAGAAAATTCCTCATAATCGAGCAACAGGTGTGTTTAATTAAAGTTTGTGTTTGTGTTCCCTCCTTCATACCATATCGTTTCCTACAAGCGTAACGTGATGAAATATTTATGATGGCAAGACAGCGATGATCGTCGATGGATTTTAATCTCTCGGTGGCCACCGTTGTGTTTGGATTGTGTTGTGTTCACCAACAGCGACAGTACCGACAATTTGTCGAGCGACTATAAAAAATCCCTAACATATTACGTCACAATCGGCGTGAATCATGTGACTATGAAATATTGGGCTAACCTTGCTTGATTTTAACTGGCTTTGCTTTTGGCTAAGGCTGTAGCGTTAAAGAAATAAAAAAAAATCAAAGTCTCAAAACTACGGAATAATTAAAAAGTTCCACGAACTGACGCTTGCGGACGGTAATGACGTTAATGACGCGGCAGTGACGCCGCTCCGGTGGCCATTTGTCAAACGTCATTTGTCAGCTGCTTGTCAGCCACAATGGTGTCAGGCCGCGCGAGCTCGATTGATGCGCGTCACTGTTTTTGATTACCAACGGTTTTTATACAATTTTAACTCGATCCTATATTTGGTTATAAAACCTAGTACTTATTAGATATCTCCGCGTCAAGAATAAAATAAAATTGTAACAGTTGAAGTTGTTGACTTGGCCTTGCATTTATTTTAACCACAGAAAAGCAGCTCTTTAACTCTCGTCAAAAACGGTAATCTACAGAGGATATTGAAGTAGCCAAATTTCGGAGTCTACTATATTATATTATATACTATATGTCTAAATTTATAACTTTAATTATAATATCAATAATTTCATAGACCTAAAATGTTAGTAAGTGCATATATTACTTTTGGTTGAAATAAGGGACAAGGGAGGCAAGTGCTATATCCGAGAAAATTGAAATCTTGCACAATTTTATTCACATAAACACGATATATGTGCGCCATATTTTTTTCTATTAGTTGCGACATCATCGTCGCTTTGGACAGATCGTTTTCTTGATGGTTGTCGTCAAGTTTCAATGATAACACGCAAGCAGTCATTGTCAACTGATACTAATCTAATACATATAAGCATTAAGAAAATATAACGTATTAACTTGTGTAATATTTTATTTGTTACCGTTAATATTCAAAACAAAACTAAACCGGGATTGTCTGATTAGTCCAAATCCAGGTGTTTTCAAACAACAGATGAAGTAAATCACTAACCTTGGTCGCTTGCGGTGTATCGCTACACTGCCACACACTCGTACATACCCAGTAAAGTTCAGGTAGGATAATGTTTTGTCCTATATTAAGGATTTGGAATATTAAAAAGCAAAAAACTGCGTCGTCCACTCTCAGTTAGATATCGGTTTTAACTGACAACAGACTCAAATAAATTAACAATTAAAAAGGTAACAAAAATCACGACTGCAACAAAAACACGACAATTATTTTATACTTTTGTTTTTAGTTGATTCCCAGAAGTCGTACTTAAATATTATATAGCCTATATCACTCACACAATTAGAACGAACCTAACGATATCTCATATAATAAAATCCCGCAAACCAGTTAGGCTAAAGAGCATGCAGTCGGGTAAAAATGTCACTTAGCCGCGAACCCCGGTACCGCGATTTAACCAAATATGAAATGATGAAAATATTTAAAAAGCGCCTGAACGGTATTTATATGACTGAATTAACTAGGGAAATGTGAAATAGATTCATAGTATTCACTTATAGTATACCACATGAGTATATATAAAACTAGCTGTGTCGGTGGCTTCGCTCACGTGGACTGCAGAATGCCCGCGCGAATCCTGCTCCCTCGCTCCCGACTATTTTAAAGACAAAAATACTTATTGTGGGTGATCCTTCGAAGATAGATATATACTCTCCCAGTATTTTTTTGTATTTTTAATAACTATAATTATGTAGTACATTAATTTGCTATATCTCTTGTGGATTACTTGGCATAAGCCATTTAAGCGCCTGAGTTGATTCACCATGACCATTTTTTTTTATTTGTCTTGAACCCTAATTCTTTTTCTAAAATAAAAGTAGCCTAAGTTACTCCCTGTATCATCAGCTATCTATCAGTTAAAGTCCCGTCAAAATCGGTCCAACCGTTACGTAGATTACCTGGAACAAACAGAAAGACAGTAATTTTTTTTATAAATTGGTGTTTGTTATAGGTATCGCATATACTTTCATATGCATTTGGTAAAAATATGTTACTTTGACATTACAAACAGACACTTAAATTTTATTACTTATATAGATTGATTATGAATACGTTTTGAAAATATTCGAAAACCAATGGTACAGTAGAAACGTCAGCCGGACAGGTGATCGGCGAGTTATAGATGATAGTTTGATTCACAGCTCGACGGCTGTCCTTCGGCGTCATGTCGCATCGTCACCCTTGTGCTGCCAGCCCCGCCCCGTCCCGCACTACCCCTCCGTATCACCTCCAAGTTCTAGTTACGGACGCACGTCCGTCCACTTGTATAGTTTCGATTTAGACGGTTATCTCAGATTTTTTTGTCGTTATAGGCTAGCGTTGTGGCCACAATCTTACCTGGTCTTAAGAGACGATGTGGCCCAAGATGGTAGCACGCTAAGTCTAGTGGAAAGACTGGCTCTCAAGTGCAGCTGCCGGAACATACCTATTGGTGTTTAGCGACAGACTTTTAACTTGAGGGTGGTAGCTAGCCAGGCGGACATAAGAAAAAGCCCTACCACCATGCCAAACTCACGTAGATCGGCGCGGAGTCCGCGCACGCTAACGACTGAGCCATCATTGCCTTCTTTAAAATGTTAAATATTTCTATTTCCTATTTCTTTGACTGTTTTAACGTTTGACCAAAACCTTACCTGATGTTAAGTGACGATGTGGCATCTGATGCTAACACGTTAAGCCAAGTGAAGATTGGTTTTCAAATGAAGCTACCACACCTATAGGTGCTTAGCGACAGATGGTGATAGCAACTAGGCGGAATATGAAAATGACCTACCACATTGCTATAGTTTTAACTTCACCCAAAGCTCAGGTTTATTGTAGAAGTCGAACCTAAATCCATTGACGCGGTCTTCGAACACGCCACTACTTCGCCAATATTGTTTGGAGTGTTCAATAAAATCAAATATCGATAAGTAAAAAAAATGTAAATTACTAGCTGGTACCCGCGACTTCGTCTGCGTATTATTGGACATACACAGAGTGATCTCGAAACACGACAAACCAAAAAAGCGCCGTTTTGCCGTGTTTGAGTAACAAACATAGAAACTTTCCATTTATTATATTTGTAGGATAACACTGGTTAAACTATGACTTTTACCGGGATAAAAAGTACCCTATGTGTTATTTCAGGTCATGACTATCTGTGTGCCAAATTTCATTGAGATCTGTTCAGCCGTTTTAGTGTGATTGAGTAACAAACATCCAAACGTACACACTTTCACATTTATTATACAAGGTGTCCAGAAAGGGTATCGGGTATTTGTTTTCGCACCATATTCGAAATGGGGGCGTCTAAAGGGTGCGGGGAGGAGTTCGTGGCGTCCGCCATTTTGTGGAGTTTTAGTCACGATGCAACAGTACTCGGGGGACGCATCGCGCATTTTGCGTACGAGCGTATTATCGTAATGGTTATTCAATAGTGACTGCTCAACGTCTCTATCGTGCGGAATATCATACACGCCACGCGCCAAGTGACGATAGCATTAGGAAATAGATCAGGATGTTCGAGAATACAGGTGCGACAGTTAAAATTCAAAACTCTGGTCGTCCTCGTTCAGTTCGTGATGAAGAAACAATTAAAGAAGTTGAGGCGTCGGTTCGTCAAAATCCGTCTTTATCCATCCGAAAGCGAAGCCAAGCGTTGAACATCATAAAATCGTCTTTACATTCGATTTTAAAGAAAGACTTACATCTAAAAGCCTATAAAATTCAATTGGTTCAAGAATTGAAGGATACGGACTATGCTAATCGAATGAATTTTGCGAACGAAATGCTGCAGCGATTTAACAACTTTAACAACATACTGTTCAGTGACGAAGCAAATTTTCATCTGAATGGTCATGTTAATAAGCAGAATTGTCGGTACTGGGCAGTGAAGAATCCGAGACGAAAGTATGAACGACCCCTGCATAGCGCAAAGGTCGTTGTTTGGGCCGCTATGTCTGCTAAAGGCATAATTGGTCCTTA
The DNA here is from genome assembly GCA_033032175.1 of Saturnia japonica. NCBI lineage: Eukaryota > Metazoa > Arthropoda > Insecta > Lepidoptera > Saturniidae > Saturnia > Saturnia japonica. The sequence continues at coordinate 842,078 of CM065306.1, read as the reverse complement.
TTTTCATGAAGATCAACGAGGCCGAGCAATTAATGTGTATAGTGACCGTTATTGCGATATGTTGCGAAATTTTTTGGTCCCAGAGTTGCAGGTTTGCAGGTTTCAACTCAAGAACGTGGTTCCAGCAAGATGGGGCCACTTGCCATACCTCAAATGACTCAATGGAAGTTGTTAACGAATTATTCCCTAATAAAGTCATTTCGCGAAGGGGTAACATCAACTGGCCTCCCAGAAGCCCCGACCTTAGCCCGCTTGACTATTTTGCATGGGATACCTTAAAAGTAAGGTTTATCAAAACAATCCGACGAATCTAACCCAGTTAAAGCAAAACATCAGGTCAGAAATGGCAGCAATAGCGACAGCTATGTGTCAACGCGTTATCGCCAATCTTCGTTTCCGTTTAGAAGAGTGCCAGCAACGTAACGGTCATCATTTGGATAACATCATCTTTTCCAAATAATTCTCCAATTCATATGCTAATAATAAACAATAAACTTTTTTATTGCATACAAATAATTTTTGTTTCATTGAACTTACAAATACCCGATACCCTTTCTGGACACCTTGTATTATAGTAGGAATGCTAATGAAAGAACCATGTTGAAACAAAAAGTAGGTAGGTACGTTACGTTTTGATGAATGTAATCCCGTAAGTGTTAAATGTCTTTATTTATCGTAATAATATTAAATTGTTATTTGTTCTTTTGTTCGTGTCTATATAGAATATAGTTATGCTTTTTATTTATATGTTTAACATATTATGTAGTTTTATATAACCCCTGCAGTTTCCATTACAAGTTTTATGTATAGATTTGTGTCTGTTTCATGTTGTGTCTATGTATCCTTTTTATGTATTCTACAGTACACCAAACAATTGGCAACTAAATTCTATAACGTGTATTTATCACTCTTGACATTGGCAAAATTACCTACAAGCCATAATTAAAAAAAAAGGAAAAAATGGCTGTCCATAGAGAATCGCTAGAATTGTTTCAAATTTAAAATATTAGAGCAAAATAAGTAATTGTTAATTACAACGCATTTGTTATTTTTTGTATTCACCTGTCTTAGTAAATCTTGAATCTTGTCTTTGAACTTAAATATATAATCAAATATCAGTTAAATAAGCCGGCTATAGTATAAAAATATATAGGTACGGCTTTACGGAAACATTATCACAACTCTATTAAAAATAATATAATGATACGCAATGATTGTGTACTTTCTAGATTTATTACTGCCGCATGTGCCTTCGAAACAATGGAAATACTTTGCTAACTCAATCGTTTTATGCTAAATAGGTAGTTAGACTTGGTAAATAATGAGTTCATAGATTATAAACGGGCCTTGAAATTACATTGAAACTTAACGACATCGTTAATTTATTTTAGTATTATAATAAATAATACGTTTCCCGTTTGATTTAGGATTTTGGATGCAATTCCGGTGCACAGCCGAAATGTTTCAACAAATAATCTTGTTATTTAGCATTTGTTTATGGTCTCAGATCGTTGCATATATGTTTACTAAATTACTATGGTAATAAATAATTACAATAGATAAACTTGACCACACATGGGTAATGTTGATTCACCGTTATGTTGGATTGACTCGTTATAGAATTGATTCGATAGAAAACTCTAAATAATATAGTTTATGGAGTAAGTATTTAAAATGTAACATATATATTACCTAACTCATATTATTTTGTCTGAGGCCCCCTATGTTTTTGTTAAAAAACAGGAAACGTCCTAAAAATACTTAAATGAAAATAAGCAATGACATGAAGTACCTACGAAAGATGAATAGGTACCCACGTTACAATCGGAAACTATTCCGTGAGACATTCCGTATTCGACGTCTAGTTGTATTTAATTACTGCAGTCTTTGTGACAGGGGCTGACGTCAGCGACTAATGTCTCTGCATCACGCGATAGACAACTGCTTATGTACCCTCTTGTAAGCTATAAACTAACTTTTGCCTCATTACCACAGTTTATTGTTCTTACGATTTCTACCAAAATCAACGGATATGTTTCCTTTTGGATAGACCTAAAGTAACTACTGTTGTTTGCTCCAGATGCTTTCTCCACGAGAAGATGATGATGAAGATAATCATCTATGCATCAAATGTAACGCCACCATAATTGGTCTGGACAACTACGTTAAACACAGAAAAGAGAGATGTGGTAAAATTAAAAACGACGCCTCAAAACCTAGTATTACATCGATAGATCCATTGGAACCAAGCTACAGCTTAGGCGCTGATGTTTTTTTTCAATCTTTGGAACTTCAAAGTAGCGTGAAAAAGACTTCTCTTGCAAGATTAACCCCTCCGATTCCTATATCGAAACCCAACGATAGAAAAACATTAATTGTCGCATCAACATCCAGCGATATCCCTCGAGTGAGTCCTTTAGAGTCTAATCTAAGAGGTGAGGATTGGATCGGAGGTCACAGTTTGAGAATTGGGAGTAACGTTGATAACGAAACAAAACTTATAAACGCTGTAGCAAGCATCAGTGGTAATGTCAAAAAAGATATTACCACATCTTACAATATGTGTTTCGAAGATAGTGAGGAATCAGAAGTTTCGGATGACGACGAAGATGATGAACAAAATAGTGGAGGAAAGTGGAAACCACCGTCAAACTACACGGGTGGGAAATGGCGTCCGGCATCACCCGAACATGAAGACTGGGATATCAATGATCAAGACCACTCAGGTGGTAAATGGAAACTTGTAATACCAGATGGTCCTGACCGTGATGATGATTACGATGCTCCTCCTCCAGATTATACAAAAGGAAAATGGGTTCCTGGTGCCCACGAAAGAACCCAAATCATGCAACCGACTATACAAACAAAAGGATCGGTAGTGTATTGGTGTGGGCCATGCAATAGAAGACTTGGCTCAAGAGCCATTTATGATAAACATTTACTATCAACTTTACATCTAAAGAAAGTACTACCCGAGCATGAACTAGAATTCTCCGGGCATTTAGAACCACTGAATATTGAAAAACGTCTAACGAGACCTTCTAAGCTCCTAAGCGATGACCAAGGGGATAAAAAGAAACAAAAGATAGCTAAATTAAGTTTTAAAATAGAAAAAAAGAAAAGGAAGCGGAAGACAAACTTTGTTCACTGTGCTGGTTGTAAATCAAGGGTAAAGAAGCATTTGATGGGAAAACATCTCATATCCCACTATCACTTCAGAAAGGCAAGAGATACGAGCAGTTTAGTTTACCAGCAACTAATTCTGGATAATATTCATGCTACGGTCCATCAATCACCGTACCAATGCAGCCCGTGCAAGTTTTACACGAACTGGTTATCGAACTTTATGCAGCACTGGTACACTGAGGAACACGAACAGCGGTTAGCATCTATGGAAGGACGACTTTGGTGTTCATTTTGCAAGTTTGAATGCGATACTTCACAAGATATGTTACAGCACATGTCCAGTTCAGAACACGAAGAAGTCATTGCTGTTGTCAACCGATCGATGCCGATTATAATTAGGAAAAAAACAATCATCAAATGTGACACATGTTTTGTAGAATTTAAATATAATATTGAAATGAAAAAGCACAGCGAGAAGACTGGACATTCATTGGCGTATACGGGCACGGATAATTATCAGGAATTGCATAAGTGCAGGCATTGTAGTGCAAAGTTTAAGTCGTCTTTAACATTAGCTGCACATCTGAAATCCAAGCATAAACAGAGAGCTTACTTTTGCCTCGTCTGCGAAAAGAAATTCGACTCTTCGGAAGAAGCTAAGAGCCACAGACAAACGTCGGAGCACAGGATTAGAAGAAAAGAGAACTTGAAGGAACAGGGAATTGAAATCAAAGATTTAAGGAAGAAATGTCCTTACTGCATCGATTGTGTTATTTTGAAGAACATCATCGCGCTTAAGGACCACATACGAACAGTTCATCCTGAAAATAAAAAGAAGTAAGAATTACTCATATTAGTTTTTTTAAACTGATTTTTTAGTAGCTTAAAATTATGTAAATATTTTAGCGTGACGTTAAACAAATTTTTTTAGGAATATTTACAAGGTTAATTACAAAATGATATTTGTGTCTTTATTCTTTTTCCAGATGTCCTAAATGTGGTATGGCCTTCATCCTGTCCCAAGAAGTTACACGACACATCAGGTCCAATGCTTGCCAGTTCCAACCTATGACTTCAAACACTTCAGTCTTCTGGAACTGCAGCCAGTGTCCCTTCGCCACCGACTCTCAAGCCGAGTGCTTCTTCCACGAAGTCCTGCATACGACTCCTATACGGGAAAACAAAAATATTGGCGACAATGAAAAAATCATTTTAAAGTTCGCCTGTCCTCTTTGTCCAAAGACTTTCACAAAAGCTTCACTTCGCCAACACCTCAGACAGCACACATTCGAAAGACCGTTTGTCTGTGAAGCTTGTGGAGCAAATTTCACGAGGCAGACGAGCCTGGCAAACCATAAAAAAAATGAACACACCACGGTAGTTAAAATACCAAAACTACTAAGTATTGTGGATATAGTCGATAACAAACTGGATTGGGAGTGCACGAAATGTCTAAAAAAGTTTCCTACGAAGTACGTAAAATATATCTTATTTATCTAAATATACAATATGTAACAAAAACTCTATCCGTTCCGTGGAGGTGTTATTAGGTATCGGGATTTGGTTCTGATTGGATTTGGATTATAATTCAAAAAAAATACCCCGAATAATATTTCATTAAAAAAAAAATTATGAGGGAACTTACATGGCAATACAGACGTCGCAGGTACAAGCGCACCGGCAAGTGTCTTATTGCATTACGACGTCATGAGGTCATGACACCATTTGACCAGAAGTTCGGTTTATCACCATCAAATCAAATATTTTACTTCGATTGTTAGATCAGAGTACGATGATTCACGGAACACAATCACAAAAACGGAACGAACAACCTCGGAAGCAATTTTTTCGCGACACTGACCTATTAAAACGATGCGAAGTCGGAATACTACCTACATATGTCGGCGGTGTTAGTAATGTAAACATTTTCTTATTAAATACATTTTTTTAATTGTTTTTGGTAATGTCATTAGGGTACCTATATGCCCTTTTCGTATCGGACAGCGTTTTTGATACATATTGTATATAAAAGTACACCGTGACTGAGTGACTGATCTATCAACACACTGATTTGACCACTGAACGGATTGGGCTGACATTTGGTTCAGTTAGTTGTTATGACGTAGGCATCCGCTAAGAACCAATTTTTAAAAATTGAACCCATAAAGTAGTGTGGGGGTTCCAACCCAAAATTTTAACACGGTAGAAACCATGGGGCAAACAGCTGGTCTAATTATAAAAATAACAACTATGCCTAGTATTTATCAGATCATAACTACACCTACATCTACCGCAGTACAAAAATACTCACATAACCGTGTTCTAATATATAAAGCGTAATCGACAATATGTGATAATGCGAATATATATGTGAAGCAGTACCTGTCATATCAATGACAAACTTTTAAAAATTTATCTACTGACCATTCAATTATTTATCATCTTAAAAGTAAATAACTTATATTATATATTTAAATTTAACACATGGATATAGTACCTAATGTTCAGAGGATAGCCGTGGTTATTTATTAAATTATATTACGTGGATCGTAAAGAAAATCGTGTACAGACGAAAATACATACATACATACATAACGGTTAAAATCATAACCCCCCTTTTTGCTTCGCGTTAGTCAGGTAATAAGATTGTAGTCCTATTAGCAGTGATAATACACTTCTTAACATAGAAATTTTGAATAGTACTTTAAATAGCTAAGTGAAATATAATATATAAAAAAAAATGTTCAAGTTAGTATGAACAATCAAACGGCATGTCTAAAGCGCAAACAAAACGTAAACACAAAAATAAATGTCGCGTCAAAGTGTCTGCGTTCATTCGACTGACTTTGGATGATTACCGGCGGATGCATCTCGTATCCACGTCGCCACAACTCCTTCACAAATATCCGAACACTTCCATAATTTGACACGAACGCTTTGATTATGCGCACGCTCAAGACATATTCCCGCTGGCGGTGCTGCCAACGTTGACATTTTTATACCATGTGATAATAAATTTCTCCTCCGGATGCCCGGGTATTTCGAGATCGAAATATTAATATCGCGTATAGTTGATACGATTTTATTGTTATCATGTGTTTCATATTCGCATTCTGATGCGGATGCATCATATTTGATAAATTGTTGTATACTTCATACAGTATTCATATAATATATTTATCCAATAACTGAGTAACCAGGAGGTTTTTGGCGGGATCTTGAAGTGATATGTTGTGGTTTTTATTTTTAATTCATTAACTTAGTTTTTTGACCCAATATTATGTAATATTGGTGGCGTTTTACGTGATATAGTTTGGTTTTTGTGCATAAGTGAAGTGGATTATAAATATAAGCTGAAAGCATTCATTCCAAAATCTCACAAAAACTGCCCAGAAAGTTCTAACAAGGGAGCCACCATCTTGTTAGGATACTGAATCGTCATAACACATGACAATATAATTCACTCGATAATGGCAGTAATGGTCTTCATTAAAGAGGATCGGTTGCCAAGTTAGCTAGAAGAAGAAAAACTGATTAACCAAAGCAGTTTACTTATTAGAGTTACACAGTACAATTTTTAACAAAGAAAACCAACTTTAATGATTTTGATGAGTTCCCTAGTATATCTTCGAAGTTGGAGGTCCAACTCCAATGAAATTAAAATGGGACCACCCTTGAGATATTCCCTTTCCAACGAAAATAGAATCATCTAAATCAGTTCATAACCAAAGAAGTTATAAACAAAATATACAATCAAATTGGGAACCTACCCCCTTTATTTTGGAATCTGTTAAAAATAAGTAGATACATTAACGAACGCGTTCACTGCTGATTGCATTAACAATGTCATTTTCACGTAAGTTTTTCGAAGAATAGAAATGCGGGCGACAACCGTTTCAACGTTCAAAAGTTCATTTGATCCTATTTTGCATAATTTTTAACAATTAAGCTAACCTTTCTTCACGTTTTATACATCATATGTTCACGTATGTGCCCGCGACTGCGTTCGCGTGGACTACAGAATGCAGTCGATCGGGAACATGCGCGAATCATACTACCCCCGCTTCCGGTTATTTTAAAGATAAATATAATGATTATTGTGGGTGATACTTATAGGATAGACATATGTTCTGGCTGACTTTTTTGTAGGTGTTTTTAATGTCTACAAGTATGTAGCACATTAATTTGATAATTTTGTTATACTTAGGTATCTTATGGTTTACTTAGCATAAGCCATTTAAGCGCCCGAATTGATTCCTCATGACCAGCATATTTATTTGCACGGAACCCTAATTTTTTTACTAAATAAAAAGTAGCCGAAGTTACTCCATAGAACATCAGCCATCTGCCAGTGAAAGACCCTTCAAAATCGGTCCAACCTTTTCGGAAAATACCCAGAACAAACAGACAGACACAGAAAATTTTAAAATATTGGTGTTTTGTTATAAGTACCGTATATACTTTCAAATGCATTTAGTATAAAGCGTTTATTATAAATTACAAACAGACATTTCAATTTTTTTTTTAAAGTGAAAACTTCTTTAGCGAATTTTTGTTGTTGCCCCGCAATAATGAATTTTATTTACCTCACCAAAAAGGCACGAAACAAAAACTTTTTAGACAAAACTTATGACATTCTGTTACTGATTGATATTGTATTAGGTTACCATGGATATTTCAAATGTGCATTAATTGAAAATGATATTGTGAATAATGATTGTGAGTACTTGTATGTACATTTTTATAAACTTTAAATTAGTGTGTATTAGATCATTTTCTGAATTAAAAAAAACATAGATGTGAAGGTTTCACGTGTACCACGTGTGAATTGCACACATTTTTTTTATTTCAATACTAAATCAATACTTGCATTAGATTCCCAGTTTAAAGCTCTTGGCACTAAGAACACAGTAGGAATCAGCTCAACGCCGCCATTACAGGACAAGTTTAAACGTATTCAGACTATTAAAGTGCATCTAGGATCCATTCGGGGTATCTAATACCGCTGATGATCTAACTTGTGTAATATCTTACGGTCTATTGCGACGCCTTGCAATAATGCGGTGGGTTCAAATGCAACTGCACGTGAAATCTTCAAAGTAGAAAAACTAGATGATGCACAGAAGTAACCTTTACTCGTAGCATTGCTTTTACAGACAGTTGTAAATTGTAATTGATTACATTTGTTTTTTTTTTATATAAATGAAACTCTCCAGTAGCAGAATAGACATTACTGGTGTATCAAATTTGTGCCATTAATTTTGTTAAAAGGTACATAATTTACATATAGGTAAATTCATTAAAAATAATGCTATGTGGTAGGTACTTGTTAGAAATGTAGAATAAATTCTGATTTTCTTTTACATACACAGTTGGTTTCAAACATTTCAGAAACTGCACTGTCTCATCACAGAGTAAACAGCTGTACATCTACTGGCCAAACATACAGGTGTAAATACGATCAATGTTCTTATGTATCGACTACATCAAATCAACTCGCCAGGTTCGTTTATTTTTTTATTCTTACAATAGAAATAGTAAGCTGCCATCTAGTGAACAATACTTTTAACTATTTAAAAATTAAACTGTCATTTCTACAACACTGCAATTCTTTTTAATATTTAACGTCAGATGTCGCTTATTATAACTTTTCTATAAGTAACTTTTCTACGTTATAATAGATGGCACTACAAGTATTTAAATGTGCTATGAGTAATTGAAGGCCGAAATAGTCAGGAGTAGTATGAATTGTATTTAAAAATCCCATAGAAAGGATTAAATAATCCCAGTCATTACGAATTTCATTACGGACCTGCTTAATAAAACCGTTTAATACAAAACGTATATTTATTTTTCTATAAATTTAAATAACGAATTATAAAATTCCTATTTTTGGTCTCTTTTTGCTATATTCCCGTCTTTAAATCAACTATGACTTAATAATCATTAGGTAATCTTCATTAATAAAACAGTTAACCTGAATATGTACATAGCTACTACAATTTATAACTATTTATTTTGGTTAACATAAGTAAGGGTTAAAACGTTTAATACATAAAACCATTCTTTCGATTCTTGGCTAAAAATGATTTAATCGATTCTAATCAATTTTAGACATCGACGTTCCCACGGTCAACGAAAATACCACGAATGCAACCTGTGTCCCTTCAAAACTGATCAAGCTAGTCATATGAAGCGCCATATGATTTGTCACAAAGGAATTAAGCCGTACGCTTGTCCTTATTGCAGTTTTAAATGTGGGAGTTTGGTAAGAGATTTTTTAAAATAACAAACTGTATTATCAAACATTGCTAATTATCTTCAAGTTTCAATAGTATTTGAGGTTTCTACACCTAAAGTAATTGTAATTAGGGTTAGGAAAACAGGAGGATTTGGAGTTTTTGGCTTCTTACGCCTGACATACACGCTATGATCTACCGAAGAGCATACAATTAGCGTACCTACCTATTCACCTATGTCAGAGAAACCTTTGCAGGTTCACCAGATGGTGAAAAAAAGCGGTTTTGCAAATTTATGTTGATACATGTTTAAAAAACTGTACATGTCTATTCCGACATAATATGGTCCTTCCCACCTGCACAGTTAGATATCTCCGGTAGACCGTATCGTGTGTGGCCGACATTAGTCTGTCATGTAGTGGTTTTTATTTATTATTCATAAACTTGCGTTACCTGATCCTATATTGTGTAATAAGTATTTGTAGCACTTTGCGTATTATAGTTTGGTTAATGTGCACCAGTGAGATGGATTATAAATACTTAGTAATATGTACGTACTTAACATGTTTTCTGAGATATCATAAAAACCACCTACAGAGTTCTAACAAGTTTCAATTTCTCGAAACAATTGCACCCTTTGTAATAAATGAACGAGCGTCACCACGCTAACATCCACCAACATTGGGTCCAACTATTGGTCTGATCAGGAGCATTAGATGTTTTACATAAAAATATTTTGTTTCTGTGTAATGTGTGTACAGGAGAATCTTCGCAAGCATGTGCTTCGCAGTGGACGACACCGTGGCGCTCGGCTTACCGATGTACACAGTGTGAGCTCGGCACAGATCGCGCGGCGACGCTGCGTGCGCACCTCGTGGCCGCACACGCCGACATATACGACGCCAAGTCTGCTGCAGAAGCTGTAAAAACTCACCTCATGACTGATGACTTTAAGAGTAGTGTTGGCCTGGTGGGCGATCATTAATGATTTACATAATCGCGTCATTTACTTATTACTAAGTAATTTTGATAGTAATTTCTGTATTAGTACTGACTTTCTTAATCTAATAACATTACTAATAAGTATTACCAATTCTCGCTTAGCCGCTAAAAAAAGGTTCTCCGGACTACCAACCTCTTTAAAGATAGTTACTAATCCTATCAAATTAAGTAAAATTAAGTATTAGTGATGAATAATGGTTGTAATCGAGATATCTCGAGACACCGTCATAATTAATGAATGAATTAGTTTCATATCTCATAATAGCCCCACCACTATTTGTGAGTACACATTGGTCTATGGAGTACACCATCACACTTTATTTGACATTTAAGGGGGTAAACAAAACATAAAACGTTTTCTCATATGAATTTGTGTGTAAATATTGTATTAATATAAATATATATAATTATCTAAATATTGTATTAATATCATATGTTTTATAATTATTGAAACATATTATATTAATTTCTCCTAATATATAAAATCTTAGCAATTATTTCTCAATAACAGGCCTAACTTAACGTACTTTTAAACATTTTTTGAATGTACTATTTCTAATGTGTTTCATGACGAATAAGAATTACATATTTTATTATTTATTAAACAAGTTCGCCGTTGAATATTTTATAATGTACATATGCATGTAATAATGTATTATATTACGAATATCTAATAATCAGATATAATAAAAATAAATATTGCGTCATACGGAACGTAAGAACTGTCAATGTCAAAAGTCAAAATGACGATCCAAATCCGGAATGCGAACCGCGCGCAATTATACGAAGTGATGTGAGTTAGAGAAGACGTGTTGTGGTCTCATACGGATAAATAATAATTTCGATCTATTAATGTATTGAATGCGTCGTGATTTATAATAATTATATTTATAAAACAAATATTTAAATATATTTCCGTCGATATATAATACAGAACTGATTTTTGTGGAAAAATTACGTATTTTACTGAAAGTGTGCAGTGAAGAAGTTTCAATTATTTAAAAATAATGACTGTATGCCTTCGTGTTGTGAACTGAAAATCGATTGAAAATTATAATGTCTTTGAAGGTGAGTTATTACGTACTCTACAACCTTTGTTTGACATTTTAATTATTGTAAAGCGTGGGTATATAGTGTTTTATTTGACAACCTTCCGTGGTAAAAATACTATAAAATTTATTTCGCTTTTCATTAAAAGAAGAGAGGGTTGCTTGCCGGGAACAGAACTCTCTTTATTTTAACCTACACCAGTGTATAACTAGTTTTAGGTAAATTCTTTATTTACGTAATAAAGAGAAAAAAAATTGATGAACAGTTTTAAATTGCGACTGTGAAGAATTAAAAATTGAGTATGTTAAGAAACTGTGTTGAGGGTAGCAGTACCTACATATTGTAATGCAGATTGATGATGACAAAAAATTTTATGTACTGTGCCATTAATAAATACCTAAACTAAAACATATTTAAGTACCTGTATGTAATGACATAAGTAACAGTATTCCTTCCTCTATGTTTATTTGCTTTTATGAGGAGTTTATACATTACATAATAAAACATGTTCCTAAACTTTTATTGTAAACATTAAGAAAAACGACATAGGTATGTGTGTGCCTAAAAATATTTATTATTTTAACTTTTTTTATATTTTTTTGTACACAGTACTAAGCTCTATACAGCCAGAGTCCAAGCTTTTCATGTACATGGTAAATATTAGAATTACTTTTTTGTTCAACTGTTTCTTTTAAATTAAATTACAGTAAGTAAACAGTAAAATTCAAATGTTGTAAAATTTTATTAATGTAATAAATTCAAAAATAATTGTATTATACAATATAAAATTCAATTTATTAATGAATTTGTATGAATTAGTGACATTGTTGTTATTGTTCAAAATATTGAGCAAATTTTTTTCCATTTTATACTGGTTCGGGCAACTCTATGCTTTATTACATTTTAGTGAATAGTGTATTTATCTTATAAATTTTTATTTGCATTACCTGTTTTAATTTAAGTATAATTTGAAAATCATTAGTCCTTCGGCTCTCAAGGTCACTCAAATATATGTAAAAATTGTAAAACAGAGTTATTAACATGCTAAAATTTTGACAAATATATCCAATAGATGTAGATTGATTTGAAATAAAATAGCTGTATATCTAGAGATATATTTATTTTTTATAACAAACAGTATAGAAATTATGTTTTGAGTCTTATACTATCAATATTCAACCAGCCAACTCTCAGGATTATTTCAAGCATTCACTACATAGGTTTTACTCGGAGCAATTGAATATCGGCTAGAGTTTTTGTTTTGAAGCATTTTAGCATTAAGTCCTCAAATTGTACTTAATTGTGCAATAAAGAATTGAATCTATACAAATAAATAAAATTGAAATGTCTGTTTGTAACTTCAAAATATCAGCTTTTTACTAAATGCAAATAAAAGTATATAATTAACCATACTTATAACAAAAAACAATATTTTTTTTGTTTCTTCTTTCTCTGAATTAAAAGTAGTTTAAGGTACTCCTTATAACATCAGCTATCTGCCAGTGAAAGTCCCGTCAAAATCGATCCAACCGTTTCGGAGATTACTCAGAACAAACAGACAGACAGACAAAAAAAAATCGTATATACTTTTATATGCACTTAGTAAAAACTGTTATTTTGACATTACAAACAGACACTTCAATTTTATTAATTGTACAGATTATTTACTTTGGTTGAAGTAACCATGCATTAGTATCTCTATCTTATTTTATAGAGCAGCACGCCAAAATAATGACACTGTATGTGGTCCTAAGGACAGTAGTACAATACAAAAACAGTGGTGACCACAGAGAGATCCGCAATGCATCGACGGTTTTAGCTGTCATGCCGGCTCACAAGCCACCGGCAGCTCGCGACAAACCCAAGCAGAGTCATTGTGACGAATTTACCACCATGTGTATTTTGGTCGTGACCTAGTCAGGTCTCCTAACCCTCTCGATACGGGATATAGACCGGCTGATCTGTGGCGGATGGTTCATCTGGTGTATGATGGTCGCGATCCACTCTGTAACAATCTTAGTGTCCTACTAGAAAATTAAAAATTCCATTTTAGAGAAGAGGTACGTATCCTATCAGTTAGGGAGTGGTTTTTCATCGTCTTCCACTGCCGTCGCCACTCTTGGCCTGGAATAAAGCGAATTGGAGCTCCTTATAGAAAAACAAATGAATTTTCCCACAGGCTGGATTCCATATTTAGCTCGTACCATGGATTTACTGGCGCGTTCCAAAACCCGTTCTTGCAGCCAAGTCACTGAACCGCTAAGCGACGCGACGCGACGTTGGCGCCGCGCCGCGCGCGCCGTTCACTATTTGCACACATACTCGTATGTCATCTGGAAGATCTTGAAAACCAGATGATCAGGTTTTAAATATCGGTTATAATGTATAATTATAACGTTAATTCATTTTTTCAACACAACAACGGTACACAACATCGCTACCGATGATATGAGACAATTTTTGCGAGTTAATTAATTTACATTCAACAATAGCTTATTATATGAGTACGTCACTTATTCTAACAAAGAACAATATTTTTTAATGGATGAAAGTAGGCAGGTATCTGTGAAGTTCACTCGACGTTAGCAATTACTGAAACCAATTCCTATCTACAATCCCGGCATTGTGGGCTATAGCCTTTTGAAAGGTAATATTTACAGACAGATTGCTACTTCGGAGAACGAAGTTAGAATGTCTTTGGTAGGACATTGTCGCGAATCAAACTATTTAAAACAGAAAGCAGCCTGAGTAAGTGTTTTCGCCGCCGGCATATGACGCAGAAATCAGCCGTAATCCGCGAGCATCATTTCAGTTGTGACAGTTGTCATCGCGACGCGGTGACTCGTTTTTTGCGGCAAGGCCGTCGAGTTAGACAACCAATGCCCAACAGGCGAACCACCGGCATCGTGTTTGACAGCCTTCAAGGCTCTGCTTTGCGGCAAGAAAGACTTGTAACGTTGATAGTTTTGCATTTGCAAACGTGTTATCTTCTACTTATTATAACAAGGTATTCGAGCCCTAATGGCCATAAATTACGCACTATCCCTTAGTGAAATTCTATACTTTCTTATATTTTTATTACATAGCTTTGACTATATTTAAAACTCAAAGCTATTTTGCCTAAATCTCGATTTAGGACGTGGAGATGACAGTATAATTGTTCCAATACGTTTTTTTAGTTCCTTAAGCTAGAGTTTAACAAAATCTCACCTGATTTTAAGCGATGATAAAGGTAAAGTTAAGGTAAAGTTACGCAAAGTTTAGAAAGGAAGCTCACTCATATACTTCCTGCAATGTGTTTCCCGTTCTCTATACGTTTTCTAGTAGCCTTAAAATCCTTCTATTCTGCCGTGATGTCTCTCATGATATATGTTTTTGTTAGATCTGAACAACTGGAAAAATAATGTCAGCTAACTGATGCTTTAATTGTTAGAACTTTAAAAAGTTATTGTAATCCATATCTTCTAAAGTCCTTTCCAGGTTAGATCTTAAATGTGTTGTACCTGGTCTTTAAGTTCTCAATGAGTTGTTATTAGTATTAAAATCGGTGCACGTTAATCCAAACTGTAACTCGGTGTTTGTCTAAATATATCGTCTGGTCGGATACCTATTTAAAGCAATATGTCTGGGAATTCGCCCTCTACAATGACGTCTGACTGGGATTTGTGTCTAGACACTGCAATATTTATAAAAATATTGTTGAGGATAATTCTACTAAAACTACACAAAATATATAAAAACGATATATACAAAATAAAAGTATAATTACCTTTTCATTTCTGTACACGCCCCAGGGGTCATCATTATGAACTTTAAACACTCATTACCACAATTATGAATGGCGAAAAACTCCGAGATTGTGTAAAATGGTCTTTTTTCTATATTTTTTACTTTAAGATTAAAATGCAACAGCCTCTGAGTTATATATCTTCCCAAGCATAGTAATAGAATCTACGTCACTATGTAAAGTGCTTACGCCTGTCTAGAATTAACACATAATTAAATCGAGTGCTGTCGTTGCGTTTGACCCAAAAAGCGATGTCGCAACGTCCTTAGAAGTTGGAGTTAAATGACTCTTAATGTTAGTATTAGAGTGTGAGTAATTTTGTAATTGCATCCTGCAGAGAACAGTCTAATTACATTTATTGCAACTTACTACAAATTAAAACTAGTACCTAATAAAATACTTTTACAAAAATATTTTATCTATGTGGATTACTTTAACCTTTTTTAGATATCCTCAAGAGATCGTCTTTTCACTGCAATCGTAAAATTAAAAGCCTATGTAAATTTTATTATACGGATTAAGTCAAGTCTTATTTATATATGTTATCTTTGGTCGTTAACTTCAAGAAACTCTGAAAGAATTTTGAGGTAGCAAAATACTTCCAATGCAGCTTTCTCTAATATACTTTCTTGTATTATTCCGCAGTTGACATAATTCTACACGCTGCGGACACTTATCACAACTAGGATCTGTTTTTAGATATGACGATGATGACCTCACGATTTGCTATTGCAGATGTTAAAACTACTCAGTGTGATTGCGATTTATATTCTTAGCATTGACCTGTTTTATAAGGAAATACTTAATTTGTAACTAGGCCAGGGGGCAAAATGGCATTCATGGACAGAGCTGTACTCCAAACGACTAGTACTTTTAAAAATAGTATATTTATAATATAAACAATTTGAAAGACTCATATTTATGCTGCCATGCATACTATTTATTGAATGTCTGTTTCCCCAGTTACCTAATAATCCGTATGGTATATTTTTAGCTTTGTATTTCTGCGCTACTTCTTATTTTCATAACTCTCTCAAAACAATTTCTGATCTGAATACGTACATTTCATTCTAAAAGGCTGCGATCATAAATTATAAATGTAGGTAGTGCGTAAAAATTGATGAGCGTAAATTTTGGTTGATTAATTTACCAATATTGAAAAGTACGGTATACCGTATTAATGTGATACGAATCTGATTTCATATAAGTACTAATTTTACGTAAATAGTATAGTAAAATATTACTTTTTATAGTGTGTTATATATATTACCTATTATAGTTTGCGAACCACAGCGGTTTTAAATTTCAACGCCATTCCCTGTAAATTTAATGCTTTCTCTCGCGTATCATATTATGTAGACTTCCTATTATGCGATTATAGAGTCGACGACAAGTAACAATGTCCTTAACTATGTAAAGGGTGGACTTTTTTTTTCATTGGGTTATATCTGAATATTTCCAAAGAAGATTTTCGCAAAAACTACAATATTCCATTTATGATTTTTTTTTTATAATGTCCGTTCTAGGTTGTCTTGGTTTAGGAGTTGTATCCTGTTTGTAAAAGTTATTCCATTTTCGACTCTACTCGAGGATTACGATTGACTCTTCTACTTTTCTTTAGCATTTGTCAACCATTTTGTCTATTCTTTGCCAAAAGTATACATTTCAATATTGTCGTTGTTCTAATATGATCTTGTGTATTTGGTGTTTCCTTACAGAGCGATTCTCCACTCAACATTATCTTTGGTCTTACTTAACGTTGTCTGTGGTTGTCTCAACAATGTGTTGGTCTTTTGTCTTACTCAACGACCTCTTTCAGCCAATTTCTCCTTCGCAAGTATTCTTCTACCGCTGATCCTCAGTCAAAGACCTGTCAGTTGTGTGGCTGAAACCATTTCCATCCCGCCTTAAGTTGGAATGTACTTATAGATTGTGATTAATCCACATAAGTTAGGAGCCGTAACATAAATTTTGCTTGTTTATATTATGCTACATAAAATACTTGAGAAATTTTCCAGAAAATTCTTTCAACTATGTCTATACTTTCTAATGGATTCATGGAGATGGAAAGGCCGGTACCGTGAGAAAAACCGTTTATTCTACAAATAGATTTTTATCTAAAGGTTATCCGTTGAGTTTTCTTAACGCTGGCATCGACGTCATGGTTCTGATTAAATGAATCATGTACTGGTTTTACCTGATTCAATAGGTCCATGTTACATTTTATTATCAATATAATATATTCTACACTAGCTGTGTCCGCGGCTGCGCTTGCGTGAACTACAGAAAGCTGTCGATTGGGTACTCGCGCGTAGATAGACATTTGCCCTCGTTAATTTTTTTGCAGATCTTTATAAGATCTAGGGTTATGTACTTCATTAATTTGATATATATCTTATGGTTTACTCTGAGTAAGCCGTATAAACATCGTATTTGTGCGAAACCCTAATTCTTTTTCTAAATTAAAAATAGCCTTAGTTACTCTTTAACATCAGCTATCTAGCAGCTAACTAGCTAGCAAACAGATAGACAAAAATTTTAAAAAAATATTTTTGTTTTATGTGTAGCGTGTAATACTTCGCATGTTTTCATTAACTGCCGCCCGTACAAATAAATACATTTACTTTTACGAACAGGCCGGCGCACGGCATCGGACTGTCCATTGTTTCATGCAGCTGACTCTCGTCGCCGGAGTGGGAGGCCGGAGGACAATGGACGGCGCTCGCGCCTCGGATAAGGCAGTCCGCCCGCGCACCGGGCTAGTTACACTCGCTGCATAATTATATCGCATCACGCGCCGCCGCGACCCTACTGTTACGTAAACGTTGCGGCTCATACATACGGTTGTCGTAAAAGTTTATGTTCGTGTTCTCCGTTATCCACTATAAACTGTACTCCTTCATATTTCAATACATACTGTGCTGTAATCTTTTGTGTTAGCAAATAAACTCTTGTGTGTCTTTTGTCTTGATTTTAATTTTGCTAAAGTAAGCTACCTACCACACTGGTGACCCCGTAGAAGAATACGAGGATGTCGGAGGATAACGATAAGTATCAGGCCACAACCGTGAAAGATAGCAGCGACAAAACGGCCGAATCATTCCGTGTTGGTGTTCGAATACCGCCGTTCTATCCGGAGAAGCCCGCGCTATGGTTTTCCCCAAATGGAAGCACAGTTTATTCTCTCCAATATTAAAACTGATGAGACTAAATTTTATTATGTAATAGGAAACCTAGACCCGCAATACGCAATGGAGGTGGAAGATGTTATCACCTACCCCCCGGAATCGAACAAATACGAGAAGCTGAAATCCGAGCTAGTAAAAAGACTTTCGGCGAGCCAGGAAAGGAAGATAAAGCAGCTCCTCATGCACGAGGAACTAGGCGACCGTAAGCCTTCACAATTTTACCGCCATTTACAGAATCTGGCCGGACCAGGCGTTCCCGGGGAATTTTTGCGAACTTTATGGACAAGCCGGCTGCCTAGCAATACACAGGCTATTGTCGCGTCGCAACACAAGACTGACATAGAGGAACTAACAGACTTAGCAGACAGAATACATGACGTCATTGGTATACAATTACCATCAACTTCCTCCATTGCCACAACGTCTTCTAATTTGTCCGGACAAAACATGAACTCCGAAATCGCGGCACTAACCAAGCAAGTGGAAAAATTAACTGAAAGAGTAGAAAGGTTGTCTCGACCTCGGGGACGATCCAGGAGCCGTACTCGCTATTCTAGTCCCATAAGATCGCGTTCCAGCTACGAACGGTACCCGCAATGTTGGTATCACCAAAGGTTTGGGGATCAGGCGAAAAGGTGCGTCAAACCGTGCGATTACCGCATGGTGGAAAACCCAAGGGGCAATCTGTGATGGCGACCGATGATTGTCCGAATACCGGTCGCTTATTCGTCACCGATTTTACGTCAAAAATGCAGTTCTTAGTGGACACAGGTAGTGACCTCTGCGTTTTCCCCCGATCAGCGGTGACAGGACAACGACGTTCGAGAACAAACTACGAACTATGTGCAGCCAACGGTACGACGATCAATACTTACGGTTATATTAACATAACTCTAAATTTAGGGTTGCGCCGTGACTTCATTTGGCAGTTTGTCATAGCAGATGTCACAAAGGCAATAATAGGCGTAGATTTTTTAGTATTTTACGATTTAGTTGTTGATTGCAGAAACAAACGTCTCATTGACAAAAGTACAACGCTCACGACCCCGGCTTCACTCGCGCGACCGTCTGATGCCATCTCCTCGGTTAAGGTAATTCTGGGTGAGTCCACATACCATCACATACTACGCGAATACTCTGATATCACTCGTCCACCTGGTATACACCGTGCGCCTAAACATAATACAGTCCATTACATACATACTACACCTGGCCCGCCAGTTTCATGCACACCACGCAGGTTGGCTCCTGATAAATTGAAAATTGCGAAAGAAGAGTTTCACGCTATGCTGAAAAATGGAACAGCTAGACCCTCTAAATCCCCATGGGCATCACCATTGCATCTAGCCCCTAAGAAGAACGGATGGCGTCCCTGCGGCGACTATCGCATGTTGAACGCCCGAACGGTGCCAGATAAATATCCTATTAAGCATATTCATGACTTTGCACACAGTCTATCCAAGTGTTCAGTGTTTAGTACAATCGACTTAGTTAAAGCGTACAACCAGGTACCTGTTAGTCCCGAAGATATCCCAAAAACCGCAATCACCACCCCATTTGGCCTCTACGAATTCCCTTACATGACGTTTGGGCTTCGTAACGCAGGACAGACCTTTCAACGTTTTGTCGACGAAGTGGTTCGAGGCTTAGATTTCTGCTACCCTTATTTGGATGACTTCCTGGTATTTTCCAAGGATCGTAAATCCCATGAGGACCATTTACACCAGCTCTTTACACGACTTCAAAACTATGGTATGGTAATCAATACCGGTAAGTGCGTCTTTGGCGCAAGTGAGGTCACGTTCCTTGGCTACCACATCTCAGCCGAAGGTACTAAGCCATTGCCCGAGAAAGTGGAAGCAATAGCTAGGTATCCGATACCGAAAACCGTTCGAGAGCTTAGAAGATTCCTAGGTATGGTGAACTTTTACAGGCGGTTTATACCTAAAGCAGCCCAACACCAAGCGCCTCTAAACGCTCTACTATCCGGCTCAGTAAAAGGTTCCCACCCAGTGCACTTTACAAGACAAGAAACAGAAGCTTTCACAGCTTGCAAGGAAAGCCTATGTGGGGCCGCGATGATCGCACATCCCGACTGCGAGGCTAAGCTTGCGTTAGTAACGGACGCCTCAGACTCGGCAATAGGTGCGGTTTTGCAGCAATGCAGAAATGGAGAACCTTGGCAACCACTGGCATTCTACTCCCGCTCATTGAGCCCTTCACAAAAGAAATACTCTCCCTATGACAGGGAGCTACTCGCAATCTATGAGGCAATAAAACATTTCAGGCACATGGTGGAAGCTCGGAATTTTGTAGTCTACACAGATCACAAGCCTATTTGTTTTGCTTTTTACTCGCGAAAGGAGAACTGCTCACCAAGACAATTCAGACATTTGGATTATATCTCGCAGTTCACTACAGATATTCGGCATATTTCTGGCAGAGACAACATTGTAGCCGACACCCTTTCACGAATCGAGGAAATAGTTCAACCGATAGACTTGGATAAATTGGCACAAAGCCAAAAGGATGATATCGAGCTCAGCCAACTACTCGCTGGCGAAACGTCGTTGCATTTGACTAAGGTAAAGCTGCCGGAATCGCAAATTGAACTGTATTGTGATGAAAGTAGCAAGATATTACGACCGTATGTACCCAAGGAGTTTCGCCATCAAATATTTCATAGTCTCCATTCACTAAGCCACCCTGGTGCGAACGCTACGATCAAACTGGTTGCAGAGAGATACGTTTGGCCCGGAATAAAAAAAGATTGCCGACAATGGAGTCGCTCTTGCGTGGCATGCCAACGATCTAAAGTTACTCGGCATGTCTACTCTCCACCGGGAATATTCAATATCCCTAAAGCCAGATTTATGTATATCCACATCGATCTCATAGGCCCTTTGCCATTGAATCAAGGATATCGATACTGCCTCACTGCCATCGATCGATTCTCACGTTGGCCTGAAGCTATACCTCTAGAGGATATTACGGCTGAAACGGTGGCCAAAAGCTTATTAACAGGATGGATTTCTCGATTCGGATGTCCCATCGATATCGTGACCGATCGTGGTCGGCAGTTTGAGTCGACGCTCTTTAAACATCTGGCAGAAATTATTGGTTTCCACCACAAACGCACAACTGCATATCACCCTGCATGCAACGGCCTTGTAGAAAGATTTCACAGGCATTTAAAAACCGCCATCACTTGCCATGCAAAAGAGAACTGGGTAGAAGCACTTCCCTTAGTACTCTTAGGGATTAGGAACGCGTACAAGGAAGACTTGGGAGCTACTCCAGCCGAATTACTATACGGAGAAACTCTCAGGCTACCAGGAGACATACTACAACCGAGCATCAATGATACCATCGAAATGACTGATTATGTAGCACGCTTGAAGAAGTTCGCGAAACGACTCAAACCATCTCCAGCGTCTCGACATGGCAGCAGGACGATATTCGTATTTAAGGACCTAAAATTAACCAGTCACGTATTTCTTAGGGATGAAACGTCTGGAACTTTCAAGCCCGCTTATACGGGACCACACAAAGTCCTCCAAAGGGGGGATAAAAATTTTAAACTACTTATAAATGGGAAGTCCGTCACAGTCTCGATAGATCGACTCAAGCCAGCCTATATCCTAAACGACGCTAAAATTGAAAGCGGCAACAACATGCAAACCAAAACACATACAAACACATTTGAACCACAAAAATTACCATCCACCACCAAGTTACCTGAAGCTAAAGGAGACAGCATCAGAACTACTCGTTCAGGCCGAAGGGTTCATTTCCCTGACTATTATCGCCCGTAGTGACGGTCTCAAGGGGGGGGTGATGTAGCGTGTAATACTTCGCATGTTTTCATTAACTGCCGCCCGTACAAATAAATACATTTACTTTTACGAACAGGCCGGCGCACGGCATCGGACTGTCCATTGTTTCATGCAGCTGACTCTCGTCGCCGGAGTGGGAGGCCGGAGGACAATGGACGGCGCTCGCGCCTCGGATAAGGCAGTCCGCCCGCGCACCGGGCTAGTTACACTCGCTGCATAATTATATCGCATCACGCGCCGCCGCGACCCTACTGTTACGTAAACGTTGCGGCTCATACATACGGTTGTCGTAAAAGTTTATGTTCGTGTTCTCCGTTATCCACTATAAACTGTACTCCTTCATATTTCAATACATACTGTGCTGTAATCTTTTGTGTTAGCAAATAAACTCTTGTGTGTCTTTTGTCTTGATTTTAATTTTGCTAAAGTAAGCTACCTACCACATATGTAATGTTTTGTTGTTGTATAATTAGAAACAGACACGCCAATTTTATATATAATATTTTTATAGATGCTTATATAGAAATGTAACATAATACATTCGAGTAATTTTTTGCTTCAGCTGGGATCGTACTTAGGTCTTTTAGCTAGGCAAAATATGAGAAAAATGGTGATTGTCATACGTTGAGTGATTCACAAAAGCTTTGTTGAACATGAGTTTAGGACTTGCATTACCCGACTGTGATCGCCAAACAGGTGCGAAGGTTTGCCCGGCTGAAAGTATTTGTAAAAAGGTTGTGTACAACAGAATAGGAAGAAAAATTTTATGCGACGGCCAAGTTTGCGGTAACGATTAAAGGAACAAAATGTCTGTTTTTATTAACTAAAAACCTGGTATTCAAGTCTGAAGTCACTTTCGGATTACGTTATTCAATAGTATTCATTATAATTACTTCCGAATTACACTCGATGAACGCGAAAGTGAACCTATTGAACGTGTGGTTTCGGAGAGTTATCGTAGCGAATGCTTTACCATTAACGTCGTCGGTTGCCGTCGTGTTTAAATGTAACATAACATACATATTTATGGTTTAACAATCTCTTATGATCGCATTACAGTCGAGGGTCGACCCTGAACACTTACGACTTACGAGTTACCTTCGTCTGTTACGATCAGTTGTGGTTCTACTTCAAACCGATATAATTCATTTGAAATAGTTTTTTTTAAACTAACAAATATGTTTTCCGGCTATAAATTACGTCATTATCGAATATTTTTTCTATTAGGTATGTAGTTTAAATAAATACCACTTGAGGGTGGTAGCTATCCATGAGGTCATTGTAGAAAATTTTTGACCACCATACTAGAGTTTCGTCAGTGTTTTCCTACACCAAGATAACGAGACTCATTGCAGGGATCGACCCTACGTCGACCTGGGAATCGAACCCAGGACCTCGAGCATAGCAGTCGCGCTTCGGACCACTAAGCTAATGAGGTCAATAAACCAAAGGAGAATCACTGTGATGGGTTTTATCGCCATGTGACCCAGTCGATAGATCCTTATAGTAGAACAATCTTACCTGTGAAATGGCAGAACATGAAACTACAGCCGCCATGTTGAAAACTTAACTCACTTTTAATTGCTGTGGTGAGTGTGATAAGCTATATATCATAAATTTCCAGTTAATTAATATTCTCGAGTAGAATTGTACATAATATATGTTAGTCTATATATTAATATGTGAAGCAAAAGCTTTCGGTATCGTTTTAAGCGTATTTCGTGCACGGAAGACTGAGATTTGGCATGGTTAACGTTTATATGGAGAAGGAGTGCAGGAAGCTAAAATTTATCTATAATATCTGTTACTAATATATTAAATTAAATAAATTAATACTGCGAATCCTAACTCGACCAGTGCCATTGAATTTACCCCCCAAAATATTGACATTGTCACTCAATGAAAAGAGACAGCAAGTGTTATAATTCATTGTTTAGGTTCATAATGCAAATGTCAAACAGAAAATAGTCTATGATTAAAAAGTCGCTCGTAGAATTTCGATCATTGGGCGACCGCTAGTAATGGATAAATATGCATAGAAGAGCAACACCCGAGCGATTACAGCGACGCTCTTCAGTTCACAGTTAACGTGGTATAGGTATACTACCTCGCTTGATTACTGGAGATGTATTGCCTGATCACGAAACGCGTGTTACTATTGCCAGTTTTACACTTAGTGTATGGTAGTCGCTACCCAGTCTGACACGGTTGTCATGTTCTAATTTACCCGGTAAATTATTGATTTGAAACATCTATAGGCGAGGGGTAAACCTGACTGTTGTCGTGGCGATGCTTCGCCACGCTATATGATGGAATATATTAACAGAACATGAACAGAAGCATATTTTCAGCAATCAACACCATACACATAGAAAAAAAAAGCATCTTCACAGTGACTTTTTTCTGGCTTGTCGTGTTTCGGAATCACCCGGTGTATATTCAGCAATCAAGTGGAGTGGTGGGGGTCACGATCACCATTGTAATAAAATGTTTTTTTTTAATATTCACTAAGATGTTTCACATCTGCTGGGCGTATCGTGACGGCAAATTATTTTTTTAGTATATCTTTAATATTACATGGTATTTCAAGTATTTCAAGTTTTGAATATGTTCTTATATAATATTCCGATACTGTTTATCTTTACCTGACTTGTTATCGCGTAGAGATAGTATAACCAATGAAAGAGCGAATTTTATCTCGGATGCTGCATATTTTTGTGTACTTACCTACTTACGTGATTTTCTCATGTTTCTGGCATGTCATCGAAAAGTACGACCTTCTATGAGGTCAAAGATAAATCGAGTGCTGTTATTGGAATTGTAACAATGAGATGGAATTGTACTAGACGCGCTATTTAGTATTGAAATAGTTCATATCAAGAAACAAGACATTTGGACGTAAATGGTTATTTGCGATATGAGATTGTCAACACTGCACGGTAAACAAAAATACTATAGTCGTTTTATTCAATACTAACTTACCATGAGAGAAGTTTTTTTTGGAGCTGACTATTCTGTTAGCCATAAGGGTCATTGGACCCTCAGACGGCTTTTACAGCTTCATCGTGACATGGGTGCGAGCGCTTAAGACACTCAGCTACGAAAGTGTGGCAACATGCTTAAGGATCCAAAGTGGCCCAACCTCGGCTTGGGCTGTTGCCGTAGTTTCAATGAAGTCGCGAACTGGCTAATTCCATATCGGAAGAAATTCGAGCCTAAACTAACTTATACATTTATATATATATGTTTCTACGTCCTGGGAGGAAGAACAAAACATGCGTATATATAGTAATATGTTAATTTTAATTAGTACAAAAAAGGTCCATTACAAAACCTGTGCAGTGTGCACGAGTATAGGGTGCAGTGTCACTTGTATCACTCGAGCGGTTGCAAAACTCAAGGGATCCACACCGAGGAAACGGACCTAGGCTTGAGAACAAAAATTTGTACATTATATAATGTAAACAATCTAACCAACAGCTGTAATGTTAGATAAACTGTTTGTTAATAGATGGCGCCTTGAACATATTATCATTAGCATCAAGAAAATGTATTCCTAATGAAGAAGTTAATCATTTTGTTCAACGAAAACATTATTTCTATGTGTTCTGTTCTATGTTTGTATGTAAATCTATGTTTCGTCAGTAAACGTATTGTATGTAGGCTTTTACTGTTTGAATTGGATTTATAATGTTGACAAATAATTAACGGACAATACGGAGATATGGTGTTGCTAGGAAAAATAACTTTGGAGAAATAATTTATATGTCCCGAAATAAAAATGACATTGGTCGCGACCCAGACCTATACGAAAGCTTAATATAGGTGTCCACGTAACTTTTTTAATATAGGTATTTTTTAATGACAACAACACTAATTAAAACCATCCTAGAAATTATTACATTTTTTGTAAATTTAGAATTCAGCCTTAATCTGCTACATATTTTATTTTCATATAAAAACCTGTTTCAACCAGAGAAATCTTGATACGAATGTAAAAAAGGCTGAATGCCATCCCTTATGTGTAAAAATGTCGATAGCCAATGCGCCCTTGTATGGCTACTGTCTGTCTGCATTCATTGAACTTTCATGGAAGTGTCGTCTGCTGCACTTTTGTATCGATCTGCGAGTCTACTGCGAGTTTGTTAATTTTCGCATACAACTGGTAGTTTACTATTAGCGACAACGGTAGAGATGCTAAATTAATTAAGGGTAAATTTGTCAGTACAAAAGGGTGGTTGTGGTGTTTATAGATATGTAATTAAAACCCACACCAGATCCACTGATGAAAACACTCTAAACTCTTCAACGTATGACGTGTTTATGTCCCAAACATATCCACAAATATAATTTTAGAAATAGTACGTATAAAATTTATTATTTTTAATATTTAAATGTAAAACGACGTTATAATTGTTTAGATACATTTTTTTACAAGAGTTCAAAGTTTTGATTAATTCTTGGATTGATTTGAGATGAGTCTTTTTGAATTCTACCAAGATTGTTGTAATTTTGATTTATTCAAGGCCAAGCTTGGGTAACTCTGGTTAGAGAATTAAAGAATAAACATGGCAATAATCATAAGACATGAGCCAACTCTTGACTCGGAGCTATAGATCCTATAAAATACATGATTTACATATTATTATGATAAATAAGATTTTATACATTTGCGGCGATGTACCTTGCATTCACGACGAAAGTGCACCGCCAGACGCAGTTTAGTATCGATCTGTATAATAATACCTATATTCTTTTCGTAGTGCCAGACGTCGTAAAATGTATTACACCAGTATAGAATTAACTAGCGACCCGTTCCAGCTTCGCATGAGTACAATTTACAAAGTGGTAAATTTATGTTTAAAAGCCCGATTTAGAGTTTGTAGCTTTAATATTGACAGTTTATAACTTCATAACTGCCTCATTAGCCTTGGGGTCCTAAACGCAACTGCTATGCTCCAGGTTCTAGGTTCAATTCTCAGGTCGAGCAAAGTGCTGTTGGGTTTGTCTATGAAATTCTCAGTAGTAGCTTGAAATTTGTCTTTGTACCCGATTAAT
Organism: Saturnia japonica; assembly: GCA_033032175.1. NCBI lineage: Eukaryota > Metazoa > Arthropoda > Insecta > Lepidoptera > Saturniidae > Saturnia > Saturnia japonica. Next base: position 814,792 of record CM065306.1, on the reverse strand, counting down.
CGCAATAGACTCGCCCCCTATTACATGGGACCTAAAACATACCCGGCCAACTGTGGGTGTACACTTCGGGCGGGAAGGCGTAATGGTATGTTATTTAACTTCATAGTTACGAATAGTGCGCTTAGCACACGTCGCGCAAGTTTTCATAGGTTTTATTAGGTAGGATTTCTTTGGTCGCGAATAATTTTGAATTCATGATATCTTCTACGGTATTAATTTAAATGAAAAACTGTAAAGGTCAATCTTAATCTACATTAAATGCGCAAGTTAACTAACAAACTTATCTGGATATGATTAATACTGAATTGGAGAAAATAGCTTTGAAATTAACGTAATATTTTTAATTATTATGTTGAAGATAAAAATAGTTACTGTGAGTCAACGGTAGAGTCGCGGACTCTTCTCTAGGTTTTTTGAATATATACAATTCTTTAGAATATTGTTTTGATGTATTTCATAAGGTTTAGACAGCGTAAGCCATGTAAGCGCCCGAAAAATATTTTTTGACGACTCTATTACAAATAATTGAATTTTCTCTACTATACAAAAACTTAATTAGAGTGTATTGTGTGTATTTAAATAAACCTTCCGTAAATAAATCCCATAAATATGAGTGAGAACCTCATTAAAATTCTTTTAATCAAATATTTAATTAAAATGCCTTTAATTCGTTTAATCAAATATTTAAAGAAGTTGTAAAGAATTGTTGTGTTATTGTCATATTTCTTATAAGCCACAATGTAACACCAGTTTCTGTCTACTCATTTACTGTTTTTTTTTAAATTGTGTTCATAGTTACATAAATTTTATCGAGTTCATTAAGTATATGTTTGCTGAGGTCACACATGTATATTATTAATTAATTTAAAGGGGTTTTAAACTTATGTATAAAAGTACACAATACTTTCTAGGAAGTGATAGAACTTTTAGAAGGTTCGAACTGTTAAAATATCAACCCTATTTTTAGCAACAGTTACTCGTGATACTCATGAGACGTAGTAGTCCAGACCTCAGGAACGGGACCTTGTTTGAATTTTGGTTAAAGGTAACAATAAGCTGCAGGGACCAATTAATAATTTCCAGTATGTTGCATGAATGTTTGCTATATCTTTATTGTTTTAAAAACTGTGAATTTCGCCTTTGTGTTTGTAGGCCTCTGGTGTTGTTATATATACGTATCTTGCAGTGGTCGCCGTTTTTCTTACATTATACGTAGATTAGGATCATTGCATAATTGTTCGAGCTACAAAAATTACATTGATTATTGATTGATAGCCTTTACGTTCAGGCTGTCATAGTTTTTCTTTCCAACTGAGTTCAAAAAAAGAAGGAGGTGTCTCAATTTGAATGTATACTTTTTTAATGAATGTTCAGCCATAACTTCTTTGTTTATGAATCGATTTAGATGATTCTTTTTTGTTAGAAAGAGGATACTTAATGGTGGTCCTTGGCATTGAGCCTTCGAACTCGAAATACACCACGAAACTCTTCAAAAGAATTAAAGTTGTTTTCCTTTTTGCTAAAAATGCCTTCTTAATTATATCTTCCTTCAAATATCTTTGTTTTGTTCAGTAAAAACATTATCGTAGAAAAAGTGTTTAATTATAATAGGTTTTGCAGTTGGACTGTTTCACAATAAAAACGAAAAGAAATTTGTTGAAAGTGTCTAAGTTCGCATCGGTTCTTGAAACTGAGAATTGAGAGTACTGACAAAAACATACTCAAGTAAATTTAACTACTTTTTAAAATTAATACTGTTTTTAGACATTTTTCTGTTAATAATAGTTTCACTAAGGTATTGCTAGGCGAAGGAATTTAGCGAAAATATAAAAATGGAATCCTTTTCCAATATCTTCTGGCAAACTCTAGAAATGACTTAGACGCTATTATAGTTTTGTGGTACACAAGTGGCAATATACAAAGATTTTTAATAAAGTTTTGATTTTCCTCTGTAACGTTATAAGTAGTAGAAGTACAAATAAAAGTAATAATAATTCGTCAACTATTTGTCAATAATCACTATGTACTTATCACTAATTTAGTGATCAACAACACCATACCGTGAAATTCTCTAATAACGATTAATTGTTTAAAAATTATTTCGATTCAGTAACGCCCCTGCCTTAAAACGTCTTTCTGTTTATTAACTGCTTTTAACTACACAGTAACACGAACTCCCTGAAACAGGTTTGGAAACCGAATAAACGTCTCATTGTGTTGAAAACAGTATTCTTTTAGTATTCATTCAATTCGAGTCCACAAGAAACTTGCTAAAAACGAGTTGAGTTATTTATGTATCTTACACTCACTAAAGGCATATGTCAAAGATGTTAACTTTTGGGAAATCACATGGGACTGTTGGGAAATTAGAGAATTACTTTTTAGAGCATGAGAGTTGCGACAGTTTTGTATTTATCATTTTCTGATCGACCTATCTATGAATTCTATGCGTGCGTATATTTTAAACAAAAATTGGATGCTATAAATTTCGTTTTGTGAAGTACCATTACGTAAAGGTATGATATATTAATTTGCAACTTGGCTTTTGAACTTTAAACTTCTCTTACTGACAAAAATATGGAGCTATGAGTTGAATATACCAAACTTTTAATACAATTTCGTATTATTAAATAAGGCGTTTTGAATTCAAATCCATAACGTACGATCTTCTCGTCAATAAGGATGGATATAAGAATAATCGTGTAAGTTTAGACGTTTGTAACTCTTTGTCCACCCTTTAAGTGACCTCTAAGGTTGGTCGTGAACGGAAAGCCAATTAACTCGCGACTCGAAGGTCACAGTACTTTTTACTGTTAGTTTTACAATGTGATTAGAAACTATTTGTTATGTTTAGTTAGTCGATGACATTGAAAGATAATTGACTATGTTTTTCGTGTTATTTTTACTTAGGTACACTAATTTACTACTAAAATGTAGATATGTAGTTTGTGTTGAATATAAATGTATTAAGAAGTAATTATATATGCTTTAGATAAATAATAAAGAGTTACCCACAGATAAAAAAATATGAGACCTTTGCAAATGGTGAACGTGGGAATATAGACACTGGCAGATGCGCAGATCGTGCATTATCCAATAAGAAAAATACTAAAATGAATTTATAGTTTTCGGTCCCGTTAGTACATTACGATTCACGAAATTTTTCTATGGCATTAGTGTTTTGAATTTTTATTGATATTTTACAGAATATGTACAGAAATAATTGTACAGCACTTAAAAGAATAATAAATCAATTAATCGTTAAATGAAAGGGAGTAATTTATTAGTAACTTGTTTGATATTTTAACGTTAAAATACGCAAAAAATATACGTCATCAATAACGTTTGAATTTTTTTTGGTAATTTTTAAAATTTATTTCGTGCATCTGATTATTCACCTACAACTTATCGAGTTTCCTACAAAAGAAATGATGCAGTATAGTTTAATGCAAAAAATAAATGAGATGCAACTATGATTGTCCGTGTAGCCTGTTAAAAGTATGCTTCTTCTGCCTTTAGTTGCGTTTAGAATCATCGACCCATATTCGGATGTATATTCAGACAATTTACCGATGAATAAAAGTAAATGTCTTTGTGTAACATAGTTATTATTTTATCGTTTAGCGTTGTGGTCACAATCTCACCTGATCTTAAGTGACGATGTGGCCCAAGATGGTAGCACGCTAAGCCGAGTAAAAGACTGGCTCTGAAGTACAGCTGCCGGGACACACTTATTGGTGCTTGGCGACTTCTACTTGAGGGTGATAGCTAGCCAGGCGGACATTAGAAAAAGTTCTACCATTGTGCTATGGTTTCATCACGATGTTTTTCTTCATCGACAGCTCAGGCTCATTGCAGAAATTCGAATCCACGTCCTGTACTGTCCTTGCTATTGTAAAATTAAAGATATGGTGGTTCCAAGACTATTAAGTGACCGCTTGACTGGCTACTACTCTCAACTAGATAGGACTGCACTGTATATCAGTATGTTCCGGTACTTACACTTTAGAACCCCCCATTTTAAAAAAGATGGTTATTTCTGGGCCCAGAATGTAATTACTTTGGTTTATAAAATCGAATATATTTTTGTTTTTAAAATCGTACAATATCATTAAAATTCACAATCAACAAAATAAGTAAACTAATAACTTTAAAAGATAATAAACATAACCCTTTTTTAATATTAATCCTACTTCAAAAATAGTTTAATTGAAGTTTATTACATGACTTCACTTTTACGAAATATCATAAATCTCTACTTTTAGATTGAAAAAAATCCGCTCTTTTTCAGTGACTGTTTGATAATGCATTAGCTATTAATTTACACTGTTTTCATATTTTTACATCTCTTTTTTTACCCAGGTCCATGTCTGTATGAAAGAGTATTCGTCTTCTTTGGGCGACCGAGCTTTGTTCGGTATCTTAAAAAAAAGAAAATCACCCATGTAGATAAACTTAGAATGTAAAACATTATCAACATACAAAATTTCATCGATATCGCTGGAGCCGTTTCTGAGAAACCAATTACATATATAAATATATATACAAGAATTGCTCACTTAATAGTATTAGATATACATACACTACTACATACACTACTGTAGGTTAATAAAACGTAATTACTCGGACAGAGTCGCGTGTAAATGTAGATAACGTAGAAAGGTGCATTAGCGACATAATGTAACGAACATAGTCATATAAAGTGTTAAGCAAGCGTGAATGACGCAAGACACGTTGGAGGTCTAAATGTACTGTTAGTAGTGGTTTAAAACAAGCTTTTACCCAGAGTCCGCTTGTGTATAAGTTATAAAATTTTATTATTAAACATACCTTACCACCACGCCTGTATCCCCGTAGGGTTAGGCAGAGGTGTACTAATGTACACCCACAGTTCGCCGAGTATGATTTTAGGTCCCATGTAATAGAGGGCGAGCCTATTGCCATTAATAGGGCACAAAGCTACTGAGAAATACTGAGAATTTCATAGAAAACCTTAATATCACTTTACTCGACCTGGAAATCGAACCCAGGACCTCGAGCATCGGAGTCGCGCCTACGACCTCTAGGCTAATAAAGCAGTTATTGCTGTTAGAAAGAAAAAAACTTCACTTAATTAAATAATAAAAAAAAAAAAATAGTTAATTTATATTACTTTGTTCCGTTTGTACTCGAACTTGACATTAAAATGGCGTTCGCAGTGAGACGAACACATTTGGCTTGGGCTGTTCCCGTAATACAATATGCGCAATTCATTCGCTTTTTAGTCTCCATTAAGTGGTAGAGCCAGCCAGACCACCAGCACTCTACACACCTGCTTACAACTATATTTAGATAATACTCATTGTTTAGGTTCATGAATACTGTAAATGTCAAACGTAACAACAAAAGTAGTAAACAGATCGACAAACGTTCCGTTTTATATATAAGTATGTTGAACGGACAAGTTACTCGGTCGACCGTTCAATGTTTTACTACGGGAAATGTAAAAACTGTTTCCTTGTACATTTGTTTTTTATACATTACATTTTTTAATACTTCGCCCTTTTATGTAATAGGTTTTTTTTAAATTATGATACAGGCTTGCTGTGGTACCGAAAATCAACAATCCAACTCTGTTATATAATGCATTACCATTAGATTTAATAGTTAAACCATTTTTTCTGGCAAAATCTATACAATTAATAAAATTGAAGTGTCTGTTTTTAATGTCAAAATAACAGTTTTTTACTAAATGCATATGAAAGTATATACGATACCTATAACAAAAAGTCAATTTTTATAATTTTTGTCTGTCTGTTTGTTTGTTTCGGGTAATCTCCAAATCGGTTGGATCGGATTTTCACTAATAAATAGCTGATGATATAGGGAGTAACTTAGGCTACTTTTATTTTACAAAAAGAATTAGGGATCCGCACAAATAAAAAAAACTGGTCATGGTGAATCAATTCGGACGCTTAAATGGCTGACTAAACCATAAGAGATATAGCAAATTAATGTACGACATAATCATAGGCATTACAAATACCTACAAAAAAGTCCGGCAGAGTATACATCTATCTTCTAAGGAAAACCCACAATAAGCATTTTTGTCTTTAAAATAGCCGGGAGCGAGGGAGCAAGATTCGCGCGGGCATTCTGTAGGCTACGTGAGCGAAACCACGAGCACAGCTAGTTAAATATAAGTACAAATAAGTAGATAAAACAGGATAAATCAGTGTTATTTGCACGTGATTGTTGTATATTTTAATATAAATAACTCTGTTCGTAGGGACACATACTTGTGTCTTTAATGGGAAGAAATGTTTGTCAGAGAAGGATGGGGCGTTAGGTAAATCAATAACTGTCTCGCTTGCCTTTGAATAGTAATTTCAGCGACGTTGCTTCCGTGTTTATTGTATGATACCGAAGTAGGAAGGCATCCCCGGTTCTATGCCGGGATGACAACCGATAAAAGAAAATATACCTATTTGTAAGTAGGACCCGTCACGTCCACCTTCTCTAGCGGTAACCCAAGCCTAGGTCCGTTCCTCGGTGTGAAACCCTTGGGTCAGGCAACCGCCCGCGCGATACAAGTGACACTGTACGTGCATCACTTAGCTACCTACATACAACACTACACACGTATGAACATACACACGTGCACACCACACAGGTACATAGGTTCTGTGAGGGACCTTTTTTTTCTTTTTTACGCTAGTTAGTTAGCGCTAGTTAGTGTAGAAACATTCCGATTACTGAATACACATACGCACGGTTCCTTCCTTCCTCCCAGGAGGAAGGGAACATGCCTATGTGTATATTTAGTAAGCTCGAATCGTAGGTGTAGGGATTCGATTAGATCGCGACCTATTTGCGAACGCGACGACCGCCCGAGCCGAGGTCCGGCCACTTTGGCACCCTCGTGCGAGTCGTCCACAAAACTTTCGCGGCTGAGTGCCTTCTGCGCTCGCCCCCAAGTCCGGTGAAGCTGTAAAAGCCGCAGCGGCTTTAGGGCCCCTAAGGCTAACAGTGTAGTCAGTTCTAAAAAAAAAAAAAAAAAAAATGTAAGTAGGCAAAAGTTTATATTGAAATAGTTTAAAAATAAATGTTATTTTTAGATACCGCTCGACCGGTTTGTTTAAATAACTTTCTTCGATTTATAGTTTAAAATATTTATTAGCTTTGTAATACATTATGTAGTGGATTCACATGAGGCATACAAGGCAAACTATTTTTGATATGAACCACTATGCCTAATAGTAGAGTCTTAAACGGGTCCTGCAAATTTTCCTGTATTTTCAAATGAATGGAATAGTGATCATAAATTATTATTAGGTAGATCAAACCCTATGTCACTAGCTTACTATTAAGCTACTATTTTAAAAGATGTAAATTCAGTTAATTATTTTTATTTATTACAAGCATAAAACACTATAAATGTGACCTAACAATATCTGAATAATAGGTCACCTTTTTACCTACTAAAACTATTTTTCCATTACATTGTTACAATCTGTGTAAGAGTTTCCATAGTTGGCACATAAAGCGTGTTCCGTGCTACGACCTTGCCACTAATTCAACAAAAAATAAATACGTTTATTATAAACCCCAACGAAATTTGTTCAATTCTGCCAAGAAAAAACGATACGTTAAGTTTAATGCCAAGGTCATTCATGTAACTTGGACTCGCGAGTCGTGGAGTTACCGCATTTATAAAATACGGTATATATAATTAATTTTAGGTTTTTATTAATAATTACTGATGTTAGAAACGAGAAATTGAAACGTTTTTAGTTCTCGGATTTAATAGTGTAGGTTTATCAAAACTCACTAGTGTCTACCGTGGTAGCCAATTAGTCAATAACAGAGGAATATAAGTCCAAAGTAATTTGTATTTAAGAATAACACTAGACAATCAATGAAATCTGGATGCCTTAAAAAATGTATCCGTAGTACCAAGATAATGGTATTATTAGGAAATAATACAGAACTATGAATCTCAAATTGGCAAATTATTTCTTTTAACAAATGTATTTGTTGGTCAAAAGCCATTTTCTTGAACTTAGAGTGGACCATTTTCAACTTGTAATACTACACGTTATCAGGTAATGCTTTTTGTGTATTAGACTCACGAGGGATTAGTCTGCCTACTAAATTAGATAGATTAAATTGTTCCAAATGAGATCATGAACGAAATAATGATTTTGTGAAAGATTCATAATCAACCATTGTCGATCCATTGATCCATATGGGCTTCTACCAATCTACAGTATATCGCCTAATCGGTCTTTCGAAATCAATCGCTTTCAGCTGTCTTTGGTCTTTAGCTGTCTCTACCTAGGCGGCGTACTTATCACTTCGGTTTTGGTGACGATTTGAATTCTGTCTGTGCTTTCTGGCTTCATTACGAAATTTGTCATCTGGAATAACATCGACCTTTTATAGATCGCACTGGTTCGGGGATTTACACATTTAACCTGACGAAGGTTCTCGAATAATATCCAGCCTAGTTGGACCCTCGTGTCGAATTCTTCCTCGAAGTTGTTATAGTCTATAAACTAAATGAATAAATATATATATTAACATCATAATTATAGAGAGCAAGCAGCGTGTCGATAAAAATAATCGATTGACTCCATTTAATAGGAAAAACAAACTGACAATTAGTAACGCTTATGCAACTGTGGTATTGAGTGCGCGTGCGCAGCCGTACGGTCTAGATTGGATATTCTTAGTCGTACTATTGGACTGTTTAAGCTAAGATGAAATGAAAGTTATTGCTTTTAATTTAATGAATATCAAAAAGTTATAATTAACAATAATTGTTTCTCCAGTGGGAGTTCTTTAAATGAATCGTGATTCTATCAAATTAATTGTAGAAAGTTTTAATTCTGATTAGAAAAAAAGAGAGCGACTGTGATATTGATACTAGTTTATGGTTTATTGTCTTGCATTCCGAGGTTGAATCCCTTTTTTATAGACGGACAGTATAGTGACGTTACTGTCCGTGATGGTAAGCGCAGAACAACCCAAAAACAAACGGTGACCACCGAAAGTACTTCTCGGCAAAAGGCTGATCACTAACTGATCCTGAAGGCGATATTCCAAAAGGGAGTCATAGTGAGGTGTGCATGGTGGTTGCGACTTGCAGATCTCTAGAGTTTGTTTGTTTGGTTGAACACCCCAATATCAGGAACTACTGGTTCGAATGGAAAAAATGTTATAGTTTTAGATAGCCCATTTATCGAGGAAGGCTATAGACTATATAATATCACGCTACGACCAATAGGAGCGGAGCATCAATGAAAAATGTTGCAAAAACGGTGGAAATTTATACCTTTTGAGAGCTTCCACTGCGTGCGCTGCGTGAATGGTTGAAGTTACGCAACAATCATGTGTGACGAAATTGTTTCCTTTAAAAAGTTCAAAAAAAAGTCCGCGACAGCTTATGACTATCTTTTAAGGTTTACTCAATATGTATAACCTTTTTTATGGTAATAAAATTTGTTCTAAAATAATGAAATATTTTCGAAGGTGTTTTTATTTACATTATTCATCACAAGTATTTAATTTTGTATAAAATTGCCCTTCTCAGTAATTGATTTACATGAATATCTTGGGAGATATAACAATTTTAAAATAACTCGGCAGCAAAATAATGATCAAGTATCGCGAGCGCATTTTTATTATGCAGAAAAATGTGGGAGGCGGGTGGTACCTATAATACAGTGCCTACGACCCACTCTCTAACTCTTTTTCTCTCTTTCTTATGTGACGCAGACGAAGTTGCGCGAGTCAGCTAGTTACTAAATAGAGGTTCACTTGGTTATCCCGGAATGCTAAATACGTCTAAGCGTCCCACTATGATGGTGGTCGCGATCCAATCGACCCTAGTTTTTTTTATACAACAAAGTGGGCAAACAAGTGTACGACACGTCAAATAGTGAGCGGCTACGGTAGCCTGAAATCTCCAAAGGAATTTCTCTTACCTCTCTTTAAAATTCTCCTTCCCCATGGATCTCTGAAAACCCTACTCAACGCAAGAACACAACGCTAGGTTATTTGGTTATAATTTTCTGTAGGGTGGAGGTATATCCCACCAGTCAGACTGCCCCCAGTAGAGAGATATCTCTAAAAAAAATTGCTCTGTGCCTCTCTAGTTGTCGTGTTTACCACCCAGCAAAGCGTTTAATATTATCTTCGCAATTTTCTGTCGCACTTGCCATTTGCATTGTCTTATTACAATTCCCTATTTACATAGACCTAATTTTTAAATCTTTTGTATATGTACAAAGTACATTGCGCTACTGATTTAGTACAGCTACAGCGCAATGAACACGCGCATATTCTGAAACTGCAATGAACATCCGTTCGTGGCGCGTGACCTTGTGACATCCGAATGAAAAGACGCGAGACGGTAAGATGGACTTCGGTGCGAATGTCTTGGCCTTGAGACAAATACGCGTCGCTTTGAAATACCTAGTTTTATGCGTTGGAAAAGTCTAGAAATCGTTTATTTTAATTAGATTGGCAAATGTTATTAATTATTTAAGGTTTATCGCTTTACGTTATATTTTATAAAAGGTTTTTTTTTATATTGCTTTTATCAATGAATTCTTATTTACACTACAATTTCTATTCCCTCCTGAAAAGTGATAAATTATTACTAAGTAGACAGACTATGATCTTATTTTCAAATTAAGGATGTGCCCTATATTCGTGCCCGCGGATAGTCGAGCGTCGTAGTCGGTCGTATTCGCACCCGTATCCCGTTTTTTGCGAATCTTAAACGGGTTATATAAATTAATTTCCTTTATACAATTTCAAAGGTAGTTATTTTACTGAAATTGCTTTTGTTTGCTTCTAATATAATATAACTTAAATAGGTAATACAAAAATAACGAACTTATACCAAAACAAAAATACTGTGTTGAAGTCTGGTTGTCTCACACCGCTAGGCCAATTCGACGGTGTTCATGATTATGAAAATCAAGGCTTGCATTAATAATCGTGTTTATTATAAATGTACCTATTCTATCTCATTCTCTCGTAAGCTAAATCCTATAGATGTATGTATTTGTCACTTTTTAGTATCGCTTTTTCGTTTCATCACATTTCAAACCACAACAGTACTAAAGAAGTTTTAACTTCTTGAAGACGTATTTGTCATGTGTAAATACACCGAAAAAAAACTGACATACCCTGCGCTGTCTTTTGTCACACTAAACTATAAACAAATCTCGCGTACAGATTATGTATGCCTCATAAGTTCACAAACAAACGAAGTACGAAAGTTGAGGTCTATATTCGCTAATCAAGACAGCAATAATCCTTATCCGCGGATATATATACATTTTTTAAGAATCCGGAACATCACTGCTTCAAGTGTTATAATGGCACATAAGAAACAAAAGAAATTCTCCGAATTATCACTATGTCGCTATTATTTGTTTATAAATGTACAACTGTACTTAGTAGTAAGTATATCCATCTCGTTTACTCTGTATTAGAATTATTTTGGTAAGAGCAGTGACGCAAATTACTCTACGTAATCTACGTAATTACGACATTGTCCCCCGCGATCCGCACTACAGCCGCCATGTCAATCAAAAATATTGATAATGTTTTTGTTGCGAATAACTTTTCCAGTATAATAAATTGTAATGAATTTTGAGTGGTCCTTTAATCATAAATCAATACTAGCTTGCTTCGTAAACGTTATTATACCATTTTTAATAGTAAATAACTCGAAAACAGCGCCCAACTAACCTTTTCCATGAAAACACACTAAGATCTAACAACTTTCATAGTGATCGGTCGGTCAAACGTGTTGTACTCTATCAATCTCATATAAAAAATACTTTTCTTCTTATTTACAAGCTTTTATGTAACATGCCTTGTTACAATGGGTCAAATCTTGCATCTGAATTGTAAAACAATTATCACCAACCCCAACACTGAAATTTTGCATACATGTTTAGTTTGGATAACAATGCATGGTTAGCTAACGTCATGCTAAATTCAATATGGAGAACCAGTTACTTTTATGCACCCCTATGACATATGTATCAAATGAATAGGTTTGCGCAGATGAATACGAAAAAGAATTTTTTAACATTTTATAAATCTGTAACATTGTTCACACAAATGTTTTCTCAAGAGATACATAATATTATAATAAGTAAATGTACCTACATCGCGTTATAATAACTCAAAGATTTTCACTTTCACGATTATAAGTCAGAGTTATTACCAAACGAATAATTAATCAAACTCTCATCATATTTCTGTGAACTCTTGCGTAACGGTTCATGGTGTGGTATGCCACATAATTCCCCTTTGTCTATCAGCGGATGGGCAGAGAAACTTGAGCCTATATTTAGTAATTTTTCTTACATTATTGGAAGCTATAAAAATTATAAGATTCCATAATAAAAGCACCACCGCTGCACCTTTAATCATTCCTATAGTAGCAAATACCGCGCCACTTTATTCCTATAAGTATGTGTAGTTCGCTCATACTAACCGTTCTAACTCATTTTAGGTGTAGCAATTTTTGACTGGCTTCAAATGCAACTACGGTTATGTTTAAGGTTCCCTATAGGTCTATATACTCAGATTCACTGAATGTTGATTTTTAACAGTTTAATCACAAGGTCATGTTAAAGTGGTAGACAAAGATAAAGCATGTTAAGCTTAAAATGAAAGCTGACTCTTTATTGAAGCTGCCGGACAACACCGACAAGTGTTTGAGAACGAATTTCACATGTATTTTTTATAGAACTTACTATGCTATTATCCATAAGGGCTCCGGAGCCTCAGACTACTTTTACAGCTTTTTTACACTGAAAATACTCATTACCATCATACTATAGTTTCATCACGATGCATTCCTTTACCGAAAACTCAGGCTCACGTTACGTGCGTCGAATAGCTGAGTCACCAATGCATCAAATGATCTACATTAAATCATATTTATGATTATTTTATTATCCTAAAAAAAATGATCTGATATTTGAATATTGATATAATTCCATATATATTGATAGTTACAATAGTCAGGGTTATACACAATGCACATAGAGGCAAGTGCATTGTGCAATGTCAGTCGGCAGATGTACCCATTGCAGGTGCGGCACGGCGTCACATATCCCATGCATCGACGAGTCTTATCATTATCAGCATTATTGGAATTGTCTCTCGTCGACTGCGGCCAGTTTTGGACCGTTATTTTATACAGTGTAATTGGAAAACGTTTTGCAATACCCTTCCATTAATAACTAAACAACTACAAAATTGTAATTTGTCACTGGTATTATTTTATATCCTAGTACCAAGTACTATTTAGATGATTCTGTTTTTGTTATTTACACTTTATGCTTCTCAAGTGATAAGTAGCTAAAATATATTTAGCATCTTATTAGATAAAATCTATTAAAGATTATTAATTCTTGGCACGGGTCCCGCGTACCACTTGGTACGCAATCATAACTACATACAGAGAGTAGTGACTCTCTGTATCACTTTTAATTGGAAATAGTAGTTCTACTACGTTATGTAGTGACGCCTCTTCCCACGGATTAAGTAACCAGTGAAATATATATTATGTATATAAAATAAATGAAAAGAAATTTCTACATTTACCTGATACACAGAAGTAACGCTGAGTTTTGATTGGGTCCATCTAAATGACGCGAAACGATGTACAATAATTACTGAATTACCACCGATGCTACCGTAAATTATCTTAGATTAATGATTAATTATCGCTGATTTAACATTTTCTGACATCGAACAACAAAGGTAAAGACACTTAAAAATATATATCATATTATGCTTATGTGATTCGCAAACATCGCTCTGTGCATCCATTAGCTCCGTGGGTGTTACTGATACTACTTTTAAAGATTTTTAGAAACTAGAGAAACGGTTCTGCATTCGTCTCTACAGATGTCTCGTCTGCGGAGAAAGCAGCATATTGACCTCGATGCCGATCCTTTTAGGTCATGCAATGTGTCACTACGCAAACGTACGCATGTCTCGCATGCATAAGCTAATGTTATTTTCTGCATGTGTGCAAATTTATTGTCAAGTAATCGTAGGTGTTAACATGATAAACCTAGAAAGAGGCCCTAGCTCTTAAGTTCAGCGGAAGACTCCCATAGGTGTCTGACGAAAGACTTTCAACTTGGGGGTTGTAGTCAATCAGGCGAGCAATAGAAAAGATGTGGTTTTACTACGATGTTTACCTTTACCCTCAAACGGTAGTTACTAATTGAAATTAGTAAATGTACGTTAATTTAGTTTAATTTGTTGTTACATGTCGTGGCTACAAATTGCGGGCATATGATAAATATTCCAATGATCTTAATTATTCATGTCACACAGCTTGTAATATTTGCATGTAGATACAATTAATGGTTTAGTGTTAGCGTTAGCAAGCATTACGTCCATTGATGGGACTTCAGATTCTGCAATGATCCTGAGCTTACGGTAAAAGAAAATAACGTCATCCACTTTAGTTTGATGGAAGGATTCGTCTGGTTGGCTATCATCCTCAATTTGAAAATCTGTCGTTGTGTCGATCCAAATCGGAGCTAGTTCCATTTTTAAGCTCAGTGTGCTGCTATTCTCTACTACATCGTCCCTTATGGTTATGTTATCATCAATGGAGATTATAGCCATACGTTGACTTAATTAAAGTCAATACTTAATCATGAGTTAAAGTTAAAAACGCAAACTTAACAAACGGCTTCCGTAATAAAAACGCCATAAAATTTTACGCAATCAAGTCCCGGTGTCGCCATCGCTTTGTTGTCAGCACATACCTCTACGACAGCCTCATTAACTATAATTATGACAGTTTGTAAATGGCGTTGTTCGAAAGTGTCCGCTGTTGATGCATCGTTGACGTGATTCCATAAGAGATCACTGTTTGATATGGGCTCCAAGAAAAAATGAAAGGACTCAAGAAATTCATTCATTGTCATTCCACGCGAAACTGGAATTAATGAAGCATGGCAAGTATATGTAAATACTTAGAGATTATTATAGCAAGGCCATATGTGAGCGTGATGATGGTAGCAGTCGATAAATCTGCCACCGGTCGTTGTTATTTTAAGACAGTAGGTACTCACCGTATGGTGAAATACCATCATTTTATTGAGCTCAAAAAAGTGAAAAGAAAAAAATTGGTCATTAGAAAGTTTTCCGTGAGTAAGTCCAAACCAAAATACAGGCTTAGAGGTGTCTGTAGCTAATCGATAAATGATTGGTCCACGCAAGGAATACGATTCGTGTAAACGCAAAATAGAGGTAAATCTAAAAATAATTGCTATTATGCCTACACTCAAGATAGTTCCTGACATTAAACAGAACAGAATGAAAAGCAGCAATTGGCTAGAGATGAGAAATTAGCGGTAGCACAAACACCTCGGTTAAAAGTCTACATGTATATACAGTGGTAGATCTACATACGCGAGTGTTGGAATCAAACAATATATCCTGTAATAATGATTTCTCACCGCACGTGTGGTGCTCACTATGCATTTTTAAATTCTATTTAAGTTACCTGCTATTATTTAGCGATAATCTTTTCAGATGTTAAGTGAGGATGAAGGGTTATGATAACACGTTACGTCTAAAGCTTGGACTTATCTACTATCTTCAAACAAATTTTCTCGCTTAACATTATAAATATAGCAACAGACTGTAAAATCACGTTTCAATTCTATCACGAGTCTTCAAGCGAAGACGCCAACAAAAGTTATATTGTTTATAAAAGTTGAAACAACCGAAAACTTAAGCTGTCAAAGCTCTCGCAAGACGGTGACAGTGAAGAGTTTTGACATAACCGAACTTCGAAATAGAGAGTTATTTACGTCCGGCAGTCACGTTCGCGGACAAAAAATGTTTTGTCGGTCATCGGGGAAACAACTATACCATTTGTCTCACAGTGACGAGACTGTGCGTTAAAGAGCTACGCTCGCTCTGAACGGATCTGATGCATTAATTTTAGTTCATCAAAGTATGTCAGTTGTTATAAAATTAAGTATTCTTATAAGTATTTTGGTTAATT
Organism: Saturnia japonica; assembly: GCA_033032175.1. Classification (NCBI taxonomy): domain Eukaryota; kingdom Metazoa; phylum Arthropoda; class Insecta; order Lepidoptera; family Saturniidae; genus Saturnia; species Saturnia japonica. The sequence continues at coordinate 798,735 of CM065306.1, read as the reverse complement.
TTAAATTTATTAAGTTAATCTCTTAATTTAAGTATTAATTATAGTAACTGTAATAAGGTTTTTGTTATTCGGACAGCCAGTGGTCGAATAAATAGGATTTCAAGAACAAAACAATATATGATATTGCTCATACACATTTAACATATTATGAAAATAATAATTAAAGAAAAATTGCGCGTGCAGCACTGTATACGGATATAAGTAAAAGTACTTAAAAGGGAGACGCGGATAGCCTAAACTGTATATTAGAGAATATACAATGTATAACTGTTTTCTGCTCTCTACGTTATATCGTTCTTCTCTCTCGTGTAATGAAATGTGCCTAAGCGTGAAGCGTCTTCCCAATTATCGAATTGCCACCTAAGAAGTTCCATTTCAATAACAAGATGATATTTTATATAACAAAAATAATTCTAGCTGCATTATAAGAAATATACGATTTATTACAATACAATTCTTAACAAAAAAGCAATGATTTTGAAGAGTTCCAATGCCAATGAAATTAAAATGGGACTACACTTAAAGTATTCCCTATCCAACAAAAAAACGACCATCCAAATTGGTTCATAAACAAAGAAGTTATGACTGAACATAACATACATAAAAAATATACATGCGAATTGATTAACCTCCGTCTTTTTTTGAAGTCGGTTAAAAAAATGAAACTGGAATTGAAAATACTAACAATGTTTACATGATTTTACATAGTATAGCATGGTCTGCGTAAGACGCCGCCTAAAGGATTAGGCACGGTCGCCATTACGCTTTTTTAAATTATGTAACTGTCATTTTTTTAGAAGGGCTTTGTTTGTGTAATGGATAATGTTTTTGTTGGTACAGTTTTATCGAAATGATTTACAGTTAGATATTCAAAGGTTCATCGAAACGAACGGTGAATTTGTTGTCGAAATAGGCATATCGAATGAATTGTAATTATTTTCCGAGCCCTTTTATACATATATTATTCTATTATTACTCTGTTTATTTTTGTAATAAAAAGATTTGGAGTATAATAAATTATGCAGAACAAATAACAAGGTGATTAATCCAGTCTGTAGCTTGGATATGTCAGCAGAAAGGAAGGAAGAGGAATGCAGTAGAAACTTGGTTTTTACCGCTCCGTATGTCAATTCCCACATCTATACTAATATTATAAATCTGAAGAGTTTGTTTATTTGGTTGAACACGCTAATCTCAGGAACTACTGGTTCGAATGGAAAAAATGTTTCCAGTGTTGGATAACCCATTTATCGAGGAAGGCTATAGGCTATATAACATCACGCTATGATCAATAGGAGCGAAGCATCAATGAAAAATGTTGGAAAAACGGGCAAATTTTATATCTTTTCAGAGCTTCCATTGCGTTCGCTGCATAAATGGTTAACGTTACACAACAATCGTAATGGAATTGTGTTTGTTAAAAAGTTCTAAAAAAAGTCCGCGATAGCACATGTCTATCTTTGAAGGTTTACTCAATAAAACCTTTTTTATGGTAATAATTTTTTTTCTAAAATAATTAATTATATGCGAAGGTGTTTTTATATACATGGTATTATGGAACAAATGGAACTTATAGAAATAAATACGTTATTCATCACAAGTATTTAATTTGGAACAAAATTGCCCTTTACAGTAATTGATTTAAATGAATATCTTAGGAGATATCATAGTTTTAAAATAACTCGGCAGGAAAATAATGATCGAGTACTGCGAGCGCATTTTTATTATGCAAAATAATATGGTAGGCGGGTGGCACCTAATAATCCAATGCCTACGGCCCACTTTCTCTAACCCTTTCTCTCTCTCTCACACACACACTTACATGAGGAAGACGAAGTTGCGCGGGTCAGCTAGTTACTAATAAAAAGATACAAATAGAGTTATAATTAATACGGTCTGATTATATAGAAAAGATTATTGATCACGCAGTACGAATTACGGACTATAAATCACGGACTTTTTTCGACTAAACTACACTGTTAGCTTAGCCTTAAGGGCCCTGAAGGCTCGGAAGGCTTTTACAGTTTCACCGGGCTTGCGGGCGAGCGCTTAAGTGTCTTATAGGCCTGTTGTCGCCGGCTTATATAAAGCTCGGGATCACAAAAGACACCTGTCACAATCGCGTCCCGTCAATAGTGCAGGTCATTAGTACAGTTTCATTTCTAACAATAGCTAATCAGAAAGAGAGCGTCACCAACGTAATTATAAAAAGTATGCCTTGTTGGTTCTACCACGTGGAACGTATTGGTAGTGAAAGAGTGAGAAAAAGATGTATGGTTCTGATCTTTCAAGTAAAAACACTGGTACATTCGGCCAGAGTCAAATGAAACAAAAAATAAGTAATTCAATCTACGTTCCGGGGAATCACTTATTACTGTCAAAATACTACCACTGGTTCTGTTTTTGAAATAAGCTGGCAATAATATCAATAAATGGATGTTCAGCCATAACTTCTTTGTTTATAAACCGATTTGTATGATTATTTTTTGTTGGATAGAAGATATCTCAGGGGTGGTCTCACTTTAATTTCATTGGCATTGGACCTTCAACTTCGAAGATACACCAGAAAACTCTTCAAAATCATGTAAGCGGGTTTTCTTTTTTTGTTAAGAATTATTTTGTTATACATAAGTTACGTATTTATAGCGGCTAAATCGCAGTTTTTCTATTCAACATCCGCAAAATGACTGCACTTCGTCTGACTGTTAATAAAGTGCAGCTCGAGGACAGTGCTGCCGAAAATCACTAAGTACATAGTTTCAGTTGACGGTGGCTGCAATGCCTCATGAGATTATTCAACACCTTCAACATCCGAATATTCGAGAATTATCCATCTCTGTGACGTCATAAACGCTATACAGGCGTTCTTGGCTGAAATTAATCAATAATATTGTGTCACTGTTATAAATAAAAAAAGGTCTGTTGAAATCGTTGACCTTTAAAGGATGTAAAATTTTCCTGTACAGTTAGATACAGAACAGGTTTTCATAATTGATATGTCACTGCACAAAACAAAATATTTGTCTGTTATTACGAAACGGAAATTTTCGGAACTATTTAGCGTTATATTTGGGACTTTCGCCGATTCACTGCTGGCAACATTGTCAACTATCCCCAAGGAATCAAATTGACGAACCCTCGTAAGTCGTAATATTAATAAAAGTAGCAACGTGACCTATTTAGGTACCTATAGTATCTACACTTATATGTATATATTTATATAAAACAGGATTTTAATAATGATTAATTGCTTAATTGATATTTAGAGGTCGTTTAAAGGAAATAAAGTTGCGCTCTGATAATTTTAGACATTACAATATGTATTATGTAAGCTGAAAATCAAACTGGTTATTAAAAATATAGTTTACTATCGAAATACGAGAAATATTGAGCGAATACCCACGTCGCGGAACTAAAAGTTCGATACCACATTAAGTGTTACAATATAAATGATATAAATTATATTGTACTGTTATTTTATTGGCTGGATAATGTACCTACATCTAGTTATCTGATAATTTACTTTTTTTTCTAATCTGTTAGGACGGCACCAATGTTTATAAAATTGAACTAAACGTACATTGAGATCAAATGTGGGTAATTTGAGAATTCAGTTTAAAAATTCCATTAACACTAAATAACTAGCATTTCTGTTGACACTTGACAGAAGTTAAACCACGTACCTACTGCATGTAAGGTCATGTCATACATAAGTAATGTAAGTTACAATAATTTGACACTGAGCCATGATATGGATTAAAAAAAGAAGTTAAAAAAGTTTGTTAGCAGAGCGTGGTTTCGATCCACGGACCTCTGGGTTATGGGCCCAGCACGCTTCCACTGCGCCACTCTGCTCGTTGATTGTGTGACGAAAATATATATCACTTATTAAACATACAGAAAAAAATTTAATTGAAAATTTAGTGTGATTTATCGAGCGTAATAGTATTATTTAGAGACATACTTTAAAAAAAAACTTTTATAGGTTTAACGTTTGGTCACAATTTCGCAAGATGTTAAAGGACGATCAAAATCTTTATTCAGTTTAAGGCTCTTTAGAACTTCATAACACTATTACCGGTTCGGGAAACATCCCAGTCATCGAGAAGAACCGGCAAGAAACTCGATCCGTTTTTTTTTTATTAATTGAATAATTATTTTATTTTAGTGGATGTACAGGGAGAATGTCATTTCCAGACATCACTATCATTTATGTAATAATTCACTATATATATAATAATCTTTTGACAGAAAAACCTGCTTGGCAAGTTTTGCACGTGTTTTCCGGAAAATCGTTACCGTACTCAGGAATCTTATTATAGCACGTAACATTATTAGGAATATTGCCAAAGAGGGTAACATGCTGCCTAGAATCACTGGCTCTCAAGTGCAACTGCAGTTTACAACTTGAGGATGTTAGGGTAGTTAGAAAATGCCCTGCCGATATACTCTACAAGTTCTGGAGATCTGTGACTGTAACATTTACTTAAGTAAAAATTATCTATATTAATAAATCTATCATTCTAGATGTACATTTAACTTTTTTCCAAATGTCCTGATAATTTAGAGATTTATAAAGGAAACTGATTACGGTTATGAAATGAATAATTTTTTATGTGTCTGCTTATGTATACCCGGATTTAACGGAATAACGTCTTGTACCGATACAACTACCGGTACCGGTTTGAACTATATTAAATCTTAACAGAAGTATTAAAAAGATTACACGGAATGTTTGCCGTTCCTTTATTGCTGGGCTATATGAATAACCAAAAATATCAGTAAAATAAAGTTACGAGAAGAAATAAACTACCTACTGCATAATAAAATCATGCGGGACCAGAAGACACCGCTAGTGACGTTATAGGTGTACACAACTTTCGTAAAGTAATAAATTTCATTGTAAACAAATTCTAACCTAACCAAACCTAACCTGCGTATAGAGGTTATATGGCTAATGCGTTTACAATGATATAAGTTGCATACAAATAAATAGCTGAACCTTGAATTAGCTGCCGACAGGGCTGATATGGTCATTTATCAGCTATTTATCACATGACTATATGAGTATGTGATTTTTTTGTAATTTTAGGAGCAATAACCATAATTGCATATCATTTTTTTCCGTAGGTTTTCTTTTCTAAAAACTGTTTCTTATATATAAAATAAATATAATTATTTCCTTCCAAATGACAGATGGTTCGCGACGAGGAAGGCCGAATTCCGGTTTTGTTCATTTTTTTCCGTGTGTGGGCGTCGAGAGGAATATTTTGGGTGTTCTATTCTGAGAGACAACACGGAAGCGCGTTTTGGCGATATTCTGAATTTGATCTTTCGAGATAATGTATTCAAGCCCAAACTTCAAGGCATGTAATTAAAAAGCGTGACCACATTTTGATTACGATGACTATCCTGGAACGTTTTTTTTAATTCGCTTTTTTCTTCTAAATAACATATTTATCTCTATTACACTAACTGGGTTCATGATATCGACATAATAAGTATGGAGAATTAATATCATAAGCTGGTGGTCTTATGTCGAGTGGCTACGCTTTGGCGCGGAAACCATTAATCCAGTTAAAGTAGTACCTAACATATTATTTGAGTAGGTATAGTACAAGAGCTGAGGTGAACTGGCATGGCCGCAAGGAGGTTAGTTCGTTCGTTTATCCTGTTATATGAATTATAAAAAAATTATTATATATCCAAATATAAATTTAAACTATGCAAATTTTTGAAAACCTTTGTTTTATAACATGTATTTATTTCTACTGAGTTTAATTTCGATCGATCGTGCGTGAATACAATTCACTTGTCATTTGTTTTAATCGTGTTCGGCGGTTAGAGAAAACTTAGTGTAATGTATTCAAATAGGGAGATTTAAGTGTCAACTTGGATGATAAAACGTGGAAGTGAGCAATAGGTAAGATACTAACGTGTATGGAAATAGAAGCGAACGCTAAAGACACATTTCAATTGAATGTTAGTTGTTGTATTAGTATAATACTAGCGGTCGCTCAATGATCGAAATTCGACCAGCGACTTTTTAATCATAGACTATTTCCTGTTTGACATTTGCATTATGAACCTAAACAATGAATATTATATCACTGCTGTCACTTTTCATTGAATAACAATTTCAAAATATTTTGGGGGTCTAAGTTCAGTGGCACTGGTCTGTTTAGGATTCGCAGTATTAATTTATTTTATTTAATATATTAGTAACAGATATTATAGATAAATTTTAGCTTTCGGCAATCCTTCTCCATATAAACTTTAACCATGCCAAATCTCACAGACTTCCGTGAAGTGAGAGGAGGTGAAAAGGTGTCCGAAGTTTTCTTCTCACGTATTAATATAATGATTATAATGTAATAATATCGTATGAATGAGACAGTATGTTTGTCCATCAATTACGCTTAAAAGGCTGAAAGGATTCCAATGAAGTTTTGCATAGAAGTCTATGAATGGTATGTCTTAGAGTAGGACATACATAAATATGATACATTTTATAAAGATGTAAAAAAAAATTAAACTTTTATTTAAAATTCTTTTAAATTAACAATTTCAAGTAAATCTAGATTATTCTAAAAATATTTTGTTGTAAGTTGGTGGTATACTAATACGTTTATGTTAAATGATTCATACATAATACATTGTTATTGTCGTTTACGCAAGTGTTCATGAATTTCTAAAGAAAAAATATTTTTCAGTAAGTATTTGTAAGTGAAACTCTACAATTGTTGATATTTTATACGTTTATAATATATTTTTAAACTAAAAATGATCTCGATAACTTGTTACACTAATGGAATGTTGATCTGTTATCGGTCGGTTTGTTTACGATAACATAATAATAACGAAAATATAATTATCATAAGTTAATTAATTTAATTAAAAGCCATTAGATGACGGTAAATGAAAATGACTTCGGAAAAACTGGGTGATCTGAAATTTTATTAGGTGCATAATCACCGTCTAGCGGGCAAAATATAAAATTATACAATAATCTAAGTTGAAAATCACGTACCTACCTATGCGTCACGGGTTATAACGATAAATTTTAATTAAACTTTTACTTGTTCTCTTCATGAGATATATTCACAATTAGTAATATTTATTGGTTAATATTATTTTTAGCTTTTGGTAATTTCACCTTATTGTACGATTACTTATGAACTTATCTTAGATTGTGCAAAAAATTAATGATCGTTGTCGCAGTTAGAATCTATCGAGGTATAATATAATATTTAGAGTTCATGAGTAGTAGATTTTTGATTTCACATAATATGCGTTTATCAGAACTTGATGTTAAAAAACACTTACTAATAAATAAATAAAAATTTTTGTGACGTAAAATTTAAACCCAACTTCTAGTTTGAAAGCTTGGCAAAGAATGTTTACTGTAAGTAATTCTAAAATTAATCTTCGACACCTTTTGGCGACAGCGGTTTAATTTATAAGAAGTAGGGTTATTAGTTTTCTAGTGTTATTGTTCCATTAACTGTTTCATAACCTAGTATGAGTCGGACTCTTTCTTGAGATGGTTATTTATAGAAGTATATTTTTATATAGATGTGTACTTGCTAGCTAATATATTTTTATTCTTTCTGGTTATTTTTTTTATATACTAAAGTGGCGTTCGTAATTCGATGAGGTAAAAACATGGTATATATGGCAATTTTTTTATCCAAAAAAATCGTTAACAAAATTGATTTTCTTACTTTTTTACAATATCACTGGGTAAATGAGAAGATATCTGTATTTGTGAAACAAATGACCCAATTTACATTATACAGTGAACACTTCTTGCCGAGAATTACATAAATGTATTACTCGATATAAATAGTATCTAACGCATAAACATGAACTGACCTGCTTCTAAACTCGAGGTGTTAATTTTTGCGCCCTCGACATATTATCGGATAGTAGGCAGGTGTAACGTGTAACATATTAGATGGTTGCCGCGAAATCTATCGACTCTTATTATTAAGGGGTCGTGATGACAATAATATCCAACTTTTTGTTTTGAATGTTTGAGATTAAAACCAGTAATATCCCGGGATCAACTATTTCTTGAAATTACATTTATTTTGGCACCTGTAGTAAAGGGTAAAAGTGCGACATACTGATGTTAGCCATCAATGTTAATAATATAAATTAATTTTTTTGTATTACAAGCTTCCACATGCTCATCGAAGAAATATATAAGTACATACACACACACATCTAAAATGAAAATACATACTTCTATCAGTTATAGGGTTTCTTCGTAGAATACAATTACTGAATTTGAGACTGTTGAGAATTTATTAAATTAATTGTTTTTTTTTTAATTATTATTTTGTGAAACAAGACAACTGATTGAAAGCAGAGGTTTTGAAGGCCACTGCACCGTATAGAAAAATAGAACATATCATAATCAAATCACTTGATTTGTAACTTATAATTAATAACGTTTTGGCTGCTTTTTCTTGTAAGTTCATTACTAACTGAGTCAGCTGAATCAGATAGCCACGCATCTTCTGTAGTATTTTTGAATTTTCTGTCAGCTAATTTTAACTCGATCAAACGTCCTTGACGATCGAAATTTTAATTTCTTGTACATATAATTAAATGTAAACTGCATTTTCTACTGAAGTGATAAAAACGGCAAAAACTTATTAGGTTTTTTTTGTGCAAAGCGGCTTTTTGTGATTGAATCCGTATTTCGTCACGGCATCTAGTCGTTGCGTCGCGTCGGTACTTATGATTACGGTCGTGTTGGTCGCACTCGGCCACACGCTGGTACCGTAGTCGAACTGTTATAACTGTAGCTTCCATACGGTTTTAATTATTCAACTTTATTTAAAAATTGAATAAATAGTGAAAAAGCTATCATCAAGAGGTTGATTTCACTTGTACTAATTCCTGCTTATTCCATACCAAACTTGACAGTGTAAAGGTGTATATATACTCTTGATTACCTACGTACTTAGTACAAAGCTGGATCATAAATTCTAGGACTGCGTAAACACTATCTGTAGAGAATATTATAAATTAATATTGCAGTTTTCTTCTCTAGATTTTTCTTGGGTTGGGCGTTTTCAAGGTGAAATTATTTTTTTATTCAACTTTCATAGCCTAGGTGAAACGTGATTACGTGAGATCATACATAACTATTATACTATAAACTTCTGCAATAAGTATATATGAAACTTACTTAAAGTTATTTAGTTGTATCGGTACGCGTGAACTCCGCATTTTGTGTTATCACATTGGTATAAAAATACATTTTATCATTATCTTTCGCGGCTGGAACAATGATCGCTGTGTAATTCGTTGGCAGACTGGTTAGATCGCGTGACGCGGTGTTAATACCGCGTGCCTATTCTCTAAACATGTTACATTTTGCAACGCTTTCTTTGATTTAATTTATCTTATAAACTTAAATGCTACATAATTGGTCTTTATTCATGATTATGGGATGAACCAGTATTACCGACATTGCCACGGTCGTAGCTCAAAGGATATGGGTAAGGCCACTTATATCACAGGAATGGTGGCAGATGAGTTAACGTGGAACTAAAGTCGAGAATCAGAACTGAGTATCTTGGGTAGGCTGCCGATGAGATGGACTGACGATCTGGTTAAGGTAGCAGGGAGAAGTTACATGAGTACAATGGCATACAATGAATAAGGTATATACTAAACTTTGGGTTCAAAATGGCTGAAGAAGAAAATCAATTAATACAATTAACAGAATTGTAATGTCAAAATAACAGTTTTTATTAAATGCATTCATATGCATTAACCATAAACCATAAGAGATATACCAAATTAATATACTAAATAATTATAGACATTAAAAAGACCTATAAAAAGTCAGCGAGAGTAAACGTATATCTTCTAAAGGAACACCCACAATAATCATTTTTGTCTTTAAAGTAACCGGAAACGGGGAGCAAGGTTCTCGCGGGCATTCTGTAGTACACGTGAGCGAAGCCGCGGGCACAGCTAGTTACTATAATAATTATAGGCTTCATGGCATCATAGCATATGTCGTACTGATGCTGAAATGGCGGAGATTTTATTCCAGCACGTGATGTACCTATTGCTGTTTGATTATACATAATTATTAGGTCCTGTCATCTGGCAATTTGAATAGCACATTTATTTATAACAGATTACTGATAACATTAGTTAATATGTTGATGAGATTAGTATATTTGCTACAGTCGACAACGATTAACATATTAAATTGTAACACTAAAATAAGACTGTTTGAGATAACATGATTTGTAATAGTCCTGTATACGAGAATTTCAATAGAATATTTATTTATTTAACAGATTATTATAACATGAAATATTCTTTTCTATTATATCCACTAACTTCGATATTTGTCGAATGCGATACAAAGTCGAGACAACGTGAATATGTGCGAACAAATCGCGTGCGTGTTTCGACTTTGATAAGTTCAGCTGTAAAACTATTTAAACAGTTTAAAACCATTAAACTGATTTTACATACACATTAAATGAGAATGTGATACATCTAATGATTTTCGTAAATTATCTCTTTTGTTTTACATTTATTTTATCTGCATATCTCAAGATAGAACTACTTTTCTTTTTTATTATAGTATTGCAGTGCAATCGTACCAACTAGACGGACACCATATACATGGTTAAATACTTTACACGGTCTAACAGTGAATGCCGATGAAGAATTCATCTCACTCGACATTTGTAATAAATATATGTACTTAGAGAATATCAGATGTCAATGCTATTAGTTTGCTGAAACAGACAACGAATTAAAAATAAATAGTATACTAAATGTATATTTAGCAACCACCTGTGTGGTTTAATGAGATAACTCAAAAGAACTTAACAAAATTTAATAAATAAAATAACAGTATTGAGTAAGAACATGACAATGTTATTTTCTAACGGCCGATTTCAATAACATATCTGAGTTTACTCTACCCCGATTAGTACATATTTGTAATAAGCACTATCTTTAACTTAAGACAGATATCGGCTTCCCTCTTATCTATTCAAGCTATAGGATATGGATATATGTATATTATGTAGATACGAAAAACTATCTATTGATAGGTTATTGAAAAAAAGTAAAAACAAAAGGTTATATTTGTCTATCTTTAGTAACTGAAACAACGGATAGATGGGTTATTGAAAACGGCCGTAAGATGAAGTCTTCTCTTTATTGCTATGTTTACTTTACTGCCGAAGAGCTTGTGTCACAAGAGGATGTCACCTATATTATATAGGTAATTCCGGAAATTATTCAATAAATTTCAGTACAAAAATTATAAATGTAAAAACATGAAGCGAAACGTATACATTAGAACTAAACACGAGAATTGTTGAAAAGAGAAATTAAATCGCGAAATAAATACTGAAGTAGGCAATTAAACATACGTCTTTAATTGTACTTGCATTCCTTTAGACTCATAGCACTTCATATTTCCTATTCGTATTGGAATAAATTAATATGTTTTAGAGTAGACCGTTTATTATTGTTCATACAATCAATTACTAATACAACAATTGTGTAATTACAGAAGGAGTCGAGGACGGACGTGCAGTTCCACCTGGCCGCGCTGAGAGGCGACTGCGACCGGCTGCGACAGCTCCTCGACACAGGGAAGGTCCACATCGACTCTAGGGATAGAGTTAGTACATTTTCTGATTATTAAAACCTAAAGATATATCCGTATTACTCATGGTAACAAAAAAGGAACCGAGAGATCACATCAATCACATGATGCCTATATTTTTAGTACTTTAATGCCAGTTTCAAAACGGTTCCGCGATTAGTGGAAAGTAGAAACGTAACTATATGAATTAATTTTATATTAGTACAGAAAATGAAACGTTTGATTGAATTTGAAAAACTCGTCGCTGAACCTTCTAACCAGGAAGATGATTGTCGATGGACGCCGTTGGTATTGGATTTCTATAATACATATTTACTTAAGAGAAATAATAATCTTATAAGCTTTTCATATGACCTATCAAGTAAATAATAGTAGTATTACAAATTAATCTTATACTTACTAAATTATTTTAATACTATAGTAAAAATAGTATCGCCACAATTTCGCAATTTTATTATCATAATACGAGAGATTTTCATTTCATACGAAAAATAGCATGCATAAACATGTTCTTAGCCTAGTGTAGATGCTATGTCCGTTATTTAATATTGTCATTTCTTACAGCTTTTATAAATCACCCTATGATGATTTTGAAATCAAATTTAAAGTTAACATTTTTGATAGTGCTTCGTTTGTACCATTTTAATTTTTGTTTATTCTTAAAAATGTAACAGCGTTTTTAAAATATGACCCGCATGTTTTTTTTTTTTAACTTACTACACTGTTAGCCTTGGGGGCCCTATCCAAAAACAGAACCGCTGCGGCTTTTACAGCTTCACCGGACTTGGGGGCGAGCGCTTAGGGCACTCAGCCGCGAAAGTTCAGAGTGGCTGAACCTTGGCTCGGGCGGTCGTCACGCATGAGAATAGGTCGCGATCTGGCTAATTCCCTACTCCTACGAATTCGAGCTACATAACATATACTCATATGCATGTTCCCCTCCTCCTAGAAGGAAGGAGGGAAACATGCGTATGTGTATTTAGTGATCGGAATGGTTTTTCTATACTAACTAGCGCATGACTATCTAGCGCAAAAAAAGAAAAAAAAGGTCCCTTACAGAACCCATGTAGCTGTGTGGTGTTTACGTGTGTAATGTTGTATGTGGGTAGCTAAGTGTTTCACGTATACTGTCACTTGTATCGCGCGGGCGGCTGCCTGACCCAAGGGCTTCACACCGAGGAACGGACCTAGGCTTGGGTTGCCACTAGAGAGGGTGGACGTGACGGGTGTGCGGGAGCGAAGTTGACCGCCCGTCCTCTGCGGAGAGAACGATGGTTACGCGGGCGTGGGCGCTGGCACCCTCTGTTTGAAGAGACGTGGAATAAAACGCGTTTGCTGTTTCGATTTGGTCGAGCGGGTCAGTGAATATGTTACGCGGCCGGCGTTCACGCCGGCAGGCATTGGGAACCGGTACATAGGTAGCTGCCGATTTGATTAATGGATTCGCGTGATTCGACGCGGTGTCGAAGTAGGAGCGAGAAAGGTGTTTGGCGTAGACATCTATCGAAGGAAGGTCCATATCTCTATGAAGATCTTCCATACGAACATACTGAGGGGCCCCGGTAAGGCGGTGAAGAAACCTATTCTGGATGCTTGTAACCGTTTCCAGTTATATCTTGACATATGTGCGAACGCAACGCAACTATATGTCATTATCGGACATATACACATCTTGTAGAGCGTAAGCTTGTGTCTCGTGAACATTTTACTTACAGAACATAACAGAGGATGCAATCGGGCCAGGGTCCAGGCGGCCCTTTTCCTAACCAATGATCCGCATGACGGCATCTCTCTTTGAAATATTAAAATGATACCCAGTAATGGGGGTTAGATTCTATGTCATTTGTACCGACTTAGGATGAGTACCTAATTTATTTGTATTTCTAGTATTAAAAATCATCACGCCGATTGTTTGTTTACATTACAAAGACCTAGCTTAGGTACTATTCTAGTTAAAGTTAGATTCTCTATAAATGTTTAACAACATCTTAACACATGTTATCGAAGACCAGTTTTTTAATCATGTATTTACAATTAAAACGGAATTTGAGATAAAAATGATACGATGTACACCGCATTGCGCATTACCGCACAATAAACAATGTAAAAGCTCTTGTACTTATAATCTTTGTGCCACTTTCAGTCAATTTATACGCCCACTTTAGTGCCGTGAGTTATGAGCGAACGAGTATTTCAATTATATTATTTCATCTGATAAAGTTGAATCTGGGGCTTTTTGTATACTTCTATGTCTAATAAATTCAATGCGTAATTTGAGCATTTTATAATTTCTTCTTTATTACTATGGTAGTGTAGTGTAATGTAGATAATAGTAGAAAAATGGTAGAACTACTTAAATGTTTATATTTATTTATTATATTTGTATTAATTATATTTTATTATTTGTTTGTTATATTTGAAATTTTATGAAAGGTATTTTTCTTTCTAACTTGGCAACTAGTCATCTTTATTATATACAATTACTGCAATTATCAACTGCATATAGTGTCCTGCCTTAAGTCGATTTCGGTATCCTAACAAGATGGTGGCTCCCTTGTTAGAACTTTCTAGGCAGTTTTTGTGGCATCTCAGAATGTATGCTTCCAGTTTATATTTATAATCCACATCACTTATGCACAAAAACCAAACTATATCTCGCAAAACGCCACCAATCTTACATAATATAGGATCAAAAAACTAAGTTGATGAATTAAAAATAAAAAGCACAACATGTCACTTCAAGATGCCACCAAAAAGTCCCCTTGACAAAGGTTGTGCGACAAAAAACTTTTCACCGATTTACAATTAATTTAGATCACTCAAAAATTATAAATAAAAAGAAGAATAAAAATCCTTTCGCTTTTTCGCTAAAATTTGTAACTTAAATTGTGTCGAAGTAAAACATCGCTAATGTTGTCCCGTGTTGATTTATTATGTGATGAATGCGTTGTTTGTATGTTTGTGACGCAACACCATCAGTGCAAGTGATAATAAATTGTGTTTCATAACCTATACGCAGTCTTGCATACCGTGCACGGGCATTGTCTATGGACCTTGTAATGAGCACGTTGGAGACACTGCTGCGACCGTGGGAAACAGATAACTCGGTCACTATTTATACATAATTGAAAACATCTTCGTTTTTTAAATAAAAACAGTAATTTTCTTGTCCTTGTTTTTAATCCAAATTTAGTTTTAGCCCTTCTGTGTCACCACGATACGATCAAATAGTAATAGAAAGACCAAATTGGATAATGCTTTCAGTTCGTTTTAAGCTATCTTATAAGCGTGATGCTAATTCTTTTTTCATGTCATGATTCATTTTCATGGCCTTATGGTCATATATACCATCTTGTAGATAGTAATTTTCAATGTGACCGCTTTTACTAGGACAAAAGCAAACAGTCTATCAAAAATATTTTACTTTTTCTGTAGTATGAAAACATTGTTTTTCAATCTGTAAGTGAGTAATTTAGTTGGGACCTTATCAATCAATTATTTCATGACCGTTGCTTAGGTCCTAACCTTTTCTACAGTGTAACCTAGTACTATCAATGCATGATTTATAACCTCGCTCAATACAGTAACCTACATAATTATGAACGGCAGTGTTATTAATATCTGTTATTAACAGCTCTTTTTTAATTATGTATTCACTTGGATTAACAGCTCACAGTATGTAATCAACTCATAAGTACCTATTTTTAAGATTGCATTTGTCTATAGTTATAGCAATTGTCAGAAATATTTTCACATCGTAATTCTTATTGATGTTTCTTGATATTGTCTTTTGGCATTTTGACTGTGTATAAATAAATTATATTTTGTCATATCAATAAAAATAATGTTAATTGTTAAAAAACATCATTATATTGTTGACAGGCTGGATTTTTTTAAAGTTAATTTTGTTTTGATACGTCAAAGAAGTACGCTTATTTTCTTACGTGCGTTATTAAATAAGTTCAACACAGCTTTTATTAAATTAAAAAGATAATGTACATTACAATCGAACATAATATCAAACTTTTACGTTATAGATGCGACATCTATTTGATTTTTATTAATCTTTTTTTAAATAAAAAACTGGTACCTGCCTAACAAATTACTTCAACTCTCGCTGTCACTTATAACTTGAATTCTCACGGATAATTTGAACTGTATTATTATGATGATTTATACTTAATCGTGCGATGTTACCACGGTCTTATGTAATGTAATTTTTGTGAGAATTTGCATGTCGTAACAGACATGGCAGTTGACTGAGACATTGTGATTATCATGAGCGCCGGACACTAAAAGTCTTACCACGTCAATCTTTATCACTGTAACGAATCGATGTGGGAATCAGTATACCTTCTTAATACTACGTCTTCGAATAATAATTCTTAAGATTAATGTAAGTTCAGTGCAGCTGTGTCCCAGTCTTTTGTACTTGATAATATGCATTGGAACACGAACAGTTCTTGTTGAACCTTAGTACACCTTTGAATCTATCAGTATTTGATGTAGGATAAGAGCGTATTCCTCTTGGACTGCATTAACACATGTAAACGAACTTAAGCTACTTTGTAACTTCTAATCATTTTGTTATCTAGTAGGACTTAGCTGTTATTCTTTTACCTACATGTTCAGCAAACAAATTGATCTGATATTCGCAATCGGTTGGTTTGTTTCACGTCATCTTGTCACGTATATTTAGAATTTCATATTTACTCTCATGTTTATATTTATTGATTTAAATAACGACATTATCAGCTGATGATGTAGGAAAACCACGTAAGGAAAACTGTCTCATAGTTTAGTATGAGGACACATATTTCTAAGCGTTTAAAATTGCCGATACGTCACGGGCTGTTGACGTCGCCATTAAACCCGTTCCTTTCTTCGAATTATGGTATAGCTGGTATTATTACTATTTGCAGCGTTAGGCATAGAATTCATCAAACATAATGCCGATGAGTGCACAAATAATTCCGTAGTAGTATATTAATCTAAATATCCATAAAAACAATTCAAGCGCATTCGATTTTTATACAAGTTAGTGCATATGACGCATAGCATAGCACAGTTCGCAGCGGTGTCATGAGGATAGCGAATAATATCTATACAAATACTAGAGAAGATATTGCGACGTTATCTTTTGTAACAAGGTCCATGTTATCAAGGAAATATTTCATGGTAAAATTTAATTGATTAAATCCGAGCCTCTTGCTTTGGAAAGAGGACTTTACCTTATAGAGAGACATTTGCTGATTGCTTTAATATTAACACTAATGACAAAACATTTTCAATTTTCAAAAACGAATGTAAATACTCGTATAAAGGAAGAAATAATAGCATGACAATAGCAACTAAAAAAAAGCGCTTGTATGTAATCGCATTTTAAGGTAGTAAGTGGCAAGTGGCCGCTTGTGATGTGAGATGTGGAGCGTTGTTGACGCCTGCGCGCCTGGATTAACGTGTAACTGTTTACAACTTACCACTGGTTACCATCAAACGCACTTCTAACAACTTACGTGCTCTACGATATTTACCAGATTTGTATACAAGATTCTATATCGAATTTGGGTATTATAATATACTAGCTAACCCGCGCAACTTCGTCTGCATCATGTAAGAAGAGAGAGAGAGAGAAAGGGTTAAGAGAGTGGGTCGTAGGCACTGTATTATTAGGTGCCGCCCGCTTTCCACATTAATCTGCTTAATACAAGTGCGCTCGCGGTACCTACTTGTTCATTATTTTGCTGCCGAGTTATTTTAAAACTGTGATATCTCCTAAGATATTCATTTAAATCAATTACTGTAAAGGACAATTTTGTTCAAAATGTAAATACTTGTGATGAATAACGTATTTCTTTCGATAAGGATTATTACCATGTATATAAAAATACCTTCGAAAATAATTCATTATTATAGAACAAATTTATTACCATAAAAAAGTTTATGTTGAGTAAACCTTAAAAGATAGCCGTATGCTATCCCGGATTTTTTTTTTATTTTTAAAGAGAAACAATTCCGTAGCACACGATTTTTGCGAAACTTTAACGGTTTACGCAGCAAACGCAATGGAAGCTCTCAAAAGAAATAAAATTTGCCCGTTTTTCCAACATTTATCATTAATGATCTGCTCCTATTGATCATAGCGTGATGTTAGCCTATAGCCTTCCTCGATAAATGGGCTATCAAACAATGAAACAATTTTTTCCATTAGAACCAGTAGTTCCTGAGATTAGCGTGTTCAACCAAAGAAACAAACAAACTCTCCAGCTTTGTAATATTAGTATAGTGTAGATTTAAGACAACATAGCTCACGATTCAAAGGCAAAAAAGGATGTTTACATATTCACGAATTTTTCTTTACATAAAAACGTAATTCAGATTAATATGAATATTTTAAAACAAAAATTTCCAAATCGGTTTAGACGTTCTCAAGTAATGCGCTTAGTAACGAACAGGATTTAATTTGTATTTTTATTATCTGCAAATATTTTGCTAGAAGTTTTAAAACATGAGCATAGTTTAACATTACGACGATACTAGTTTCAAACACTATCAATCACCGTCAATTCGTGGTAAAAATTATAGTTTCAAATAACCGTGTCCGGGGTTTTTATAATGTAGCCCTTTTATGGAAACCAAATTGAGTTCAAACGTTCAATGCGAACCCTTATTCAGCGTGTGAACTGAAAATCCTCTTCCGACTGCACGTTGATGAGTTTTTACCTTTGAAATGGAAGTTTTTCTGTCAAAGGAAACTTTAACGACAGACTTTACACGGAATGTACGTCTAAGGAAACTTGTAGAAATTTCACTGCCGTGTTTCTTCCCGCTTTATGTTTCAAGTTCTTATAAAATTCTTTGGGGCCTTGTGGTGAATAGTTGGAAAAGGTGGAGATACGTGATCGCTAACTATGTGCCTCATAAGAAAAGCTTAAGGTCACTCAATGATCAATGGAGAAGGCGACGCTCGGAGTTTCTAAACACAGGACCGATCATAGCGGCGATCTTTGTGCAGTCCTATGTTAAGCAGTGAAAGTCTTTCGGCTAATATGATAATGATTATGGTGAATAAACTGTTGTTTCTGGGAGAAGCTCTTTAAGTATGAAGCAACTATCGGGAATACATTTTTTATTGAATTGGGTTGAGATTCGTTTTTCACATGCGTGGCGTGGTATTCGTATGAATTCTTTTGGCCTCCTCTTAAACTGAGTACTTGGGTACCTATATGAAAACATTATGTTTGATATTTTTTGCAGGATGGAACGACGCCGTTGATATTATCAGCAGCGATGGGCCACACTGACTGCGTGCGAGAACTCCTGGCTCAGGGAGCCGATCCAGCATGCTGCAGAACTGTAAGTTTTAATCATTGCCTCCCATAAATTGGATGTAGTAAAGTATTTTGGTTTTACTGAAAAAAACGTTGATATAACTTAACCTGACTATGATTTTGTCCCTATATCTTTAGGTCCCTAATTTCGGTTCTTATTGTATTTTTTACTAGCAAGTATTTTAATATTAAACTACAACTAAATGACTTCTACAACTATAATACTTTTAGTAGATAAATCAGATATGATCAGTCAGGAGACTATAGATTTGTGATGGTTGTATGAGGCCTTGACTGGTTGTAGAGATACGTTGTTTATTATTTATCTGTAAAACTATAGGTGATAGAATTCGACAACTAGGTCTAATTGGATCGCAACCACATATACTTGGTGATATACTCACCACAGGTTTCGAAATCAGCTTGCAGGTACTTATATATCTAGCTACCGAGATGTTTACTGGCCAGACAGCGGTGACCGTCGCTGAATTATCGATCTCTTGGTGGTCACTATTCCTTAATACTATATAAAAACAATGTTTGTTAATGTTAGACAGGGACGAGCGCATTGTTCTTCGCTGCCCAGGGCGGGTTCCTGGACATCGCGAGGTTGCTGCTCGACGCAGGAGCGGCCATCGACGCGCCCAGCACTGTAAGTATTGTTCAACATCCACCTAGCCAACTCTCGGGATTCCTTCAAGTATTAGCTACGTAGGTTATACTTGGAGCAGTTGAATATCGGCTAGATTTCTTATGCTATCTTGGAAGACTGGTAGAAAAAACTTTTCTAGCACTAAGTCCTCATATTATACTTTTTGAATGTGCAATAATGAATATAATAATGTTGGTCTACACCGTTAATATTATTGATTAACGATAAAATATTTTGACACGGAAAATTGCTACGTGTAGATAGCGAGTGAGGGTTTTTATTTATTCTGTAAACAATTTTAATTAAAGAAACTGCATATATTATTCTTTTATGGACGGTAGGTCACAACAATTGTGTTCCAATAGATCGCGGCCACCATATACCACGTTATAACACCCACCGTAACGGCACGCTTAAACATGTCGCGTTCCGGGACCAGCTGGTGTATATCCATTGGATGATGGTAGGGATCTGTACTTAAATGGTGGTCGCGTCTGTCATGCAATGCGTCACAACGAGTCTCTTTTAGTTTGTCACGTTTCGGGATCAGACAGCGTTATCCAATTGCCGACAGTGACGACCTGGGATGGATTGTTAATCTCTCGGTTGTCGACGTTGCTTTTGGATTGTACTGTCCTTACAAATCTGCAATAATTCTTTTAGATCTGGGCTTAATTTTTCAATGAACTTCAGCTTTCACCAAAAAAAGATTATCTTGATGTGTTAATATATTACGCGCGCATGTATGAAATAATATTATTGTTAAATTGTTTAAAGGACGGAGGCACGCCACTGTTCGTCGCGTCGCAATGCGGACATCTTCACGTCGTTAACGAATTGATCCGAAGAGGCGCTAACATTAATGCATGTATGAAGGTATACCATGAACTGTCAGCTTTTCTCGAACGTTAATATCGAATTTTAATGAGCCATGTAATTCTAAATTATAGTTATGCTGTCATATTCTAACAGAGGTATTTATTATTACAAATTATTTTGTAATGTCTAGGGTTATTTATCCGTTTTTAACTGACTTCAAAAATTGTTTATGGATGTTTAGCCATAACTTCTTTGTTTATGGATGATTCTTTTTTCGTTGGAAAGGTAGTAGTACCTTTAGGGTTGTCTCATTTTAATTTCGTTTGACATTGAAACTTCGACTTCAAAGATACACTTGGGAATTCTTCAAAATCATTGAAGTCGGTTCTTTTTTGATAAAAATTGTTTTGTTCCGTTATTTTATAACTTTGGTGGTACTTAGTAATATTGTTGTGTACCAACGGGTGTTGCCAAATCACCTTCTACTTTCCCCAACAATTTCCAATAAAGACATTAAAAGAAAGTAAAAATGTGGAACTTTGAAGAGGGAAACTTTTTAATTTTACCTTTATTGTGTCGCGCCGCGGATACAAAATTTAATATGTGTTTTAATACTTTTTAGTTCCCCCTGTACATTTTACATAAATCCCGCCTCTTTTGTAACGGGCTAGGCAGAGACCTCGTCCTTCCACTTGCTATGAATCTGGCATAAATCTTTCGCTTCTTCAACATTTACCAATGTTTTCATGCATGCTCGTTGGTTTAGAGTACTCTTAACCTGACCTTTCTTCAAATCGTGGAATGTTCGTCTAGAATCTAGACCTTTATCTTCCAACGGTCCGTTTCAGACTCGTCTAATAGATCTGTCTACTTATTCTTTCATTCATCCTCCCTGCATGCCCAAACCATCTAAGCATCCCTTTCTCAAACCGTGTGACTATATCTTCTTGTACACCACAACGTTATCTTATCACTATCACACTATATCTTATCCTTATTACTCAATTTCACTCGTAACATATTTTTACCCCTAAATTTCCCCCTAGAGCCTGAACACCTCTTGAAGGATATAGGTACCTCCTGATCTGATATGAGTGTCGTTAATCGGTGGTTAGGACAAGGCGACGCCGCTGTTCATAGCAGCTCAGAACGGTCACGAGGAGGTGTGCGCGGCACTCGTGCGGGCCGGCGGCGGCGCTGCTGTCGACGCGGCCCGCTGCGACCGCGCTACTCCGCTTTGGATCGCGGCGCAGTGCGGACACGAGCATGTCGTGCGGCGCCTCCTCTCCGCTGGGGCTGACGTCGATCATGTGCGGCAGGTAACCTACACCCACTATTCCCGTATTTCATTTTTTAATTAATTGTCTTATGTTAATTAGAAATTGTAACATCGTATACACAAGAAGGGTACCTGACCCTATGGCACGTGACATCATACTATCGCTCGCGGTGCGGCGGCGATGCTCCTATAACGCGCAGGGAGCGTTTTTTTTTATAGTAGCACGGAAAATTGACGGTTCTGTCCATGATGGTAAGCACTGTACAATCCAAACAACGGCTGTCATACCGACCTGCATTAATATAACTGGAGTAGTACAAGCGGATTCTTCTTTTTCGAACTAACTGTACTGTTAGCCTAACGGGCATTGGAGCCATTAGAAGCTTTGATAGCTCCACCGGGCTTGGCCACTGATCCCGAAACGCAACACGCAAAAGCGAGTCACTATGACGGAGTTTTCACAATATGCATGGTGGTCGCGACCCAGTCAAGCAAAACAGCCCTACCACCCCGTTATCGCTTTTTCCTCATTCATTAATAAGCAAAGTGCATCACTTGGAGGTGAAGTTACCTTGGGCGTCTCAACTTTAAAGATGTAATTCGACACCCCTTATTATTATACTAAATGGGGGCTATGCGGTTGCGTATCACTGCAATCAATGAGATCTATTGTGATCGGCAAACACTACTAAAGCTGCCAACCCAGTCCTATGGCCTTGATATGGCTGCAGGACTTTTTGGCAGAGAGCACTTGAACCTCTTCTTGGAGCAGCACGTGCTTGCCCAGAATCTGGTTGCATTTAGGCATTAGTGGGTCACTTGAACACAATAGATGCTTTGGAGTTTCGTCCGCACTTTTGCAGAATCTGCAATCTTTTGTGCCATGGACACCAATGACATATTATGTTTAATCAGACAACAGTCTGTTGATTCCTGCTGAAGCATCAGTCTCTCCAGCTCCACGCTGGTTAAACTCTTGGCAAATTGTATCAGAAATTTATAGCCTCTTGGTTGTAAGGTCAACCGAACAAGGCTTTTTAAGATACCACAGAATGGTTCAGAACCAATCTGTTTTTCGCAGCTCCTTACACCCCAAGCTGAGCTGATTGATTAAGGGTATTTTCTAGTGTTGTATGGAGATGTTAACTCTATCAGCGTAATCAGTAAGAGGCATTATGAAAAGTGTAAAGCAATGAACTGTTTGTTTAACATTTCTGTAAAATTTATCGACGAAGTCAAGATCAGAACCCTACGACCTTTATAAAATTATGTCACTGTTTAGCATAGATTTAATATTAATATACTGTTGATTTTGTGTTATTCTATAGGTTGAGAACCTAAAAAACAGCTCTCTCGGGCGGAAAACTGAAGAAGGTATAAGGCATCTTTGTGTTACCGCTGAGCTAAAAAGAATGTTTATTCGTTTTATTTTGTGAAACACTAAAATATAATCATTTTCACTTATCACATGTGATAAGATGTGATAATGAACGGAGTTAGATCTCTCGGTGGTCGCCGTTGTATTTGGATTATGATGTGTTTACGATGACAGTACCGTCAATATGCCAATTGTGCCATACTGCTATATAAAAAAACACTATTAAGCAATATGCATATTATTTTAAAATGGCAATCACTTCCATGCCTAGGTTACTAATTTTAGCAATCGATAACCAATCTAAATCTTATTATATTAAGTGAGAAATTCTTGTGTATATGTATATATACAATACATGTAATTGGTTTCTCGGAAACGGTTCCAACGATTTCGATGAAACTTTGCATTTAGATAATGTTTTACATTCCAAGTTTACCTAGATATCTGTTTTTCTTTTTATGACACCGAGGACAGCTCAGTCGCCCAGATATTAGACTAATAAATCAAATATTAGTGACCATTTGAAAATATCGAATCAGTTCAGAACTGACTAGCTATCACCCTCACGTTAAAAATATTTATGTTGCCGTTTTCCCTCTAGGTTTAGGTTTAGCATGTTACTACTTTAGGTAACATGTCACATCGTCCCTTAATAGGTGACATTGTAGTTAAACAATAATATAATATTAATATTTTTCAGGACGGTGCGACGCCCTTGTTCAAAGCGGCTCACAAGGGCCACGCTGCGGTTGTCGCCGAGCTGCTCAAGTACAAACCCAACCTCGGTTTACTACCGGTTAGTATACATAATTATACTAAGTTATAGCTTCATAGGAAAATAGGTTTATATAAATACTTTACATTAGGATATACATATTATTTAAAGAAATAAATAAAATTGAAGTGTCTGGTTTGTAATGTCAAAAAAAAAAACAGCTTTTTACTAAATTGCATATGAAAGTATATACGGTAGATAAAACAAAAATTCAATTTGTCTTTCGTTCCGTTAATCTCCGAAACGGTTTGACCGATTTTGACGCAAAATAACCGAGGGTGATGGTGGGAAACGACCGCCGTGGGTTGAAGCAGGGTGGGTCACAATACCGACGGCATTCTATAGTCCACGCGAGCAGCGCCGCAGGCACAGCTAGTATTTATATGTATTGGTAGATTACAGTGCGTTCCATAGTTTCTCGTTTGTGCAATAGACCTGCTTTTGTGAACCCTGGACAATACCCTAATTTGGAGTGATTTTCTAGAATGGTCAGTCGGCGCTACACGGTGCGGCCATGTTCGGGCAGTTGCCCTGCGTCAAGTTGCTGGCGAGGCGCTCCGACCTCACGCTAAGGAACAGCAACGGCATGACAGCGCTGCAAGCCGCTTCCAGCGCTAGGAAACACGACGTCGTCGCTTACCTCAGCGCTCTCCAGCGCACCTCCTGATCACTCCCTACCAAAAATCGAACCCATCACTAACGAATGGTAATCGACACAGATTGTTAAAAAAAAGTGGTACATTTGTAAAATACAGGATCTACTATAGTCTGACATATTCGTAGCGGAGAACGCATGAAATTGCGTGACGTAGGCGCGCAGTCACAGTACACTAAAGTAAACGGTATTACATCTTCATTTAAACATTAGAAACTGCCGAAACGACGTACTTCGAAATCTCGTTAAACTTCGGTACACAATAGGCGCGAACACGCTGCAGTTATGATATTTATAACTAATGTCGAATTTTTATATTTGTACATATTTAAAAAAATTACATTCCTCTTCTTTACTAACTTACAATCAATTTTGATACTAGAAATAAAACCCAAATAGAAACAGTTTAAATTAAAACTTACAAAATTTACAGTACCTAATATATTTTGATGAAAAAATAATAATGACAATTTAATAATGCCATTATCAAATACGTAAAAGTAAAGGCAACTCAAGAAACACAGTCAGAGCACCCCTAGCGCGTGTATCTACCGAGCGGTTGCACTTTATTATTTCAAGAAAACTGCCGAGACACCATACTGTTTACTTTAGTGTACTTTGTAGTGTAATGACGTAAATACGTGCTACCTCGTCCCCGCCACGTCTGTCGCCACATAGGGACGGTCGTGCACGAACTTGTCCGAGTATAATAATATTATTGTTAGCCTTTAATTCATAAATTGACTATAAACCGATCTCAGATTGGAGGGTATCCAAAAAATTTAAGATAACGTTTATTTCCTCATAAAATATATTGTATTCTGTATTTTTACTATTAGACTTTTCCTGAAACCTCAAAGATTGCGGGTCACGTCGACTGACGTCTAGTGAAGTTTTTTGGTTCAGTTTATCTAAAACCTTCCAAATGCGTCTTCATATTAAATCATCGATTAAATGAGAAACATTATAGAATCGAGTACATTCACTACTTCTAAAATTATTTGCGTAAAGAACCTTAGTTTCTATATAAGTTACAAATATTTTAAACCAACAAATGCAATCTCACAAGTGTCGATCTTAAAATAATATTCCTATAAACATAAATCCTCAACTATTTTGATATAACGCGTATACATACAGAAGTTCCTCAAGTTTCAACGGAAAATGTAATTAACAAACATCCAAATTAGATTATTTAGTATTATCTCTGCCTACCCCGATAAGGGATATGGCGTGAAGATTAACCGAATACCCGATAATTAAATACCATCTTTTCCTATCACTCTAAAGGTGTTAGGTTTCGAGATAGAATATTTATATTAATGGGGGAAAGGCTAATTCACTAACGTTTAAAGTTTGTGTGCACGTTAGTCAATTAGCCTTATCACCGTTGTTATTTGAACTAAAGGAAATACAAAAATAAAGCGTCCGGTCAGGAGCCAAGTTACTAAGAAATAAAATAGTATATAAAAATCAGTTAACCTAATTTATAAACATATCGATGTAAGTTTCATATGTATGTACGATACAAAATAACTGATAAACCATTGAATTACTGAACGGGCGATTATTTCGCGAGAGTACCCTGAGAGGCCCCGCCCACAGTGCAATGTTTTGCAATTTAGTGGCCCCTTGAAGAAGGGTTATACAACCGGCCACACACGCACTCGTATGTAATAAGAAAGAGAGATAAAGTAGCATGGAGTGGCCTAACATTTTTTCCTTACGTTATGATTTATACAAGTTAACTCCTACCGCAAGTCGCGTTAAGGATCGTCGATCCAATAAATACAGGATGTTCTCAAGCTGCGTTGTAAAATTACGCAATGTAGTATTTTTTAAAAACGTGCAGTGTTTTTATTATATTCTAGTTCAAAAAATTTAAATATATTGGCAGTCAAATTGTATCGTGTGTATAGATAATCACTGATAAACCAAATTGTATGTAATTTATGGCCAGAAGGACCGTTTCATGAAATAGTGACAAACCAAAAAGGATACTTATATGAAAGCTATTTGACAAGTCAGGTCGTACAAAGATATTAAAATGAATAATTTGAGTGTATAGTCGTATATGTGCGGACTAATTATTTAGTCGGCAATCTGGAACGAGCATAATATTACAATAACAATTTACTTCACAGTGCACTTCATTGTTTGTGTATGCAATATGTATTACTTATATGCCATACCTCACTCATGGTTTAATGAACTTTACTTATTGACCTGTTAATAATCAATTAATAAGTCATTATGAGGTTACAAACCAGAACAGAGTAATTATTTTTATAATAGAAATAGCAATTAAACACGAACTTAGTTGATATGGATACAATGGTCTGAATTTTAATTCTTTTTATGTACATAATATGCATAGATCATTATTTTAAAACATTTTAAAATGGTTTAGTCACATAAGTTTTGGTTTTATCACATACAACAGTTTGTAAATTACGTTTCAAATACGACTATTTTATTTAATACAATGTTTTTCTTTTTTTTATTGGTTATATATGCAACATACATAAAGACTAGTCAACATTTTTACTAAGTTACAAAATATCAATGCTTTTTAAATATAGTGTCATTATGTAACTATTACAAGCATGATCATAATATGCCGGTCAATGAACACTGTTGTTCTCGCATTCACATTTATTTTAAGAACACTGCTCAGACACCATACTGTTTACTTTAGTGTACTGTGTAGTGTAATGACGTAATTACGTGATACCTCGTCCCCGCCAAGTCTGTCGCCATATAGTGACGTGGAGCGGTATACTGCAGTCACTTTTATAAATCAGAAAACGAAAAATATTTAGGTACCGTATTGGTTTTTAATACAAACATTATTTTTTATTTATTTACAAACATAAAACTATTTTGCAAGTAACATTACTTTAAACGTATGTGAGCTTGTGAACGTTCATTGGCGTCTTATTTAAGTCGTGGCATCTCATTCAGAGAATCTCTAATAACAATGTTGTATTTTAAATGTTAAAAATTAAGTGTAATAAGTGTTTTAGCAGTATTAAATTTGTAGTCAAATGAAATTTGATTTCAATTAAAAAGGAAAATTAGAGAACAGCATCGAAATGTTACAAGATTTAATTGATAATTTACAATTTTAATTTAAAAACATTAAAGCATAAATTATTCAGACCAACTTAAAAATAGGTTTTGCTTTTTGTATACCTACCTAGATAATTATTTATAAAATAAAATATATATATCAGTGCAATTATTTTTAGAAAATATAATTTATAATTAAGAGCACTTACTTATTCATTAAAATTATTCTTGTAACATAGAATTCAACTAACTATAAGCCTTCATCAATAATTGTTATGACCACTAAATAAAGTAAGCATTAAATATATTTGCTGCTGCTTCAAAACATAAGAATAAAATAATAAACAAGTAAAAACTTAAATGAGCAAAGTAAACTAGTAACCAATATGGTGGAAAAAAAAACATTTTTGTTAATATTTTTTGTTATATAATATATAATTTGTTTTTAACAGAACATAATGTATTTTTATTTCTCTCTTACAACTATGTAAGGCACCTAAACATTTTTTTTTAAATACCAATTTGTATAGGAGCAGAATTTGTTCCTTAAGTCATTCTAATCCTACATATTCTACTAATCAATTACATCATGTGATTGAGGAGGGTCAATTAAGAAATATACGAGAAATAAAGCATTAAGATTCTGCAGTATATACTACAATCTTGTTGGAACTCTTTTGGTGTATCTGTTATAGGCAACGTATAGAATGCCGACATTCGCCAGTCCAACCTAACCTAACTGAGCGTTGTCGGTATATTATAACGTATATTCTATAGAATGCTTAGGAAATGTCATAAATGATGTGCATATACCAAAAATACAAAGTTATTATGAAAAATTAATAAGAGTGGCATTTTTTTTTAATCTAGATATGAAGTATTAAAATTACATATTTGTCTCTGCTTCAAACACAGCTCTAACAAGATGGCGGATCTTTGTTAAAACTTTCCAGGGAGTTTTTGTTGTCCAAAATGCATGTTCCCAGTTAGTATTACCTATTTATAATTCACTTCACTTGTGCACAATAGCCAAACTATACCACATTAAATTACATAATATAGGGCCATATAAGTTTATGAATTTATAACAAGAACCATTACATGACACTTTTGAGTTCCTGCTAACAACTAAGCAAAGTATGTAATAATTCCGTAAATTTTATACATTGTTTCTGACTTAAACAACTTGTACAAACAAACAAATAACACAATCTTCTTTTCACGATCACTGTTATTCTACTGGTGTAAAGAATTGGAGCTTCCGAGTTTGTAAAGATACCTCATTTCGGTTGAGGATTCCCGGAGTGTCCACACTGGTCCAGCATGTCGGCAGCTGCGACTGCGAGATGATGCGCAGATGGTCTCATAGCTGCATGTGTTTCAGTGCAACAGTAGAATATAGCCAATGGATTTTCATACAGCTGTTCAGATATGTTAGCAGGGACCAGAGGACGAGTACCTGAAAATGAACATGAATATACATACATATTATTTCTGCTTTTTAGATACCACTCAAGTGTTGATAACTGATATAAAGTTGATTGTCAATGTCAACTTTACACTATTTATATTGGATTGACTTCTCTAATGTGGCAAATGCAATCTAGAATTTCAAATTATTGTTCTACTTAGATCTACTAAGTGAAAATAAAATACTAAGTATAATAATGACAGTAACAATAACATTAATTAATCTGGAAGAGGCACATGTATGGCTATGTTGAATATATATGAATTGAAAATATGATAACTTATATTACTTATGATTCTAAAGTAGGTACTAGTAAGTAAGTTATGTTTTACTACAACAAAACAAATTGATGGTATCGATTCTACTGATGTTCTGGTCAATATATATAATTAAAATGCATTCACTAACTCACCATATCTATCAGAAAAGTAATCCATACTTTCTTGAGTGTCATCCAAACAAACAACACTCTCGTCCCTTGTGTCATCTTCAATTTGCGAGTGAGGAGGCATGAGTGCCATCATCTCCCACAGGGTAAGTCCTAGCGACCAGATATCAGTTTTGCTGGTGATATTTCCTCCATGAATTACTTCAGGAGCACTCCAAGCTTCTGTTCCTATAAACATAAAAGACAATGTCTAATTTAATTTCAAAATAATAGCAACTTATTCTATACAATGAATTTTATTAGTTTGATAGTACAAAATCTGTATATTGGGATATAAATATTTGAGAGTCAATAAAACATAAAACCATTTCTGTATCACCATGCAATTTGGTAGATCTGTTTTTTCATTAAGAAGGTTCTCTATGTTATATCCCTGAATGCCATAGGTGGCACTGTGGTGAGTTACTAACTACTGCAAAGTGTTGAATAGCATCTGAAGTACAAGCTAGTGTTTATATAATTTTTTTCACAAATAAACTGCAATATTTAGGTTTAGTTAATTCCATAGATGCAATGAGGCAATATGTAAACTGTATTATACTTATTACGAGTCCAGTTGACTTGAGTTAAACTGTTTAATGTGTAGGATATTTGTGTTTACTTATAATGAATTTGCACAATGAGCATACTATTATAAACTAGCTGCGTCCGTGGCTTTGCTCACGTGGACTACAGAATGCTCCCGCGAATCTTGTTCCCCGCTCCAAACTATTTTAAAAACAAAAATGTTTATTGTGGGTGCTCCTTAGAAGATAGACATATACTCTCCCTTACTTTTTTGTAGGTCTTTTTGATGCCTACAATCAAGTAGTACATTAATTTGCTAATCTCTTATGGTTTACTCAGCGTAAGCCATTTAAGCACCGAAATTGATTTACCATGACCAATTTTTTTTTATTTGCAGGGAACCCTAATTCTTTTTCTAAAATAAAAGAAGCCGAAGTTACTCTATAACATCAGCTATCTATTGGTGAAAGTCCAGTTAAAATCGGTTCCAACCGTTTCAGAGATTACCCAGAACAAACAGACAAAAATTTTAAAAATTGGTTTTTTGTTATAGGTTTTGCATAAACTTTCATATGCATTTAGCAAAAAGCAGTTATTTTGACATTACAAATAGATACCTCAATTTTGTTAATTGTATAGATTGAACTGAAGCCATCAATGCACAGTGGTAGCTTGATCAGACTCTCTTGTGAAATTTAAATAAGAATATCATGAATTTATTTGCATAAGCTGTTAACACACCTTATTCACGTTCTCAGAGTGCTCAAGATTGTTTAGTTTCAACACTTACCATAGTACACTGCTTTCCCTGCATTCAGCTTGTCAAACTCTCCATTCTCATCAAGTGGCAGTGTCACTCCAAAGTCACATAGCTTGCATATAACAAAATCACCATTCACTAGAATGTTATATGACTTCATGTCTCCATGCAGAATCTGCATCTTTGTGTGAAGGTAGTCCAGAGCACTTGCTATATCCGCCGCCACCTGAGAATCATTTCACATTTTGAGATCAGTTTCTATTATATTTATAACATGTAATATGATTTTACTATTATTACAAAGAACTATTAATTTAATTCTTTATTGCACCTAAGTGTAAAATTGGAGGAATTAATGCTAAAAACCATTCTCTACCAGTCTTCCGGGGGTTTACAATAAAGTAATATGCAGGGTGCGCAAAATCTAAATGTGACTAAGCTATGAAGCGAATGTTTGAAGGAATCCCAAAAATTTGCTAAATAGATGATAATAGGAAGCGAATTCCACAGTCATGCTGCTGTTACGAATCAGTCATGAAAATTAGTAAGTATTTTGTATTTGGTATACCTACTCAGAATAAAGTATGAAAAGATCTCAGCTGCCTATTGTGAGTATTCATGAGAGTTTGAAATAGTGTTTTTCAATATTTACTACACTCCTATTACTTCAGTGAGAACTAGCAAGTAGCCTCAGGTAAAGAACCTATAAAACTTCCTGTTTCAGGTTTTATATCAACAAGTTCGGTGAAGCTGTAAAAGCCACTTCAGGCTTCAGGGCCTCTAAGGTTAACAGTAATCAGATAAAAAAAAAATTTTTTTACATCATCTTTTAAATAATAACTAAATAAAGTTATTTTTAAAGTCTGAAAATAGGTAGAGAAGATCCCTTACAACATTTAGGACATAGAACATTTTCTCTGTGTATCTAATTAGCTGGATAAAATAGGTAAGATAAGAAATTATGAATAGAAATTCTATAAACAGGCTGTATATTCTTACAAGCTTTAAATGTATATTTAGTAAACATTGTTTAGGTACCTTTAACATTTGTCTTGGATTGAATGGTTCAGATGTATCTTCAACTCTCTTCTCAATCATATCTCCTAGTGACAAATCGCAAACCTCCATACCCAAATATAGAATCTTCGTCTTACTGAATGCCCGGAAGCCGACTATATTTGGATGTGACATTCGCCTAAGTAAATCTGCTTCTGCTTGAATGCGTTCTGAGTAAACTTTGTTAGTTTTTACTCGTTTATTAAGCATTTTTAGAGCCCATGGTGAACGTATTTGTCCTGCGCGAGGCGACCTCACTAACTGCATCACTGATACACCTTAAAAAAACATTTTTCCAAATCCAATAACCTTTTTATAGTCCGTTTAAAAAATACATATGGTTATGTGTTCCAATAAATAAGAAGTGCGTGAGTACAATTAGAACAAAGAAACCTGTAAGTTAATTAATATTATTTTACCTGTGCCATAACCGAGCCGGTTCAAAAAAGGCGATGGTGGTATTCTTATTTTATCACTAGCATCTAACGCACGCGTTTCCTTGATAGGCGTTTTGAATTCGGACATTGTTAACACCAGTAAATTAGTATATTTAAAAAATAGCAATCAGTTATCTAAACCCAAACAGCACCGTAAACAACGTTCAAACTTTTCAAATAAAATTTAACGAACGTATTGTCTTGTCGTGCTTTGACGTTTATTGAATTTAAATTCAATAGTGCTGCCAACTTTAAAAAATATGTAATGCTATAATTACTATGTTTAAAAGAAATAACTTGGAATATAAAAACATCTGACTTGGCTGCATGGTCTTAGAGACCTTTGCATTTCCCTTTCACGAAGAAAGGAAGAAATATAACAAAAAAAATAATTAAATATCAAATTAGGTATGCTAAAACTTTGGGACTATACTAAAAATTAAGCTAACACAAATTTAAAGTTACCGGTCGTAAATATTAAATAATGCACATCAAGCTAAAGATAGGAATGATCGATAATCATTGATGGTAGATACTAGATAATAATTGACGGTAGATAGACATCGATGTTTAGCGGAAAAACCACGATGTTTTAACATTGTTATTTATCTCTGGTTTTAACCCTCCAAATATCATCGACAGATTAAAATAATATCCGAACATTGATATCAGTGATAATTAAAATATACTTTCGGCCATCTAGCGTGAATGAATAGAATTAGATATACTCAAATGCAGATTTTGCTAACGTTGTTAAAATTAGCTCACTCACCATCGCTTAATTTACACTAGATGTCGCTGATCTATGTAATCGAATTAAATTAAAAAACTAGGTTCCTTTCCTTTATTTATGTGATGAAAATACAGGTTGCTGTATATCGGAGTAGGTGATTAAATAAGTACAGTTTTATTACATTTAGAAAAATTATCTAATTTGAAAAGTCAAAGAGAATTCTTACAAAAATAATTCATTAGCAAAAGGTAATAAAAAAATCAAGAATAAATTTTTTTCAAACATAATATTTTTCCCCGGGGTGTCTAAATAACACGAGAATTTTTTCAAATTTTCAATGAATATTTGATGTCATAAAAAAAAAGATTAGGACCGACTGGTTTCAAGGCAGCCTGTCTAGACTTAGCGTTAAATCATCTAGGCCCCGTCGTCACTTAACATCACGTGAAATTGTGGTCAAATGCTAACTCTTTAAACTATAAAAAATGATAAAGTTAGCAATAGAAATATTTTATAACTTTTGCAAACCTGACATAAAAAATATATAAGTTAGGTAATCTTTTTAAAATATAAGCTTTTATTTATACTAATTTATCAAACTAAGAAGTAAATAATATATTATAATTAATAAAATTACAGGAGAAGGCTGTCTTTGGTCATTGATTAAGAGGTGTAGTATTATAATGAAATCTATATAAACTTAGAACTTTTAAAACATAATTTTTATCTTTGAAAGCTTGAAGCTTCAGTTTATGAGGAATTAAGGTTTACGCCTCAAGCTTTTAAAAAAAATTTTTTTTTTTTTAAAGTTCTACTTCTTTTCTTGGCGCCACAAAAAACATTTGCTAGTGTCAATGTTTCTAAGCCTTTGTAAAAATTTCTAATAAACAAAGTGGGGTCTTCTGACAAGATAGTACACACTTGTCAGAACTATCTAGAGAGTTTTTGTGACACCTCAAAATGCATGTTCCCGCTGTATATTTATAATCCACTTCACTTATGCATAACAAACAAACTACATCACGAAATATTACATAATATACGGTGATAATATAGGGTAAATGAATTGAAAATAAATACTACAAGATGTCACTTCAAAATCCCGTCCAAAACTCATTTTAAAAGTTCTAAGTGTATATAAATTTCATTTAGTGTACACAACCACTAACCAACACTTTGTTACACTGTTGTGTAACCAATACAACAGAACAAACGAGCCCAAATTTGACTGTCCTATAATTTGCAATCTAGGAGTTCCGAACCCTACATCATCTGATCAGCTAAAATAAGATATTTTGTGTGAAAAATTTGTTGAAAATTAAAAAGTGATTTAAAAGCACTATTTTTAGGCATAGCATAAATAGCAAACGAAAGTTTTTTCATAATCAAGACAATTTTATGAAGTTAAACTTTGCCCTTTAGTTGATGTTATTTGGCCGCATAATTTGAGAGATAATGGAAAATTTCTATATTTCAACACTCGGCTCGTGTCTATAACTATACTTAGTAGTAGTGGCGCAAAAGAGCCGTGCTATGTGACGCATAAGCATAACCCTGGCCGCCCCATAAAAATATTGTCTATACTAAAGTATTATAAACCATCAATCAGTGATTTCTTTTAAATTATATGTGGGTGAAACCGCGGAGAACAGCTAGTAATAAACGATAATAACTGACCGATCGAGCTTTATTCGCTCGGCATATAAAAAAAAGAAAAACCCCTATCTAGTTTAACTTGGATTATAAAACATTATCACATTCTTATTTCATCCAAATCGTCGGAGTTGTTTCTGAGAAACCAATTACGTATGTTTCTTGTAGATAAACAAGAACTAGCTGGTACCCGCGACTTCGTCTGCGTAGAATAATTATTATGAGTAGCTTAGTTGTTTCTTTAAGGTTTCATTTAATTTCGTGATAATTCTTTTTTTAGATAAGGACCAAGTATCTAAGGAGGAAAAAAATATGATCAAAATCTGTCCAGCAGCTTTTGTGTGATGCGCGCATTTTATTTATATTTATATTTTTATTTACATCGACTGATACTGGAATGCGACAAACCAAAAGATAATCAGTGATGGGCCTATCACTATTTATATGGTGGTCGCAATCTCTACCACCCCGTTATATTACTGCATATATTTCGACTGATCTTGGAATTAAAAGAAAATCAGTAATGAGTTTTACCACTATGTGTATGGTATTTTAATTATATGCCAAAATAAATCCAAGACATTAACCGTCCTAATAAAATTTCAAAAATAATAAATAATAATCATACTTTAGTGTACCGCCTTAAGGGTGATTTTTCAATAACGCGAAACGTTCTTCTTTCTTACCATAATCATAATGATTAATTTTCATATCCCTAATTTGAGAAACGATGGGTTCTTCATACAAACTTTCCTCCCCTATTTCATCCCTTAAATTTTATTTTCGCGACAAAAGTTGGCCTATGTCCGTATCCAAGGTCGAATATGTCTCTATACTAAAATTTATCAAAATTGGTTTGATGGTTCCTGCATACAAATTTTCATCCCCTATTTCAACCCTTAAATTTTATTTTTGAGACAAAAGGTGGCCTATGTCCTTGTCCAAGGTCCAATATATCTCTATACCAAAATTCATTAAAATTGGTAACTTTCGCATTTATAACTAAAATATCAGTATGAATTGTTTCCTAATTTGCCTACAATTAATAAAGTACACAATAACAGTAACATGCGTTTAACCAACGTGAAATTCTTCAGATACAGTTTCTAAAAATGAACACAACATTTGTGCGTGATATGTTGGTATATAAAATAAAAATTCGGCACGTTATAATTCTTATCCAAGTCATTTTCCAAAAAGTTGCAAAATATTTAATGTTTCTGTATACAATATGCTATTATATTACATAGTTTAAATATATCAACAGATGAATATGTAGGAAACACGCGTAGTGATGTGTTTTCGGCAAACTATATGTAAAACAAAAAATTGTTGTGTATAAAAGTTTGATTCAAAAAATCAATAGGTATTGAGGTTACGATTCCTTTGTAAAATAATTAAATTAATAAATTAAAAAGTCCAAATCTTCATTTACAAGCACCGTCATTCATAAGCATCCATCATTTTAATAGGTTTATTTGTAAAGTAGCTGTACCCCACGGTTTAACTCGTGTTTTTATTTGTGTTTTAATTGTTGTCACCTCTCGCAAATACAAATTTTTGTAATTTTCCACTACCTCTTATGTGTCCAAATAACATGCTATAAAGGGTAAAATTTAACTTCATAAAATTGTCTTTATGATGAAATAACTTTTGTTCGTAAGGATTAATATGCCATGCCTAAAAATAATACTTATAAATCAACTTTTAATCTTCAACAAAAAATATCGCAAAATACCTTATAGTGGCTTATGTATGACAAATAGGCGAATGCTATCGCGGTCTTTTTTTAGATATACTAAGGAAAAATATTTTTGTAGAACAGTGTATTTACGTATCATTAACCATTACGCCAGCGCACGCGAATAAAGCAGTTCTGGAGGGCTTCCATTTCCGACTTACTTAACAAAAATCAATATTTAAAGGTAGTTGAGAGTTATAGCATAATCTTGGATAGCCTATACTATTCCTCATGAATCTGTTTATCATATACAAAAAGTTCCGACTGGTAGTTCCAGAGATTAACGTCTTTAAACAAACAAACAAAAAACTTTTCCGCTTTTATATATTATACTACTAGCTGTGCCCGTGGCTGCGCTCGCGTCCTCTATAGAACCGCGCCGTCGCGTCGCGTCGCGTCGCTATTCCACACCTCCCGGTTATTATAAAGACAAAAATGCTTATTTTGGGTGATCCTTAGAAGAAAATCATTTCTAATTTATTCATATCATACATACTCAGAATATCCAAAAGATATTCGTTGAAGGTCATACAGGTTTACGCACCGACCTCGGCACACCCTGATGATGAAGTGGAGGTTTTGTATGAGGACATTAGTAGGGCCATACATACCGCGAAATCCCACTTCACTATTGTAATGGGAGACTTTAACGCAAAGCTGGGCAAAAGAGATAGTGAAGAGTTGGGAGTGGGTCAATTTGGTTATGGGCAACGGAACCCTAGGGGCCAGAGGTTGGCCGATTTTATGGATAAAAGGGACTCTTTATGATGAACTCTTTCTTCCAGAAACCATCTCATAGGAAATGGACCTGGATGAGCCCCGATGGTTCCACGAAAAATCAGATAGACTTCATCATGACCACGAAAAGACAAATATTCAATGATGTCACTGTGTCCACAGAGTGAAAACCGGCAGTGATCACCGAATGGTTAGAGGCACATTGAATATCAATCTAAAAATAGAAAAGTCTCGCCTGATGAAGTCTACGCTCCGACCCTCTAATGCTCAACTCCAAAACCCCGAGAGCTTTCAACTCGAATTGAAAAACCAATTCGATTGCCTAGATAGTTGCGTCTCCGTAGATGATATTAGTAATAGGCTGGTAGAAACTGTCTATGCGGTTGGGTCCAAGTTCTTTAAAACTCACCGTAGCAATAGGACTCAAAAGATATCAGATCAAACCCGAAAACTCATAGCGAATCGGCGTGGTATGGCGCTGCAGTCTTCCGATGACGCTAAGTCCTATAGGCAGCTCAATAGATCTATTCATAAATCCTTGCGACACGATGTCCGGTCTTACAATACTAAAAGAGACGATAGAGCGGAATAAAGGCTCCAAAGTGTTCGCAAGGAATGCATCTATTGGGCAGAGCCAGTTGACGAAGCTGAAAATGGATGATGGCAGCGTAGCGTCCACCAAGCCAGAGGTATTAAGGGAGATCGAAAGGTTCTATGGGCAGTTATATACCTCGTCAACTAAGCCTGTTACCAGCCCGGCTAAAGATCCGAGAGCCGGGCTGACCCGACACTATACCGAAGATATCCCCGACATCACCCTGTACGAGATTAGGATGGCCCTTAAGCAGCTTAAGAACAACAAGGCGCCGGGTGATGACGAAATTACATCAGAGCTTCTTAAAGCGGGTGAAACACTGGTATTTAAGGTCCTGCAGAAGCTCTTTAATTCCGTTATACTCGAGGGTAAAACGCCGGAAACGTGGGGCGGCAGCGTGGTGGTCCTGTTCTTCAAGAAAGGTGATAAAACCTTATTGAAGAACTATCCGCCCATCTCGTTGCTGAGCCATGTTTATAAGCTGTTTTCGAGGGTCATCACGAATCGTCTCGAGCACAAGTTTGATGACTTCCAGCCTCCCGAACAAGCCGGTTTTCGAAAAGGCTTTAGCACCGTAGACGACACCTATACGCTGCGGCAGATTATACAGAAGACTGAGGAGTATAATCTGCCTTTATGCTTAGCGTTCGTGGACTACGAAAAAGCCTTTGATTCGGTCGAAACCTGGGCAGTGTTGCAGTCTCTCCAGTGGTGCCGTATTGACTATCGATATATGGAAGTGTTGAAGTGCTTGTTTGTACAAGTTGCGTGCTTGTTTGCGTTGTTGTCAACGCCACCATGTCGGTCCGAGTACAGGAGCAGTGCACGAAGGTAATTCCTTTGAGAAGAGGCGTTAGACAGGGAGACGTAATATCTCCGAAACTGTTTACCGCCGCTCTAGAGGACGCCTTCAAGTTCCTGAATGGCAAGGACTCGGCATCAATGTCAATGGCGAGTACATCACTCACCTTCGATTTGCTGACGACATCGTAGTCATGGCAGAATCGCTGGAAGATCTTGGCACAATGCTCGATGGCCTCGACAAAGTGTTTCAACAGGTGGGCCTTAAAATGAATATGGACAAGACGAAAATCATGTCGAATATCCATGTGGTGCCCACCCCAGTATCAGTTGGGAACTCTTGTCTAGAAGTTGTTGAAGAATATGTCTACCTGGGACAAACAGTCCAGTTAGGTAGGTCCAACTTTGAAAAAGAGGTCAGTCGACGAATCCAACTCGTCTGGGCAGCGTTCGGGAAACTGCGCGACGTCTTCTTGTCCAAAATACCTCAGTGCCTCAAGACGAAAGTCTTTGACCAGTGTGTGTTGCCAGTGATGACATACGGCACAGAGACGTGGTCGATCACTGTGGGCCTCATAAGAAAGCTCAAGGTCGCTCAGCGAGCTATGGAGAGGGCTATGCTTGGTGTTTCTCTACGAGATCGAATCAGAAATGAGGAGATCCGTAGACAAACTAAGGTAACCGACATAGCCAAAAGGATTAACAAGTTGAAGTGGCAGTGGGCGGGGCACATAGTTCGGAGAACTGACGGCCGTTGGGGCAGAAAGGTTCTAGAGTGGAGACCATGCACCGGAAAGCGCAGCGTAGGACGGCCCCCCACTAGATGGAAAGACGACATAATAAAGGTCGCTGAGAGCCGTTGGGTGCAGGCCGCACAAGATCGGTCGCTCTGGAGATCTATGGGGGAGGCCTATGTTCAGCAGTGGACGTCCTGTGGCTGAAATGATGATGATGATGATGAAGAAAGACACATGCCCTTTGTGACTATTTGTGGGTATTTTTAATATCTACAATTATGTAGTTCATTAATTTAATATATCTGTTATGATTTACGCAGTATAAGTTATATAAGCTCCCGAATTGATTCACCGTGACCAATTTTTTTTTGTTTTCGCGGAATCATAATTATTTTTCTAAAAATGAAAGTAGCCTAAGTTACTTCTTATAATATCTGCTATCTGCTATAACTTTCGTGATATTTGGTACGACCGTTTCTGAGATTACCGAAAACAAACAAATAGACAGACATAATTTTTTTTAATTGGTATTTTACTATAAGTTTCGTATACACCTACATTCATATGCATTTAGCAAAAAATTATTATTTTGACATTACAAACAGACACTTCAATTTTATTAATTGTACAGATAGTAAGTAAATGGTATAGTAATAGACAAGTTTTCATTATTTCCAATACGAGTAAGGGAGAGATTGGAAGCAAGTTTAGATATTTACATCATTTATTCAAATTCCAACACGTTACAATTTGCATAAACAGGGTTATAATTACCTAGGTATGTGAAACTGAACGGAAGGCTACACTCCCGAAATCGAGGAAATAGTCGGTTAGATAGTGCAGAGAGAAGACATCCTTCGCACTGGCGAGGTTCTATTGTTGCTCAATGGGAGGAAGAGCTCGGATTCGGGAACTCAAGGTGAGAGTGGAATAAGTGCAATCTGTAATATTTACGAACTTTAGAAAAATGATTGAAAATATCCGCACTAATGCATATAACAGGGGGATCGGAGAGCAATGTCGTGTTTTAAAATTAAAAATTTATTTTAACAAGTTTTTATTTTTCATCAATGATGTAATCACCCTCATTATCAGCAACAGCCTTTTGTCATCAAGTGTGCAAACTTTCAATGACGAATCGATAATAATTTATTGGTTTTTGTGCAAAATATCTGGAGATGGCATTTCGTTATTCAAAGTTTCAAATGAAAATCCGATGGTGCAATATCGGGCGAGTATGGTAGGGTGAGGCAATTATACCCCCACCCTAATTATTTTTTTCAATGGTTCGTCTTACGCGGTACGGTCTTGTATTATCGTGTTGCCGTATAACATCTTTCTTGTTGACAATCACTGGCCAGTTCTCAATTAAAGATTGATTCACTCGATCCGTAAAGGTCTGCATTCACAGTTAATCCCGGTTTCAGCAATTCAACATGAACGACCCCGCGAATACTCCAGCAAACGCACAAAACCACCTTTTTGGGATGTAAACCTGGATTAGCTGTACTTCTAGGGCGTTCATTCAAAGATAGTTACTACATTTTACGTTTTGAATTAGAGGATCCATTTTTCATCTCCATTGGTCAAGCGATCAAAAAATGCTTCTGTATTGTGCTACTGATGCAATAAATTGCACGTGGTGGGGTAATATCTTGAAGTATACATTTTCCAACAAAAAAGAATCATCTTAATGCTTAAAAAAAGAAATTATGACCGGACATACATAAAAAAAATACAGTCGAACTGAGAACCTTCTACACTTTTAGAAGTCGGTTA
This sequence comes from Saturnia japonica, assembly GCA_033032175.1. Taxonomy (NCBI): domain Eukaryota; kingdom Metazoa; phylum Arthropoda; class Insecta; order Lepidoptera; family Saturniidae; genus Saturnia; species Saturnia japonica. Next base: position 757,653 of record CM065306.1, on the reverse strand, counting down.
TAAAATAAATGGATATTACCGATTTTCGAAGTGTGTGTGGTGTTCGAGTTCTACTTGGACGCGAGTTTCCGGAGAATAAACACTTGCAAATAAATTCCTTTTATATTTTATTGAAATGTCGCAGAGACCAAACGAAGATTGTCAACGGACAGAAGATTCTTTTAATGTATACTCGACAAACTGGGGATGCTCTGAAATATATTTTTACTACAAGGCAGATGTATAATATTCGAGTATGTACGATCAGCGCATTTGCCTGCAGAGATATCATTAAAAATTTATTAAATTTTTTGACTTAAACCATTCTGCAAACGTGCTTTCACATCGCTAGCAACAGACCATTGTTACGGTCAGTAATCGTTTAACGGCCGTTGTATGTGGTCGTGCGAGTGCGTCAGTGGCACAACAGTGTCGCAACAGTCGCGCAACATGTCGCCGCGCAACGTTAGCAGGTGGGTTGAGTACCGCACGCGTCATTACACACCAACCGGTCTAGTAAAGTTGCGTGTAGTTTTGTTCTACCGATGCGTTGAATTCGAATTGCATCTTCAAAACTTATTGTATGGTAGACAGTGGTTAAAGTAAAATAGGTTTAAATATATTTTGAATAATAAAACCAAAAGTGTCACCAAACAATATTTTATGATTTTATGTAATTTTATATTTATTTCTGTGACGTTTCTGGTTACTTTTGACAATTTTTATTATTTTACTTCAGCTTTTTCTCAAATCCACTGGGGGTCTTGGGCCCTCGTGTCATGAGCTAACGAGTGCAGACATTAATTCAATAAGAGTAGTTAGATATACTTATGAGTAATAGGTATGTAAACAATACATCTGATAATTATCTTCATCTGAAATGTTCTTCAATGTCATAATACCAAATTATAATGGGACATTTTAATAGAAGTAAGTAAATAATATACAATATTTTAATTCGAACAACAAACAATATTTTTTAATAATAAAACTTGATAAAGAAACTATTATAGAAATCATAGAGGAATAAATTTAAATATATTATTTCAATTCTTATATGTTTTTGCTTTTATACTTTCGAAAAATATAATATATCATGGAGGTTAAAAACATTAACTAAAACAATATTATCTACTATATCCGTAACTGACGCGGACGTTAAAGCAGGTATTCGCTGATACTTGATTTTATTTTCGTTATGAGACGATTTCAACTATCTTTCTTTGCTGTGAGAATTTAATGCCTCGAGAAAATGACGTAATATATTAGAAGCCAATCGAATACAATGGCTTTGTTATATAACTTTAAGCTACATTAGTACATCTATTACTTAAATAAATTGCAATACTAATTAACAAGTAATTTAAATTTCCCATACGAATTTAGCTACCCCGTTTCACATGCTTAGGGGTAAAATTTTGAAAAACGCTAAAATACGTTTTCCTTTAATTGCAGTGTACCTATTATTGATAATAGTAATATATTAGGCAATACAAAATTTGAAATAATTCCGAGCCAAAAATATTATTTCTCATACAAACTTTAAACTTTAGGGGTTGAAATTCGAGAAAACCCTTTTTAAACGAGAGATACCTGCAATATAAAATCAACACTTTCTCTAAATTTCACATTTATATCCTTAGTAGTTTGGGCTGGCCGAGAAAAAGAATTAGGGTTCTGCATAAAAATAATTAAAAATCATTTTTATCTTTTAAATAATCAGCGGGCGATTTCCGTGGGTGGAAGTGGGGTCACAACAACACCGACATTCTGTAGACCACGCGAGCGCAACTGCGGGCACATCTAGTATTATATAATCAAAGTGTTAGCCGAGAAACGTGAAATAGTCTAGGAAAATATTATTTATAAAAATCAAAGGTACATGAACAATTAGGTCGATAAAACAATGTTTCCTGTTGGGCAATAGAAATACGATTTCTTTTTAAAGGACATACAAAGTTAAAATTATTCTAATATCAGTTGTAAGTAGTTACCGTAGAGGAATTAGTTTTGTATTTGTGTGTTACCGGCGATTGGTACATCCTGCAAGATGTAAGTACAACAAACGAGGGAATGTTAAAAACTAGGTGTCAGAAGACTTGAGTTTGCTCGCGATTGGAACAGAAAAGGAATTAATCGTGTCGAGATCAGCCTATATACGTAACTATTTATGTACATTATCTATGTATGTAGAGGTGTTCCTGCACGATGATGGTCACTGACAACGGATATTGGTCTCCATGAGATTGTAATTCATTGAGTACTTACATTTTTAATTGGATGAAAAAGTTGATGATAAAAAACACGTATTTTTTATAGCTATTTTGAATTTTTGTGTAACGCAAAAAAATGTATAATATGGTATTTAGAAATATGTATGTGGCAAATCATAACGTTTAAATGGTTGCGAGATTAAACAAAAAACGAAAGTAACCGGATACGTGATGCGATGAGAAAAAGTTTATAATTACGTTTGAACTTTGTGAGAGAACAGTTTTATGGTGATGACAGATGCCCGGAAGGTAGGTAACAGGTAGTAAATAACTACGCTTAATCGGAACAGCTTGTTCACTCTACGTATAAAACCCAACCTTGACACATCGTTTCAATGTCGTTTTAATGTTTTATTTGTAAGTTAAAATTTATTTAAAATCATTTAAATACTGTATTTTTGTCGTAACATATTATTCACTATTAAATTCGCGAAATACTTGCTTCAGTGATGACAAAATAGAGCTATAAAATTGTGCCAGTCCCTTCGATGTGTATTAAAAACTCCGTCGGATCCGTGAAGGTATCGTGATTATATTCTATTTATGTTATCTATTTCAGATTATAAGTAAAACAAATACCCCTAATAAAATGTTAAAAAAAAGTTAAATGAGGAAACTTACATGGCAATACAGGCGGCGCGGCGCAGGGTACCGCCATACGATCAAACATACCGCTGTGCCGCGCCAGGCTTGCGACAGTGTTATCACGTTTTAAAAATTTGCTACATTTCAGGGAAACTAAAACTAAATATGTTAATTTTAAATAGCAATAACATTTTTATTTCCATAATAAATCAAATTTTGATATTTTTTGGTAATGCCATTGGGGTACCCATATACTCTTTTCGGATTCGACGGGATTAGTTATACACTTTGTATTGTGATGAAATACGTATTGCGCTGTAAGAAACTCGGAAAGTATTGTCAATACAGTCACAGAGGCGATTGTCAGATCGGCAGTTTCGTTAACATAATAATATGCACATAACATTTGAATGATCCCAGATAACTTGGTAGTTAATTGACACGCGAGCGGAATCACTATAAATTATGCAACCGACAGACATAAAGATGTTAAATAGAGAGAGTGTTTGCATATAATATTGTTGTGATATATACATATATGCAATTTAAATGATAAATAACTGGTAGTATTATAGTGTAAAACGGGAGGTAGATGAGTGGTGGTAGTACCGCGCGGACAAAAAATTTTTTTTTTTATGTTTGATATCTAGATTTGTTTTACAATTGGTTGTTAATAAAATCGTTATATTTTACTAAATACCAACAACCGATTTTGTCCGTTAGTATTTAATGTAATATTAAGTTTTTTGTTTTTATTTATACATCTGAAATCCACGTAGTAGTTTTCAAATTTAAAATGCTTTATTATAGAAATTATTATTTAGCTAAAATTAATATACATATGTATATACAAAAATATAATGAAAATTAATTGTACCTAATATTACTTGTATCTTAATATAAATATAACTATATTATTTGTTATTCTTTATTAATTCCTAAGGTAGCGTGCTGTATATTTATTAGGTAGGTACAATTAATTTTCATATTTTTTGTTTATAAATTAATTTTAGCAAAAAAAAAATTTCTGTAAAAAGCATTTTAAATTTTATACCTCCGTAAGTTAAATCCAGCTAACTTATTCTAATAATCAAGATGTTAAGATGTAGAAAGCTAAAAATAAATTTAATCTTTTGGCTCGCGACGTCACAAAAATGTACGTAAAATTGGCATTTATGCTAACCCCAGAAGCATTGTTATGCGACATTTCAAAATATATTATATTTGATTTTTCTTTAGTTATTTTATTATTTAAATTTTAATTGTATTGTGAGTAGACAGGTAAAAGGTAAATTGTAAGTCGCAAAATCACAATCAGAATTTCAGTTAGTGTTGGTATGAAAAGTAAAAAAAAATGCGGTTGCGCGTGCTTACGAATCATTAATGAATCCTTCGAACGACCGATCAATCATTACGTACTGTACGTTCGCTATCATTGCGACACGAGAAAATTCCAAACACATAATATAATATGTGTGTAATGGCTTATTATTTATCTGTACAATTTCATTTCTGGAACGAATTTAATAGACTCAAATACGGCACGCAAGTCTGTTGAACTTTCAAGGTTTATTACGCATTTTTATAATGCTTAGGTATTTTAAATTTATTCCGATTTCCTATATCCAATCGACATAAAGATAAATAAGAAAGAAACACACCAATGACTGTATTAATTAACTAACTAAAATAATTGACTGTAAAAATTTATAGTAAATAATCATGTTTGATTATTTATTTAAAAATCTGGAAAGTCAAAAATCATGTATTCACTAAATAAAAGGAAAGCACTCCATCCCATTCCATCCACCATGTCATAAGTCAATGTAATAATTAATTTATTTGATCACTTAAAATAAAATATGTAATGATACATATAAGTACATATTATTTTATAATAATAAGTCTACATCCCAAACTGATTACTAAATCAAAATATGAAACCAAAACAAAAAACTTTATTCGATTTAGACCCTAAGAAAGCACTTATGACCCTCAAAACACTACTACTGATTCGGAAAACAGCCCAATCATCAGGAAGAGCTGGTAAAAAACTTGATCGGGTTTACCAATGAATACTTTTTTACTGGGTAGGTACCTACATAATGTGTACAGTTATTTGTGGTACCTAATACTTATATTATTTTAATGAATGTACAGAGAGGAAGTAATTTTCAGACGATACCGTCATTCACGTAATGATCTCCCTTAAAACGTTTTAAATTAAAAATGGCTTGATTTAATCCTTCAACTTATTAGAACTTAACAAACGGTTGAACTTTCTTAACCACAATCAACATGGTAGATGGAACCTGCAAGCTTCAGAGATCTTATGAACAGACAATCATTAAGATTAATATAAAGCGTGAGCAAAACTCATCCACCCTAGACAAATCGACAATCTTATGGAATGCACCGCTTTTATTTTTTAGGAAAATTCGCTAGCTACGCTAATGTGCGAGAAGTTTAGAATGGTTTTTTATTGCTAATATTATTTATCTTAGATTAGTAAGTGATGCTAACTGATCGAATAAGACAATACTAGCGGTCGCCCGATGATCGAAATTCGACCATCGACTTTTTAATCATAGACTATTTTCTGTTTGACATTTGCAGTATGACCTAAACAATGAGTATTATATCACTTGCTGTCACTTTTCATGGAGTGATAATGTCAATATTTTAGGGGGTCTAAGTTCAATGGCACCGGTCGGTTAGGATTCGCAGTATTCATTTTTTTCATTTAATATATTAGTAACATATATTATAGATAAATTTTATCTTTCTGCACTCCTTCTCCATATAAACTTTAACTATGCCAAATCTCACAGCCTTGCGTGCACGCAATACTCTTAAGAAAGGGTAGAAAGTTTTTGCTTCACGTATTAATATAATGATTAAGAATAATGGTAAGTAATTTGGAAATATACCTATTCACTCGCAGAAACTTGTGTTATAAATAAAATATCGTATCATTCAGTTCTCATTTCAAAACATATGTGACACAATCGATTACTGAAGCTGTTATCAAAATAAAACGATGAAACTTATATAATAAACTAAATGCCTTGCGTGCACGCAATACTCTTAAGAAAGGGTAGAAAGTTTTTGCTTCACGTATTAATATAATGATTAAGAATAATGGTAAGTAATTTGGAAATATACCTATTCACTCGCAGAAACTTGTGTTATAAATAAAATATCGTATCATTCAGTTCTCATTTCAAAACATATGTGACACAATCGATTACTGAAGCTGTTATCAAAATAAAACGATGAAACTTATATAATAAACTAAATGCATGTGCGTTTGTTTAATAATATACCCATTGTGTCTGTCTGGCTATGTCGTTGAATTAACAGATGATTTAATTTTTTACATACAAGAATAAATATCAACTAAATGTATTATGATTTCATTCAAACTGCAAAAGTATTCAAACTATAAATAAGATTAATGCCTTTTTTAAAAATAAAATAAATGAATATTAAAAATATTAACTAATTTCCATTCTAAAACAATAATAACTTATGATGTATTTTACGTTTTTCAGATCATTCGCCATATCACTTATAATCGTTCTACTCTTTCTCGAATCGCCTATAAATGGTTACTCGATTCGACGGACACCAGAACAAGAAAGATTAGAAACACCGGTCGATCTTATTGCAGAAGAAAGCACACTGCATGAAGTAAAAAATGGCATGAAGAGACCGAATGATATTAAAACATTCGAAATAAAAACAGATGAAACGATACACAAATCAGTTGGAACAGAAAATGTTAAAGACAAGTTTGAACCAAGCAGTTTTGTGGGAAATGAACAATCAAAGATAACAAATACGAAAATTGACAAGAAAATAACTTCAAAAGGACTATTTGACAAACAAATTTCTTTTACAACTACAAGCAGTTTAAATGAAAATGGAAAAACGTTTATATTTCATTTTATTCCAACGTCGACTCTTAACAATACAGAAACAGTAACACCAAAGCTAACAATTAAAAGCAAGGACATCACAATGAAACTGAATAAACCTGGTACACCCTATAAAAGTGACCTCAGTTCTAGACAAACTTTAATACCTATTTCTGAAGATGAGTTCACCGCAACGACTTCCTATAATACTACACCAATAACAATAAAACAAACGGATATTTATACACGAATTTCAGACATACCTTTCCGAACAAGCTTCACAGATTTAAAAGCACTTAAGCGCGTCACAGAAAACGAAATGTCTAGTAAAAATACTCAAAGCCCTGAATTGCAAGTTACATCAACACCATTAAAGTTACATAATAATGACTTTCATAACTCGGAATTTTCACAGAGATTTGAAAATAAATCTGATAATTTTCAATTGGATAAGAAAGATGTGAGATTAACTACAGATTTTATACGTTCTGAAGGTGTGTCAACTGCTATAAATGCAGACAATAATACTAGCACACTTAATGAGAAGATTACCACAAACACTGTTACAGAATTTTCTTTGATCCGACAAATCAAGCTACTAAAGAAAATAGCACTATTTTAGAAAGTACAATAAATGCAAGCGAAATTACTTCTACTGATATTGGTATGACTAATTCGGATGCAACATTTGCTATTGCTGTAAATACATATTTAACTACAGCAGATGACATAAAACCAACTGATGTTGATAAATCAAGAATAAATGAATTATTTTGGAAAAATTATACAGTAATTGACAGAAAACACCCAATTACAACTGAAGATGTCACAGCGACGACGGATTATGATACTGAAATGACTAGAGCAGAAACTTCTCAGACTCGGTATATTTTAGATAAATCAATCAGTTTAACTTCATTTTCCACCTCAGGAAAAATAAAAGGTGATAAAATGAACATTAACAATCAATTTTCACATAATCAAGTTACATTACATCCAATACAACAGTCTTCGCAAAATAAGCTTGCTATAACATCATCAATGTCACCTGGTGAAATAACTCAACCAAGATTAGGAACGGTGTCTTCAATGCGCGCTGGATTTTTAGATTATTCTGGTAAAGCATCAACACCTAGAACAACAACACATGAAAATAATGAAGAAACATTTGGCATCATGTACGAATCGATGGATTTGGTAGAAAATGATGGATTAGAACATAAGAATATAAGCGTTATTGCTTCCCAAAGTCAACTGGTAAAGATAAAAGCATTTTTTTATTTGATTAAAAACATAATTTTTTTTTAATTTCATTTCAATTTTCACTTTTATCAATTTCAGTCAGAAGATGCTATTAGAGAGGAATTGTTAAAAGAAGAAATGATGAATGACCAGATAGAAAATACAAAACGAAGTCGCGACGATCGAGACAATAATAAAGATATCAAAGCACTTGACAGAAAGGTAAGTAGTACAGCTGATAAACAATCATCTCAGTTAAGTACAGAAGGGGTATCGGAAGACACACTCAGTGTTCAACCAATAAGTCACGAGCATGGAAAAAACATGGATTTATACGTAGTAAGTCCTAATTATAAACCAATGAAAAGGATAGAGGTGCAACCAGCAAAACCCTTCATAAGAGACCCTGATGACAATAGTTGGAGAAATGTAAGTATTAGTTCATTAGGAATTGTCTTCAAACCGAAGAACTCTTCAAAGTCTTTTACTCAAGTTCTGAAGAATAAAACTGAAACAGAACTCAGTAGTTTCACTGATAGAGATAGTAAGACAGGTTTGCCTGATTTAAGAGAGAGATTGGAGAAGATAGCTGAAGTAAGAAAGTCAAAGAAGAAGAGAGTAAACAAAAACGGAGATACAGTTTACAGTGATTATGAGGAGAGTAGCACCTCAGGCGAAAGCTTAAACACCATAAAAGTTGACGATACATCGCCGGTGAATTCCACCGAGACCTCGACAGGTTCAATAGCAAGCACGCATTCGACAGCATCTTCTGTTACACCTGGAACCAAACAAAGTACTGCCATCGAGGACGAAACTACTAAAATCACGAAAGAAAATATTTTCAAGTTTGAAGAACATGACACCCTAACTACGCAGATACCACCAAAAAAGTTTTACAATATAGCGGAATATTACGACACAACGGATGAATACGATGCTGATTATTTGACCTTATCTAAAATCGACATAAAGAAATATACAATTCCTGTAACAACAGAAACAACGGTCACTTCACCGACACCGAGTTTAACGAAACCTTTGCGCTTACCTGACAGAAAGCCAACTGTTGAGTACTTCCCACCCCGAGTCACCCCAAAACTCTACGATTATGATAATGATTTCCAAAGGAAAATCAAATTATATGAACTTAAGGATAATACGAAACCTGCCTCAGGAGATTTTCACGGTGTCTCCCCAACAATAGCAACGAATGAAGCTAAGGAAGAATTCGAGAAAAGTGTTAAACCCATAGAATTCCCTCTAAATAGACACGAACATATAAATCTTAATACAAACCTTTATTTAACAGAAATACCACAAGTGACGACTTCGCACAGCGGATTTGACATTAACGACGAAAATTTCAACAGAGCATCCTATGTAATCAAGCATTACCGAGACTTCATCAACGCAGCTGCTAAGTATGAAGACGATAAAAATACAGAATATGCTGCACTAACAGAATCGCCTATACGTGGCCGTATTTTAGATGATATATCAAAATTAAGAATGAACATAGTCAAACCGGCTGTTGACCACGATTATGATTACCATACGCAGTATCGCAAAAATATGTTGAATAAATTCGTTAATAATTTTAATCAGAACAGCGAGAAATATAAAGTTGATTTTCCGGTATTATTTAACAACAGTATCGACCATCGGAAATCGGAATATCAGCCTAATGGAAACGTTTTGGCTTCGTCCAACGCATTCATGAAGCAGTTATATGGAAACCCGGGAACGGCTACCAAACCCAACTTCTCATTCGTAAAACCGTGTGATCCAAATTGCGATAAACTAACAGTAGAATTATCACCGGCTTACGAGCTTCACTACTACGTACCTGAACAAGAAGAAAAGCAGGTAGCAGAACTTAGACCGAGAACAGTATCTTATCGTTATAGATAATGAAATATATTGTTTCTCAATTCACTACTACTTCATGTTTGAAGTTCATGTAGTTAGAATAATTGAGGTGCAGATAAGCCACAGTATGGTTTACCAAGTAGGTAGCCTAGGTAATTATGAAATAATTGATTGTTATGGTGTAATTAAACATTAGGCATCACCTAAAATTTTCACTACGCAACATTATTTCAAAATGGAGAAATATAATAACCTCAAAATAATACATTGAGATCCTAAGTTCTCTCAAATATAGTAAATGATCTCCAAATCTTAACGAGTAAATTAATGCGCTATACAGGACCTATCAAACGATATGTCTGGGTTACGATAAATTTGACTTTTCATAAGGAAAAGCGCGGAATCGAAATACGTCGAAATTCTAATTCTAATAACGTTGAAATTATAGTGGTTATTTTTTTTTTTTGCTCAATAATGATTAGTTTAGGAGTCATTTGCTTTAATACAATAGCAAATTGTCTAATTTTGGTCATAATTTCACATTAAAATAAGGTTCCAATTTTAATAATAATTTCTTATTTTTGGCAGTATAGAGTACCTACTTTTTTAAAGTAAATTTTACTAGGTACTTCTATCTGACAATCAGTCAAACATGAAAACATACAACATACCTACAATAACCGTCAATGTTGCCAAAGGAAACGTGATCCGAGATAGATTTAGAAAATATAGGCACTTATTTCATAACGATGAATAAAATATTAATAATAAAACAAGAGAACAAGTGATTTAATAAAACGCCTAGTTCAGTATGTAAAATTATGTCACAGTATAAATATTTCGATTTTATTATTTTCCGTCGTTATGTAACCTCACGCCATTAATAGACAAATCACAAACAAAACTAGGCTGTTGCCGTTAAGTAAAGATGTAGAACACCGGTATCTATGCTTTGTTAACTTTTTATGTATTTATTACCAATATTTTAAGTGTTGCAGGCCACTGAATTTGTCAGTTTATTACTTTATTATTTGCTCTACTGATTAAATTCCTAATTGTCTTTAGTATTAAGCACATTTAAAATTTTCTGTAAATTAGCTCCGTGCTAATTCTATTGATGTATTTGAATGTTTTGTAATAAAATTACCTAATGCTTGTAAAGGTAAATGTTAACTTAGTTGGTCAATGTTTAGAGAATTAGTTGATACAGTGGTTAACGAGTTGAAATAAGTATATATATTTAAATATGAAAAAAAGAGAAGAACATTTGAAAAATTTGAAAAATTGAAGTCAAGTAATTATGCCGAAATTCATTGAATCAATGTCTAAATTGTTAAAATTTTCATGTTATAAAGACAAATATTTTCGTATTATATTATTGGGAAGAGGGAATCAACATTAGTTTAAAGAAATATGCTATAGTTAATAATTATTTAATTAGAATAAATATTAGGTATATACCTACTAAGTTTGTAACACTTAGAAAAAACCACCAGGTCATATATTTTTTAAACACCTAATAAAGGCTTTGTAGATAAACATGATAAATGTTTTAAAATCAATGTAGTTACCAAAGACATGTAAAGTCGTAAACAATTTATGATTTATTTTGTTATTTATAGATAACTATTTATTTATATATAAATGTGAATATTGCAGAAAGTATGTAAGAAGTGTTACATAATTCTATGACACTGAATGAGTTGTAAGTTTCTAATAAAATAATATTATGTTTATCATAATTTGTTGTTTTATTTTACATTAGTTAAGGTACCCACTTACCTAATATATGTTTAATGGTTAAAACTTATTGAGAATAAATTATCGTCATTTCAACAAAAGGTCAACTTTATAATAACGAGTGCGTGTGGATAATAAAGTGCTTAGTTGAGGGTGATTGAAGAGTGAGTTTCACCACTATCCACCATCAAGCCATGAACAAATAAAATTAACAGCAATTGATAATAGTTACAATTCGTCGCCCATTAGGTACCTACGAATAATCAATTGGCGGTTTCAAATAATCGTCTCTGGAATTATCATAAATTAAGAAGCAAAATTAAATATATTCTATTGATGAATAGATGTAAAAAATTAAATGAAGTGATGAAAATCGTTATGATGAAATAAAAAAGAAATTAAGTATTATCTAATGATTTTGTGATACAGAATTACTTTTACTTGTCTTAAACACGATTACGAGCGATAATTTTAAGTTGTATGCATTCTTGTTTCTCATTTAAAGACACCCCTAAAGGTCATTACTGTCATTAGACACTATACTGGCGGGCTTGCCGCAAGAAACGAATCGTCGCTGCAACGCGACAAGTGTTTCGCTCACGGTTACTGTCACAATTGAAATGATGGTCGCGGCATAGTGTGTAGTAAGTAGTTTTTTTACTGACAACACTATTAGCCTCAGAGACCCGTTCCAAAAACTGAGCCATCAGGCTTTTACAGCTTTATCGGGCTTGGGGGCGAGAGCTTAAGGTACTCAGCCGCGAAAGCGTGGGCAACCAGCGCGCAAGGGTGCCACAGTGGCCGGACCTCGGCTTGGGCTGTTTAGCGCGATCGCAAAGAAGTCGCGATCTGATTAATTCCTTAACCGTAAAATTCGAGCTATAAGCTAACATATACATGTCCCTGCCTCTTGGGAAAAAGGAAGGAACATGTGTCTATGTATTTAGCGATATGTAGTAAGTAACCTTTATGCTAAAAGCAATGGGATCAATCTTAAAAATTAATGTACAACAATTTTAAGTACCTAGTTTTTTTCCATTAATGGATATACATATTTTAAATTTTATGAGAAGTAGCAAACAAGATTTTTTTATACCAAAGTGCAGAAAACAGACAGCGACTTTTCACCTATTCACAACTGCAACACTAAAATTATACTTACTATTATTTACTAACATTACAGCCATTTCTTCAAGCTTGAAGACCGTATTTCTATCCCTAAAATGAATGCATACTAATAGATGTTAAGCATCTATGGAAGCCTAAACACATAAGTAACGAACTTCAAACAAGCTGGATGTCTCAGTTGAGGCCTTGAGGGTTGCCTACTTGAGGCGAAAAAAAAAAAAATGGTGAGTGTTTGGTGGCCCAGTGCTGGTATTCATACACTATAGCTTCCTTCCTAAGATCTGGCCAGATTATAACGGCAGATCTGTATTATCAACAATTGAAAGCAATAATAGAAAAGCTAGTCATTAAACAACCGAGACTGGTCAATCTCTCCATCCCACTGCTGCTTCAGGACAACGATACACACCATAATTCACGATACACGGTCGCTAAATTAGAGGAACTGCGGTTGGAATGCTCCCCGAACCTTGTTCCAAAAGATTACCACTTTTTTCCGGATTTTGACAATTTCTTGTAGGGGAAAAAATTGAATTCCGATGAGACTGTCCAAACCGCCTTCAAAGATTTTATTGATTCTCGCTCCAATAATTTTTCAGCAATGGAATCAATGAACTACCTATAAAATGGCGAAAGTGAATGTATAATAATGGCACATAATTCTATCGATTATATGTGTAATTTCATATTTTTTTCCTTTTACTTATTCCATATAAAACGCTAATTTCATATGTAAGGACTTTAATAATTATCATAATAGATTGCGAGTGCTTTCGCGTTGAAATCTTTACGAAACAAGAATTTATGTATTCTTAAATACTTTCTCTGAAATTTGTTTAGGACTAGAATTACTCTTACGCCTACAGAGAGAAGAAAAACCCAAGTTACACTTTTTAAAATACAATTTTATTGACATTTTTCATTTTAGAATAGTATGCAAACATCACTCGACCTCCAGACCTTCTGTAATGGGTTAAACGTCATTTTGAGCGTAACGCCACGTGCACACGGCGCCAGTAGCGCACGAAAGCGACTCGGGCTAGTAAACATACATTTCCCACAAATATAAAGTCGCTAATGGGAGTACACAATAGTCGTCTAACCCGTGGCGCTGTCGCAGCGTTCACGTCGCGTAGTGTGCAATCAGCTTAATAACATTAAAATACACATACATAGTATCATTACATCTAAATAATACATCTGTTACGGTCTATAATGGAGGACACGTTTAAAGGGAAATGCAATTCTGGGTCCAATAAATAATAATTACATTATAATCTCATTAAACCAAATTAAAAAAATTAAATAAAATAAAACACAAAATCGACAATTTCTTTCGTAAATTTGAACACATTCCTCTTTGGACAAACGTAAACCGGACGCAGTCGTTTCGCTCACTCGGCCGTTTATATACAATTGTAAAAAAAAAAAAAAAAATCACCCTCAATGTGTTCATATAAATAATATTTTAGATTAATTATCTCAAACATACAATGATTGTTAACAGAGCTAATTAATAAACACAGGCTGTTCATTTTTTTTTAAATAATTTCTCCACATATTGGACTAGAACAATCGATTTGAGTTTGATTTTAGTCGATCAAAATTATCTTCGAATAATGTTGCTACTTTGAATTATATTTTACTGGAAAATTTTAAATAGTATTCCCAAACGAGACGTTTTGTTGTTAATTGGATTTCCGTTTTAAAGGGAGTTATGACTGCAGACTCTTAAACGTTGCCAAGGAAAAAAATCGCTTAATTAAAAATGAAAACACATAAACTGTTCTAGCATACGTTTACTTTTTATAAAATTATATACTGTCTTTCGTTATACTTCAGAATATAAAACTTATATTAAAATATTTTACTGATTTAAATCCGAAGTTTAAAGAAAGCGAGTTAGGAACTCAATATGGCTCTAAAACGTCTATCGTTAACCGATTCACCCAGCAACATTTACGAGTAAAAACTATATATTTAGGAACATAAATTGCAGAATTTTCTAACATAATTCTACGCTTGTGTTCGAAGAGATATGAAAAAAAGCTAACCCAAAATCGAATATACACTACGCAGCCATTTCACAGTTTAATATCGAACAAACAAACCTGCCAGATTACTATTCGTCTTTTTTTAAATTCTTCCACAGGTATCGTGTTCAATTACTAAGCTGAAAATTTTAGTTTTGATATCTTTTTCCTACGAGCCGAACCATAGACTCGATAGGTACGAAGCTGTAGAAAATATTTGAAATAAAAAAAAAATATATGATTAATGACAAAAAATACAAAACAAAATAAATAAAGCGACATGGTATAGCGACGCACGTAGTTCTAATATTATCTTTTAGTATAGGTATGGTAGGTACATCAGTTATATAATAGTTTTAGACTAAAAGCGAATATTTACAATAACACGCCGACACACTAGCTCTAAACCGGCCTCCTGTGCGCGCTGACTCCGCCCGCCCCGCGCCAGAAACGCACCAACACCCCCGCGCATTAGTACTATGTGTTTTGAAAATTATTCAAGAATTAAAGATAGATATCTCGATATCTAATTTATTTTTGTGTGATACGTAGCCAATGACAAGGGTTAAATTGATTTAAGCAATGTTTACGACACAAAAATCAATTGAAAACTTTAATGCAACTGATGAATAATTTAAATACGATTAAGAATGTCAGCGATAATCCAAAAAATTATAATTATTCGTCAAAATCGAGTATGACATAAGGCAGCATGGGATCGGTACGAGCTGGGACGTGACGTGACGGAGACCGCATTCCGTTACACATACAAACCTAACTCGTTACATTAGCCAGTCTTTCGTTTACACTACACTAGTCTAGTGCGAACTCACGCGCACTCGAACATGCATCACGCATTACTACGAACCGGGATAGAGTCGATAAGTTCGCATCACACGATCATAACATACATTTTGAGAATATAATAATAACATACGACATACTCATCAACTCAGATTAGATTTACTTACAAAACATAAATATCGAAGGCCCAACAACGGTTTGCGTTCTTCACCAGAACTAAAGAACCACCTCATCTTCTAAGCACCTTCATAACAATATTATATTATTACTGTTTTAAACATATTAATAAATTTCGTTTTAATGACATTAAAAATATTAATTTTGTATAATAAAAGATCATAAAGCCTTCTCGAATCTTTAGTAATCAATGTAAAAGTTACTATATATAGTTTACGTATGAATCGTATAACGCGAACTTATATCGAGGTAACACTGTACTAACTGAATTTTATTTTATTATGAACGAACACGTTTTGTTTTCCAAACTGTTATTGTCGGAAGCAAGCAGAGTTATCAACATAAGTGAACATCGGATAAAAAGACTATTAATTTATTTTCCATGTATTGGCACCGTTTATATTTGGCACCGCTAGCATTAACCAAACGTAAATTCCGAAGAGAAACATTAAAAACATCACCTGTTCTAAGTTTAAAAATAAATATTAAAACATATTCTGGCTAGCTCAATTATAGTTTTTTAATTTGTTTTAAGTATTACATAATAAATTAGCACGTTTACTTTTAAATTAAGTCGGAAATATGCCAGTAGAGGTAGGGACGTGCGATATTGTATCGATATCAATAAAGCTGAATATCGACCTTTAGATGTTACGATATACTTTATTATTTTGTTGACAGCACTATAATAGATTAAATTTTTAAAACTGAATTTCAAAAAACTAAACTTTTCAATATTACCGTATAGGGATATTTCACAAAAATGGAAATCGATAATCAGGGATCAAGGGATTTCCACTGAACATGTAACATTTCAGATCAAACTTAGAGCACCAGAAAATAATGTTAAATTAGGAACAAGATGGTCCGGCCGCGTCATGGCGGCGCGGCGGTATCGTATCGACTACCTATTGCCGTGCACTTTTAAATAGCAAGCTATTTTTTATTTGTTATTCAACGGTTAGCACCACTTGAACGTTATAGTTAAATAAAAATAAGGAAACAAAACGATTTCTTTAAATTATCACCGTTATATATAAATAAATGCAAGATATTTTTTGTTTTATTTCTTTTTTCATGTACAAAATTACATAATTATTTGCAATTGACAGTACGTACTTATGTGAGAAGTTATTTGCGAGATGTCGTTTAGTAAGGTCTCTATTCCGCTGGTCACTATCAGAGAGATTATTATGGAATAAAACTACAACTATAAAATAATATATTGAAATTTTCTAATTTTATTAATCAGTCTGTACAGTGACCAGAGAGAACGTTCGAACAAATTCAGAAAAATTAAAACGACGCACACAAAAACGGGAAATATGTTTCAGGCAACACTGTATCATATATATTACGAGGTACAGTAAAATTCGACCTTATTTCTTTAATGAGTATGTTCAATTTTCCGTATACTTAATAACCACATCCATAAAGCTCTAAGAGGAAGCCTTACTATACATTTAACTATGATTAAAAAGTAGTCAATTAAATAGTACAATTATGTTTTATTTTTCGATTTCATTTAAATACCATTTGCAACATTAATAACATTATACACATTCATACAAAATTCTACATAACTAAGCATTATCGATGTCCAAACTAAAAATACTAACAACCAATTGTTCCGAATCTTTACAATTCACATAGACAATATAATATTTTTCTTTTTACAATTTACGAAAGCGTATATATAACATTCTATCGATTCGGTACATCGGTTTTTAGATTCACACTCGACTAGTAATTTTAATTATTAAAATGCGTTTATAGTTTCAATTTTGTCATTATCGTTGGAAGTACAACATCCACCCAACACATCCATCGGGCTTTACAATGGACTATTATGATATTATTAGCATAATTCTCAGTAGAAAGGTGAAACTTTATCATCGATATAGTTCAATAATATAGTAAAGCTTTCTTATCATGATAGTTGATCTTATATTAATTTCCCTCACTCCGGTAATGATGTGAAGGGAAATAGTGATTATCGATCGATCGATGAGTCGTGTGGATGTTGTTCCGTCTGTTGACAGAACTTATTTTCGATATAATAAAATAGGTCTTCGATTTAAACAAAATCCCTTCCGCATATAGCGCTACAACCCTGTGACGTAATACGTGGCTGTTTCGAAAATCTTCATCGGTCGTACTATTCGAAATATTATTTTTTCTTGCGCACACTTGATATTATCTAAAGACTCAAGTAAATCCATAATTCTGATCGCCAATCTCTAATTAACTCTTGTATCTAATGCGCTTTAAATCATTCTTGCAAAAATACGTTACACCGATATAAAATGTTTTTTTTTTCTCATAAGATAATATAATATAATTCACTAATTAATATGCGATTTATCCCTACACTAATCTACTCGGATACGATTTTGTTACTAGATAGGATTCAATAACACATGTCACGCAACTACGAACTCGATCCCGCGTCCTCCTACTTACAATTTTTTTTTAATGATCAAATGTTGTTTCGGAGGTAATCGTTTGTATGTAAACGAGACTTAATACAGTTTAGAAGCTTTGTATCATTTTGCGAATATTTTGCAAAACAACATACGATTGCCTTAATGAGATCTTTAATCGTGTCTTGGTATGAGTTTAAATGCTTTAAAATCTTCAGTTTTGTGGATTTGGTATTATGTAATCAAATGGGAATCAAATTGATCTTTTAAAGTTTCGTTTACAAAGAACGATAAGTATAGAAATTGCCGATTCAAATACTTCGCTGCTCATCAATGGACGGTGTAAATGACGACAGAAGTTAACAAAACTAAGTTTCAAATACAGAGATTAAGCTACACGGATAACCCCTCTGTATACTTTTATATTAAATAAACAAATTCAAATGAATTATACGAGATGATGAAATTCATAACGTTGATATTTTTTTTATAGTCTATAAAGATTTGTCTCAAAATTGTCAAATTATCTGAACGTGAACTGCGGGCTTTATTTTATTTAACACGGAATCATATTCATTAAGGAACATTCTGTTTTTACAAAATTCCGAAAGGAAGTCGGCGGAATTACTTAACGTAAGAAATAATTGTATTGTGGTAGTTAAACGGCAAAGTTCGATTAACATATTTTACTATAGTTAGTACCTACTGACATTAAGTCTTTTAATTAAATTATCAGTAAAGGCGTGATGAAGAACACAGACACCTAAGCATCGGGGACAAATGGACTGCATTAAGGAATCTTCCTGGAGACGAGGTTTCGGCTGACAATACCGTACTTCTGGATTGTCTATCGGGGTGGAAGCAGCGAGGTTAGAGGGCGACGCAGGGAGAGCGCGTGGTGGCGGGGGAGGCGCACTAGCTCGCAACGCGCTGCGGAACCCGTGCAGGCGCAGGCGCCGGCTGCTGCCCGAAACTGCTGCGTAGAGAGTCCTCCATCAGCCGGCAGATCTTCTCACGATCGCCCTGCATAAACATTAATTATTACTCTTAATTACCAACACTCTCTTTGAGTACCAGAGATATAAAATACAAGGAACTAAATTAAACATGAGTAATTTTTTGTCTTTAAACTATTAACACCGCCAAACACTTAAACGAATCAGTGTCGATTCCTTCAAGAGGCAAAGGTGCAAGGTGTATACAAAAACATTTCACACGCTTAGTAGCTGGTAGAACTCGTATTTGACCGGATCGTAATTGTGGGGTCAATCAGCGAGTTTTGCGATTATCCAATACAATATTGTTACACCCGTGGGTAGTAAAATGCCGTTATCTTTCGCGTAAATAATTTATTCATACTCAAAAACATAAACCAAACAAACAATACTGGTCTGCGAAAGACAGTTCTCCAACTATAATAGTCCTCTTCCAGATTTCTTCCTTATTTTATCTCTTTTTGTTTCCACTTCGCTTCCCAAAATATAACTATCCTGGCACGAGATAGGACTTGCATAAATACTCAAATAAGACGATCAAGAAATCACAAGAAGGTACTTGAACTTGTAAACATGTTGTAAGAAACGGGGGTCATCGTTTAAAGGGAAGGGAAACATTCTATTTTTAGACCATTGTTTGTTGACGCCATCCGAGCGATAATGTTTTGTATGTGTGAATAAATGTAATGTTTCCTCAAACTTATAATGAAATACTAAATGTTAAGAGAACATTCTAGACGATTCCAGAGATTTCGAGAATAGTGATATTTTCAATTTTTTGATCGTAACAAAATATTGAATAAAATTTGGTCTCGGTCTCAGTTGTTAGCATTATCCTCCAATTGTAATGTAGTCTACCATCAGGTATCCAATTCCTTGAGCAGTTATAAATAAGGAATAATGTAGGAGAATGGCACCTCGTGTATGAACCCTAACTGCACGAGCTCGTGCGCCAGCGCCACGGCCGAATCGGCGCGCGTCACCGGGCACGTCAGCTGCCGGTTCATCTTGTCGTCCATGCGCAGTAGGATCGTCATCTGTAAGTCAAACCAAAAACGTTTAAATTCGCACTGATATATCAACATCTTTATTATGGTTCAGAGGCAAACTTCCAGCAGTATTCAGTCGTTCAGGATTGGTGATTTCGAAATGTTAGGTCCTTTGCAAGATTCGACTGTAGAAGCCCCAGCGCTACGACTTTCATTCTGAAGGTTGTAGTTGACATTATGTACTGATGCATGAGGCGTGTTTTTCGGATAGGACTGTGTGTGCATATCTATATATGTACATATATAGGATACTAGGGTTGCCAAACCTACTATATATTATAGAATCCAACTATATTCTGAACGAGTCTTGGTATTTCATTATTTGTCATTATCATCATTTTTTGTTTATCGAGCAGCTACACTTCTATAATATAAGCAAAGATTTCTTTTCATGGTATACATAAAAGAACTGACCAGCAAGTCAGGTTGCGGCGCATCGTGCTGATGCTGATGCGGGTGCGGATGCGGCTTGAGGCTGCACATCATGTTGACGACGCGGCGAGACTCGAGGTCGGCGCGCGGCGGGTCACATGGCGGCTCAGCCGGCAAGGAACGCTCGGCGGGAGACGGCGCTCGTCCGTACCCCAGCCATCCGCCGTACGCTGTCAGCGGGTAGATGCCATACCTGCGTGCACACGACCACACTATTTCGACAAGGCTCTGGAAGGCTGCGAAATGCAGCTGGATTGTCGGAAGTTAACTTTTATAATTTTAATTGTGTTAAAATGTTTTAAACAAAATAAATCGAGACAGAACTTCACCACTAAAAGACTCTACAAAGTGATAATGTCAACAAAAAGGTAATTAATGAAGTTCTCGACGTAAAAACGATCCAACTAACTTGACGTCCTCGACGAATTTCTCCAGTTTTTCAGCGTGCGGAGGCAGATCCTTGGCGGAGAGTTCGTACGTGACTCCGGAGCGCACACACCACGCGAGGGTTTCTCCACTACCGCCGCCGGCCACCTCATCGGTTATCGTCTCCGATATATTGGCTGCAGAAATCGATCACTTGCTTAGTTGTGATTTCACAAAGTATGTTTTCAAAGAAAATAGTTTTGTGCATGAAGTTAAAACATCAAAGTATTCCCATACAGGATATGATTGAAATTAATGAAAATGAATGAAAAATAGATTTGTTAAAGTAAAATTAGTAGACAAAATAACATAAAATTTAAGGAATGATACAGGTGATAAACAGAACTATGTAGAAAAATATACAGTTTAATAAACTTGACCGGCCTAAATAATATTTATATGACTTGTATATTCATGCGAAAGTGGGTGGTCATGTCTTTTTAATGTATCTTACCGGTGGTGTTAACGAGTGTGTGAGCAGCCAAAAGTTTCAACGAGTGCACTTCGAAGAGCAGCGGATGGAAGAGCAATTCCCTCGCCGTTGGCCTCTTTGCTGGGTCCTTGTTTATACACCTGCGAACACAGGTTCGGCAATATTAACATATAATAATGATACGGGGCAGTACAGTAAAGACGCTTACCTATTTATGATGATACCTGCAATGATAAAAGAGACAAACGTTTTGTACCTGTGTATAAAATCCTTCTGTCGCATCTCCTCCAATGACTCTACTGTCCGTATGATGTGTTCCTCTGTGACGTGGCTGCCGGAATCACCGTTCCCTTGGATTTCAAGTGCTGCAGTTTCCAGAGCACACATTCCAAATGAGTAGATATCCATTGCGGGTGTCACCATTTGTGATGCTAACACATGGGGGAAACAAAGTAGAAAATGAATATTCTGACAACAGAGTTTCGATTGCTGAGTTCTGTTTTAATATCCTTTGCTTTTTCATTAAATTATCAATTTAGTTTGAAATCGGAAAAAACAAAAGACGCGAAGACCAAAGCAGGGGAAACTCTGCAGTCTCATCCTTTCTGTCGGATGGCTTGGGTACTTACATCCGTACTCTGGTGCAATGAGGTGCATGTTTCGCATGTTTTCACGACAAGTCTTGACGTGATGATGTATGGCGTCTGGAGCCACGGACCCAATCTTCACCAGACCGTTGTGTTGGATGAAAATGGTGTCGCATGTCAAGTTCCCGTGAACGATAGGTGGTGCACAGCCGTGGAGATAACTGTAAAAAACGTGTTGAAGGATCAATCATAGGATGTGTAGGACCTAGGTAACCTAAAGAAATAAAAGAATTTAAATATTTTCTTAGATAAAAACCAATATATTTAACATATTTAACTTTATAAGTAGGAGAAAGATTTAAGGAATCCTGCTTTTATTTTATACTAGCTGGTACCCGCGACTTCGTCTGCATATTATTGGATATCACTATCTGTGTGCCAAATTTGATCTAAATCCGTTCAGCTGTTTTTGTGAGATTGAGTAACAAAGCAACAAACTTTCCATTTTATTATATTTGTAGGATAACACTGGTTAATCTATGACTTTTACCGAGATAAAAAGTACCCTGTATGTTATTCTAGGTCATAGACTATCTGTGTGCCAAACTTCATCTAAATCCGTTCAGCCGTTTTTGCATGATTGAGTAACAAAGCAACAAACTTTACATTTATTATATTTGTAGGATACCACTGGTTAAACTATGACTTTTACTGGGATAAAAAGTACCCTTTATGTTATTCCAGGTCATAGACTATCTATGTGCCAAATTTCATTGAGATCTGTTCAGCCGTTTTTGCGTGATTGAGTAACAAACACCCAAACATCCAAACATACACACTTTCACATTTATTATATTATTAAGATTGATTAAGAACTAACCTTAGGGCGGATAAAATTTGCGTACACCATCGCTTCCAAGCCTGCAGTGGCAACCTTTTCACGTTTCGCTTCGTCCGTTTTAGGAACTGCTTTAAGGAACCGCAGGACATGTACTCCGTTATGAATATCACCTGAATCATTAACAATCGTGTGTTTTATCATCTCAGCACATGACATAGATAAAGATGAATAATGATAATCCTTTAATTCTTTCATTTAAATTTATTCAGTAAAACTTACCCTCGGTTTATCGTTATGTGTATCTGTCCAATAGCGATGGAACTTGACGATGTTTGGATGCTCTAATCTCGTAAGATTATCGAAAACCATTTGTATCTTATCTTCTTGAGCTTTGAAGTTCTTCCGCTCAGAAAACTGCACCTCGTTCCATACAACTTCAACACCTTCCTCGGTGTCCATGGCGAGGTGAGCGCAGTCGATACCTGGGACATCGCGTTGTTCCACCTAGAAAATAACGGTATAATAATAAAGAAAATGTTGACAGCTACAAATATAAAAAGACAAATAGTATAATATACGTTACTTAATGACTGGAGTACTTTATGCATTAAGATTTATTATTTGAAGACTAGGTATGTAGAATTACTAAATTTGTTATGATTATATAAAGAAACTATATAGAAAATGAAAATTTTGAACATTTAATAAAATGGACAAAATACAATTTTACAAACGCCAGCTAATTCGCCAAAGACATCTATGACAAACATTTGTACCAATGACATTGCAGATTAAGTGATACGTGAGCAAGTTACTAGATCTTCCTTATTTGCTAGTAATCATTCAATTGAACCTAACTTACAAACATCAATTGTTACAGCGTATAGGAACGCATATAACATACGTAATAAATATTTGTGCTTACGTTTTTCAGTTAGTTTAAGTCAATATTGATTGTATACTTATGAAATATTCAATGACTTTTAAATTAAATTCGAATTGTTACAAAAATCAAAAATCAGCTATTATATTTTTACGAACTAGTGATAAGTTATTGGAGTTTATTTATGATGTCATAAATCTGAATTTAAATGTCATTCTTAATACTTTAAAGTAAGTAAGACTTTTGTTTTAAAACATGATATAAAAATCTTTATTGATAGTTTCGATTAAAGCAGACATTTTAATCAAAAAACAATTTATCTATTCCTACTCTATTGGGTATACGGCAGTTGCATAAAGTACGTGACATTACATTCTTTTATAAGGTTACAGGCACAATAAACTAGCCTGATTGAGAACAATCGTCGCAAATTGAACGATCTGTGACCGAATTGCAAGCACTTCCTCTGTTACGTGACTGACTGTAGCGGGCCAATCATTCAATTGAGCCTCTCTACTCCGTATTTGTCACAATTGCCATATATCTTTAAATATGTATTTTTTTTCTGTGACAGCTTATTGCTTTTTTGCTCAATAATAGCTATTATAATTGCAAGATAAAAACAGCTGAGAATCGAACCCTGAGGGACACTCATTTTACCCACTGATGATAAAAACGTAGCCCCATATTTTGTTGTTTATTAAAAACTCCCTCAACGTGTAGTGATGTTGATTAGATTTTCTCTTTAGCAGATTGTTGAGAAACTGATTTCAAACATTGCTGTGAATGGATAGGTCAATTAGCAATCTTATCAACTTAAGAGTCTACCAGATGCTAATATACATAAGCTCAAGTGTTTCTCAAGCTGGATATTCTCATGCTGCGATATAACCTCAGAAATCCGGTACGTGGTTTTTAAGAGTGCTGGTCATCGCGCAGTACAAAAGGTCAAGGCTTCAATTGATTCGAGCAAATTCCTATAATGTTTTAAACAACGACTATTAATATACACATATATGCATATAAACATTGCAATATAATTACTCGAAGGATGTAATTATTGCAGTGGCTACGAGGTCTACGACCGATAACGATTGCATTGCACACATTTACACTATTGTGTTTACTACGCTAGTTCGAACTGTACGCTGTACAGTATCTATCTTTTATTCATACATACCTACTTATATTTTTGTATGCAACTTGTGTGTTTGTTCGCTTGTAAGTCATACTTGCACATAACACATAACGCTTGTGGCTGGATAGTATTCAGTCGATACCTAGTCCATATATATTTCCTCCCCACATTCGAGAAGACTGATATCAGAATTAATAAGGTAAGATAGTATTCTCAAAAATTATAACAACTCTTCAAATTACGAATCCGCCTGTCTATGGACGACCACGAATTACGATACATAATCTATTGTAATTTATCAGCCTTGTTATTATTTTAAATATTTTAACTTCAGGTAAATATAGCAAATCTCAGACGTGGGCCCGGTAATATCCTAAACTATCACAATTTTAATCGTCATTCGCTAACATATAACTAGAGTTCAGAGTTCGATGGGTATTCGCTGGCAATTGGGAATATTTATGTAGAACAAAACACAATGGCCCATACGCAGTTGCAAATGTACTTTACGATACTAAGTTATTTATTGATCTAACTACGATGTTAAAATATAAAACTAAACTCATCGTAGCTTTATTTTATCGACATCTGGTTTAACAGATTAGGTTACTTATATTTTTACTGAATAATTCACCTGCCAAAACGTGATTAATACTGATATCAATTTTTCATATTTATTACCAAATTATTCGTTATCTCTTGTTTCCCTTTGTAGTAAATAGACTATTGGCATTAAATATGTGTACCTCGAAATAGAAAAATACGTGTGCCGGTAGAAGTGAAAATTTCAGAAAACCAAAACATCTCCTTTAAAATTGGTTTTTAAATTCCTAAATCAGCGGGAATCGAACTATTAAGTGCTCATACTGTACATACAACAGTTGTACAAGTCTGATCGTCTCATACCACTAGGTCAATTCGACGACGATCATAATTATAAAAAACTTGCATTAATCGTGTATAATGTAAGTGTATTTCATCTCAATCTTCCGTAGGCTAAATCGTATAGATGTATTGTGTTCGTCTCTTTTTCGTTTAACCACGTTTCAAATCTCAACGGCAACGGTATTAAAGAAGATTTCACATGAAAAATACGTTCAAGTCAAGCTAAACTGAATGTTCGGTTTCTGATTCGACCGACAAATTAATTACGTTCGGTCTATACAATTGCAACCTAAAACCTTGCAGTACCTCAACACAATTACGGTATAATCACTTATAAGATTTGCTAAATGTATAACAAAATATTTAGCAAACATACAATGCAAAATGGTTATCGTCATAAAATATTACGGAAACTTATATTAACTGACACGAATAAATTAACAAGTTGTCATGTATGTATGTACTTTTGGCTCATTCCGATTTTATCAAGTATAATAGGAACCAAGAAATGATTCTATTATCAGGATTATATTGAGTACAATTTGTTTTTAAATATATGTATTGGAAAAAAGGCAACCTGACGTGATAATTAAAATCGCAATAAATTTAAACTTTAATTAGACAAAAATATATGTAAAATATATTTTATAATTTAGTTTTGAAAACGTCCTGTTTCCAGAAGCAATCTGTAGAATTTTGTTGTGATTTCTGATAACAAGAACATGTTTATCCGTTTCTTTACCACGCGTAATTCATATTCATTGGGTAAGTCAATCACGTAAATGAAAACAGTTAGTCTTTCGCCAATTATTTAAATATTTGACAGATATTTAATGTACCTAAATTAAGACATTTCTTTAAAGATGATGACAATTTAATATTAAAACTTATCGATGATATAACAGTAAAAAACAAACAACACTCCAATGATTACAACCAAGTAGTCCAACTACTTTTAAGAACGTTAAAGAATACAATGTAGATAAGGCGAGAATAGTTTCTTATCATAATTAAAGGTGATTTATCTTGTATTTGTATTACATAATTCAACGTGATTAACCTTTACAAATAGCTTTACGTAAGAATGCCACAGACTATTGTAATTTAAATTATAGATAAAACTGACATAAACAGCAGGAATCACATTACAAGAGTCGTTTTGTTTCACGTAACATCAGTTGATTATTATCGAATCCTTTATTATGGAACATTAGATGTTATCATTATAATTATTGTGATCATAATACTTGAGAATAGAGAGATACGTAAAACGAAGTTGTATTGTCAGAATAGTGGAATACAGACCCAAAATTATACAGAGAAGGCAATTACTGAATAGTCATTCCGAATTAGTTCATATTTACTAATTTAAATATAATTACTAAGACAACACACGGGATGGAAGCTCGAAAAATTTTGAAATCAAGAGCAGACAGAGCAGAAAACCTATTTTGGAGACTAATTACGGCGAGGAGATACAAAGCGACAAGACGATGAAACTTGTCAAAAGTTTCTAATATAGGTTTATAATATGACGATAAAATTAAAAATGCCTATAATTTCCAAATGTAACTGCACCACAAAAGCGGTAATGCCTCTAATATTATTGAAAAGATAATAAATGCATTTAGTTATGTAGAAGAAATAAATTATGGAATCTCCATATTAGCTGCGATCACAGCATGCAGACTTATGTTTATATTTTCTTATAGTAATAACGAATACAATAAGCGACCATCATTACGGGCCATTAAACAAACGAACCATTACTATAGTTGCTTGTAAAACGATTACAAGGTAAAAAAAAAGCCGCGAAATAATGAGATACGTAATGTGATTGGTGTGCTATTCGCTCATCGCTGCACCACAACTCAATACTTGCATACAAGCACACAACGAGCCTCGCACGACCTTTGTGTTTAATTGATGACATGAAAATAATGATATTAGATTACAACATTTCAATCTTTTTTGTGATTTTTTTTATTAATATTGAGAAACATAAAAGATGGCTACATGGATTATATGAAGTAAGTAAGGAAATAGATAAAAACGAATACAGAGGATTCAACACATGAGTAGACAGTAGCGTCTTTCATATGCAGCGATGCATACAAAAGTTAAAAAAAGATACTTCGCCTGTTCTCCATATCGCATCTGTTTAATAAATTCTGTTAGCAGCGGAATTGTATCCGAAGACGATAATTTAAACATCTCGTTCATCATTACAGTGTTTACAGTTAGTTGAATGGCATATTTAACACTCGACAGACAATACCTAGTCCGTGAAAGATAAAATTTCAAGTTTAATCGTCCGAGTGACTACTTTCATGTGCATCACGCCAATTATACCTTCACTTCCACTTGAAACAAGTGATTTCACTGCGTCACGTCCCTTGGTTTTCTTCGAGCGATTTATTGCTCACTATGTGCGCACCTTAATAGTCAGTTGTTCGACCGCCGACCGAAGAATAATGGGCGCTGAGCCGTTTGCAAATTACCAGCGCTCCACCCGCGGTTTCCGCACCTTCGTAACTAATGTAGTACGTATTTCTCTCTGAACGAAAAATAGTTTTGTTTTTAAATCATGAAATGGAAGTAGCAAATTTACTTCCAAACCAACTGAGGATAATCATATTATGTAAATTGTTACTCCTCTCTGGTCCACTATATAAGTTTTGAATTCTCTATATAAATAATCAAACGTTTATATTTCTGTATTGGCAATTATAAATTTTTATCTGCGTATAAAAAAAAAAATGTGTGCAATTCACACGTGGTAGAAGTGAAACCTTCACATCTATGTTTTCTTTTAATTCACAAAATTATCAAATAGACACTAATTTAAAGTTTATGAAAATGTACATACAAGTACTCACAATATTATTTTCAATTAATGCACATTTGAAATATCCATGGTAACCTAACACAATATCAATCAGTAACAGAATGTCATAAGTGTTGTCTAAAAAGTTTTTGTTTCGTGCCTATTGGTGAGGTAATAAAATTAACCTGTTTTGTACCATTTTACCATTGCCTAAAACTTTCCTATCTCATTTTCTTCCACGTTAAATCTTATGAATTTATGTGTCTGTCTCTTTTTACTGTCACTTTTGCTTTTTCGTTTCATCGACTTGCAAATCACAACGATGCAAAAAAAGATTTCACTCCAAAAAACCTATAAAACATCATTATATACTACAGAAGTAAGATGGAACGCTTCTTGCAGTATCCCCTGCTACCGAGCACATATTTCATTTTACCACAGCATTTCTCTTTCTGTCTACTCACCAAAAGAACTTAACGAAATTCTAAAACGTGGCCGTCAGTATCGTTCATGTAATTGGTTATGTAGTAAAATGTTATCAGGCGCATGCACAGAGTTCGTTCACACCAACGAGTCGATGGCCGTGATCAGATATACGTACAGCTAGGCATGCATTTAGCACGGGACAGGACCAGTTCCTAGATAGGACAGCACGAAGCCGACCACTAGCTACAGTCACTTGTTTTGAAGGTGTTGTCAAATAAGATTCCATTAACTGCTAAAATGTTGTTATGCAAATACAGGCCAATACAGTAGGTACTAACAATTGTAATTTGTAAGGCTAGGAATTTTTTGACATACATGTTTTGAAGTTTGCGATTATTACAGAATAATCATAATTAGTTGACGTAGATTGTATTATCGAGCACTCGTTGGATGTAAGGCATATTATGTACACATGTTATAATACAATCCCTCATATATGACGTTAATGATGATAATTAGTCAACGCCAAACTTTGTAAACGTATCTCTTATGTGAAAATATGTATGTAATATATGTGTATATTTCTTAATTTATAAGACACGTTAATAGATTTCAAGTCCGATCTTGACTGATTCGATCAAATCTAACTGATCGGTATTACTAAATCTGACCATACGTTTTAACACCGAACGGGATGCTAAAAGAGAGAAATGGAAAAGGAAATACATTCATTACTATGAAAGGGTTTGAAGAGTGAAGACTAATCCTAAAAGGGCTCTCAAGTGAGGTAGGTACCAGACTCAAGTACAGGAAAGGTAAAACAGAAAGTAGCAAGCTAGTTTGCTAGGCGGGCAATAGATAATGAATCACATCATAATGTACGTCAGAAATTTTAAGCTTTAAGCACATATAGGTAGTTTATTTGCTATAACGCGGAATCTAAAACGGCTAAAACTATTTATCATCTTTAAGTAATAGCAGAAAAAGAACAGGCATGTATTTTCAGCAGCTCAGGTAAATTTCGCAAAACGTACGTGCTTATTCCGAGATTTACAATCGCACGAGCAGCTCGCTACCGTCAATATTTACGAGCTTTACACTGTAAGAAAAATGTCAACGATGATTATAGTTTTCGACCGAACCTCACGTTGGTGACATCAAACGAGACCGAGAGTGAACCGTTAATTTTCCACTATAAAAATGCCAAGTAAAGACTAAACGATTCCGTTTTATTATAAAACTAGGTAATAATTCTCAAGTTATGTGGAAAAATACTTGACTATCCAAGGCCAACAGTAATTTGGATTCTTTGAAATACATAATATAAAGACCATAGAGTAATACACTCGTATCTCCATTTTGATCAGTACAGAAGTGGTATTATTCTATACTGATTTCCGGGATTAATAGGATAAATAAATATTTAAAGCAACCGATACTACTTTAACAATCAAGCGTGACAACCGTCCACCTACAAAGTTTTGCGAGAGCTGGAGATTAAAAAAACCCTCCGGAACTGAGATAAATGCCAGGAAAAAAGCGTGAAATGAATCAAGGGTTTGCGATCCGGCAAAGTATTCTATCATAATAGAACAATATTTATGAGGAGACTTCACACGCCTACTTGCGGACTCCAAGTATGCAAACTGGTAATGAATCGTCAATGCCCTCATAAACCATGGAATGCCAGACTAACGTGGACCGCAGCGAAGACGGAGCTAACACTAATTGAATTGCTACCAGTCTACCTGTGATAGGACAACCACAAATCCTGATGCGTTGGGATAAATGACATGAGTGTTGTCTCATTTTGACAATTAATAACATGTTGTCTTAGTTACCGCGCAGCCTCACTTAATTTCATTTTTTGATACGAAATCAAACCCTTACCTTTGGAGTAATTTTCATGGCGTCAAAAATCACAGGTTCTAGCGTGAATTCTGCGTGTTTAATTGATTTAGTTTTTCTTTTTTTTTTAGATAAAAAGGAGGCTTGATCGAGGGTTTTCTTTGCGATTATTCAAGAAAATCTGTTCAGCCGTTTGTAGATTATCAGTTCTTTTCTAGTTGATGAGTCGATGTGAACCTCTTCCACAGGTCTGATCGAGTCGAAATTTGTTATTTACCAACTTACAATAGAGATATTGCTATCATATTAATATCGCTATATGATATTGATTATCATTGGAATGGTCTCAATGAATACGCTATTTGTGTCGGGGATTTTTAACATTTTAATATTTACCTTGTTGCATAATGCTGCAAACGTTTTGATCTATTTAATACTTCTAGAAGCGCTGCGGACGCAAATGTGAAAAACTAGAGTTATCAGTTAAGATAACGAATTGCTTGATTGCATCAAAACTCATTTTAATCCCCCCGCTCCCTCCCGATAATTTTCAGTTTTGTCTTGTTCGCTAGAAAAAAATACGGTAAACCATATTGTAATTGAATTGCCCATTCCAGTTAAATATAATAATCTGATTATGCTAAAGCTCACAACAATATGAAGTTATAAACGAAAAGGTTCCCATCAACATCATAATCCTCATGTGGGTTTTGTAACGATTAGACATGCGCAAAACAGTACTCTATGAAGTAATGCCATATGGCATGACATTTCGTGCTGCGTAATATGGCATTAGAGCAGTACTCAGTACTCTAAACATGACCCGTCTGAAATAACGCATTAAGCTTGGGCATACATATAGCCCGCTAACAATTACGTATGTGCTATTGTACTGAATGTTCTGATGTCATAAATATACCTTTTATTATTGCCTATTTGTATAGTTTACTTGTACGAGTGACGACACGGCGTTATGAAAACGCAAGCTTTATTCTGCTTTATTGAAAAAGTTGATTTTCCTTCAAACTTAACCATTAAGTGATTATGAAATATTTCTAATAGTGGTGGACGATTATGAGATATAGTAATGTTATCATTCGATTACAACGATAACTCGAATTATTTTAAACATTACAGTACACTTCAGTACCTACGTACAGTACTTAGAACGCGACGGACCTATCCTATAACCTCTTGCTATGGAACGTCATGTTTAGAGTTATGTGACATGCTAAATTTTGTTGGGTTATAGGTACTGTAACAGTACGCGGTCGTGACATATTACGCGTAATACATGACTCGCAGTACTTACACATGTCTAGTAACGATCCCTGTATATAATACGCGTAATGGAAATAGCTGCCTCGTTAGCCTAGTGGTCGTAAGCGCGACTGCTATGAGCGAGGTCCTGGGTTCGAATCCCAGGTCGAGCAAAGTGTTATTGGATTTTTTCTATGAAATTCTCAGTAGCAGCTCGGAGTTTGGCTTCGTGCCCGATTAATGGCAATAGTCTCGCCCCCTATTACATAGGACCTAAAACATACTAGGCGAACTGTGGGTGTACATTAGTATACCTCTGACTAACCCTTCGGGAATACAGGCGTAATGGTATGTTATGATAATGGAAATAACTTTGGATTTATGAGGTTTTGTTTTTATAAAAACGATTCTGTTTCAGTTGTTCATTTTAACAGCATCCATTTCAAACAAAGTTTAATATAGAAAAGGTTACATCATGTATTAACTAACGTATAGGTACTATACAGTTAAGTACACATTATTTCAGTAATGGTGAGTTAAATTAGTACAAGACTTTGCTTTCTAAAACTTTTTTTGTTAAAATTTTTGGGAATAAATATAATGCAGAGGAATTTATTTACATTTTATGATAGTAGATAAGAGAAAGTGAAGTTCTCTTGGATCCAATCTGGGCTCGTTTAATTTGTATACACAAATGTATTATCAAAATATATATAAAAAGAAACTGTGACTGCATCCGAGTGCGAACGATATCAAAGCGCCCGTAAAAGCCTGAGCACTGAGCGGCTTCGAAGCGAAATCTAGCGGGAAATAGTTCCCGGCAGCGGCGCGGCGCGGTGCGGTGCGGAGGCCGCGTGACGATAGAATTAATGAGACGAGCCGGGGTTCGGGGCCGCCAAATGAAACGATGTTCCGTGCTCAACGGACATCAGATCTTAATTAGCAAATACACTGCGAATTGAACGTGTTCATTTTGATATATTTTTTTATTAACGTTGGTTTATACCAATAAAATAAACATTTTAGGGGCCAGTTACTAGTTTCAAGTAAACGTTGATGAAATAAATAATTTTCCTACTACCGGGCAAAGGTCATCGACCTTTTTATTCCCAACGCAATACCACAAATTAACTCGAAAAACATAAGTTGAAGTTTATAAAACAAAAGTACTTTGAAAATTGCCACCAAGAATATCCAATGAACAAATTTAACACCGAAGATCCAACTTCTCACTGGATTCGAGTTCAGGGCGTCCACGGTTTACAGTGGTCGTTCTCCATCACAGTCAGTTGACACTGTTACTAATTTTAATATAATAAATGTATAAAAGTAAATATAAAATAAATAAATTCCCATAACGCAATAATAAAACGAACGCGAACACCGGATGGGTACATTTTTTACATCGTACATCTGCCGCATATAAATGCATTTCATTTTTTTATGTTTACTTGTTAGGATACAGTCCATATACAAATAGTAAAGGCAATGAGATATAATTAAAGACCACAATTAGCCTACAGGCTTGACCGCCTGTAACATTTTTTTTTAACGAGCGCTGTGTGGTGCCATCACCTTCATACTTAATTATAACTTGATTATTCAGAAAAATATATTCTATATTATAATTGGATAATATTTGCCAATGAATTTCGTTGGAACATTTATTTATTTTTCAGTTTTAAGATATCATAAAGGTTTTATTCAGTACTAGCCGTGTAGTTTTCTCACGGGCAACATCTTAAAAACTATAAATCGCCTTCGGGGCCGAATTTTCCAAAAAAAATTTCTCAATAAGGAATTCCTGTGCGAAATATTACTGGTGTATCTCTTTCTGTTTGTTTATCCCGGGTAATCTCCAAAACGGTTGGTCCGCAAATAAAACAAAACTGGTCATGGTGAATAAATTCGGGGGCTTAAATGTTTTACTCATTGTAATAAACCTTAAGATATATATCAAACTAATGAACTACATAATTGTAAATATTAAAAACACCTACATATATGTATAAATATAAATATATATATATATTTCTATCTTCTAAGTAAAACCCATAATAAGCATTTTTGTCTTTAAAGTAGCCCGGAGGGGGAGCAAGATTCGCGCGTATCCGACGGCAAGCGAAGCCGCAGACACAGTTAGTTAAATAATATAAATATAGGTTAAACAAGTTGCTTACAAATCTTTTTTTTTTTTTTGTAAAGCATAAAACAATATAATTTGTCTTATCCGTGGTAAAAGTAACCTCATTTTAATTAAATATCAACAAATAAACCTATAAGCACAAAAGTGACCTAAGACAAACTTTTTAAATTTACGATTTTCAACAATTATTTTGTTATAGTTGTTACAGAATACGAATATGCTAAAATATGGGTAGGACCATTGTCTGCTGGAGATCTAATTTTTTATTGTTTTTTTTTTTATGAATCACAATCTAACTGATATCAAGTGGTTGTGATATAATCGAAAATGCCAACTGCACTGTATACCTACATACATATAGAATATGAGCTGGCTCCCGAGGCCAACTGTCGGAACACATACATCAATCTAACCACTTATCTGGTATATTTTTGAGATTATATTATTATAACTTTTAGGATATAATAAAAGTCTGTACATATAAAATGAATATCAAGCGTGGTCGCTAGGGTTGCCAACTTTTTAAAATATCAAATAAATATGGTATTTTCGAGGTTATTAAATGAAAAAAATAATTGTAGATGGCCAAAAACAAAAAAAAACTTAGTAGGCTTTAAATACATATTTTATTATTGAAAGGAATAGATAGGGTTTACTGCTTGATTAGGTAGATAATGATGAAAATGACAAATAATCAAATCCTACTAATATAATAAACGTGAAAGTGTGTATGTTTGGATGTTTGTATGGTTGTAAGTTTTATTGGGAAGGATAATGTGTTGGATTCATATTGGCACATAATGACAATACCATACAGACAGTGATAAACCCATGTATGATTTTCTTTTTGTTTGTCCTGTTCCGAAATCAGCCGGTGCATATTAATAAAGGTCGCTGGGAGCCGTTGGGTGCAGGCCGCACAAGATCGGTCGCTCTGGAGATCTATGGGGGAGGCCTATGTTCAGCAGTGGACGTCCTGCGGCTGAAATGATGATGCAGTGTGCATAGGTAATAATAAAGGTCGCTTGGAGCCGTTGGGTGCAGGCCGCACAAGATCGGTCGCTCTGGAGATCTATGGGGGAGGCCTATGTTCAGCAGTGGACGTCCTGCGGCTGAAATGATGATGCAGTGTGCATAGGTCATAATAAAGGTCGCTGGGAGCCGTTGGGTGCAGGCCGCACAAGATCGGTCGCTCTGGAGATCTATGGGGGAGTCCTATGTTCAGCAGTGGACGTCCTGCGGCTGAAATGATGATGCAGTGTGCATAGGTCATAATAAAGGTCGCTGGGAGCCGTTGGGTGCAGGCCGCACAAGATCGGTCGCTCTGGAGATCTATGGGGGAGGCCTATGTTCAGCAGTGGACGTCCTGCGGCTGAAATGATGATGCAGTGTGCATAGGTCATAATAAAGGTCGCTGGGAGCCGTTGGGTGCAGGCCGCACAAGATCGGTCGCTCTGGAGATCTATGGGGGAGGCCTATGTTCAGCAGTGGACATCCTGCGGCTGAAATGATGATGCAGTGTGCATAGGTCATAATAAAGGTCGCTGGGAGCCGTTGGGTGCAGGCCGCACAAGATCGGTCGCTCTGGAGATCTATGGGGGAGGCCTATGTTCAGCAGTGGACGTCCTGCGGCTGAAATGATGATGATGATGATGATGATATTATACAGTACTATAGCGGGGAGATAAGGATCGAGTCCACCATACACATAGTGACAAACCCATCTATGATTTTCTTTTGGTTTGTCGTGTTCCGAGATCTTATCTGCGTATATCCAATAATACGAAGACGAAGACGCGGGTACCAGCTAGTTGACAATAACATACGAAGTCTCGTTCAGAAAGAAATAAAGGCGGCGCCCTGCGTTCCGTTTTACGCTTAAATATTTTAAAATAATAAATTTTGACAAATTGTTTTATTCAATAAAATATTTTAGTCGGACGCCTATTATAATACAGTTGGCAATCCTAGCGGTCCCCTATACAATAAATATGTTTTCAAAGTTTTATTTTGTATTGCTCTATTGTAAAAACGGTAATAATACATACAAGCATCAAACTATGACAACCTAAAATAAAACAACAAATAATTAAAACTGCCTCAAGCTTTGGACTCGAAGGATCCCAAAATTATAGTAAAACGGAACCTTTATCCTCACCTTGATTAACAATTGGATTTTTTTTTTAATATCCACTCAAAATTTGTTTTTTTTATTACATCACTTTAAATCATAACACTCTTTATCAATATTTCAAAGTAAACGAAAATCTACAAACGCGGAAATCGATTGACAAAACAAACTGTGGCACATGTACGACGAATTTTACACCTACATAAAACATTTAAAACAAAATCTTCTTTGAATTAACAGACAACGTGAGAACAATACACCAATTGGCGCTAATATGATAATGTCTGGGCAAACGAACACATCAGAATAATGTTACAGCCGTCATAACATATCTATTGTGGTTTAACATTTTTATAAGTATACTACAATATTACAAGAAGCGATCTTCGACATTCATTAATCTTTTCATGCATGCTCGTCGGTTTAGAGTACTCTTGACTTTACCTTTCTTACAGCTATCACAAATCAAGAGAATATTTAACAAAAAAGAAAAGCAACATCAAAGTTTTTGAGGAGTTCCCTGGTGTATCTTCGAAGTCGAGGGTCCAATGCCAATGAAATTAAAATGGGACAAACCTTGAGGTATCCCCTTTCTACTGAATAAAAAATTATCCAAATCGGTTCATAAACAAAGAACTTATAAAAAAATTACATTCGAATTGAGAAACTCATTTGTCTTTTGACGTCAGTTAAAAAAAATTGAACTCGGTGGAACCAACGTATTACATAAAAGTTCCGCAAATCAAAAATTAAAATAAAAAGGGCGCGGGTCGCGAGTCCGTGACATTGACCTCGGTTCAGCCCATGAGCCCGGAATGAGGCACACGCCGCTCTTTCAATGTCAAGTACGAATCTATTCTTGGCTGTATGAAGCAATTTAGTTAGTTGCGTCACAAACACCGTCACCCCATATACTATCAAACCTACGGATCAAACCCCCTAAATAAACAGTGCTGTCAAAAGAATAAAAACATTGCGAATATTCCAAGCAGAGCGTACGTGGAATAAGTGTTGCCAATGGAAAATGTAAAAATTTCGTAGAAGAAATAATAGATTAACGCCCGGTTTCCGAAAGGTTGATCATCACAAAAATTAACTAATCAACTGTCAAATCTCTTGTTAAGTGTAAACTAAAATTTTGTTATAATACGATCATGTCTCTCACGGTTGCCAGCTTGAGCATTTCTAGCAGTGAAGCTATTTAACTGTTTCATAGTTCTTGGCACTTAAGCGGTACTATTAAACTCTAACGCAATGACCTCCCAAGTTTCGTTTTTTTTTTTGTTGTAAAAACTGCATTAGTGCTCTTATTTTCTAAAACATCTTTGTACCTGCAAACAAAGTCTATTGTAATATAAACGCACAATATACTGTATCTACATAAACAAAACAAATATTTTCAATTATCAAGCCGTCAAACCTTTGTACAGTCATTCCATATGTAGGAACTTACCTTTGAATTAGTTCCAAAAGCTTACACTTTTCTTTTTCGGTGAAATTTTTTCCCCGTGAACTCTTTTTATAATTTTTGTAGTAAAATCGCAATAATATAAACAAAGAATAGTAGGTATGTAATACTCCTAGCGTGTAATAAAAGCGGTAATCGTACTCGTCTGGACGCACAACTCATAAACAGCTGTTCGTTTAACAACAGATTTAACAGTTACGAATGAAAAATAATATCAATGTCAAATCAAAATGATCATAGATTAGTAAATTTAACACTAATCAACGTTTCAGAAACTCGAACTTATTTGGCAACGATGTTAAGTTGACAGCTGTGTCAGTTGAACGATAGTTTGATCACCCTTTCAGAAACCGGGTGTTATTCTAAGGACGACTTGCACGAAAAAATCTGGTTTAACGATTTAAATATAGTTTAAAATTTCAGTGCAAGCCGCCTTAAATCTAAAGAATAATATACCAGATCACTTCTAGGCTGATAACCAATAAAAATTGAGGGAAAAAACAATTTCAATAAAGTATAAATTATTTTATCAAAGTAGAAATCACAGGATAAAATGGCTAAGGATATCTATACAAGTATATTTAAAAAAAAGTACTTATACAGTGTGTATTAAAAGCGTCAGATCCGTGAAGGTGTTATCAGGTATCGAGATTATATTCTGTTTAGGTATCTATCTCAGATTACAAGTTTAAAAAAATACCCCTAATAAAATGTAAAGAAATTTAGTCAAATGAGGAAACTTACATGGCAATACAGGCGGCGCGGCGCAGAATACCGGCATACAATCAAACGTACCGCTGCGTGGCACCGGAGCTGGCGACGGTGTTATCACAGTTTAAAAATTTGCTAAATTTTAGGGAAACTAAAACTAAATATGTTAATTTTAAATCGCAATAACATTTTAATTCTCATAATAAATATTTTTCTTTTTGGTAATGTCATTGGGGTACCTGTATACCTTTTCGGATTCGACGGGGTTTTTAATACATATTGTATATATTTTCTTATTTTACATAACACATTATTCAAATAAAAGTAATTTCAACTTAAAGAATAATAAAATTATCCAGACAACCGACTAAATGAATCACACGGCAACATCGTATTGCACACTCACGGCCGTAAATTAGAAAATCAGGTTATTAATAAACCGCGGTAATGGATGACGTGACGCCGCAGCGCCGTGACGTTGCTTGCCGTCTATGTCTCGAGGCAGTTTAGGCACCCGCTACCACGACTCCTCGGTGGCCAAGCCAAGTGACGTGATGACTTTACGTAAATACAATTGATCGATTACCAACGTCCGTTGACGTTGTTCCCGATGGTAATTTCCATGTTTCTCAAGAAAATTTCAGTTCCAAGCTTAATTACAAAAACGAATTGAATGTTTTTACTCAATTTACGTATTGGAAACTCTCTTTTTTATGTTAAAAAGGGGGCAAACGGGCAGGTGGCGCACCTGATGAAAAGTGATCACCGCCGCCCACAAACATCCACAACACCCGAGGGTTCGCAGATGCGTTGCTGGCCTTTTAGGAAAGAATAAGCTCTCTTCTTGAAGGTCACCAGGTCATAATGGCACGGAAAGATCTCAGGCGGCAGCTGGTTCCACAAAGTGGTTGTGCGAGGCAGAAAGTGCCTTAAGAAACGCACTGTTCTGGAACGCTGGACATCAAGGTGGTGTGGATGGTATTTACGATTCTGACGCGATGTCCGATGGTGAAATTCAGCAGCCGGGATCAATCCAAACAATTCCTCTCTCTATACTGAGCTTTTTAATCCCAGGGAGTAAACTGACAATCACTAGTGTCAAATTTGAAAATAATGTTGCCACATTAATTTTTATAGTGTTGTGCTACCGTATATTTTATGGCATAATTATTTGAATCGTAAGATTTTCAATACTGAATTGAGGGTTTTTATTATTCAATTTACCCACCCTATAATTAACTAATAACATTACACCATTCAGGAAACTATTAAAATTTATACAGAGTGTCCCAGAAGTCGACGTCAAGCCGGAAACGGGTGATAGACCAAGTCATAATAGTTATCAGAAAAAAAGAAATGCACTTTTTACATTATAGGCATTAAAAAAATATATCAGAAAGTCCTGTGATGATCTTTTAACTCCCGTTACTACAACTCTTTTCTTTTTTTTTTCAATTCTATTTTTATTATTTAATCCTGAATAATGCTTGTGTAAATTATTTATAGAAATTTAAAGTTAACTGTTCCAGCTTGGAAGAACATGTCACTTTTCGCCCGATCATGTATTGAAAATTAACATTTCGCCCATTTTTAACTGATTGTACTAAAAAAAAATATACTACGCTAGTTTAGCAAGTAACTTTAAAAGTTGACACATTTATTAAGGACTCTAAAAGGGTTATGTGACACTTGCTAGTTTTTTTTTTGTAAAGAAATCCAGTTTTAAATGAATTTTCTTACTTATACATAAAATGATTCTAGTGTTTCCAAGGCTATACTCAAGGCCGTATTTTAAAGATTCTAGTTCGAGTGAGACGGAGAGAGTAATTTTATTATACTTCTAAACAAATCGATTATTTCCAATGTGATGAGGTTTCTAGTTTCTATTTTGAAAGATCTTAAAAAGAACACAACAAGGATGACCTTTGTTTTTAATACGTTTTGGAAAATTTACGAAAAGCTTTTAAACTAATGGAGTTTATTATTGTGACATTTTGTCTTTTCCATTTCAATATTTTATTTCAAGATATTATTAATCTACATTCGTTGTTTTATTACAATTTGTAGTAATGTTGGATTTAAAGCAAAATGGTCACGCTGTATCTATAGCAAATTGTAATGAAGACGAAATCAACTTACGAAAGTAAAATATTTAAAACAAACATTAATAAGTAATTGCCGTGAACAACATATGCGATGACATAGAAAACGAACGAATTATATTATCAATCCAATGTATTATACATCAAATTCCAGTGTCATAATAGGATTACTGATTAGTCGAAGGACAACTTCCCGACAGGATAAAAGGAATTCGATTTCATAATAATAATATAAAGTGTTCGTTGAAAGATACTAATGCTATTATATTTTAATCATAGGTGTGAACTAGCTGTGCCCGCAGTTTCGCTCACGTAGACTACATAATGCCGTCGATTGGGCACACGAATAATCGTGTTACCTCCGCTCCCGGTTATTTTAAGGACAAACATGCTTATTGTGGGTGTTCCTTAGAAGATAGACCATATATATATATTCTCGCTAAATTTTTAATTTTTATAATTATGTTGTAGATGAAATTTGATATATATCTCTTACGGTTTATACAGCGAAAGTCATTTAATCGCACGAATTGATTCACTATGACCAGTTTTTTTTTAATTTGCGCGGAACTGTATTTCTTTTGCTAAAATAAAAGTAGCCCGAGTTATTCCTTATATCTTCACCTATCTACAATGAAAGTCCCTTCAAAATCGGTGCAATCGATTCGGATATAAACCGCAACAGACTCACAAAAAAAAAAAAAAAATTGTTATAGTTATCTTATATAGTTTGATACACATTTAGTAAAAAGCGATTACTTTGACATAACAAGCAGACACTTTAATTTTATTAATTGTATAAATTAATTTGAAGTTTTTAGCGTACGTTTTACTTAATCTTTATTTTAAAATACCTAGTTATGTTTCGAAAAATTTTAATGTCCTAATTAAATTAATGTTAATTATTAGAACGAATGTTAATCTACGTGAAAAAATAAAAATACGGTATTTTTTAACTGCAATAGGAGATATATCCAGTGGATGGAAAACGTAATAACCGAATTATTTAATTATACATTATTACAGACGTCCTGCTTCAAAAGGCGGATCATATTGAAGAGCCGCGTAATAATGAGTGGCGTCTGCATTCTTACCGTTCGCGACACTCGGCTGGCACTGGGCCAAGCGCCGGATGTCGCGGTCGCCCGCGCCCGTACATTGTACACACACATTCACAGCGAGTGCATGGGACAAACGTTATTAGCACCTCATTAATCTACAATGAGACAATGCCTTCAAAGAAAATTCATGCAGTCCATATAATTATATACAATGTTATCTTTCGCCCGCGAATTCGTTCGATTAGTTTTATTAATTGTATAAATAAAAAAAAATGATGGTCGTG
The DNA here is from genome assembly GCA_033032175.1 of Saturnia japonica. NCBI lineage: Eukaryota > Metazoa > Arthropoda > Insecta > Lepidoptera > Saturniidae > Saturnia > Saturnia japonica. Next base: position 715,544 of record CM065306.1, on the reverse strand, counting down.
TAATCAACTTCTAATTTAATATAAGTAAACCTGACAAACCTCCAGACAAACCCCAGAGTTTTAATAAGATGCCATTAACAAAAAGTTGTAAATAAATTTATTAGTGAAATATATAAATAAATAAAATAAATAATTTGACATCACGTGTCATAAAAGCCTTCTTATGATTAACAAAGTATTAGTACCTAACTATATGAAATTAATCTTTTGATGAATTTTTAAAATGAAACACGCGCTTTGACTCCTGGTCAAATCGCCTTGGTATTCACGTTCTACTGCAGATGGAGTAGTAAAAGACGAGTCCAGATGTAACGACAGATATGTTCTACTCTTTTCCACTTCTTTACGGTTGTTCGACCGAAGTAACCGTCTCCATGTGACAGTGCTCTTGATCTATATAGCGATCCATATATTAAAAAAAGATATGTATATATATGTGCGTAATGCGTGCGTGTAGCCTAGCTCTTTTTGCACCCACCATGAGGATCCGCAGTGTATTTTTTGATGTTCTATCACTTATCTACCCTATTCACAAAACGTAGAATTGGTTTAACGAGAAAAACTTGTATTATACGTTATAAACATTTTGTAAACTATTTAGCATTATTATTACTTTTATAATAAATGTTTTAGTTTACTTTTTGTCATTTAGTTTCATTACTGGCATCAGTTCTAATTAACTATGGAAACGTTGATCAAAATATAAGCCAAGATATACACATACGTGCCAACCCTAAGTATGATTAAAATTAGTTGACGGCAAATATAAGTTTGTGTATTGGCAAATTACCGAGAGCAACGCCTGCTCGTAGCTCTTACTGACAGTCCTTTGATGTCTGAAACTTGGAGGAAGATTTGGATGACAGCGTAAATTGCAAAGTCATATTATACAATATACATATATTAAATTGTTCTTGTCTGTACGTTATTCAATAATTTAATTATATCTACACTATTAACGGGAATGAAGCGTAATTCTGTTCTCCGCACTAAAAAAAATAATGAAAAATTGAGGTTTGAATTGGACAACGCATGCATCTCACTCAGTTGTCTGTGGAAAGAAGGTTCGCTTTCGGAAGCACCATTGGCATAACTATTTATTTATTTAATTCACTAGTTGGGATTACAGTTCGGTTTTGTGGTCATCATAGAGTCTGGTCTGAGGTTACTTCGCAACTTCCTGTTCATAATTTTTTTTAAATCCCAAATACAAATGACCTAAATTAGATCACCAATAAAAATCATTCAATTCGATTAATCGAATATCCGTAGTTAATTGTAAATTGTTGGTTAGTTTATTTAAAAACATGTTTCGACTTGTACCAATAACCAATATAAATTCGTCATATGCACAATCTGCGCACAGCTTCATGTTCAAAATTTTACGTAAACTTTTTATTGAAATGAAGAACTAATTTTTTTTAGATATACTTAATTACCAGAGTTTATATAAATACGTACACCTTTTCATATACTCGTTCTCAAAAGTATAATAATATTAAATCAGCAGATCTACTTTTAATGCGAGTAGGTACATTCCATTACGTTACACGTGTTTATTAAAAAAAGTATAATATTCCACGTAATGAGATCTTTGACACGAGTAATAACGGACATCCCGTGAGAGATTTATCTCGATGAATAAAAAATAAATTTACAGGAGTTGCACTTGATACAAGAATAATGTGACAAATATGTATATCGTAAGCATTTAGAATAAGCAATCGTATTACCTAAAAAAACATAAACAACAGCTACCTATGTCAAAGTCGTTCGGTTTGGTTCTCGCTTCGCACCCGGCAATTGTACTCCTGACTCCTGAATGAGGTATGTCGAAATGCTCTCAGCGGTGTTAACTAAACTTAGAACTGTATCTCAGGTGGAGCTGAAGAAGCCCACAAGGCTGTTGTTACAGAATTTAAATATGATGGTGATAAAGCGAAACCTCATCCAATCATTAATTTTCCAAATTCTACCTGAACGTATTATATATCTGATAGACTAAATTCTATGAATCCTGTTTTATAAGCAATTAATTGTTGGAACATTCTGTATTTAATAAATGTCTAACATAAATATACAATTTTATTTTATAAAGCGAAGGACAAACTACTTAATAAGAATACCTACATAATTCATAAAAGTACGTCATACACGCGTTATAAAAAAAAGAAGATATATGCATGAGTAATGAATGGCTCAAGTAACAAAAGCTATAACAATACATGAACAAAACCTATTGAAATTCTTTATACATATACAAAAAATACAAACGCTGCTAATAATATTATGACGTGTGCAACAAGGATTATTATAAACCGTACGTCCGTCTGTCTAGACGCGATTTCTTAATCACAGTTACATTCTTTGGCAATTCTAGAAACATTCCACGACTTAAAAATATTTAAATAAAACTCATATTATTTAGTATTACTGAATAATGTGTTAGGTATTATGCTAAAAGTAATTTGAATTGATGTGATAAATCTGACGATTAAAGATTATATTTATATAACATTAATATAGTTTTGTGAATCGGAAAACATCTCCGTCGTAAAGAAGAACCGACACGATAGATATTCGATCGGTCTCTTAATTGCGAGTTTCGTAAGAGCAAACCGATACGCGTTAGCAGGAACATAATATACTAAATATTCTCTTCGAAATGGCAAGTTCGTCTTATATACCTAGCGAAACCCAACCTGAATACGCAATTTGGAAACCGATATTTAGCAATTTCGGCCCGGTTTTTCTATTTTATAGCGTGTCTTTTTTTCAACTACATAAATACCTACTTTTTAAGTGTTATTTTTTTTAATAATGCTTTATTTCTCCAGAAATTTACATCAAAACGAAACCAACAGAAGGGGGTACCAAAACAACACGTTTCAGAGCGGCACAGGTACTGCTGTTCTACGAAAGAAATTGAATTATGACACCACCCATCTATATTACTATTTAGTTAAGGCGTAAAGCACTTATGCGTTTTATATAATAAATATTAAAATATATAATGACGGGAAGAACCGAAGAGACGCGACTAGCGAGCGACAGACACTCAACCGGCGACCGAATGAAACACGACCAGAGCCGTGGTTTATAAACAATGAACTAATAACAGATCAACAGCAATTTGTCTTAGCCTGTATCAAGTTTAACCGATGATAATTAACACGTGGACATTTAATATCTCGTCTATATTTATACAAGAGACTTCGAAATGTTAGAATTGCTTTGATTTATTACAATTATCTTTCTGCGTTTGGTTTGAAGATATTTGATATTGATACTGAACAGGATCGTTCCATAATCCATAATGAACTTCGTGTTCATGTTCCAACAAAGTAATTTTTCGTTTTATTTAATAGTATATACTAACACAGCTCCTTGCAAAAACGAGAATGTTCTAAAAAAGGTTTACTGATATAATATAAACGATAATATTTGAGAGATATCAGAAGTAATTAATAAAACACTGTAGCTGTGATCACCATACCGCAAAACTGTTTTGTTCAGGCACTTATGAATATCAATAATACACTACCAGCGGTTCGAAAAACATCCCAGCCATCGAGAAGAATTGGCAAGTGGCAGGCAACTAGATCAGGTTATCAACTTTTATTTACTTTATATGCATTGTTTACAGTTCTTATTAGAGATGAAACGGATAAGGGTTTGGCCGGATACCTGATACCCGGATATTCGGCCCTTTATCGTGTTACATGACGCAGTCAATTTGATTTGAATATTGGCGCGGTGAACGAGATCGGAAATAAACTCAATTAATTAATAAAACAAACGGTCTTCTTAACCTATTGTGGTATGATTTGCCTTGTGTAAAACAATGAGATTTTTTTTGTATTTTACTATCCGGAATCCGGCCGGTTAGGCCAGATACCGGATGGTTACTGGATATTCGTTTCATCCAAGTTATTATAATTTTTACTGCACAAGACATCCCCGTCATTTACGTAATGAGTCACCCTATAATTTCCACCGTTGTGACAATAAAACTTGCTTAACTTGACTACAGGAAGATCGACAATGTGCTTAGGAAATTTATTGTAAAACCTAACACAATTAACTAAATAACTTTTGTCTCACTAAGTCTAAAATATGCCTATAAATTATGTTGATATTACAATGTTCGGTGCGTCTTAAAATATACAAAACGTCAACTTTTTTGCACAGAAAATTAATTTTACAAACCATTTTCCAGTGTATACACATAATCAACTTTGTAGGTAATGAAAAGCATAAAAAAGGGCCATATCTTAGAAATTTTTTCTATTTACGTAAGAGACAAACATTAGCACTCCGTGGTTTCACCGTGCGAGTGCCGGGTTCATCGTGTGGCAGACAAAAGAGAACACGAGCAGCCCCCGGGACTTGCAACCCAGGTGTAGGTTTTTTTTTTTTTTTTTTTTTTTTTTTTTTTTTTTTTTTTTTTTTTTTTTTTTAGAACTGACTACACTGTTAGCCTTAGGGGCCCTAAAGCCGCTGCGGCTTTTACAGCTTCACCGGACTTGGGGGCGAGCGCAGAGGGCACTCAGCCGCGAAAGTTTTGTGGACGACTCGCGCGAGGGTGCCAAAGTGGCCGGACCTCGGCTCGGGCGGTCGTCGCGTTCGCAAATAGGTCGCGATCTATTCGAATCCCTACACCTACGATTCGAGCTAACTAAATATACACATAGGCACGTTCCCTTCCTCCTGGGAGGAAGGAAGGAACCGTGCGTATGTGTATTCAGTAATCGGAATGTTTCTACACTAACTAGCGCTAACTAACTAGCGTAAAAAAAGAAAAAAAAAGGTCCCTCACAGAACCTATGTACCTGTGTGCAGGTGTAGGTTTAAGGAGCCCCCTTATAATGCACATTAGCGCTCACCTTGGCTGCCCGCGATACCCTCCCTGCCAAGCCAGATTTGTTAAGAGCCTGTTGATGCTGCTTTAGATACCCGTTCTAAAATAAAACTTACTGCAGTTCTCAACAGGCCGAGGTCTTTTAGCAAGTTATAGAGAGATTTCGCTGGAATATCCGAAAATCCATTGTGAATCATCAAAAATATTTGAATGTAAATTTATTTATAAATAGATAGTGCGCTTAGTCTCTGATCTAGATGTGGCTGGATCGAGATAAATCGAAACATGTTCTAGAACCGAATGTAATCTGTTTTGTTTGTATTGTTGTGAATCTTTAACAGCGGTTCCAGATCTTATACAAAACTATCTTTTCTTTACTCAAACTATCCTACTAATATAATAAATGGATGTTTGTTACACAATCATGCTAAAACGGCTGAACACACACACACACACACAGATAGTCTTATGACCTTGAATAACACATAGGGTACTTTTTATCCCAGTAAAAGTCATAGTTTTAACAGTGTTATCTTACAAATACAATAAATGGAAAGTTTCTATGTTTGTTACTCAATCACGCAAAAACGGCGATTTTTTCGGTTTGTCGTGTTCCGAGATAAGTCTGTGTATATCCAATAATACGCAGACGAAGTCGCGGGTACCAGCTAGTTTTGAATAAGTGCCTGCTCGATGAGCAATTAGACTCTCAACTTTAATTCAAATAATATACAAGTAAAATATAGTAGATTCAATGTTCGTAAGATCTCGATTTTTTGCAATACGCGTAATCTTACTCATTTAAATTAGTAACACTATTAGCTGACGGTGAAGAAGGACATCGTGAGGAAACCCGAACGCTTGAGAAATGTTCTTCTAGTATCACCGTATGGAGAAAAATATAGAACTAAGGATTTGTCGACGTTTGATATTTCCAAGAGTGGGACACTTATGAACTGGAATTATTATTATTTTACTAAATAACCAGAGACTCATGAATTAATTTTCCAGGGTCCGATTAATCTGGTAAAATCGGTTGATATGGTTTTATGTGATTTTGATGCTCGGCATCAATTAGGCCCAATGAAAAGAGTTCATCCATATGAGAAGTTATACACAATTTTCTCAGTATGGCCAGTTCAGGGAATGGGATAAAATAAACATAAATATATGACAAAATAATATGACTAATAAAAAATTAAATATACGACGCACTTGGAATTTTAATAGTATCAAGAAAATTCAATTATAGCGTAAATAAGTAAATGTAATTAAATATATTATGACAAATCAAAATTTCCACACGTGACACATAAATACAAATAACAGGTAAATTAATGCTAATCACTTATTATGTAAACCTAAATAAGCGCATTGAACATACGGCATTGTTAATTCTAAAGTTTTGAAGATGTAAGCTTAAAATTTGCGAGCCACTGTAATCAAGAACATGCATCGAATCTATCACGTTCTAGTCTCGTTGTCACGGTCTAATATCTATTGTTTTCTTTGGGGATGAGACGACTTTCAAAATAGATATTGAACTATAACAGAATTAATTCCAGATGTTCACATACGACCGGTTGAATGAACTAATAATCTTTGGAACTATATTGTTCTATTATGAGATATTGACTTGGAAAAAGCGTTAAAATCTCTCCTTGTTTCAGAAGAAAAGAGTCTAGTATCGAAGTTGATCATTGTGACGGGACGCCACATAACGAACGCAATCCAATCTAACTATTTAGTACGAAAATCCAGAACCCAATAAGGCTAAACAACTTCTACGTAGAAGGAGGTACCGTAAGCTAAAATTTGATGTCGAGCGCTAAATCTGATTTTGCTAATAAACTATTGAGCAATGAATGGTCTCGTCTCAAATCTGTCAAGAAGTCTCATCGTGTGGCGCTATTTTTGTTGTCCAAACCGCCATACTCGTCACTCGAAATGGCAACGAGTGTCACGACACATTACATCTACTTAATAAATCTTCAAACAATTAATGACAATGTATTACAATGTCCTTACATATTTTTGTTGTCCAAACCGCCATACTCGTCACTCGAAATGGCAACGAGTGTCACGACACATTACATCTACTTAATAAATCTTCAAACAATTAATGACAATGTATTACAATGTCCTTACATATTTTTGTTGTCCAAACCGCCATACTCGTCACTCGAAATGGCAACGAGTGTCACGACACATTACATCTACTTAATAAATCTTCAAACAATTAATGACAATGTCCTTACATATTTTTGTTGTCCAAACCGCCATGCTCGTCACTCGAAATGGCAACGAGTGTCACGACACATTACATCTACTTAATAAATCTTCAAACAATTAATGACAATGTCCTTACATATTTTTGTTGTCCAAACCGCCATACTCGTCACTCGAAATGGCAACGAGTGTCACGACACATTACATCTACTTAATAAATCTTCAAACAATTAATGACAATGTATTACAATGTCCTTACATATTTTTGTTGTCCAAACCGCCATACTCGTCACTCGAAATGGCAACGAGTGTCACGACACATTACATCTACTTAATAAATCTTCAAACAATTAATGACAATGTCCTTACATATTTTTGTTGTCCAAACCGCCATACTCGTCACTCGAAATGGCAACGAGTGTCACGACACATTACATCTACTTAATAAATCTTCAAACAATTAATGACAATGTCCTTACATATTTTTGTTGTCCAAACCGCCATACTCGTCACTCGAAATGGCAACGAGTGTCACGACACATTACATCTACTTAATAAATCTTCAAACAATTAATGACAATGTCCTTACATATTTTTGTTGTCCAAACCGCCATACTCGTCACTCGAAATGGCAACGAGTGTCACGACACATTACATCTACTTAATAAATCTTCAAACAATTAATGACAATGTCCTTACATATTTTTGTTGTCCAAACCGCCATGCTCGTCACTCGAAATGGCAACGAGTGTCACGACACATTACATCTACTTAATAAATCTTCAAACAATTAATGACAATGTCCTTACATATTTTTGTTGTCCAAACCGCCATACTCGTCACTCGAAATGGCAACGAGTGTCACGACACATTACATCTACTTAATAAATCTTCAAACAATTAATGACAATGTCCTTACATATTTTTGTTGTCCAAACCGCCATGCTCGTCACTCGAAATGGCAACGAGTGTCACGACACATTACATCTACTTAATAAATCTTCAAACAATTAATGACAATGTCCTTACATATTTTTGTTGTCCAAACCGCCATACTCGTCACTCGAAATGGCAACGAGTGTCACGACACATTACATCTACTTAATAAATCTTCAAACAATTAATGACAATGTCCTTACATATTTTTGTTGTCCAAACCGCCATACTCGTCACTCGAAATGGCAACGAGTGTCACGACACATTACATCTACTTAATAAATCTTCAAACAATTAATGACAATGTCCTTACATATTTTTGTTGTCCAAACCGCCATACTCGTCACTCGAAATGGCAACGAGTGTCACGACACATTACATCTACTTAATAAATCTTCAAACAATTAATGACAATGTCCTTACATATTTTTGTTGTCCAAACCGCCATACTCGTCACTCGAAATGGCAACGAGTGTCACGACACATTACATCTACTTAATAAATCTTCAAACAATTAATGACAATGTCCTTACATATTTTTGTTGTCCAAACCGCCATACTCGTCACTCGAAATGGCAACGAGTGTCACGACACATTACATCTACTTAATAAATCTTCAAACAATTAATGACAATGTCCTTACATATTTTTGTTGTCCAAACCGCCATACTCGTCACTCGAAATGGCAACGAGTGTCACGACACATTACATCTACTTAATAAATCTTCAAACAATTAATGACAATGTATTACAATGTCCTTACATATTTTATTAATTGTTCCTTGTGTTTACACGTTAAATTCTCGTTCTAAGCTTCGAAATGGCTAACGACGTGTCACGTACACTATTACATCTACTTAATAAATCTTCAAACAATTAATGACTTACAATGTCCTTACATATTTTTGTTGTCCAAACCGCCATACTCGTCACTCGAAATGGCAACGAGTGTCACGACACATTACATCTACTTAATAAATCTTCAAACAATTAATGACAATGTCCTTACATATTTTTGTTGTCCAAACCGCCATACTCGTCACTCGAAATGGCAACGAGTGTCACGACACATTACATCTACTTAATAAATCTTCAAACAATTAATGACAATGTCCTTACATATTTTTGTTGTCCAAACCGCCATACTCGTCACTCGAAATGGCAACGAGTGTCACGACACATTACATCTACTTAATAAATCTTCAAACAATTAATGACAATGTCCTTACATATTTTTGTTGTCCAAACCGCCATACTCGTCACTCGAAATGGCAACGAGTGTCACGACACATTACATCTACTTAATAAATCTTCAAACAATTAATGACAATGTCCTTACATATTTTTGTTGTCCAAACCGCCATACTCGTCACTCGAAATGGCAACGAGTGTCACGACACATTACATCTACTTAATAAATCTTCAAACAATTAATGACAATGTCCTTACATATTTTTGTTGTCCAAACCGCCATACTCGTCACTCGAAATGGCAACGAGTGTCACGACACATTACATCTACTTAATAAATCTTCAAACAATTAATGACAATGTCCTTACATATTTTTGTTGTCCAAACCGCCATACTCGTCACTCGAAATGGCAACGAGTGTCACGACACATTACATCTACTTAATAAATCTTCAAACAATTAATGACAATGTCCTTACATATTTTTGTTGTCCAAACCGCCATGCTCGTCACTCGAAATGGCAACGAGTGTCACGACACATTACATCTACTTAATAAATCTTCAAACAATTAATGACAATGTCCTTACATATTTTTGTTGTCCAAACCGCCATACTCGTCACTCGAAATGGCAACGAGTGTCACGACACATTACATCTACTTAATAAATCTTCAAACAATTAATGACAATGTCCTTACATATTTTTGTTGTCCAAACCGCCATACTCGTCACTCGAAATGGCAACGAGTGTCACGACACATTACATCTACTTAATAAATCTTCAAACAATTAATGACAATGTCCTTACATATTTTTGTTGTCCAAACCGCCATACTCGTCACTCGAAATGGCAACGAGTGTCACGACACATTACATCTACTTAATAAATCTTCAAACAATTAATGACAATGTCCTTACATATTTTTGTTGTCCAAACCGCCATGCTCGTCACTCGAAATGGCAACGAGTGTCACGACACATTACATCTACTTAATAAATCTTCAAACAATTAATGACAATGTATTACAATGTCCTTACATATTTTTATTAATTTTCCTTGTGTTTACACGTTAAATTCTTGTTCTAAGCTTAGCTAGGATACAATGCTTAATCTGCACCGATGCTTAGTTATCGACTTATTAGAATTTTTTTGCATAAATATACACAAAAGTTTTGATCCCTTGTACAATTGAATTATATCTTTAAAACTGCGACGCCGAACCTAACCACACGGTCTGCACGTGGTGCACCCTGCTGATTATCGAACGAGGAAATGGCGATAACGGGGTGGTAGGGCTGTTTTGCTCGACTGGGTCGTTACCACCATGCATGTGGTGAAAAGTCCGTCATAGTGACTCATTTTTTCCTGTCGCGTTGCGGGAATAGCCGTTGTATATCCAGTCAAATTATTGCAGGTCGGCATGACAGCGGCGACTGTCGCTGAATTCTGATCTCTCGGTAGCCGCCGTTGTGTTAGCAGTAGACTATGCTTACCATAATTGTCATTGCCGTCAATTTGTCGTGCCACTATAAAAAAACCACCAAAATGTTAATTTATTTTTAAAAAAGGCGAACGAATTTTCAAGAAGTTTATAAAGAGGACATAAAACACAAAAGAAGTAACAGGAAAAGATAATAGGGAGAAGAAGTATTACAATTGCATTGAGTTTAACAACAACCGGACAAGCAGCTGATGATAGATGATAGATAAGAAAAATAATACGTTTACATTTCAAAAGCAACTAGCAGTTTTAACGAATGTAGCTCGATTAAATACATTTCACGTTAGTGCCAACGACAGAACGTTTGTCTCGGTTTCATCAAACAATACTAACAAACATCCACAATTCAAAGCTTTTGAAATAAAATAACCAGCAAATTCTTGGAATTTGAGGAATACAACATAATAAACGATATACATTTAGTTTTAAAAGATTTTATCAAGAGACGATATCTGACTGGTCTAATCTGGAATTGCGTTTCATAAAGCTGAGGACCGGCTTTTATCCAAAATATGGCAACATTTTTGTGACCTCCTTAAAGATATTTCAACAAAATTACAAAGATAAAAGATGGGAGATCGTTTTACATAAGGACCGTTTATGACGAGTTGAGTCATTTCTATCCGCATTGCGCATAAGCAATAACTCTGTCACTTGCTCTCCATATTTGTACGAGATGTGACTGCCTATCCAGAAATAAACTCGTCCCTATCCGGACGCGCTTTAGCGCATGCGTTCGCGCACATAAACGAATACTTGTGAATACAAGCACCTCGCTGTTAATGCACTTAGTGAATCACTATTCGAAACTGTTACCAAGTGAGAAATTCCTTGTTAGAATTCCACTCTTGATTCACTTACTTTGAAGATTGAAATAGATAGTGATATATTAATAGATATCTTGTTAGTATAGGCGTAGCGCAAATTCGCAGCACTGCCAAGTCATCATTGCCAAATGAACTGCATTATACTAATTATTAGTTCATTAAGTTCAAATGTATCGAGTGTTTGCACAGTGCATGTAACTTGCCAGAAGCAACTCCTGCAAATTTTATTGTTGGTGGATACTTGGTTTAGAACATTTTATTACAGAGTAGAGTTAACACTATAACTGAACTGTAGTTGTCTACAGGTTCTATAGCATAAAGGAAAACGTAAAATATTATGACCCGTGGTTGTAAATAAATCATGCAATAGTTTAAATGGTAGAGTTCTCAAAGACGACGTTAAATCGCAATAAAAATGTCATATCTCTAGGTTTTATTCCAGCGGTATATGGTATAAACTTATAACAATAGTTTACTAGTTTATCTATTAATATATCATGAAAAGATATATATGCACAGATAATATTGTTTACCAACGGTCGCCCAATGATCGAAATTCGACCAGCGACTTTTTAATCATGGACTATTTTCTGTTTGACATTTGCAGTATGAACCTAAACAATGAATATTATATAATATATCACTTGCTGTCACTTTTCATTGAGTGATAATGTCAATTATTTTGGGGGTCTAAGTTCAATGGCACTGGCCGTGTTAGGATTCGCAGAATTAATTAATTAAATTTAATATATTAGTAACAGATATTATAGGTATCTATAATAATAATTTTAGCCTTCTGCACTCCTCCATATAAACTTTAACCATGCCAAATCTCAGACTTCCGTGCACGCAGTACACTTAAAACGGTGTCCGAAGTTTTCTTCTCACGTATTAATAGAATGATTTACTACTTATATTTGATGGTCGAAATCAATCTCAAGCAATTCTACACGCAGAAAACAAATCTTCAAGATTTATAAGAAATCAGAAATGTGATTTATTTTCAATATCCCTTAAATTCATGTAGCAATCTGAGTGGGATACGATCTCGTTTCATATTTCTCCATCTCGAAATAAAATATAAAGTTTCCTTTCATGTGAGAAAAACTTTGGATTGTTTGTAAACAGCATTTACTCGTTATCGAGTGACTAGTAGATTTGTATCGAATCAATAACATGCACCTCGAAGACACACCATGTTATGAAACATTAGTAGTGTTCTTTTACTGAACAAACAAATTTTTATTGTTAACTAGAGAATAGGAGTTATTGATGGGATCTTGAAGTGACATACTGTGGTTTTTATTTCTAATTCATTAACTTAGGTTTTGACCCTACATTATATAATATTGGTGGTGTTTTGCGTGATATATTTTGGTTATATTTAAGTGAAGTGGATTGTAAGGTTACAAAAATTCTCTAGATCGTTCTAACAAGGAAGCCACCGTCTTTCATAGATGCCACTTTGAATAAAATACCTATTACTACGAAGGCTTGAAAAACGTTGACGCTCGCTGGCAAGTGCGAAACAAAAAGAAGAAGAAGAACTAGAGAATAATGATTTTGTCTTAACTGATTTTAGTTTTTCTCTTATAGTAGCAAGAGAAAATGCCTGAACGACCACCAAAAGATCAACAACCCATCGCCAGTTGCCGCACTGCTGTCAGTCAATAGAAACAGGAATATGCATCGCGACGGGCATAAACAATTATCTATACAGCCCTGCAACGTTACTCAACCAGTAAGGTTGTCTTGGTTCTTACAGGTCTTAAGATGTATTTTAATCTCCCTTATGGACAGAAAAATACCCCTTATAGAACCTATGTACCTGTGAGGTGTGCACGTATGTACATATGTGTGTAATGTTTGTATGTAGGTAGCTAAGTGTTGCACGTATATTGTCATTTGTATCGTGCGAACGGCTGCCAGACCCAAGGGTTTCACACCGAGAAACGGACCTAGTCGATGTGACATGCGTGATTGATCCCTTATAACTATTTCTTGTCAACCTTGAACATTAGATATTACAGCGAACGCGTAAAGCGACACTGTAGGTAATTTTGTCTCAGAGTTTGCATTGACGCGCGAAGACACAATATCGTTTGTTTAGGATAGTCACGGTTTAATTTAGTTTAGCACGTGACGGTTTATTTACCCACTGTTAATGGCTGTTCAGATTGACACGCGGACGCGGCCTCAGGGTCGCAGGAACTACGTATCGAATCGCTTCGCTAAAATCGATTAACACTTTTGTACACGAGTCAAATTATGTAACAAGGTCATTAGAGGTCATAACAAAAGCGATGGCGGACATTGTCCGCAGCTATTCACTGAACCTTTTTCAATGAATGAATGCAAATTTGAAGTGAAATATTTAATGCGAACAGATCTGGTTTGGACCATTAACATATTACGTTTAGATATATATATCCATACTAATATTATAAATGCGAAAGTAACTCTGTCTGTCTGTCTGTTACGTTTTCATGCTTAGACTGCTGAACCAATTTTGTTGAATCTTGGTATAGAGATAGATTGGACCTTGGGAAAGGACATAGGGTACTTTTTGTAGCGAAAATAGGGGATGAAAGTTTCTATGAACAAAATATGGGAACAAATAATGGTAAAATAACATCGGCTGCCATACCAACTAGTTTGTTGATTATCAATCTGGTTTGTTGATATTGTAGAAGAACTATTGCAAAGGGAGGATTCTCCGACCAGACGGGTACTATGTCTGGCGGGCAGCCGCCCAATGGTTGTAGTCGGGCTCTTGTATATATACTCAATTGAAGAGTTAATTTCTATTGCGCGGTGTAGGATGCGTCGTATGTGGCTCGATAAATGTCGCTGTGTGTCGCTATGTAGATGTCGCTACAATATATTGACATTGTTATACTTAATAAGAAATGTATTGTATTTGTAATAATTATCTATTAAATGATAGTCCAGTATTCTTTTTAAGATTGGATGAAGTGTTTTTAAACTGTTTAACTACGCAGTACGGCATAATTACTGTTTTTTTTATATTCTAAACGATATACCTATTGTAAATTATCTGGATTATACATTTTTGCTAAAAGTGAATCATTTCATCGTGTAATATGGTGAAAATAAAACTTGGGTGAAAGTTTGTTTGAAGAACCCGTCATGTCTCAAATTAAGGATATTCACATTTATGCTTTTGGTAGAAAATAAATAAAAACAATTATTTGATTAAAATTGTACACGGGAAATACACGCCATTCCTCAATTGATACGGCATATGAATTGTCAACGATATGGGTAAAAATAAAATTACGGGATGTAAATAACTACTGCGCAGCCGCGGGCACACCGCTATTATATATATATACACAATAATTAGGTATATAAACATTTTTATATCGTACATAGCCTCATCGTAGTATTCGTACCTATGTCAAATTGTACGGTGCGGTGGCGGTATCCAAACACGATACCACTACGCCATTATCACGTCAAAACTAATTTAAACTTTAAAAAACGATATCCAAGGTAACAAGCATAAATTTATTCGCATAATAATGACATTCAATCATTATCTTCGATATGAATATGAAAACACCCTAACAGTATCTACAACGCATTTGTATATTTTTCTTTCTCTTTCCGACTAGTACTGGTTAGGGCGCGGTTCGCGTGCTCGCGGCCGCTCCAAGGTCGATCTTTATTGTTCTTTTACGTCATAAAATCGGTTTAGTTATTTTGATTTTGGTTATATAATTATTTAAATGGTAGGATGTTTTATGTGTTCGTGTCGTGTCGACGATAAATAAAACAACTCTCAAAGGGACGCCCTGTATTATGTAAAAAACAATTATATCGACAGAACATTATCGATAGACAATACTTATAAACTGATGATACGATGTTATCGATATAGAAAAATACTTAAATGTTGAAAGATATGTTACATTTTAAAATTATAACTGTTCAGCTTATAAACTACTACATACATACTACCTATATCTTTTAGAGAGATGAATGTAATTAAGAATTTTAGATATTAATCCAAACACATTATTATTTTAAAATTATTATTCAATTGTATTAAAAATTTAAAGCTTTCCGTTTTATGTTAAGCGAGAATGATTGTTTTTAAATATATTTTGAAAATGATTAATTTAATTTTTAATTAATTGTTAATTCAAATTTTCATGGTATTGTAATTTACTGAATTTATCTTTGTATGTAATTTGAGATTTATTAATAATATTGCATGCCAGTTTAAATGCTTAAGTATTGTCTACTAAAACCCTAAATAAACTGTATTCTGATTCAGATTGTTTACAAATGCTATGGTCACTAATAAATTATTATTATTATTTTATATTAATTTCCATTTTAGTTACGTTTTAATTATGCAAAGTGTTAACAAGAACTTCGTCGCCAACGAACATTTTTTTTTAAAATGGCGCATTTTTTCTAAATAAGTAAAGTGCGATTTCGTTACGATTTTCGTTTTAGTTTACTACTATTAGTTATTTTTGGGTTATAAATATCAATAACATCCAGTTATCATCGATGTTTTCATGTATTCAGTTTATATATCGACATTTCTAGAACGTTGCATCCCTATAATATACGTACACAAGTAACATGATCGACTTTGAAATACTCTTCGTTTTCTGTCATAACAAAGTTGAACTCCTCCGAGTTAGCACTAGCCGAGCATCGAGTTATAACGTTCATAAAACAAAATGTCACGTTTGATCTAAATAATACAGTAACATTATTCATTTCTCATTAGACCTCCAGACAGATACGAGTATAATCATGGTTTCATGGCAGTACATTCATTGTGCGGAACAATGCAATTAGTGTGTTTACTACGTTTTCACGTGCACTCTTCTTATCTATACTTAATAGCTGTGCCCGCGGCTCCGTTCGTTTGGACTACAAAATGCCGTCGGTTGAGCCGCACGCTCGAATCGTGCAGTAGCTAGCCCGGTATTTTAAAGACAAAAATGCTTATTGCGGATAATCTTTAGAAGATAGACACATACTGTCGCTGACTTTTTTGTAGGTATTTTAAGGTCTATAATTATGTAGTACATTTATTTGATATATTTCATGTGGTTTACTCAGCGTAAGCCATTTAAGCGCCCCAAAAGTGGTATTTCTTCCCGAATTGATTCACCACTTATTTCGTGTTACTTAATGCAACAAAATATATCCTATAAACTCGCTTGATTTCATGGCTATCAATAAAAAAAATCATGTAAATCGGATAAGTGGTTCTCGTGTGAAAAAAAAGATCGAACACACAAACAGAGAGACGTCGAATTTTATAATATGTATACAAGTAGCAGATATAGATTAAAACGTGATAAAATTTGTGTTTATGGTTGTAATATGTAGTAGTACTAATCCGAACTCTAAAAATACTTTTAGTCGTCTTTCCTGACTCTACATGGACTATATTTTATTCTTATGAAACTTTCTATCGTACTGTAATTAAAGCAAAGCCGCGGGCGGTTGCTAGTCATAAATTGTATCGTTATTCTACTTATAAATAAAAATTCAGACCTACTCGTACCGTATAACATTTTAACTAACACTTTTTAAAAGCTAACAATATAAATTCATACCAGCATTTTAAAAATTGTTTCATGAAATGAAAGAGATAATTATGAAACTAATCTAATACTAACCCATTTTCTAAGGAATAATAAAAATACATATATACGATAGATAAATGAATTGTCTAAGAAAATGAAAATAAAAGTTATCTTGTTGATTAAATTTTTGAAAAGCGAGGGCTCGCATATCCTTGAAACGAGTTTCCAAAACACATTCACAGTATAAATCATTTCAGTATTGAGATAATTAATTTTATTGCGGTTTAAATAATTCCCTTGAATACCTCGGAGGGAATGCGATGCGGCAAAGGAATTTCGTCGTGTGCTCTCCTCACTGCTAGCGGAAAAATATTTATAAAATTCTTACTAGATTTTTTATAAAGTTATGAATCTCACCTAATGTTAAATGACGATGTGGCCCAAAAACACGGTAAACCTAGTGGGAGGAATAGCTTTCAAATACAGCTAACGGAATACATCTATAAGTGTCTTGCGACCAATTTACAACGTTAAGGTGGTAGCTAGTCCAGGCGTGCATTAGAAAAAGCCCTACCGCTTTGTTATGATTTCATCACAATGTTCTCCTGTACCGAAACCTCAGGCTCATTGCAAGGATTCGAACTCACATCGATCGACGTGATGCCCGTACTCGCTACTATTGAGACATTATTGGTTATAATTATGTTCTTAATTTGTAAATTACTATTGAAATCGAAAACACGCACGCAATCGCGCATACAGTTATATTGTTCAAATCAAAAATAAATTTGTTTATTGTTTTACAAATAAAAGATAGTACGAAGTCGTACAAAAACAAGCTGCAAAAAAAATTATACTTCTTTCTGCTTATTTAAAGTAACAATATCTGGGCGACCGAGCATCGCTCGGTATTAAAAGAAAACACCTACATACTTAAACTTGTAATGTAAAACATTATCTAAATACAAAATTTCATCCAGATAGTTGGAGCCGTTTCCGAGAAACCAATTACATATATATATATATATATACAAGAATTGCTCACTTAATATAATAAGATATTCAAACTATGCAGTGAATGTAGAAACGGAAATGTTTTACGCTTAACATTATTACTCATATATTAATTAGAAAGTATGTTTCTGATCATTTAAAGTTTTAAACCGCTTATCGCTCAAAGTCAGCCCCAACTTTATCAGGTACAGAGGCGCTCGACGAACTACGCACATAAATATTATGTGAACATCATTCAGTATGCTAATTGATTAGTTAATTCTTGACAGTAATTATTCGAGCGTGAATCGCGTTGAACACGCGACTGCCTTACTACTCACCGTAATTCTTAATATCATTGGTTTTTTTATTCAGTCGAAAGAGGTCATGACAAAGAAATCTTACAATATTACCAATCAAGAATTTTAAGAAACGAGAGAAACAAAGATGGTCCTAGGTAATGACATTTCGCTCCAAGTAAAATTTAAAAATAAATTGTGGTAAGCACTGTACTGTCATAGAATGAGTAACGAAAATTGAACGAGTTAAGAATTGTCATCCCCGTCAGCGCTTCCCCCTCACAAAAATACAATGGAAAATATTAATAGAATAAACAAAACAAGGCCGATCTGAATACGAAATTTCATTCAATTTTACTAATATATTCGATAATTACCTACCCACGAAACTTGAGATTATCATAAATAAATAGGTATATCTTTTAAAATAGTCAAAAGAATACATATTATCACAACAAAACAATTTTCAACAAAAAGAAAACAAACTTCAATGATTTTGAACAGTTCCCCTGTATACCTTCGAAGTTGAATGTCGAATGCCAAAGAAAATAATATGGGATCACCTTCGAGTTATCCCCTATCCAACAAAAAAAGAATCATCCAAATCTGTTCATGAACAAAGACGTTATGGCTGAACATACATTTAAAACATTCGAATTGAGAGTAACCAACCTTTTATTGAAATATGTGAATCAATCATTATGGAATATACAACTACTTACACAGTCATTCGTACAATGAAGCACGCTTCAAAAAAGGTTAAGCTGCGTTAAGGTACGCCAATGCCGCGATTTAAAAAATAATGTTCCTTATTTTCATCGATGTAATAAAACAGAATTTTTTCTTTAAACAAAATATTTGGCCATAAATCTTATTAGTTACATTGGTGTGGATTTGTTTACACGGATTTAATTTAAAAATAGTATTAATTAGTACTAACACATTTACAGACATGTTTACGGTGACTCTGGTTGGATCCATCATCTTACGGTGGTCGTGACCGTCGTTAGTTTTACCATTCTGTTTTGAAATAATGCGTGAGGACAGGTGGAGCGGTAGGTATTTATTTAAGTATAATAACGGTGACCGTCTGACAGCAGACAACAAATGGCCGCCACACGAGCCGGACGCGGTGCTAGCGTAGCGGTGTGGTCAGGTACTAAGTGCCAGAAGTCGCACTATCCGCACAATAAAATATTGCCACCTGTTCGCACTAGCGTATTGTGTCGCATTTCGCATTCCACTTGCGTATCTATCAGCATATTACCTTTTCGGTGCAAATAGGGTAAAGTATGGATTTCATTACGATATTATTTGGTCCATTTGAAATGGAATTGTTTATTTTCGTGGTACTTTTTACTTTGAACTTATTATACATAATATTAATGATGGCACGACTGTGACTCTTCACTGTTTTTACGTTTAAATATTAAGTATGTAAATAAAAATGTAGGAAAAGTTTTTTATTAATATTGACGCAGTCCTGGCCCCGTTGTTCAACCTATACCATTGACCTCTATAAACAAAGCAATCAAAATACATATTTTAAGTTGTAAACTATGGCTTTTCAAACTTTGCAGGTCAGGAACATGAATACAATATTTTACAAACTATAATAGCTATCAAAGAAAAGGTTTTTACAAAAGTTTCCAATAACCCCAGAAACCGGTCTCATATAATTTGTATGCAATAAAATACGATTAAGATACGACGATAACACGAAATTACGAACTCGATATTATGTTTTCAAAGATGATAAAATCAAATGTGATTTATTTCAAATTACATCTTAATTATACTTATACGATGTCAAATGCTACTTATATAATGATTTTAAAAAGGCGTCAGATGAATATAATAAAGTAAAAAATAATTTCCAATTATCGTTCCACTGTCGAGGAGCACTTAGCTTGTTGGCGGCGGGCGCGATGTAAAGCGGATACTTGAATTTCGAGAACTTTTTCGAGTATGTTAGTATGTTTACTGATTATCAACGAAATTATGGTTAATTATTGTAAAATGGAATATTGTAATAAATTGTGATTGTGTACGAGTTAAATATACGCTGTTTTATGTTACCTATTAAAACTAAAGACAACTTGAATAGGTACCTTTAGTGTTTATCTAAAACAATGACTTTGTTTTGAATAATAAACGTTGATTGTAAACAATTATTTTTTCACGTGATCTGACAATACCTTTTCTAGCATTCTCACGCTTATGTAGGAATAACTGATTGTTACTGATACTGTTGTGTTGAGAAAGACGCGTCGTACACTCAAACGCACAGATGCAAACAGATTCAGTAATTAAAACATCGATTAAGATTAATGTTATCCAATAGAGCACTCAGAAAAAATAATTATACTATTTAGTTATCGGGTATAAGGTTTTATTAAAAAATATCTAAGGGAGTTTTTGGCGAGATCTCGAAGTGACATAGTGGTTTTTATTTTTAATTCATTAACTTAGGTTTTTTTACCCTATATTATAAAATATTGGTGGCGTTTTGTGTCATATAGTTTGATTATTGTGCCTAAGTGAAGTGGATTATAAATATAAACAGGAAACATACATTTTGAGTTGCCACAAAAACTTCCTAGATAGCTACTACTATTATGTTTGAACTCACTCTGAATATTAGAAAAGACTACGAAGGCTTAAAAATATTGACACTGGAAAGGAAAATAAGAGGAATAGCAACTGATATTGCAACCTTTACATTCATTTGAAGAACAGTAATTGTACAATAACATAATTTTTTAATGCATCCCTACATCGAAAAAAGTGACACACCTACTTCCAAAGTTTCATATAGATATATGAAATTTTAGTTTTTATTGTGCATTGCTGATATCAGTAACAACTTTTAATCATTATATTAATACGTGAAGCAAAAACTTTGTATCCTTTTTTAAGCGTATTGCGTGTACGGAAGACTGTGAGATTTGGCATGGTTAAAGTTTATATGGAGAATGAGTGTAGAAAGCTAAAATTTATCTATAATATCTGGTACTAATATATTAAATAAAATAAATTAACACTGCGAATCCTAACCCGAGCAGTACCATTGAACTTAGACCCCCCAAAATATTGACATTGTCACTCAACGAAAAGTGACAGCAAGTGATGTAGACAATACTCATTGTTTAAGTTCATGAATATAGCAAATGTCAAACAGAAAATAGTCTATGATCAAACAGTCGCTGGTCGAATTTCGGGCTTAGGGCGATCGCTAGTATTTATAAAGACTCTATAATTCACCCAGAACACTGAAATTTCTACACGTATACAGCCTCATAAAGAGAATGTGTTTGATATTTTATTGCATAATATATTTCAGTAAGCGGCTTACCGTGATCCTTAGACGGCTGGTTTCAATACAACGAGTGAAAATCGATCGAGAATTAAAATTGGATTAACTGGATTAGCTCGAAAATTCGGTCATCATATATCTGACAAAAAATGCGTAGCTGTAAACATAATGTCTACTGGAATACTCTTTTAATATACGGAACTAACTAACACGTTTCTACTACACCAAATTCAGAATTTTGTCCCTGAGCGTAAGCACAGTAAAATCTAAAAACGACAGCGACCACCAAGAGATCAGTAATCTATTAACGGTCGTCATCCTTACTGTCATATCGGCCTGCAAGCTTCTTCGGCAGTTGGATATGTAGCGACTGATCACGGAGCACCTGATATCTGTAGGTCGAGATCAAGTCGGTGACAGCTATAGCATTCTACCACCCAGCAATTCCAAAGTTAGTCTAACGCGTTGTGTGCCACTGCATGTTGTCAAAAGTACACTTCACATCTTCAAGCAAATTGTTAATCTTATAATAATCTATAATACCATTCCAAACCCTTTATTTGTTGAAGACGCAAAATAGTGTGATACTTTATTTTTAATAGCTGTGCTCGCGGCTTCGCTCATGTTTACTGCAGAATGACCGCGCGAATCTTGTTTCCCCGCTTCAGGCTATTTTAAAGGCAAAAATGGTTGTTGTGGGTGTTACTTAATAAATAGATATATATACTCGCTGACTTTTTTGTAGGTCTTTTTAATGTCTACAATTATTTAGTAGTTTCATTTGCTATAATATCTTATGGTCTATTCAGCGTAAGCTATTTAAGCGCCCGATTTAATTCACCATGACCAGTATTTTTATTTACACTAATTCTTTTTCTAAAATAAAAGTAGTTAAGATACTCCCTATAAAATCAGCTATCTACCAATGAAAGTCCCGTCAAAATCGGTCCAACCGTTTTGGAGATTACCCGGAACAAGCAGACAGATAGACAAAAATTATAAAAATAGGTTTTTTGTTATAGGTTTCGTATATACTTTCATTTGCATTTAGTAAAAAAAACTGTTATTTTGACATTACAAACAGATACTTCAGTTTTATTAATTGTATAGATATGTGGATGAAGGAATAAATATAAAACAAAAGTTTGAAAGGAAACAAATGAAGACAATATCGTAATTGAAGTTATTTATATAAAAATAACATTAGCGCAGCGATTTACTTGGAAGGAATAGAGTAAACATAAGTTCTGAGAGCGATCGAGGAAATATCGAAGCCTTGCCAATAATTATGAGAAACTGACTTCTCAGATAATTACATAATCAAACAATACTAAGTAAACAGATATTCAAACACGCTCATACCGGGGGGAACTAGGGTGACCATCTGGTCTTTACTCAAACTGAGAAACGGTAAAAAATATAATTGTTAATTACAGGAAATATGGAAATTGTATATAACAGGTCTCGTGTCGCAGTGGTAGTAAATGCTACTATTGAGCCGAGAGGTGGCGGGTTCGATCCCCGCCCATATTGACTTTGTGTGATGAGCATAAATGTCAGTTGTGTGTCTGGGTGTTAATACATGTATGTATATCAGCTATTTAGCTACCATATTACAAGCTTTGCTTAGTTTGGAATTAAATGGCCGTGTGTGAAATTGTGTCCTCATATATTTAATATTAATATTTCTTTTTAGAATTAAAATATTGATAAAACCATCCTACTAATATAATAAATGTGAAAGTGTGTATGTTTAGATGTTTGTTACTCAATGACGCAAAAACTGCTGAACGGATTTGAATGAAATTTGGCAGACAGATAGTCTATGACCTGGAATAACACATAGGGTACTTTTTATCCCGGTTAAAATCATAGATTGTATGTTTGTTGTTTGTAATGGTTGTAAGTTTTATTGGGACGGTTAATGTGTTGGATTCATATTGGCATATAATGACAATACTATACAAACAGTGATAAATCCAAGTATGATTTTCTTTTCGTTTGTCGTTTTCCGAAATCAGCCGGTGCATATACAGTTTATAGCGGGGTGATAGGGATCGCGTCCACCATACACATAGTGACAAACCAGTCTATGATTTTCTTTTGGTTTGTCGCGTTCCGAGATCTATCTGTGTATATCCAATAATACGCAGACGAAGTCGCGGGTACCAGCTAGTTTGGAATAAGATAATAGAATGTATCAAATTAGATTTTGTATCGCATAATAATTTTAATTTTTACAAATAACTCTAATTTAAGCATGAAGTCTACGTTATACGAATAAAAAGAGTCGGTATGTTCTATATTAGTACCTAAACCGCTGTTGGATAATTAGACGTTAATTATGGGTATAAGTAGGCATAACGCCACATTTTGGTGAGAAGTTTAATTACTTTTTTTTAGTTTTTCATTTGGATCCTTTGAATGTGCATAATAATCTACCTTGATTCCAAATTTCAAGTTTCTGAGTCACTGTTGCGGACAGCGAGCGGGGCGAGCGAATAACGATAGTCTAATAGTATAAAATGAACAAGTAAATGAAATAATACGTGTTAGGATAAGGTTTATAAATACGTGTTAGGAATAGATATAATAATATGAACTGAATATGTGTGAATATGTGTATTTTAAAACGATTAGAATAAGAATATAGCTAGTTGTAAGTTTAAATGTATAAATTTCACTAGTTGTAAGGATGAACCATGCCAGACTCGGAACATCTGGCATGGTGACTCATGGTACTGCCGAGAGCGCGCACACAGGGCGTGCGCGCTCATTGGCTGAGCGACGCCCCGCACGGAATCCATCGCACTACCGGTTGCGAGGCAAAGGGCGAGGTTAAATATAGCGGAGAGGGCGGCAGTACTGCCGCCGGCCGCGTAATATATTCACTGACCCGCCCGACCAAACCGAAAAAGCTAACGCGTTCTACGCCGACACCGTCTCTCCAAACAGAGCGTGCCACCGCCCACGCCCGCGTAACCACCGTTCTCTCCGCAGAGGACGGGCGGTCAACTTCGCTCCCGCACACCCGTCACGTCCACCCTCTCTAGCGGCAACCCAAGCCTAGGTCCGTTCCTCGGTGTGAAGCCCTTGGGTCAGGCAGCCGCCCGCGCGATACAAAGTGACACTATACGTGCAACACTTAGTTACCCACACACAACATTACACACGTATGAACACACACACGTGCACACCACACAGGTACATAGGTTCTGTAAGGGACCTTTTTTTTTCTTTTTTTGCGCTAGTTAGACTATTGCGCTAGTTAGTGTAGAAAAACCATTCCGATTATTAAATACACATACGCATGGTCCACTCCTTCCTCCCAGGAGGAGGGGAACGTGCATATGAGTATATATTAGTTAGCTCGAATTCTCATAAGATTAGGGAATTAGTTAGATCGCGACTTTTTCGCATTCGCGACGACCGCCCGAGCCGAGGTTCGGCCACTCTGGCACCCTCGTGCGGGTCGTCACAAACTTTCGCGGCTGAGTGCCCTAAGCGCTCGCCCCCAAGTCCGGTGAAGCTGTAAAAGCCGCAGCGGCTCTGTTTGACGATAGGGCCCCTAAGGCTAACAGTGTAGTCAGTTCAAAAAAAAAAAAAAAAAAAAGGCAGTACTGCGATCAGTTCGAGAAACACCACAACACCAGCAACAACAAGCAGCGAATCTACAAGCAAACTACAGTCAAGAACGTTATTAAGAAACCACATTGTTACTACGAACTACTGTAACTTTGTAAGAAACAAGAATAAAACAAGCGCTATTAATTTAGCAAGCATTAAATATTGTGAACGTCTTTTATTCACAATAGTCACCTAGAAGTGATGTAGGTTTTTTATGAGTGAGTGAGTGATAAAAATGTTACTTTTCAGACCCTAATGAAAGAACTATAATATACTTATTATTGAAATTTTGGATGCTAGTTTTACAAGGGAGGTTAATTAAACATACAAAATTCCAAGCGTGTAGCTCAAATAGTGTTTTTTTTTTAAACTTATGGAGGGGTCAAAAGTTCGGGTATTATATACACGCTGCCGTGTCTCTAGATAAATAATAATAATAAATTGCTTAAACATTTTTTTTTTCGTACTAGCTAAACTGTTAAGTAGTAGTGTTATACACTGTTACCCTAAGGACTCATTAGAGGCTTTGACAGCTTCACCGGGCTTTCCGCGTAAACTTATCGATAGTCTAGAATTAATAATGAGAACAGATAGATGTGTACTCTGTTCATGCGTGTGGGTGCGTAACGGGTAATAGTATATCTTTAAATAACAATAATAATGTAATAGAATGATGTATATAATCTACGATGGAAGAGTGGTGGGTGTTCCGAGTTTATGGAACACATTTATTAATATATATCATTAATGTAGATACTTATATTGTCAGAAGATTGAGTGAAACCGGTTAGGTGTACGAAGCAATCTCCGTACTTCAATTCCATTATGTTTAGAAAGTAAACTTCAAACAACCAGTTATTGGTTTTCCCTTTAGACAATATAATATCGGTACGCGAACCTTATAACTCCGGGACGGCTCGACAGAGCAAATATTTTGTTTAGTGTTCTAAGTCAAAATACTTTTTGGCGATGAATTTTTTATGATTCAGCTTTACCTACTTGTAAATAACGGATTTTTGAAACAATCGTTAGGACACTTGCCTTAAGCAATGACGATTTCAGATTTGATTACCGGTTGAAGCCAAAGCGTTCGAGTGCCTAAATATGTTTCTAATTATCTGTAAAAGTAGCACTAAAGGTACAAAATATGTTTTTGGCGGGATCTTGATTTGTTATGTTGTGGTTAAGTTATTCGCTCCTATATTATATTGCATTGGTGGCATTTTGCGAGATATAGCTTGGTTAGTGAAGAGAATTATAAATAACTAGCTGTGCCCGTGGCTTCGCTCACGTGGTTTAAAAATGCCCGCGCGAATCTTGCTCCCCCGCTTCCGGCTATTTTAAAGACAAACATGCTTATCGTGGGTGTTCCTTAGAAGACAGATGTATATTCCTCCGGGATTTTTGTAGGCTTTTTAATGCCTTTAATTATGTAGTACCTTAATCTGCTATATTTCTTATAGTTTACTTCATAAGCCATTTAAACGCCCGAATTGATTCACCATAACCAGTTTTTTTTTATTTGTGCGGAACCCTAATTCTTTTTCTAAAATAAAAGTAGCCTAAGTTACTCCTATATCATCAGCTATCTATCAGGGACAGTCCCATTAAAATCGGCCCAACCATTTCGGAGATTACCCGGAACCAACAAACAGACAGACACAAATTTAAAAAACGAGCTTTTTGTTATACAAGGTGTCCAGAAAGGGTATCGGGTATTTGTTTTCGCGCCATATTCGAAACGGGGCGTCTAAAGGGTGCGGGGAGGGGTTCGTGGCGTCCGCCATTTTGTGGAGATTTAGTCACGATGGAACAGTACTCGGGGACGCATCGCGCATTTTGCGTACGAGCGTATTATAGTAATGGTGATTCAATAGTGACTGCTCAACGTCTCTATCGTGCGGAATATCGTACACGCCACGCACCAAGTGACGATAGCATTAGGAAATGGATCAGGATGTTCGAGAATGCAGGTGCGACACTTAAAATTCAAAACTCTGGTCGTCCTCGTTCAGTTCGCGATGAAGAAACAATTGAAGAAGTTGGGGCGTCGGTTCGTCAAAATCCGTCTTTATCCATCCGAAAGCGAAGCCAAGCGTTGAACATCAAAAAATCGTCTTTACATTCGATTTTAAAGAAAGACTTACATCTAAAAGCCTATAAAATTCAATTGGTTCAAGAATTGAAGGATACGGACTATGCTAATCGACTGAATTTTGCGAACGAAATGCTGCAGCGATTTAACAACTTTAACAACATACTGTTCAGTGACGAAGCAAATTTTCACCTGAATGGTCATGTTAATAAGCAGAATTGTCGGTACTGGGCAGTGGAGAATCCGAGGCGAAAGCATGAACGACTCCTGCATAGCCCAAAGGTCGTTGTTTGGGCCGCTATGTCTGCTAAAGGCATAATTGGTCCTTATTTTCATGAAGATCAACGAGGCCGAGCAATTAATGTGAATAGTGACTGTTATTGCGATATGTTGCGAAATTTTTTGGTCCCAGAGTTACAGGAGTTTGCAGGTTTCAACTCAAGAACGTGGTTCCAGCAAGATGGGGCCACTTGCCATACCTCAAATGACTCAATGGAAGTTGTTAACGAATTATTCCCTAATAAAGTCATTTCGCGAAGGGGTAACATCAACTGGCCTCCCAGAAGCCCCGACCTTAGCCCGCTTGACTATTTTGCATGGGGATACCTTAAAAGTAAGGTTTATCAAAACAATCTGACGAATCTAACCCAGTTAAAGCAAAACATCAGGTCAGAAATGGCAGCAATATCGATAGCTATGCTTCAACGTGTTATCGCCAATCTTCGTTTCCGTTTAGAAGAGTGCCAGCAACGTAACGGTCATCATTTGGATAACATCATCTTTTCCAAATAATTCTCCAATTCATATGCTAATAATAAACAATAAACTTTTTTATTGCATACAAATAATTTTTGTTTCATTGAACTTACAAATACCCGATACCCTTTCTGGACACCTTGTAGGTAGCATATATACTTTCATATGCATTTAGTATAAAACTGTTATTTTGACATTACAAACAGACCTTTCAATTTTATTATTTGTATAGATAAGTAGAAACATGAATTTACATTGCCACAACTCCTTGGACTGCTTTAACAAAAGTGTCACATGTTGTTTGTTTTTGTTTATTGTATTTTTAACCCGTTTTTTAAATGACAATCTCCCGAGAAAGTGACTTTAAGTAACAACATTGCAAAGTTAGTAACGCGAACACTTAGAGCCTTACGCAAGCCACTCAAACTAGTCTCACCACTGTAAATCTTTATACTGTGACAATATCATAAATCGTAGTGCATAAACTTGCGAAATTGTACTTTCGATATAAAATCTTTATAGCTAGTGGTCTAGATAGAATCCTATCTATAAAATTTAATCTGAGTTATGACGCCTCCGTCAGTCGTTTCCATTTGTGAGGTTTTACTGCCTTTCGGGTGATATTACGTTCTTCAATTCTTATGTAAATTATTGAACATCCTTAATAGGTAATCTATCGTTACTTTTGATACACATATCAGGAAACCTCTAGCAGACATACGGAGTAACTACAATTCAGACATTGTCATAACCGCATAATAGAGTTCTTGGCGGGATCTCAACTGTCTTGTAGTGGTTTTTATTATAGTTCCTTAAGAATCAATTCACATACTATAATAACCCCGGTATGGAAATTTTATGAGGAGTGAAATTTATAGAAACCTTAATAAAAGCATTACGTTTAGAGTTAACAAAAAGCATTACGATGTGTATACATACATCATCTTGCTTCTAGATAAATCATTAACCACTCAATCAGTCACATCTTTGCCCGTTACATATTCAAAGACAATCGTACTTAAGGAGTAGAATCCAGTCGTGCGTCGTATCACACACACACACACACACACACACACACACGACTCTTTTTTAATTCATAAAGCTACATACAGAACTACAATGCTAATGAATTAAATGGACTGCTTTCAAACGTATAAAAATTATGTTACTTTTTCTTACTGCCACCGTGTGAGGCTTTACGTGACAAGCGTCAAGCAGTGAGCGACGTCGAGTCATTAAGGTAGCTTGATTCCAATGTTTAGACATCTCGATTGTTCTTGATATAAAATGTAGAGTCAGATGAAACTGTATGTAGTTTATCCCGTTATATCTCAACTCTACGGTAGAAAAATATTTCGAAAGTACATTTAGCCTTATTATAATTTCTGTACTGACTGCTTTGTATCTCCTTTAGTTTTCATTCAGCGGCGTGACGTAGAGATGTCTTACCTGGAACAATGCAAAATGTATTTCATTAATTTTAATACAAATTCAAACCTCACATAACAATGAATCTAGGAAATGCGTATACCTACTATTGCGTTTTTTAATCCCTTGGAGTAAATTGACAATCACTAATGTGAAACTTGAAAATAATGCTGCCATATTTATTTTTGTAGTGTTGTTACTACCTATATATCTTACTTTACAATTATTTGAATCGTTAAGATTTGAAATTCTGAATTGAGGTTTTGTATTTATTGAAAAATTTTGTGTAATTCAACATACCCGATAATTTACTATTATCATTAAACTAATAATTAATTATTCAGGAAACTATGAAATGTATACCTATATGGCGAAGCGAACAAATACAAAAGAACGCTTCGATTGGCCCACGAGACGCGATTTTGTCTACTTTATTTGGACTTCACATGTGGAGGGTTCAAATTTTTTTACATAACTATTTTAAAAACACAATAACCTAGCAACTTAAGAAATATCAGTTTACTCAGTGGGAATAAAAAACGCACTATAGGTAGTATAACTATTTTGACAGGAGTAAAAATATTTTAGCCAATTATGATGTAGTAAGTTATATAAGTTTAACCAACATTCCTTTCGGTTGCTTATAGACCTCTGCTAATAGATTTGTTGGTTATCTTCACACTTTCCAGGGTTTTATCGATATATAAGTTGGCAAGGCTGCCACTGTAACTGCCAGAGGTTGACATTGTTTGAGATGTGGCGTTGGAGAAGTTTGGGAAAACATCATTTGGACATAAAAATGATTAGAAAAGAGGAGGTGTTAAAAATGGTTGACGAGAAATACAATTATTGAGAAACATAAATAACAAAAGAGGAAAGATGAATGAACACTTGATACGGTATGACAAGTTCTTTGAAACAATTTTAGAAGGAAAGCGAGGCAGATAAATACTTAGACGAAGCTTTTTTCCAACAACAGTATAGTGTCTAGAAATTGTTCCACCGACAAGAGCTCTGCTCTTAAATAAAAGAAGAATAAGAATAACAACATCGAACATACAACCAATATCACAAAAAAAAAACCACATAGATGACGTAGAGATAAATATGAAAAATGTATAACTATTAGTTAGAACGTATTTAAACTAAACGCGGACCCGAAATCCATGAAGTATATTAATATCATCTATATCAAGGAACACATTATATTATTTAGAAACCAATTAGATTTTTTGTTACCCTATCGTAGAAAAAAGTGAAAAGTAAAAATTGTAACTACCGAAAACTATGTTCAGAGAGCAAGCTCGCTCGTAGTAACGTGTCACTAGTCACGTAGATACCTCTAGTGAGGAGGGCGGGAAGGCGGGACGCGGGCAGCGACGGGGCCCATATCGCATCATTTGTCACTATCAGCGGTGGTAATGGATTAAGAGAGATTGGGAGATGGGTGTCTAGACTATTCTAACTGTATGTGTTAACACGTTGGTCGTCAATACCTCACTTTTTAAACTTTAATCACAGATTCTTTATCTAGTTTATAGTCAGATTACGGGTTGGTGAACCACCCCCCATTCTTTAACTTATCTCACTAACCCAAAAAGAGCTCAAAAAAGGAGGCGAAGCCGCGGGTCGAAATGCTTCATAACTTAGGTTGAGCAATGAAATATGTTTGCGGGGGAGTTGGAATTTTAATAAACTTCTAGGATTCAAACTTCTGAAGAGCTAAGGAAAATAAAATCCAAGGTAAGTATGACTAACCCGAATTTTATCTGATAATAGTCATATTATTCAATTCAAAAGATGAAGTGAAAGCCATGTTCTAAGGCATTAGGCATCTACGTTCACATGACGCTTATAAAAAACTTAGCTGTGCCCGCGACTGCGCTCGTATGGAATAGAGGATGCCTATCGTGCTACTCCCGCTCCCGCTTATTTTAAAGACAAAAATGCATATTATGGGTGATCCTTAGAAGATAGACATGAATATGCTCTCGTTGCTATTTTTGTAGGTTTTAAAGATCTACAATTATGTCATAATTGAATCTGCTACATCTCTTATGGTTTACTCGGCGTAAGCCATTCAAGCGCTTAAATCTAAGCTCTAAATCTTTTTTCTAAAATAAAGGTAACCGAACTTACTCGTTATCAGCTATCTGCCAGTGAAAGTCCCGTCAAAATCGATCCAACCGCTTCGGGGATTAATCGGAACAGACAGACAGATAGACAATTTTAAAAATTGACTTTTAAACTATAAACTCAAATAGTACCAAACGGAATTAAATACCATTTTCGTCAATGGACGGAGTGATTCTTGAGTGAAATTTAGGTGTACAATAAACTACTTTTATTATGGTTTTGTGTAAATTCTAAGCGATATACAGTTTTGCTACAAATGAATTATTTCATTGTGTTATTCCACATGTGGTGAAAATAAAACTTCGGTGAAAGTTTGTATGAAGAAGCCATGCATATTTATGCTGTTGGTAAGAAAGGAATAAAAGGGGTTTCACGTTTTTCAAAAGACCTTCCAGTAGGCCGTTAGACAGTAGACAGTAATGTGTTGGATTCATATTGGCATATAATGATAATACCATACAAACAGTAATCATCACATCTATGATTTTCTTTTGGTTTGTCGTGTTCCGAAATCAGCCGGTGCATATGCAGTTATATAGCGGGTGGTAGGGATCGCGACTACAATTCATATAGTGATAAAAACCCATCTATAATTTTCTTCTGTACTTTAATATTTTTCCAAACTTCCCGATACGCATATTATATGAACGATACTGATTACGAATACTTCATTAAGTTTTTTTTGTCCGTCAGTCTATCTGTTTGTATGTCTGGATTTAACTCAAAAACGGCTTGACCGATCCTTATGAAATTTTGTACACGAGATGTTTATATCATCTGTCAGCTGATAGGGTATAAGAAATTTCAATATTACTTTTAGATAATATAAAAAAAAAATATTTTCGTTAATTCAGTTGTGTACACGGGAAGTATAAGTAATTTCATGAATGATAAGTATTGAGAATTTTTAATAACACGTTTGGAAGCCATAAAAAAATAATAATAAAAAATTTCATTAATTCTTAACCGATTTTGATGAAATTGTATACACGGGAAGTCTAACTATTAACATAATTAATGGGCTAAAAGATTGTCAATATTACTTCTAGAATAAAAAAAAGTAATTCCAAAAGTTTAATTTTCATCAATTTTCAACCGTTTCTGATCAAATTTTGTAGACGGGAAACATACATCATACTATAATTGAGAGGCTATAAGATTTGTTAATAATGCATTAGAAATTGTACATTACAATAATAGTATTCAACCTATTTTGATGAAAATTGTACACGGGAAATACATGCCACTCCTAAATTGATACGGCATATGAATTGTCAACAATATTAGTAAAAATAAAGGGATTTAAATAATTATTGCGCAGTAACAAACGCGTACCGAGCCGCGGACACACCGCTAGTAATAAAATAATACAAACAATTAAAAAAAACTTTTTATAGATTTGTCTTTCACACTTCTTACCTGTTATGTCACTATTTTCGGTAAAAATTGGTCAACAGCGCCTAAGCATATTCTGCCAGCAACATAAAATAATTCGGTAAAAATCGGTATAGTTTCCGATACATTGTGCATTTAAGAGTCAAACAGGACGTGCTCTCTGTCGAGTAAATAACTGATATATAGATAAATAGAAGTATGAAACTAAAGATAAATATATTAATAACTGTAATATTGTAACAGCTTAGACTAAAAGTATAATCATTGGTCTGCGTAAGACAGTATTTAATAAACGCATTTTCTTAGCCACAGTTATCTGCGGTTGAGTGCTCTCTGCACTCGTCCCCAAGTTCGGTGAAGCTTTAAAAGCCGCAGCGACTTCAGGGCTTCTAAGGTTAACAGTACAATCAGTTCTAAAAAATATATATAGCCACAGTACAAATAGGACAACCATCTTACGTTCACATTTACAAGGCTCGTTTAAGCTCCTCGTACACTTCGAAATCAGAAAAGTCTTTATTCAATTTAGGCCCTAAGAAGGCACTTTTATAAACGTCAAAACACTACCACCGGTTAGGAAAACATCCTAACCATCGAGAAGAACTGACAAGAAACTTGATCGGGTTTATCTTTTCTTTTTTTTTTTCAAGAGTATTACTTAGTATAATACAATAATCTATACCAATATTATAAAGAGAAAAGATTTAAAAAATTATTTTTCCAATATAAAGCTACAGTATCAGCGGGTAACGTAGGCTATATTATAATTTGAAAAATTATTTTATTCCTAATAAAAATGTCGATAGTTTTACACAAAGTATAAAAAATTGCCTACACGGGTGCGATGACGATGTTTGTCGTATAAAATTAACACGGGTGAAACCGTGGGGCACAGCTATGCCTAATATATTGCAATAATAATAACAATATAATTTAGTGGATGCACAGAGAGGGAGTCATTTCGAGACATCCACCCTATAATAACCTTTTGACACTAAAACCCGCTTGACATGGTCCTTGAACGAATTGTCTAGTAAATCAAGTAATGTGCTTCGGAATCTTATTAAAGAACCTAACACTATTACGTAAGAAACTTTTATTTGCCTTACTAAGTCTAAAACACTGTACGACTAATGTATCTCTATTACTAGTATTAACATTGCGCTGTTCTTTAACAAAATCTAGCTTATCAAAGTTTTACGAACATATGTATATTAAATTATCAAGAATGTATTAGAGGCAAAAGTTGATTGATGGTAAGGTTTAATTTTAAATATAATCATCAGAAATTGAGCGATAAACAAACAGACGCACGAACAGTAATTTAAAGATGTAGAGAAAACATATAACGGAGCAACTTTCTTTTAATAATAAATGACGCCAGTCATATCTGATGATCAACAAATGTTAGATCAATGATCATGATTAATGAGACATGTCGCGACCGGCACAGCATAATGAGCGATTCCATTCGGAGAACGCCTTCGCAGGCGCTTCTTTTTTGCGTGCGCACATTATATACACGCTTAATTGTTATAATTCAGTATGCCTTATATACACAAAAAAAAACGTGTATGGGTGCTTGACTTTTTTACTAGCCGCTATCGAAACAGACGCCACATAAAATAAACACATTATGTTATATTAGACGTTCTTTTTGGAGTTTACTCCTCGAGAATCGATTTCCATATAAGAATCCCGATATGAAAATTTTATGAAGAGTGTAATTAATGCAAGCGTTTACTAAAAAGCGTTAAGTTTTTCTGCACAACGTACCTTGCGCAACTTTCAGTATGAAATCATGTATGTGTATCAATCAGTTAATCAGTCAGTCATCAAAATGTTATTCCATGTATTTTTATAAGTAATATATATTTATTTAACATGATTTTTTTAGTATTATAAGAGATGCGTTTATTTACCTTCTTTACCTATTGTATATTCAGAGACTTAAGGAGTAAACTCCGGTCATACGTCGGACCTGACGTATCCACACAGGTACGTGTGTACACACACACACACACTACTTTTTTAAATTAAACTCAATAGGAATATTTCAAAGAACGAATCTTTACAATGAACCTGAGCTTTCAGTGACAGAAACATCGTGATGAAAACACAGCATAGTGGTAAAGCATCACTAATATCCACCTGGCAAGCTACCACCCTCGAGTTGAATATCTGCAGCCAAGCACATACAGCCAATCCTCTCACTAGGCTTCTTAACGTGTTACTATTTTGAGGCTACGTCACTTAATATTAAATGAGATTGTGGTCAAACGCTACAACCTATAAAGGGAAAAAAATCTATTCTGCAGTTGTTTCTACAGTCAGCTGTATTTCCAGTTCATCGGTGATAAAACAACTCGTATGGATATAGTTCTTATTGATTTACATTGATTGTCGCGCTGTGAATTCCCGTATCTCTCGCAGACCGCGCCAATACCTATGAACGAATGTATAAAAATGTCATTTCAATTCCGATGTTTAAATATTTAATCGATCTCTCGGCATCCCTCCAAGGGCCTAAAAACGCGTGGGTGAAGCTTCAATGTGCGTAAGTTATGTTATCAATTTGAATGTCGATCTGTATCAATAAAGTTGATGTTTGTTTTCTTTTCTGCTGATTCGCTGTCCAGTATATATTTGTGTAACTTTCGGTTAAAAGTGAAGAAAAACACAGTGAACAATATTTACATAATAATAATAATAATTACCATACAGCTATAAGAGATTATTGGATCCGGATAAAAATTATTTTGTTTCCTGGAATCCGGTGCACTTCCTATGGTTACATACAAAAATCATAATAAGTCTTTTACCTATGATTTTGACGTTCTGCAGTACTGACCATTTCAAATCAAAATAATTTTTGTTTGGCTAAGAATTCTAATTTCAAATTAATTATATTTTAAAAACATGGAATTCTTTTTTCAAAAGTAGTCATTTGTTTATTGGTTAGTGTTACATTTTCATCGCATTTCAATCTTTTTTGTCATCATGGATACGTTAAAAATTCGAGTAATTATGGAATATGAGTACCGTTGTGGCAGCAACGCGGCACAAGCGGCACGCAACATCAACGACGTTTACGGAGCTAACACTACAAACCAATGCACCACCTGTTATTGGTTTGCTCGCTTCCGTTCTGGGATTTTCGACCTGAAAAATGAGCCTCGCGGTCGTTCGAAGACTTTGGTCGACAATGACGAATTAAAGGCGATTGTGGAAGCTGATGATACACAATCTACGGCTGAATTAGCAGCAGCTTTCGACGTTAGCGTCAAAACAATATTGGTCCATTTGCGTTAAATTGGCAAGGTAAAAAAGTTGACAAATGGGTGCCCCACGAACTCAATGATCGCCAGCGCGAAGTACGCGTCGAGACGTGCCTTGCACTGCTCAACAGACACACAAATGAAGGAATTTTGAACCGCATTGTTACCTGCGATGAAAAATGGATTCAGTTTAATAACCGCAAGCGCACAGCAAGTTGGTTGGATCCTGGTTCAGCACCTAAAAAATGCCTTAAACGAAAACTTACCCCTAGAAAAGTGATGGTCACTGTTTGGTGGTCTAGTGACGGTGTGATTCATCCCAGCTTCTTACCAAACGAGGTGAGCATTACTGCAGATGTGTACTGTGAAGAACTGAACACAATGATGGAGAAGCTAGCACATCTCCAACCAGCATTGGTCAATCGCTCGTCTCCACTGCTCCTGCACGACAACGCGCGACCTCATACTGCACAGCAGACGGTCTCCAAGTTGCAAGAACTGGGGTTGGAAGTTCTCCGTCATCCGCCCTACTCACCAGACCTTGCGCCTACAGACTACTACTTTTTCCAGAAATTGGATAACTCCTTTTTTATAACAAAATACAAAACTGTTGCTATCGCGCGGAACGCAAAGCTTCATCGAGAACTCGTGATTATGAGACATGCCGAAACCTAATATATCCTTAATATTTTCGAGATTTAATCCTAGATACACTTTCTATATTGGGTATTTACTTAACAAGTTTTTAATATATTTACGGTTCTTATATTTACATGCTACCAACTGACAGCGAAGGCCATTGACATATGAATTTATATGACAAATTATGCATATAATTACGTTCTTAAAACGAGTGGTGTCCAATTCCTATTTAGTGGTAGTCAACTATATAAATATATATTTGAGATAATATCGAAACACGAGCTCCAAAACGAGTTAATAAATCTATAATAAAAATAACTGTTATTAAAATTTTAAATAATTAACACATTAACTCTGATTATAATATTACAATACAATAAGTAATTAAAACAGATTGAAATTACGCGCTGTGTGTAAAGCCTTCTGCTTTAGGAGCTTATACCTGGTGCCTTTGTACCTTATGTATTGCCATATATACAAGAGTTACAAGACCATGAATTAAAACGGGTCGGGAAGCGAGTAAACCATATTGTACGGTTTGATTAAATCCCAGTTAAATCGTATGAATCATCGTGCATTGTGCCCGTGGAACCGTTCCGACTGCCGACTGCCGAGACGACGCACTGATGAATCAGAACTTCCAATAAATTTATACGAGTAGACCACACCTAATGACACGATTATCGAACTCGACTCACGGTCAACACAGACATTCAACTATACAGACCGACTATCAATAAAGTATCTATATATTAATATACGTGAGAAGAAAACTTCTGACTCCTTTTTAAACAAAAATATTGCGCGCAGGGAGGATTTTGAGATTTAGCATGGTTAAAGTTTATAATGGCAAAGGCGTGGAGAGAGCTAACATTTAGTATGTTTTACAAATACATTAAATTAAATACAAGGTACAATTATTAACAAAAAAAGTAAACCAACTTCAATTATTTTGAAAAGTTTCCTTGTGTATCTTCGAAGTTGAAGATTCCATGTCAATGAAATTAAAATGAGACCAACCCCGAGGTATCATCCCGTATCCTATATATATTCGAATTGGGTAGGTAGCCTCCGTCTTTTTTTGAAGTGGGCTCAAAAATTATACTGCGTATACTACCTTCACTAATTACTATTGAACTTAGATCCCTTAAAACATTGACACTGAAACTCAGGCCAAAGTGACAGCAAGTGATATATATAATAATATTCATTGTTTATGTTCATACTACAAATGTAAAAAAAAAAAAACAGATAATACGTAGTCTATAAGGAAAAAAATGCTTTTCGAATTTCGACCATCGGGCGACCGCTCGTCTATATAAATACTGAATATATTTCATTTGACTATAATAATTTGTAACATATTCATGAAAACTAAAAATAAATACCCATGAAAATTCACTCTCACACAATCGGCATAAATTAGAAGGTTCATTCGGTTTGACGCAATCAATACACTGTCCTAACAGTTGACTATTGGCAACTGGATATGGATTACTTTTGCCTTCTGATCTGATCTGTCTATAAAAATTTATATAGTATTTTTAATATTTTTGACGCCTGACGGTGAATAAGCTATGACGTCGTATTGATAAATCTAAAACGTTTCAATCTCCTTCAATGTACCTAACTAATACCTACTTTTTTGTTTGTTCATCGTTCCGCAATGAGTACACAATTACATTAGATGAATAATGATATATTATCCTTGCCAGTGTATAAAAAACAAATCAATCGAGTTGATCACAGTTTACCTACCTACTAATCACTGTAACAAGCCACGTAAAACTGAAGCCGTCAAAGCTGACAATTACTCAACTATAGTATGAATCATAACGCGGCGCGACGCGAAGCGACGTATTAGCAGCCGGAGCCACCTTGTGTCGCGTCGGTGTTGCAAAACGCAAGACACGTTTACATTCTCGGAACGTCTCTACGTACCGGCAGGCGAAGAGACCAATGTACCATCAATTAACCCACCGCCCGCTTGCCACTTAAACAATTGTAAATACTTTCGTAAACACTCTACAAGTTTATCCTCACGTAATCCGTTTCAATGTGGTATTAAAGTACGTAAATAAATTTAAGATAACTCTTCAGTAATGTTAATTGTTAAACATTGATTTGAAAATCCGATAGTATCGATTCATTCTTAGCACCAGACGAACGAGCCACCAAAGTGAAAAAAAAAGAAAGTCATTCGCGTGTTTTCTTGAGATTTATCACTGAGACTTGAGACATATACAGCAAATTTCTATTATGTAGTAGTCTATGACATGTTATATATACACGTGTCATAAGCCAACATCAGTGTACTAAAAGACAGCGTATTTAAACTATACATAATAATAATAATAGCCTTTTATTTTCTGAAACTTATACTAGTACATATTTTTAATTCAAAAAAAACTTCATCGACAACCGCTTCAAAACCTCGGCATAGGTTTGGTTATTGAAACTATACATACAAACTATAAATAAAGCTTTCAGTTATATAAAACGAATAAAAATAAATAATATGAATGATATTATATGTTTTTTTTTGTTCAACGAAATGAATATATTTAGTTTGAGTTGTATTTATGTGCAACCGTGACACTGGATAATACGTGACTAAGAGATTGCCAGGCAATTGCTTGACTTTAATATTGCCAAAATAGACCGGGGGTAACGCATCTACACTTATTAATTATTATTTTCCCCTCTCGAAATTACTATTTATAATATAAAAAATTGACAACCCTAATCGTAAGTATAAGTATGTATACCTGTACGAAAGGAAACTAGGTAGATAATTAATCCGGCACATTTTCCAGGTCACATGGAAGATTCCTAAAAGGTTGTATCACGTCGTGTGGAAGAGAAAGATTGCCTACCGGCAGAGGTCGTCGCTTCCATCGCCGATGTCGCTATAAATATCCTCAATATAAATAAAGTGAATAAAACGACACAATAAATCACTCGGGATACACTTAATTAAAACGGCATGTGCAAACGTTTGGAGGATTTAGCAGAAGAAGGGAACTTTGTAATGGAATGTGAGCGAGCGCCCTTTTAGTATTGAGTGCAGTTTCTCAAGAAAAGTAAGTGCTCCAACAGTTGTACTGAAAGTTGCCGCAAACAATTAAAATATGAAACTAAGACTAAAATACATCAAATATATCGGCTAGTGTAACTATTATATCAATTTAGTTGTTAACGCCGTGGTAACTTTACACATTATTATTATTATTATTATATTTGGTAAGACACACTAGCAGCTAATTAGCTGATGCGTGCGTATCAAATAGCTTGGAGATATCTTCCTTGTCCAATCTGCTTTTAAAGGAGGTTATGGTAGGAGCCATCACAACTTTTTCTGGAAGTTTGTTCCATGCTGTGACCACTCTGTTAGGCAAGAACTGCTTCATTGGGTTTCTTTTTGCTGGAATTCCAAAGTTTCAAGGGATGACCTCGTAGGTGTTTATTTTCATTTGACTTAAACATATCTTTAAGGCTGGGCACATCGTAATAATTAGTGAGGATTTTATAAGTTTCGATTAACCTGCCCCTTTGTCTACGGTGTTCTAGTGTGGTAAGGCCAAGGTTTATGAGGCGCTGTTCATAGGGTAAGTTACGCATTGCATACACCATCTTAGTAGCCCTTCTCTGTACATTTTCAATGAGCTTAATGTCTTTTTTGAAGTAGGGATCCCAGATAATATAAGCATGTTCAAGAAGTGGTCTAATATAGGTCTTGTATAACTTTATAAAAGTTTTAGCTTTAGGAATTTAAATGCCTTGCGAATGATATAAAGGATCGAATTAGTTTTCTTCACAACCCCAAGCACATGAGTTCCCCATTTAAAAATTTGACAACCCTAATCCTTGTAAGTATAAGGTATGTATACCTGTACGAAAGGAAACTAGGTAGATAATTAATCCGGCACATTTTCCAGGTCACATGGAAGTATTCCTAAAAGGTTGTATCACGTCGTGTGGAAGTAGAAAGATTGCCTACCGGCAGAGGTCGTCGCTTCCATCGCTCGATGTCGCTATAAAATATCCTCAATATAAATAAAGTGAATAAAACGACACAATAAATTCACTCGGGATACACTTAATTAAAACGGCATGTGCAAACGTCTTGGAGGATTTAGCAGTAGAAGGGAACTTTGTAATGGAATGTGCAGCGAGCGCCAACTTTTACGTATTGAGTGCAGTTTCTCAAGAAAAGTACAGTGCTCCAAGTCAGTTTGTACTGAAAGTTGCCGCAAACAATTAAAATATGACACTAAGACTAAAATACATCAAATATATCGGTTAGTGTAACTATTATATCAATTTAGTTGTTAACGCCGTGGTAACTTTACACATCATCTATTGTTTCTGGGACTAGAGTCTAGGCCTCTAGACTTCACCTAAAACCATCAAGTGAAATGAGTTTTACAGATGTTAAGAACAGTCTATTTAGTTACTTGGACAGATTTTTAACTTGAAAATTATAGATAGCCAGACGGGCATCACGCTATAGCATTTAATGCTCAGACTCATTGCAGTGATTTGAACTCACGTCCACAAACGCGGTGTCCAATAACCAATAAGCCATCATTGCTTTATTATTAGGTATACAAATATGTATATGCAATTTGAATGTTTGCCTCACAAAGCCTAGTCGTATTATTATTAATGTATAACATAGAAGTACGAGAAGTTATAAATCTAAATAAAGAAAAGCACTCGAGACGAAGTCACTGAATGCAGACAATGGGCCAACGGGGAGGGATACCGGATCGCTTACGTGGGCGTGCCCGGTTCCATTCTATTCGTAGATAGCGAACGGCGACTTTTAGCGACCTTATCAGATTGTATTGAAACTTATACGGACAGCGAAAGTTATCAAAGCTGAACCGAGGGAAGGAAATGTTACTAATAGGACTTCTTTATTTACTAAAGATAACAGGCCAAATTATTAAAAAGGAAACAAAAAACCCGTCTGCGACCAAAAAATACTTGAAGGAAAAAATATTTTTGAAGTAAAAACTTCTTTTAGCGCGGTACGCATATTTTTAGATGAGATAAAATCTCTGGACTCGCGACACCGTTACGAGACGCAGCTATAGTGTGTGCATATATATATATATATGCATGTACATATAACAGACCGCGAACGAGTCTTTCATAAAAGAATATTAAATGTATTTTAAAGTTTCTAATAATTAATAAAATGCAATTCATAACCCAATATCTAAGTTTTCACTTCTGTCGGCACTCCCGGAGTGCAACCCGTAATTTTTTTCTATTTTTGCTTTTTATTTGATTCCCAGACGTCGTACTTAAATATTATAGCCTATGTCACTCCCACGATTAAGACGAATCTAACGACACCTCGCAAGCTAAAATAAATCAAGCCGTTTAGTCTACAGAGTAAGCCAAATAAATAGACATACATGCGCGCGAAAAATTAATAATGTTTGTTTAAGTGGAATTTCAACCGATGTATTGTTGGAAGGTAATCGCGATTAATCGATAGTTATTTGCAGAACCGTTATAGACTATCAATAGTGCATTTCTAAAGGAAAGTATAATATAATAACCGCATTTTGTGATTACAACAAAGATTTGCACGAATGACCTTTTATTTTTTTCACCGCCGTCTTTCGACGATTAGAAATATATTCCGTACTAAGAAACTATCGATAGGCAATCGATGTTTTATCAACCTAGTTATGTTATCTAGTACGCGTATGATAGAACGTGTTATGGAGAAGGACAAACGAGACCACAAACGGAAGAATGGACCCAAATCATTAAGCATCTACGGTTACCTTATCAAACAAAGGTATCAATTATATAAATCAAAAACATTTTAATTCAATTTGGGCGCTGAGAACCTTTGAAATTGGAATAATTTTAAAGAGAACTGAATGAAATCTCGAGACAGAGGTAAATTTCTATGATAATTGTGCTATTGAAAATATACCGTTAAGAGGGGGTTTAGAGAAGGACACCTAAATAATTTTGATAGATATAACGGAGATACGAATCTCTCGGTAGACGCAGCTGATCTTTGACTATGCCTTACCATCACTTTACGGAATTATTTAAGATATGGTAAGAATAAACGTAAAAAAATGGTATATAAATTTGTCA
This sequence comes from Saturnia japonica, assembly GCA_033032175.1. Taxonomy (NCBI): domain Eukaryota; kingdom Metazoa; phylum Arthropoda; class Insecta; order Lepidoptera; family Saturniidae; genus Saturnia; species Saturnia japonica. The sequence goes on along the minus strand of CM065306.1, from coordinate 672,319 downwards.
GTTTTGGCCACCTTCTCGTTGGACGGTTTAAGTATAATGTTCAATAGGTTTGCCGTAAACAATCTCACAGTCGATGTGAATTCAAAGTATACGTGTTCCGTTTGAACGGAAATTCTTCGTAGAGGATCAAAAAGAAATTATAAATTCTTTCCTATGACACAATTAACGTAATTTTTTTTTAATGTCACAACTATATGGATTAAACATTGTAACGCTATTTTTACCATTTCATGGATATATGGTTTTTACTTAATACCCAACCTGGAGTTCCGCGTTGGTCTAAGCTCGGTTATATTTCTACTTTACTTTCTACCATTATATTTCGTCACGTCAGTGTTTTTTTTTTAAATCAAAATTGGGCAAAGATATATTTGCTTTAAAATGTCACCAATAGTGGACTGAATAAATAGAACTGATGCGACGATTTGTCACAATATAATAAATTCTAAAATGATTTATTCGGCAGTACGTTCAGTTTACGCAATTTGAAACACGGCTTTCTAACAAAACACATAACAGAGCGGATACCCAGACACGTATTAGTTCTAGTCCTACTGAAATATCTGTTAGCGTTTCGATCAGCTAGCAAACTGCGGACTTGTCACGGTCCATTGGTTACATTCAATGCCGCTACAACCAGACACACGATTTTGTACACGGCTATAGTATCATTATAAGTAGTATGCTAACTTAAATAACATGTAACATTATACGTTTCTATCGGCAGTCAGTACTAACTCGGTGAAATCTAAACTCTTAATCTCAAGCAGTTTTCTAGGTGAAAAAACGTATTTCTTAATTTTTCCTTTCTTTACAATAGTAATATGTATTAATAATTATCAGATGACAATTTTTATTCAAATACTTTCAAGTAAACGGCATGATTATTTTTTCGTAATTGAAAGCCGATTTTTAAAGAAATAAAAAAAATTAAAAATGAAATCGGCATTTTTGAAAATATGCAATCGCCAAATTTTTAGTCTTTCTCTTAAACTCCTTTAAATTCGAAATTAAATTAAATTAATTTGGTGGAACATTATGAATCGGTCTCGGAAATATAGGTATTTAAGTGATACTTGGAGAATAATTAGGTACTATTTTCTAAGATTTTCAAAATCTCAGATCCCTCAATTCCATTGGTTGTCGAGAAAAGAAATATGTTTGAAATTTAGAAAACAATTTTATTTCTCATGATTTAATTAACCAATTAATCTAAGACATTTACTATATTTTGTAAGCTCATTAGCCCTTAATAATAAAAAATATCAGGTAAAACTGTTCTCATAACAACCTTGAAAAAAAAAGAATTCTTCAATGTATTCTTTTCAACCAAGATATACAAGTATTTTTTACTTAATGTTCTCTCTTATTATTTTAATACTAGCAACCTTTTATATCTCTTACAAGTTTGTTCACGTTAATTACTTAATTACTGCCGTATAACTAGCGTGAGTGAAAGAATTTTTCCAAAGATTACCTTCTACAAAGGTGCGTGCGCCCGCGACACTGCACATAACCTGTGTTTTCACTGTATATACACTTTAAGACCATGATTCACTATTAAATTTAATTAACTTCGATACGAAATTAATACACTAGAACATTTAGTAAGAATAATTAGTTTGCTGTGACAATGCAAGACGATCACTATTAGTTCCTCAAATTTCTACCGCCAACTTAATACTGGTGGCACTGTACCTCTTTTAATAGCGGTATAGATATTATTATTTTTAGCCACAGAACTATGTATTTTTGAAATTAATTTCAAATTAAGAACGCAGGCAAATAAAATTTTGCTATAAGTGGGATGAAACAATCACGTGATTAGGAATGCATTCTAAAATACCTTAATATATAATTACTTTAATACGTATTAATTACACAAAGTTCCGTAGCAATATCTCTGTGAACTTTTAAATGGCCTTGTATATCGTTTTCATAAATTGTGTTATTTTGTTATCTGTAAGATCACCTGTATCTCTAAATAAATAAATATTGTAGCGATATAGACCCATTACTATAACCTTGAACTATGGTTGCAAAACGGATTCAATCCGAGTAGGCATCTGAATATAGACCGTTTATTGCAGAGACGGTGATCGTGGGCAGTTGAGAGAGTTTGCGAGTTCCATTACCCGTTTTAAGGTTTTTAACCTAGACGACATATTATACATTGCATAATATGGTATCTCTTTGCTTATTATATATAGTACCCGCCTTGTAAGTTTTCCAATTTGAAGTTAGCTTGGCATTTAACAAATAATACGTCGACTTATTATGTTGTTATTGTTATTGTAAGGCATGCAGAAACTCACTACAAAAAATTTCCCTATTACATTACGAATTTAAATATTTTTTTATATAAGTAACTGAATTTTCAGTTGCAATGTTCGTCCGGAGAACATACGTATCGTGACGGTAACATAGCTGTACAGTTAAATCACGTGATGAAAATGTCAAGGAAATGCTGACAACTGGCAGATGCGCAAATAGTGCTACGCTGGAAAGAAGATATATTTAACTAAACGCTATAAATCTAACTGAAAAGCTTAGAACGATTTAAAAAATGAAAGATACTTTAATAAAACCGCCTATTTCTATTATTATTCCGACACTTCTCACAAGTAATCGGTTTTTATTTACATTATTAATTTTTTTAACAAAATAGAAAATCTACTTCAATGATTTTGAGAAGTTCCCTGGTGTATCTTCGTAGTTGATGGTCCAATACCAATGAAATCCCCATTCCAACAAAAAAATAATCATCCAAATCGGTTCATAAACAAAGAAGTTATGGCTGAACATCCAAGAACAAAACCTCCGACTTTATTGAAGTCGATTAAAATGTGATATGGATTTATATGTAAAGCAGTACACGATATTCTTGTAACATTAGTTATAGATTAAACTGTCAATCATGAAAAAGAGACCGCGAATAGTTCGCGCTTCACTTTCGCGTCGAGATCAACGCACTCCCATGAGCGCGGGCTGAGTCACGGCGGCCTTTCTCCCGTCTGCCGGCCGTCTGGCCTCGAACCTGGCAGCCGTGATAATAGACCTCCACGCGAACGCGAACCGTACACCATGCTCACTCTAAATAGATAAACAAACTTGAGTTGCATCGACAAGTACCTACCTAACTAAAACCTACCACCATATTCGTCATTCTCAAAGTGAACGGGGTCTGACTTCATCTGAAATTTGGATTTGGAATGAACCAATAATGTCATTGGTAACCAAATTCCAAAATCTTAGTGCATTCTACGTAACCCATTATCCCCATACGAATGTAATATTAATTAGCACATTAATTAATAGAGGCGGTACGTAATATAAATCGGAGCTTCGATATCCATACTATATATATCTTATGTCGCGAACATGAAATTTTAAGGTATGAAATAGGGAATTAAAGTTTTGTATGAAGAACTCATCAAACCAATTCTCATGAATTTCAGTATAGATATATTGGACTTTGTTGGAGGACATAGGCTATCTTATGTCGTGAAAATAACCATTGAAGAGGTAAAATACGGTACTAAACTTTATATCAAGAACTCATTCTTTCTCAAAGTAGGGATATGAAAATTTATATGTATGCTTTTGGTGAGAAATAAAAGTGACGCGCGTTTTTGAAAAATCATCTCTCAAGGCTACTCCCATAAAATACGATTTCAGTTATTTTTCAAGTTTTATTGGGACGGTTAATGTGTTGGATTCATATTGGCATATACATATAATAAATCCATCACTGGTTTTGTTCTAGTTTGGCACGTTCCACAGGATCAGTTATATATGCAGAAATATAACGGGATGGTAAAGATCGAGACCACCATACACACACGAATAAACCCATCACTGTTTTTTTTTTGAGTTTGTCGCATTCCGGAGTCAGTAGGTGTATATCTTCTATATAAATAAAATGATTGAGGTTCGCCGATATGCTCGCATCACGCAAAAATTACTAGATAGATCTTTTTTTTTTGTTATAATCCTAACTCCGTATATACTTGGTTCTTATCTAAAAAAAGGATTATCACGCAATCAGATTAAACCTTAGAGACACAAATAGTCTACTCAAAGTAATTATTCTACGCAAACGAAGTCGCGGGTTGACCAGCTAATTGTATAAATAAGGTAAAATCAGGCAAGAAAATCATAACATGATGTCGTAAAAATATTCAAAACAAAATAAACCCGGGTTTCGTACAAGTTGGTATCCCCTGCCGAGCCTGAAGGTCGCAGTGCCTCTGGAGACTCGTAATAAAATCAAAGAAGACGGACGGACCTTCGCAATTTATTATATTGTATACAAGAATTTGTTTTATTTTTCCAAATCGTAACTAACTTTATATTATTTAATTTTTATTTATAACCGTACAGAATTCAATGAAAAAAAAATAGAGTTCTCTCAGTGTCTACTGTATTATCGTAATTCATCTTCAAATAACTTTTTGTAATGGGGCGATGTCAATTTTAGATAGTCATAATAAACGAAATATACAAAAACTTATAAATTTTTGTCATTTCATTCCCGTTGAGACGTTTATTTCGAGTGTATGTTATATTATGTACTCCACGATTACACGATACTATCAAGAAATTAGTTACTCGATGTAGCCGCGAGAAAAAATATTAGACAAAAAACGAAGTATCTCAGTAAGACACAAGAGATGAGGTTGTGATTACCGGTTAGCAATGGAAGATCAATCTTGGCCTCTCGGTATGGAGGGTAGTTAATGAATTTCTCTGAAGTGCTGTTCAATCATTTACCACAATAATTTAAACAAACGGACTGGTAGACGATTGTTGTAACTTATGAGTGTTATAAAATCATAACCAGCAAAGGTACGATTGACTGATGATTTGGCAATATTTTTTTTTTTTAATATCCAAATTACCGGTTAAACCTACTTTGTCGATTTTACGACTCGTATGCTTGAAAATCAATCATCATTCATATATCGTAGAACACTTTCTGACAAGTGACTCGAACGCAACTGTTTCCTGATCAACCTGTTCAATTACCTTTATAGAAGCTTTTGGTAGCATTTGGTAGTTAGTGTAGGGCTGTTTTGCCCGACTGGGTCGCAATCACTATGCATGTGGTGAAAAGCCCAACATCGTGGCTCGCATTTGCGTGTCGCATTTGATGATGAGATGTGAGATTTGTGATATGTAACGGGCATGATTGAGCAACTAACAATTTTATTAGGTATGTGCTATGAACTTTGAAAACTGTTATTATGTGATACATTAACAAGCTAAATTATTAAAAACGGAACAAAAAACCCGGCTGCAAAAAAACACTAGAATAAATTATTATTTTTTGTTTTTCATTTTTATTTGATTCCCAGACGTAGTACTTAAATATGATATAGCCTATGTCACTCCCACGATTGAGACGAATTTAACGACACCTTGTATGCTAAAATCCATCAAGCCGTTTAGGCTATACAGAACGTGCCAAAGAAATAGACATACCTACATACATATTACATACAAACGCGTGAAAACTACTTCCGTTAATTTTTTCTTTAAACCTATACAGAAGCGTTTGTAATACGGGAATGTAGGTAAAAAATTGTATAAAATACATTTAACTGTTGAAACGATTCAAGCGTCACCTATTGTATGTTGATGTCACTATGTAAAAACTTACAGGCAACTGCCAACAACAACTATACAAAGTTTCAACTCGATGAGCGAACATAAACACACTATATTCATTAAAATAACATCAATTTGTTTTTTAACATAACGTACCATCACGCCTGTATTCCCCGAAGGGTTAGGCAGAGGTGTACTTACTTAATGTACACCTACAGTTCGCCGAGTATGTTTTCATGTAAATATAGGGGGCGAGCCTATTGCCATTAATCGGGCACGAAACCAAACTCCGAGCTGCTACTGGGAATTTCATAAGAAAAATCCAATAACACTATGCTCGACCTGGGATTCGAACCCAGGACCTCGCTCATAGCAATCGCACTTACGACCACTAGGCTAACGAAGCAGTTTTACTTTAAGCGTGAATTCAAATTTTGTTTGAACGTTGAGTTCGTACTGTATTTTTTCTTTCTTATAAAAGAATATAAAACGTGCAGATATATTTATAGAAAGACATTTTGTTCTATTGTCACGAATATTTGAAATAATTTTAATTTAATTTATTTGCTACGTCGCGTCGTTTGCAGTGCTTGTAAAACCATTCGTAAAACCGAATACGAGTAATTAATCATCCCGACCACAGAAAATGAAAAAATATATAGGATGGCAAATAAAACGATAAAATAGACACAAGTGTAAATTAACAACTTTTTCGTATTAAAAGCTTGACAAATATGAACCAACTTCAAAATGTATTACCAACTAGCTAACAGATAATCCAAATAAATGACGTAACGTGCAATTTGCATTGCATTACACTCGTAAAGGCGGTTCCTCCATGCACCAGTATATACACACCTATTGGTTAAATTAATTCGCTGAAGAATTGAACAGGAGGTCGAAATGACCTCATTAAGTGCCAACTGCGCTATCAAAAATAGTTTTGTAGTGCAAAGAGCATAGCCCAAAAATATATTCCAACATACGATTTTACTACATATACCTGTAAAGACAAACATATATGCACAGTATATTTGACTCTTTGAACCGTATACGATAGGCAAAACAAACTTACCGAGTAAAATTGTAAAAAACAATAAACTGAAAAATTTCCATATGTAAAAAGCATGTAAACCAGACTTTACTGCATATCTTAATGCAGTATAACAAAATGCTCCTCTAAACGATTAAGCAAATATGCATGGATTAATAAATAAACATTTCAACAAATGCAGACAGAAATGTCCGTTTGATAGAATTACATATTATGTACAAATACATCATTTGTTTTGATTACGACATTTATTACGTTTTTTGTAACTCTTCATAAACTACAGACCGAGTTTCATAAAAAAGGTATGGAAATAGGTAAACAGAGTTGGTTTGTTTAGAATAACAAATTTATATACTTTTTGTTACACTGTTCAAAATAATTTCTACATCGGTGTAAATTTTGTTAACTTATTAAGTTTATCTCAAAGGAAACCGTGAATGACTGATCTATCAACTCACAGCTTAAACCACGAACTGGATTGGGTTGAAATTTGGCATACAGAAAACGGTTATGACGTAAGCATCCCATAAGAAAGGGTTTTTGAAAATTGGACCCCTAAAGGGGTGTTACGGGGAGTAAATATTTGTACGGAGATATCATATAAGAATAAAATTTCAAAACTTGGCGCTCCTTTCCTAAGTATCTATGTTTACTATAAGCTTTAAAAAAAATGTTACTTATATGTACATAATATGCGGTGGCTGTCTGTAAATAGTGGTTGATTATTCCAAAATTAGAATAAATCTCTATTGTAATACTGTTTTCCCTATTGTAAGCTTCGAACGGCCCTTGAGTGAATACATACCAACACGCCTGTATTCCCCGAAGGGTTAGGCAGAGGTGTACTAATGTACATCCACAATTCGCCGAGTATATTTTTAGGTCCCATGTAATAGGGGGCGAACCTATTGCCATTAATCTGGCACGAAACCAAACACCGAGCTGCTACTGAGAATTGCATAGGAAAAACCCAATAACACTTTGCTCGACCTGGGATTCGAACCTAAGACTTCGCTCATAGCAGTTGCGCTAACGACCACTAGGCTAACGTATACATAAATCCAATATTGCTTACCAGGTGAAAAATGTGGTCTTCTATGTCTGGGGTCACATGAAATCCCTAGTTTACGACGTTTCGCCTGTGTCATCAGCGGAATTATAAACGCAGCAAATGCAATGCGGAATAATTTTTGACAACTTCGGTAGTTAAGTCACAACTCAGAAAAAGAATGCGACTTTGAGTACGCAATAGGGGAAGTTACTACTAAATTGTTAATGGTTCAAAAAATTTTTTAAATTCGGATTTTTTGTTCTATTTACATTGGGTATTGTTCTTAATTAATTTTATGGAAATTTTAAAGAACGACCTTAAGTTTACTTCGAATACGAATTTGCGCCTGCTTCCTTTATGATTTTTTTTTTTCAGTTTCTTTGAAATAAGTTCCTAGTTATTTTATGCATTGTTGGAGAGCTAAGAAAACGGTTATGTTTTTAAAATAATCTGCAAGCCAAGTTTCATAACGTTTTCTTTTTTGTTTTTAATAAAATGTCAAAAAGATATTGAAATAATATCGTTTTTTGTCTCGCATTTTTAAATTTGGACCGATAATTGTTGTTGTAATATTGATAAATAACCAGTGCGTAATCGTTTTTATAAATCAGAAGAAAAAATAAGATTTCAATTGATACTTTTTTGAAATAAATTTTTGATGTTGCATTTTTGACTCATTTTGTGAAAAAAGCTAAAAAAACATGATAACTCAAAAATAGTTCCACTTTTGTGTAATGCATATGAGGATTAAAATTATCGCAAATAGTCACCCCTATCACCTCCTAACGGGAATACGCAGAATTACCAATAATCCTGTATATTAAATTAATAACATAATCTGTAAACACTTATCGTTCAACAGTTACTGTATAAACTGAGAGTTATTATGAAGCCTCAGAATACAGAAAAACTCTGTATTCTGAGTATGAAGCAGAGAGAGAGGTCGTCGTGTTGTCACGGCGCGGCGCTGTGTGGCGCGCGTGTCTCGGTGACGTTTTTGCTCGGCTAATGGCCGATAGTTTGCTATAGCATTTCTGAGTTAGGTAGTACAGTTCATGACACCATACCTCGGTGTTACTTGCGACCTGCATGCAATTAGTTCAAGCAAGATTGACGAACCGGTCTAATACTAAACACTGGGTTCGCTTTATTGTTAAAATATAAATACGGTTTTTTTCTGTAATTTACCGTTTACTATTTTGATGCTACGATAGCTTTGTGGTAGCGTGTTTGGACTCAATGTGTCTGAGCTTTCGGTGAAGGTAAACATCACGATATAGCCATAGCATGCTGGTAGAATATTTTTCTAAAATAAAAGCAGTCTAAGGTACTACTAATAACATTAGTTATCTGCCAGTGAAAGTCCCTTTAAAATCGATACAACCGTTTCGAAGATTACCCGGAACAAACAAACAAACGGACAGATAGACAAAGATGTTTATTTTAATATGTACCGTTTATACTTTCATATGCGTTTAGTAAAAAGGTGTTATTTTGAAATTACAAACAGAAACTTTTATGATGAAAAGAATGGTGTGATATACGGCCGTTTTCAATAACATATCTGAGATCAATATCCCCGAAAATATAAGTAATAACTATAAGCTATAGGATATGGCTATAAGTAGATACGAAATAATATCCATAAATAAGAATTTAAAAAGTAAGTAGAAAAGGATAGATTTAGTAACTGAAAAAAAAATTGATAGGATATCGAAAACTGCAGATAGTCAGTATAGAAAACCAAAGGGTTTTTAATCTACATTTCGTTTAAAAGTTAATTTAAAAATTGCATCTACAACGGGTTTATTATTTATTGGCACATGTCATCATTACATAATAATAATGGAGACTAAAATACAAATCTATGGTTAGCAAACTAACCAATTAATTGGATGATATGCTTATTTTTGGCGCATGCGTAAGGGCACATATCGTTTCATTCATGAAAGCTAAGATACGGAGAAAAAAAGAGGCGCGTGGGCGCGACCACGTCAACAGAATTCGTTAGAAACCATGACACATTCCCTATCATAGATACAAGGCTCATCATAGAGCTTTTTCATAAACTGCTCTAGAATTAGAACGACAAGTTTTACTCGGCGCAATAATAAAAGATTTATATCATCATCAAACAATGGGAGTCATACTGATTGAATTAAAACTTTCATATGCAAATGAATGTGATGAAATAAATTTTCTTTAGCTTTTATATAGTAATGTACAAACGCATAAAGTACACGTGTACTTTGAAAATTACCTCATATAACAAAATATTAATAATAACTTATTTACCTATATATATAATATTTATTGCATAAAATTATTATCATCACTTTAGTATAACAAAAATATTGAATAAAAACTTGTTTTTAAAAAGTTTTTTTTTTCGTATTCTTCTCTGGAAATTCTGTCATTTGATACCCATCCCGTATCAATCATCAAGTTAAATAATGCTTGAAAAATGATACTTTTGAATATAACTATATTAAAACGTTAATAAAATAATCAATAAAACTCATAGCAGCATTAGTTCGAGGTTGAACGTAGACCACAAATTAAAATAAGGCAACCGAAGTAATCCAGTTGATGTTTGATAATTTGATATACTTGTTTCTGCTTGTTCGCTCACACTCTAACTTGTGTCATCGTTTTTATCAAAATACTATATTAAAACATACTATTATGTTGACTATGGGTTAAAAGTTTATTTTCACAATTTCAGCTATAGAATCATTGATCTTCGTTCACAATATAATATCTATTTTATAAGCAGGTATTTGTATTCATTGCTTTCTGAATTGTGATTGTCCCTATTCTGAAAGCGCTCTCCGAAGCACAAATTTCTAATAAATGACCTCGTACGATTGTACCTACATTTTCCTGAGCCGCAATGCGTAGCAGACGAAAAGAAAGTGCGCACTTATTGATATAAAAATGAGCAAAAACTTTACAAGTAGATGTATACGTACAGTCAATGATAAAAATATATCATCGTATGTAAGACGAAGTATTGTAGTTGAAAGTGTTGGGCGATAGAGTACTCAGCTCATCCCTGATGGGATTGCAACCTCGGAAGAAATGATAAAAAGACACGCAAAAGTAGCCCGCTCAGTGCTAAGAAAAAGTAACAGCGCCATACCTTAAAATTTCAACTACAACGCAGCCGTTTTTATTAAATATAAACAATATTTAATAGTTTGTTAGACGCTTAAAATCACTTTACTTATCTATGACATGTGCACACATTTTCACTTTCGAATATTAAAAAAAAATCTATAGCTTAAGAACTGTGTCGATGACCCAGTAATAAAAATATTCGGAGATAAATTGCGAAAATATGAATCTTATTACAAGGTCATAGGAGATTCGACGACGGCAAAATCGTAATACCTGCTTAGACACAGCCGAGAGTTGATAAAAAATGAGAAGCATAAAAACTAGACGAATATTATGGTGATGAATGAGTCAGGCGGTTCCGCATTGTCTATTTTAGAAGGTGAATGAAGCGTCCAGAAAGGGTAATAAAACAGACAGTTTAGAACTATGCACAAAAATAATTGATGTTATATTCTCAAAAATGTACATAGTTCTTTTTCTACTAATATTCGATTTTGAAGTCTTAATAAGGACATTTATGAAATACCGATGCAGTCTGCAGAGTACTTTTCACACTGGTATTGTTTTTTCTTCAATACTAATTCGGGAGATTGATGAACATCTCATAAACTTGTATATTATAAACCAAGAACAGAAGCGACAAATGCTAATAGAGAAATGTCCAAACAGGGTGGATAAAAGGAATTATGAGAAAAAAAGAGATGCATTTATGGTTGTCAACAACATTTCTTACAAGCCAGCGGCCGAACAACTGATTCAATGTTACGTTCATTAGATTTATGAGCTAGATGCGTTGACAGAAGCATCTCGTTTGTTGTTATCGATGCAGTGTCATACATAATGAATAGTATATAAACCCTTAGATCTTATATTACTTATATAAGAACACAAATGCGATCGAAGCTGATGACATAAATATAATACGTATTAAGTAAACATCAAGTAACCCAACATTAAGATAAAATTCGTACGAGATTAGTTCGTGACTCATCGTTGATGGAAGAGGGAGAAAACAAATAACGTTACTGTTTACCAGACCAAGTGAAGATATTAACATCGAAAATAGATGGTAAGTAAGAGGGCCATTAGAGTCACCCCTCTGAACTAGGGACAATTGAGATAACGCAGTGCATTCGATATGAAACGTTCAAAGGTACATACACTAGCAGAGAATTCCAAGTTTTTAATGTTAAGCTCAAAGAAGTAATTATATATTTTAAGCTTGTAACTGATCTTTACAACTACACACATCAAAAAAGTCTAAGCAACATGCGTGACATTACAAATTTTTCCATTTATATTAATTAATTTCTAAATATTTACTCAAACAAAGTGCGTAGGTAAGTAAACTTTTTTGTTATTGATGACATACTGGCTGGTTGTAAAAAAAAAATTTGATTATGTTTTGTTTTTTCATAAAATTCAAATGACTTGCGAATTTGTTTGAATTTAAGTGCGTTTTAATTGCTACGTTTAGTCTTGATTTTATAATTTTACCAACCATTTAAAGAAAGTTAACGACAAAATTGAATTGTTAAATATTCTTTACGTCATGAAGCGACGTCATTTGATGGCAGATGAAATGCAAAGAGCTGTAGGGATGTTGCAAGGGGGAAGTAATCAATCTCAGGTATCTCGACATTTTGGCATTCATAGAAGTGTTATTTGTCGTCTTTGGCAGCGCTACAATAATACAAGAGAACCCGCTGAACAGCATCCAGGCCGTAAAAGGAGTACAACCACTCGGCAAGACCGGTACACACAACTGACTGCAAGACGCCAGCCGATGTTAACCGCTCGAGAGATAAGTTTGAGGCTACAAATTTCAAGTGGTGTTGATGTAAGTCCTCAAACTGTGCGAAATCGACTGCATGAGTACGGCCTACGAGCTCGACGCCCAATCAGGTGCCCACCGATACGTCACGGGAATCGCGCTCGTCGATATGAATGGTGTAGAGAACGCATAACATGGACCCAGGAACAATGGGATAAAATTATGTTTTCTGATGTGTCGCGATTCGGGTTTAAGCCTGATACAAGAAGGGTGCGAGTGTTTCGTCAGCCCGGAAATATTGAAAGGCTCAGGTGCGTTCAGGAAGTTCATCCATACAGCGGCTCAACAGTTATGTTATGGGCGGGTATTATGAAGAACAGGCGAACTGAGCTCGTTTTTGTAAATGGAAACATGAATGCTGAAAATTACATTGAGGATATTCTCAGACCTTATGTCTACCCATTTGCACAAACCTTTGGCTCCGATTTTAGGTTAATGCATGACAATGCGCGTTCACATACAGCTCGGCGAACCAGTGAATACTTTGCAACGGAGAACATCCGGGTATTGCCCTGGCCTGCACAATCACCAGATCTCAACCCCATCGAGCACGCATGGGACATGCTCCAGAGACGTGTTTTGAAGGACTTGGGACGGAGCGACAACAACCCAACAGCTGAAGGATTTGCTACAATTCCATTGGGAGCGAATACCGCAAGATGACATAAACAGTCTCATTAATTCAATGAATAATCGTTGCCGACAAGTTCTGAATAGCAGAGGAGCCCATACTTTGTATTAAATTGTTCTATTCTTTCACAGTAAATACATTTTCTTTAGTTTAGTTAGTTTCTACAGTATATTCTAATATTGTTCATTTCTGTTATTAAAATAACTTATAAAGACAACAGCTGTTATTTTTACATCATAGAACCCTAAAGATATTATTTTAAAAATAAAATACAACGTTATAATGTGAAGAACCATCCTACAATTTAAATTAATACATGTTGCTTAGACTTTTTTGATGAGTGTATTATTATAATTATAATAATTTGTTCACCGACCTATTTGTAAATATGGCACTGGTTGCTGAATGCAATACCTAAGGATGGTCATAGACGCGAGAACTTTATGGTTAATGTAGTGATTTTATTTTTAATCCGTATACTTGTTATTTTTCCCATAAATTGTTTAATTTTTGTGGCATTTTACGTGATCTAGTTTGGTTATTATGTACAAATGAATTCGAAATAATATTTTAACAACGATGGTAAATTTTGAGATGCCTCATTAAATATCCCTAGAAAATTTTAGTAAAATAATCAATATTTGACTATTTTTTTAAACTTGACCACGTAGAATAAACGTTTTCGGCAAAGACTTAGAGACATTAAAAAGATAAGACGTCGAATTGGAAATTACACGGAAATAAACATTAATAACAATATTACGCAATAAATATTAAACAAAGGCGCGACGTAATAAATCAGAAAATGCAATATAGGAAGAGATGTATTTAATTTCTCATTCACTTTATGTTTCTGCTACGATGGCTACATAAAACGTGATATCACACTAGGTTGAACTTTGTTGGCTCGTCGGCATAGACGATGACGTTGAGGTTTGTGTTTTTCCTATTTTCCGAGTGAGTTAAATACCCATTTAACATTCGTCTTCCCGGCCGTAGCTATTTTATGAGTAAATTTTAAATACCAATTATGTTAAATAGTTCTATGATATTTCTGTCACAGTCCGTGGCATGTAAAATGATTGTTATGGGCCACGTTTATTTGGGTCCACGGTGATGTCACGGAATCTTTGCAACGTAACTTTTAACATGCCATTGTGACTTAAATAAAAAAGAAACGATATCAATTAGGGCGATCAGTTGAAACGTCAGCGCTCTTCAGCAATTTGGTATGCTATGAAGATTACGCAATTTCGTTAACTTTTGCTCCATTTCCTTAGTGTCACTAGCATAAGTAATGATGGCTCAGTTGGCAGAGTGTACGGACTCCGCGTCGATCTACGTGAGTTCGAAACCCTGCAATGAGCCTGACTTTTCGGTGAAGGAAAACATCGTGATGAAAACATGGCATGGTGGCAGGGCTTTTTCTAATGCCCGCCTGATTAGCTACCACACACAAGTTTAAAATATGAGTCTTCCACTAGGTATCTTAAGATCAGGTGAAATTGTAGCCACAATCCTAAACCTATAACGAGAAAATACTGAAGAGCAAGATTACAAATAAAAACCACTGACATGATCATTACTGTTAGAATTTATGGATAAAATCCTTTCTCTACTTTTGTTGTCCAGTTTTATTGGGTTCATTAAATTAAACGTCATATTTATCTACACTTTTATAATTCAAAAACTTTACAATCGCATTACAATCGGACATCATATAAAGCAATTAGAGTTGCCAGGCATACAAAAAACTTTTTCACAAGATACTTCATTAAATCAGTGTTACAATTATAAAATCATATTTTTAAACAATTACTACACTTAATTAGTAGAATTCATCTACGAACAGACTATAAATATGTAAAATTGAATATCATTGCGGTTTAAATTGTACGTACATTTTTGTACGTATTGAGATAAAATTGTTAAAGTTAAAAGTTATCTGCCTACTACTAAAAACATTCTGAAGAGTAGTAATTACACTGAAATGATTGAAAGGATTTAAATTTTGTCGAAAGAGATACAACGGAAAATCAAATTGATATTATAGCAGACCATTTTCCAGTACCTACCAAGGTAACTGTCACTAATAGGTTGAAAATCAATGATGAATTCAATTCTGGATCAAAACAAGGTTTGAATAAAAGGTAACTTTAAAGTATCGGCGCAGCACTAGCGGTGTAACAAAGACAACTTGTACTATTTCCAATGTGGCTTTATATCTGAAATGGACACGCACCATCTTCGTCTATTGTTATGTTCACGCGGGTGGGACGATGCTTCTTCTATCACCAGGATTGTCACTAAGAAATTTTAATTTCATTTAATCAACTATTTCGAATAGCACACACAGCACGGAACGACCATACTGATTTCGAAAGTCCAGAAGTACTCCGTGGATGCCACACGTGGATTACGAACCATAAACTTAAATTCATTCAACCATTCTAGTTTAAGCAAATAATAAGTAGGTACCCATGCAATAGATTTTATTTGGATTTTATTTCGGAAGCAGAAATTGTAATATTGTGAACTAAATAAAAATAATCAAATTATAAAATTTCACACGCAGCAACCCTGTTCATGAGCATATCGATCATTCACACTATACAAGAGTACTTTTGTTTGTGCATAATTCTTCTCTTTCCTTTCACCCTGGTATGAATGAGACAAATGTTTAATAGCTACGCATGCACTTAATGTAACTGAGACTTTCATTGCCTCGTTAGTCGCCAGTAGACTTGACATTTTACATTATATCATGTATGCGACACTAGGTTTAGTTGATAGTATCTCTAAATAACGAAAGGTGTTTGCACTTTTTATAAGACCATTTAACGTTTTCCTAAAGCTCCGCTTACAACAATCGGAATCAATTGCTACAATTCGAAACGAGAATATTCCGCAAAATATTGTATCATAACCCTAACTAAGGGTTCATTTTACAATTTTTCTTTCTTTTGATAAACAATAACGGGAGCTCATTACTACCATTATCGACTGGTGTATTGTAAGTATGATAGATACTGTCAAATGGACTGAATAGCCGATGTGCTTGTCGAATTAATCAGAAAAATAGGAGATTTCTCATTTTAATATACTTCTAAGCCGAATTGTCTTGATTAGAAAAACACCAAGTACCTATAACGAAAACACAAAGACACACGAAAAAACAGTACAGCTTAGCAGATGGCTGCATTAAAGTCCATCATAATGCTTTAAAACTCAAAAATACAGGTTCGATACACGTAACTACTGGTATAATTTCATTGATTTTTGGTACACTGGAATTTTGTATCAACGAAAATACAATCAGTTTGGCTGTTAAAGAGATACTATTTACCAGTGCTGTAATGCAAGAAAAAATATAAACATAGAGCATATAAACTAGATAAGACAATTAAATATGATACGTTTACAGATGTCTTAAGTTATTTAACAAACCAAGAAAAGTTTGTTGATTTGCAAGACGACACTACTACCGAGCCCGTGATGAACCAGCCTACTCAAGTGATCAGACATTTCTCAGAAAATAAATGAAACAAGCATCGAGTGTAGACCACACAGAAGGCGAATTCGTTTGAAGAAAAGACCATCCACAAATACAATTCGCGAAACTTGCTCCATTACCAACTGTCGTTGGAAAACTGAACACATTACGTGTGTTATATTCTTAGAACCGGACGCGTGTCCCAGATATCGATGTCTCCATTGTCCCATAACGGGAGAGTTTACATTATGACCCATCTCCAAGAGAAAGGCATAACGTCATGACTTGCCCCACTACTGTATAATATAATAATGTGAAAAATAATACCGAGATACGTTACAATTAGAATTGCCTAGAGCGTGGATGGAGGTCTAAGGCATCTTTTAATAAGGAAATTTATATATGTATTATATGATAAACCATAAGTTTAAAATGCCACATTCCATGGTGCTTGCAAATTTAAATATCTTCGCATTGTCATAGGGGGCGTTCAAGTAATACGTAACACAATTAGGGGGAGGGGGGTCTTGTAAAACGTTATTATGCGATACAAGTGCGGGGGGTTCGAACAACGCGTTACGTAACATTGTTATTTTTTATTTAAATAAAAAACCTAGGCAATTAAATCAGTTGTTATTGGCCTATAAAAGCTCTCAGGCTGACTTGCTGACTTGGGTGTTACGTAACGTTTAAGGAGGGGGAGGCGGGTACAGATAAATATTACGGCCCGTTACATAGGGCGGAGGGAGGCTCAAAAATCATCAAAAATTGCCGTCAATAGTTAATAAAAAAATATATATTGCCTATTAAATTCATGAATTTCGAAATGTAATATTACTAGACCGTTGAATTATATAGGTACCTAGATGTTGAATCTATTTTAGTAGTTCAACTTATTATGTAGTAATAATGACTTAAGTCTTTAACTATGTGTATTCAGTTAATTAGTTATAATAATAATTACTTTAGTGTATTTTAATTACAAAATATCTTAGCAATGAATCATCAATTTTAATATCCACTATTAATACAGTAATCTTAAAACAATTTTCAATAAGTAATTACGTTATATTAATAATATTAAAATGTAACTTTTGTCGACGGTTGTGATCCGTATCCGTAAATAAAAATGTACTTAAGTAATTTGTTGGCAAATTAAGTGTTTTCCAATTATGTCTATATTTAATTTAAAATATCACATCTGTATTAATTGAAGTAAAGTTTTGCCCGGTTTCCTTTTTTAATTCCTTTCCCGTATTTGAACTGCCTAGTAAAATTCCAGAGTTAGACTAAAATCAGTTTATATCCAATTTCACATAAACTTTTGTGGTAAGTACCTGCATACTGTCGTCATGATAACAATTTCTATTGATTTCTGCGATTGCATTTTTATAATCAACAAGTGCGACGCGGCGTCACTTTGCACCGGCAATGATATTTTTATTATAACTAGCGATCGCCTTAAGGTCGAAATTCGATCAGCGACTTTTTGATCATAGACTATTTACTGTTTGACATTTGCAGTATTCATGAACGTGACGGGTATTATGTCTGTCCGGCTACTGCCCAACGGTTGTTGTCGGGTTCTTGTATATATTTCAATTGTTGGGTTAATTTTAATATCGCGATGTAGGATGCGCCGTATGTGGCGAGACAGATGTCGCTACAAACCTAAACAATGAGTATTATCTACATCACTTGCTGTCACTTTTCGTTGAGTGATAATGTCAATATTTTGGGGGTCTAAGTTCAATGGAACCGGTCGGTATAGGATTCGAAGTATTAATTAATTTAATTTAATATATTAGTAACAGGTATTATAGATAAATTTTAGCTTTCTGCTCTCCTTCTCCATATAAACTTTATCCATGCCAAATCTGTCTTCCGTGCATGCAATGCGTTTAAAAAGGGGTAGAAAGCTTTTACTTCATGTATTAATATATAGATTACAATCAATTTTCGGTTTGCACTGTATTATAATATGGATAGTAATATGAGTTGATGATTCTACTTGAATTTAGAATAACAAACGTAAAATGTTTGCAATAAGTTTGTTATAATAAAGTATGGCATTCAATTCCAGATGATGGAAAATGTGCGATGCCCCATTAAGGAACCATCACCGTGTCACTATAATGTTAATATTTTCCGTGATATATAAATTTCATGCTATGGGACGAGGATAATTTATTTAAATTATTACCGGCCTCAATTTGAACAGTGCTGAAATGACTAGATTGAAAAGAATTAATAAAAAAAAAAAACATTACAAAGTACCTGTAAATCGGAAATAGTGATAGAATCTTTATTTATAGGCAAAGGATAGAATCAAACATTAGAATAGGATAGGATTCCATAGGCAAATCATACTAATATGAGTGTTTATGTTCGAACATAAGTAATTCTGTTTGCATCATCCGATGATTGCAATACAAAGCGAGAGAGTCATGAAGATATTTCGACTTCCATAACTGATGCAGTAGTTCTATAAACCAATTTTCATATTTGAGTGACCGAATGTTTGGATACAAATGCTTTGATCCATCGAGTTTTTGATAGTTCACGACACGATATTTCATATCTCCTTCATGAGTGATCCGTAGATTGATAGGTCAGTAGTGTAAGAGCACAGCGTGGTGTCCCTAAGGCTAGAAAGCGACAGTTGTTGCGCAAGAACCGAATAGCCGGCGGTCGTTGACCGGCGCCGGGCGCACGGAGAAAGTGAGGCCTTTAATTAACTCTTGTATGTCAGCCGTAATAGCGCAATTGTAGCTGCACTCGATCCGAGTTACGTCAGCGGGTGCCTATTCAAATCTCGAGAAGATTTTTTTTTTGCCATCTCTGCTTGCACTCCGCTTGCCGGTAAGTAGTCTGCACTCTGCAGCAGCTATCACCAGGAGATGAGAGCTAATCGACAGTCATTGTACCAACGTACCCGTGGGAAAACTATTAGCTGTCTGGATCTACAAAAGGTGCATATTATACAGTTAAAAATGGTTAAATTCTATCCAATATTTCACTACTGTTTAGGTAGGACAGGAGTAAAGATATTCAAAAACTCAAATGAGGCTGTAGCCAAATATGGTAATACACACCATAAATCAATAAATGGGCTTAAAAAGCCTTAAACAGCTAATCGACATAGTTTCATTCAAGGAGAACTCAAGCACAATTCTAAATCTGATACCACATCAATTATTGACGAGCCGATAATCACTTCAAATCTATATATATATATAATTATAATGATTGAGGTTTGCCGTTGTGAGCGCATTACGCAAAAACTACTCGATAGATTTTGATATTTTTTTTTGTTTTACTCCATAGATACTTGGATCCTATGTAAAAAAAATATCACAATATCTTCATTCAATAAAAAGTTATTCAAGTTTTAAAAAAATCCGCGGGCACAGTTAGTCGTAAAATATAATGGATAATAGGAATAGCTAAAAATCATAATTACAATACATACATACATAATGACCTAAATTAGGGATCCCTTACTTCATAGTACATTTTAAACAAGCTGTGCCCCACAGTTTCACCCGTGTTTTTATCCGACAAACACCGCGAGGCCAACGGACCCGTGTAGCCTATCATAATTGTTCTCACTTCCTGATGTACAAATTATATTAATTTTTAATTATTTCCTAAACTATGTTTCCAAATTTCATGCTAAAGAGTAAAATTTAACTTCATAAAATTGTCTTTACGATAAAGTAACTTTTGTTCGTATGGATTAATATGTATGCCAAGCCTATATCAATTTTTAATCTTCAACAAAAAAAGCTCGCAAAATACCTGATTGTGGCTTTATGTATAAGAGATAATATGCTATCGCGGACTTTTTTTTAGATATACTACTAAGGACCACTATTTTTGTGGAACATTGTATTTACGTATCAATAACCTTTACGCCAGCGCACGCGGATAAAGCACTTCGGGAAACTTCCACTTCCGATTTACATAACAAAAAATCAATATTTAAGGATAGATGAGAGTTGTAGTCTAATGTTAGATAGACTGGTTATCCTCTATAGGAAAGAATTTTTCGAATCCGACTGGTAGTTCCAGAGATTAGCGTGTTTAAACAAAGGAAAAAACAAAAAAAAAAATACTTTTCCGCTTTATTATAGTATAGGTAAAGATTTACATTATTAGCTCAATTATTTGTTTATATTGCTTTAATTTAATTACTTCGAAATTTAATTAGTGTGTATAATCATTTCAAATAAGCTAATATTAATATAGGTGCAGTGTAAAAAACAAATTATTTTATAAATTCCCAAATGTATCCACATGAAATGTTGAAAGCAATTTATTTTGTGACTACAGTATTTCTACTAAATTTTAATGCAAAATAGTATGATTATATAATTATGAAATTAGCCTAATTATAGATTATCCTAATTTAAATTCAATTATTTATAGCCTAGTTTTGAACATGGCCGCTGAATGCAGGCTAAACTTTCACTCATCTCAACTGGCACTAGATAAGTATGTGAGCAGTTGAAGTGAGAGCTAATAATATATTGAGTACTTTATCAATACATGACAAAACTTTCATTTATACTTTCATTCCATAATTGCTTTATAATTTTTTCCTCTATAACTGCTTTGTAAAGGAATATCCAGAATACAAGTAATTATTTTAAATAGAAATTATTTGTAGTTTCCACATTAATTAAGACAAAACAGTGAGTCTTAGCAAGTAAATAATCAACTCCCTCATCAACTGAGTAGTTATATTGAAGGGTTGGAAGTATGAGTACTTAAATAATAAATATATCCTGGCTAGATTGCATGATCAGTTAAAGACTTGGTTGGCCACTCCCTACGATCACATCTTACTATGCTGTAGCACTGTATCATGCAGAGTTAGACAGGGGTGTACTAATGTACACCCACAGTTTGCTAGTTAAATTTTTAGGTCCCATGTAATAGGAGGTGAGCCTATTGGCATTAATCCGGCACAAAGCAAAACTCCGAACTGCTACTGAAAATATCATAGAAAAACCCAATAAGACTTTGTTCGACCTGGGGATCGAACCCAGGACCTCGAGCATAGCAGTCGCGCAGTTTTATTGTTACTCATATTATTGTGAAAAATTGTGTATAAAAGTGCATTTTTTTTTAATTCTTAGTTTTTATGATATATAAATTATTATTGACAATTCTAAAAGCTCATCTTCATGTAATTACTTATTATTCCAGTGTAAAAAAAAAAATCATCAAAATCAGTTAAAAATGAAGAAAAAAAATTTTTTTTTTTAAAATTATTTTTTTAAAGATTTCTATAAGCAATATTGAAAATTCTTATGCTCTATCAATTGACTAATGACAGTAATGACATAAGCATCCCATGTACAAAATCTCATAAGAATCGGTGTATGCCTATTGGGAAATTTGGAAAAAAAAGAATTAACTGTAGATACAGAAGTTCTACAGACTTAGTAATAATAATATGAATGCTGAAGTTTGAACTGTTAATTTAGTACTGTTGATGCAGAGATAACAAATATGAAAATTTGATGTCTCAAAAATCAGATTAACAATATTAATTGACTAATTATTTCTGAGACAATGTTTCATCAATTTCATTATTATTTATCTTCGAATATGTTGATTTATTTCTAGCAATACAAACATGATAAAGCCAAGATAAATAATGAGATAACAACTATTGTTGAGAATTTTCCTTATTCAATTAAGTATAAGTTTGTACAATTAAAAGTTTATTTATGTTGAGGATTTCTTGTAAGCTTGAGCAAAAGAATTATTAAGACATCTGTGGAATTGAGATAAATGTTTCTCTGATGTTCAATTGATTAAAGCCTAGATACCAAACTATATTATGAACAAAGAAATTAGTTGAAAGTCTGTATTGATGACTATATGTATCATATAATTACATTTTAGAATACAATAATATTTTAGACCTTGTTCAAATAAATTAAATAGGTAGAGATATAATAACAAAATTAACTTACATACATCATATAGGTAGAGCTTTAGAGAAACTATAAACAACTAGCATCCACCCATTGCTTAATTAACATTACTTGATATAATCCTGCAGTCTCTCATCATAGATATAGTGTTACTAACACCATAAAATTTCATTAAAAAATCTCCTATATTCATCAGGTTGAACATAACTTTCTATCAGTCAATGGATTTTAAATCAGATCACTAGTTCCCAAGATTACTCCCTACAAACTTTTTCACACATTTTACCTCTTTATGTTATTATAGATAGAAACAGCTATCTTTTTAGTATAAATTACTTTCTTGTAACTCACTAATTAATTTCAAAAGTATAACTACATTCCTGCTCAAGGTGCATCATTGAAGACAATTAAAATAAATTTTGTTTTCTTGATTGAAAAATTCAATACCAGCAATTTGAAATTTGGGCAATTTCCGTGTATGTATAATTTTTGGTATAAAATAAATTATAATCAAATTCCAATAAAAAGAAGGTATAAACTGAACAAGACAATATGCAATGTTCTTACATTAATTTATATAATTATTGGATTGGCCAATCAATATACATTACGCTAAATGCTTCTGGTGTAAAATAAATATTTTCAAGTTAGAATAATGTAAATTGTTAAACGGATCAGCAAAACATTGTTCAGAAGCTCTTACATCTACTTGAATACTCTACCATGAACAATAGCTCTACATGCATCTGGATTACAATAGAGAAATTAAACAATAATAAAAAAAAAAATGCAGAACACGGAGCTTATATACTTCATATTATGCTCAGTCTTGGCATACATATTTATTGTAAAAATAATAAAATCAAGGAATAAAAGGCTGTGCTTCTGACACTTTTCTGGCTTAATTAATATTATATATTGTAACATTTTATACAGATAATAGGTAAGATTTATTACAATTACTATGATATAGATATGTAGGTACATACAGTATAAAGTAGATTAAAATATGAAATGTTATATTACTGGCACAGTTATGTTTTATATAATTTTATTATTGCAATAGATCTCTACAACATTAATGTTATTTAATTTTAATATGTAGTAATACGTTATTGTTTCTACAGTAATAGAAAAAAGAAATCCTTGATATAATGACTGTTTCTAATAGTTTTTATATTTTGAAAACAGTTATTTCTGGGATTTCGACCTTCCTCAATATCGCACAATGCGAAAACATTGTACACGCGCATAAACATATAAAAATTGCGTCTCATTTATACATCACCATGTAACCTTGTGGATCAGCTGACGGCTGTGTCAAGATGCCCTAATTTTACGTTGATAAATTATATAAACAATGTTATTATGTGGCACTTACCTCTTCACGACGCTTCAGCCACCGTCCGCAGGGGCTTTCTTCCAGGATCTCGCTCTCATCCTCGGAATCTTCTCCGCTTTCTCTCGGAGACTTGCGCTCCTTGTCGATGCTCCTACCTCCGGACATAACAACGATCAACCGACACCACAATTACGAACGTATAGTCAATAAATATCTCACAGATGTTTTCAATACGAAAACACTTGGTATATTTTCAAAATACACTTTTTCTCGTAATCATATTATCCAAGGCTGATATACAAGACGTCACTGTTGTTTCTTCAGGAACCATTATTCATTACACGGCACTATTTACCTACTTATTTGTTATAGAATATTGAAGTCCAATTATTTGTCTACAACAAGCGATAACACACTGTGTCTCGAGTGCACTTATACATTATAATTGAAATAAATATTTCACCGGCGTAGCTCTCTCTATTCGGTCCGACACAAATATGAATCCATAAACAAACACTTTTACTTTTTGTTAACCGTAGTCCATAGACTAGAGAATAAACTGAACAGATAACATTTTTGAAGGAATTTAAACATAATAAAGTGAATATAATAAATTATTATTTGAAATAAGTACTTAACTACTCAATATTTTGAAGATTATTTTATAATAAAGAGCTTCGTGCTTTTTTATTATCTTTTATTGTGTCCTAAATTCTCCGAAGTATTTTCATCTAAAAATATAATATAGTGACATCTCTTGCAATGAATTTGTAACGCTTGTTGATAATGCGTTTAATGCTAAAGCATTTGTTGTATCACTGCCATCTATATTTTATTTTCAAAACCACCATGTACGACGACGACGAAAACGTAGAAATGTTGTGTAAGTCCAAATGAATAGCCAATATATATGTAGATGACTCTGTAGTGATATTGTGTGTAATTCAATGTAATTCAATTTTACAAAGTGGTAAATGGATTCGGAACGTTAATTTGCCCGAATCTCTCCAGAGCATCATAGAATCAGGGCTCAAGGCCATTACATTTAATTAATTAATCAGAGTTATGTCGTAAAAGTGTAATTTCAATTAGAATATTCCCAAAGGCAACAAACAAGATCATTTTAATAGGTAGGTAAGTACGTTGCTAACAATGTAATAATTAAATTAACGGTCGTTTTCATTATCCTATTTAATCGATTTTTCAGTAACTACATCTATTTTTTTGTACTTATTTTCGTTTCATTAACCTATTTATTGAGAGTATATCCATGTCTTAAAGCTTGGTTATATAAGAGGGACGCCGATACCTCATTAATTAAGTTATTAAAAACGGCCGTTAGTCAATTTCCGTGAGAAATAATTATTATTGAGTATAAGTAATTATCTTGTTCAATGAGTGTTTATCAGTTAACTTTTGTAATTAGTTATATCGACGCTAGAAAATATACTTGTCGTATCTCGAAAAATCGAACTTTACAGTAGGCCCAATAATTCGGAACTCGTAAAGTAAAAGAGGTAAACATGCCATTTTTGGAATGCGTACCTATCTTTTGAGTTTTAACTCAAATGTGGGTTTATTTTTTATTGTTACTTTAATTAGTTTTAATAGGAGTTTTGGAGAGATACAGCATCTGCTGTTTTAAGTCCAAGTGGCAGATACGTTGTATCTTTGAGGTGAAAATGGTGGTATGGGACATCAAACTAGCTCTGAATTTCCAAGCAGTGAATTTGTTGTATCTAATTAGTATGTAATGGTGTAATGACGTTTCACGCCACAAGCTTTATAGAAATCTTTCAATTTGTATTTAAAGTTAAACAAAGTCTTGTAAAAAAAGAGACAACTTTTGTTCATAATAAGCAGAAAGTAACAAAGTTAAAAACATTGAACCGAAGTGTGGTGGTGTTTCATTCCTCTTCTACTCCATGTCTGTAAACTGTTTTCGAGAATTATTACGGAAGTTTTACGTCTTCCATCCTTCCGAACAAACCAATTTAGGAAAAGACTTTAGAGCCGTGGACTGCATATATGCACTACGGCAAGTTATATGGAAGACCGAAGAGTATGACCTCCCTTTTGCTTAGCATTTGTGGGCTACGAGAAAGCCTTCGATTCAAACATAGCATGAGCTGTACTGCAGTCTCTTCAGTGATGCTAAATGACTATTGGTGATTTGAAACATTGAACTGCTTGTATCGAAACACCACTAAGTCAGTCCGACTGCAGGATCATATCACGTAATCTATATTGCTGCGGTGGGGAGCCAGGCAAGGACATATTATTTCTCCAAGAGTGTTTATCGCTGAACTAGAAGATTTTTTCAAAGTTCTGAACTTGGAAGAACTATTTATTTAAGATATACAAACTTCAAAGCACATTTTAAAAATTGTAAAATAATTAGAATGTAATTTTAAAGTGCTAATTAAGAAGTAGTACATAAATTATATTTTATACTTATACCTAACGATAACGATAGTGTGTATGAGTCTATTTAAAAAGACGTTTATTAAGTTGTGTGTGTGTATATATATATGTGTGTGCGTGTGTGTGTTTGTGTGTGCGTGTATGTGTGTTTTAGATTAGATATCATTAATATAATTGGCAAGTACATTATTCACTTCTCACTCCTCAGAGCAAAGCTCGATGACCTCAGTAGTCCCTGAACGTGTTTGTCTTATAATGAACATGCAGTATCAAATCATCACGTAAAGTTCGGAGACTCTACGCTTGAAGTTGTTAATGACCATATTACGTAATATTTACCTGGGACAAAGTGACCAGTTAGAAAGTTCAATTTCGAGAAAAAAGTCAATCCAACTCGGTGTGGCAGTGTTCAGGAAGCTACGAAAGTCTTTGACCAGTCTGTGTTGCCATTCATGACATATGGTACCGATATGTGGTCACTAAGTTCTCGAATGGAGACCAGCAACAAGGTGGCCTGACGACCTATGAAGGTTCAGGGAACCCGCTTTATGTGAGCAGCGCAGAACCGATCGATGTGGTGATCTTTGAGGAAGGCCGATGTCCAAAAATGACCATCTTTTGGCTGAATGGATAAAACCTCTTCAAAATGAATTAAACTGAATATATTAAAAAAAATATTTCATTGTTATAAAATAATCAAATGAATAAAATATGATTGGATAACATTTTCATTAACATAGTTTTTAATTACTTTCAACATAAAATACTATTTATAAACAGACAATAACCAGTAGGTAGTAATTAACAAAATAAAAATGAAACTTCTTGAAAAATCAGTAATATAAAACCAAACATTGGTCTTGTCGAACAGCACACTACGCACTCGCCGTCTCACTTCAGCTTATGGCGATGGGGTTGAGGGACTTTCCGAGTAGCGTAGATATCACGATAAACAATAAACTCCTATACAAAATGTTGTAAGTATCATTAGCATTCTAAAATATGTTGTTAAATTGTTTTATATCTAGTAAGCTAATTAATTATTCTGGAGCGAAGGCTGGAATAAAATTCACGGGCGCCAGAATTGTCGCAAATCAATAGTAAATTACTCTTTGATATGAAACCAGAGTTGTAATCTTTGTAATGTCAAAATAACAGTTTTTTAGTAAATGCATATGAAAGTATATACGATACATGTAACAAAAAGCCCATATTTAAAATTTTTGTCTGTTTGTTTGTCTGTCTTGCGCTTAAATAGCTTACGCTGAGTAAACCTTAAGAGATATAGCAAATTAATGTACTACATAATCATAGGCATTAAAAAGACCTACAAAAAAGTCCGGTAGACTATATATACATCTATCTTCTATGAAACACCCACAATAATCATTTTTGTCTTTAAAATAGCCGGGAGCGGGGGAGCAAAATTCGCGTGGGCATTCTGTAGTCCACGTGAGCGAAGCCACGGGCACAGCTAGTATAATAAGCTTAATTTTTGCCGTTCCATCCATTCCATTTCAAACCATTCAAAAAAAATGTTATTAGAGCATAAAAATAGGTACCACTTTTGAGTAAAGCTAAACGCAAATTTTTAAAAGATTAGTTGGAAAGTGAATTTTTCGTTATATTTTGTGCTATTTCTGTGTTGATTTATGTAAAATACTTTACTTTCTACTTCAGAAGCTTAATGAAAACAACAAAGGTGTCTAGGGTTTCGGGTTTCGTAGAAGCGTTCAAGACCTGATCTTGATTAGACTAAGACTTGGTTTAAACTATTAATTTAAGACTCTAACATAAGAAATATCTCTCCACTTTTTAACGGCAGTAATAACCTCCAATCAAGATTAATGGAAGCTAAAATAAAAAATAAAAAACTTATAATAAAATAACATGTGACTAATTGTACATAAAATGGTATGTGTGTTGAATTAGTTATGGTACCAGGTAAACGGGACTTTGTGGATTTGCTTGTGGATCCCTTTTTATACCAATCTACTGTTTGATTGGATTTAGTAATTCACCGATGTAGCTTTCGGAGACGGTCTTGAAGAATATTTATTAATATTTGTATTCCAACGAGGGATACGAGTAACACGATATTAGAATATTTTGTAGTACTTTATTTACCTATTTTGTATTTGTACTCTAGAATCAATATTATCAAGTTTCAAATCATTTTCAAGTATTATCTGGTGGGTTCTGAGTTTTTTTAGCTACTAGTTCACTTATCAGGTTTAGCGTGGTACATAGTACCGTAGTACCCATCTTCGAGGAATTGGTCACCCGTTAATCTATTAACTAAATACAATAAAGGTAAATAGGTACGTAATAGAGTGTAGAAAAAGAAGCCTCTGTGATTTAAAGGGCATGTGTCGTTTAATCTGTGTGTACTGGCGATGTCCACAGATATGGTCGGTTGTTTGTATCAGAAGTTAAGCAGTTAGTGCTTAGGTTTTCCCGCGGAATCGAGTTTGTTAGGAGTCTTATCACGTTTAGAGTTACCATTCGATAAAGAATATAATTATATATGAGGACACAATTTCACACACGGCCATTTAATTCCAAACTAAGCTAAGCTTGTAATACGGTAAATAAACCGCTGATATAGATAATTAACACCCAGACACACAACTGAAAATTATGCTCATCACACAAAGTCAGTCATGGGCGGGGATCGAACCCGCAACCTCTCGGCTCAATAGTAGGGTTTAGTACCACTGCGCTACGTACTACAGCTACTGCTACTAGACAGCTTGTATGAAAAAAATCAAATTACACAAATTGTCAATCGTGTCTGTATACCGATACCTTTTTTTTTTTTTTTTTTTTGTTAACGTGAAAGGAAAACCCATCATGGGTACACACTCGCCCGGGGGGATGAGTGGTATGTGAGACTCCTACTCACTAAAAAACTCCACGGTGTACCATCCGCCGCCATACTAACCGGGCCCCGGCCTAATTAGGAGACAGCTAAGTACACGCTAGCCGTCTCCTCCGTCCGCCGAACCTGTGCAATGAGGAGACGGCCCCCCCCGACCAGTCTCCTTTGGTTCGGCTAGGGTGGCGGGAGTTGGCGGATAAACCGCCTCCTCCTGCCACCCGTTCTTCTTTGGCGGAGAGGGCCGCTCAGGGGATCTCCTTCACAAACCCTCTCCCCGGCCTCCTTCTGCGATATGACGTCCTCGCAGAAGGAGGCAATCGCCGTCCATGCCTCTCCAACAACTGCGGCCAGAGTGCGGCGCTGCTCCTCCCACGCAGCACACTCACCACGAGTGTGCTGTGCCGTATCCCCCGCAGCCCCGCACTCATGGCACGCAGGTGAGGGCTCCCTCCTGGCTATTTTGTGCAGGTACCATCCGAAGCATCCATGTCCGGACAGCACCTGCACAAGCCTGAACGTCAGGGAGCCCTGCTCCCTTCCAACCCACAACCGGAGGACCGGGCAGACGGCGTCTATGGTATAGCGTTCAAAGCGCGCGTCCGCCAGGTCCTCCTCCCACCTCCTCAACACATCCTCGCGGACTTTCCTCCTCACAACCTCGACTTCTTCGGGAGCCGGAGGCTCCCCTGACTCCCTCCTCGCCGCCGTGAAACTATACACGGCGGCGAGCACCTCTGCCTCCAGCTCCCACAGCGGGGAGCCGGCGAGCACACAGGCCGCCCCCGGCGGACACTGATCGGTATCCACGAACTACTCTCAGCGCCACGACACGCTGCACAGCACGCAGCACGCGTCTGTACGTGGCGCCGAGAGCATCCACCCAGATCGGTGCCCCGTAGACGGCCATGCAAAAGAAGGCCCATGAAAAAAAAGGGCCTCGGATTTCTCCGCCGCCACCCTAAGGCCCAACGCTTTTATGCGCCTGACCACGAGTGCCGTTCCATCAGTGGCCAGGCGCGCCACCTCGTCAAAACTCGCCCCCCGGGCTACGACCAGGGTGTCGTCCGCGTAGCAGAGTATGCGGACTCCCTCCGGGAGTGCTACGCGAAGCACCCAGTCGTAGCCCATGTTCCACAGGAGCGGTCCCAACACCGACCCCTGTGGAATTATACCGATACCCTCCCTCAACCCTTGTGTTAGAGTATTAATTGTGATTTTTTCGTTGTTGGCAAATTTAATTACACTGCGTTTCTACTAGGAGCGCTAATAATGTACTTATTGGTGAGAAAACAATAATTGTAGTCTTTTTGAAAAATTATCAGAATACATATGTGCTAGAAGTTTTAATTCTGAAATATGCCTAACATGTGAACCTAATAAGGAACTTGAATTTCCAATACTATCGCTTTTCGATTAATCATTCTATTTCATTGTTTGACTGTTAACAAGGAAAGAGGACAGTAAAATTTAACATTCTGCTAAGGTGCCTGACTTGTTTGCAAGTATTCTAAGCACTTCTTAAATATAACCAAATTTTGGAGTCATGTGCTCCACCCAGAATAGGTACAGACTTAATCTGTCAAAAAACTAGGGGTATATTAATATTATAGGATACAATTTGAGATCTAAACATACAATGGTGAGTTTAAGTGATGTACGTGCCTCTCTAAGATTAATAGTAGGTACCATCAATTATAATCCGGTTTTTTTACAGAGGTATTCGATAGTTGTAAGTAATACCAACATATAATCCTGGCAGTACTGACGCCCTTTCGGTATACAACTTCATTGATTGTTACTTTAAATAATATGTTTTGATTTGACTATGCCGACGTAACCCAAGGGGTTAAGGTATCCCCATCTAACAATAAAATAATCATCTTAATAGGTTGATAAACAAATAAGTTATGAGTTAGTATAAGAAAAAAAATTGGACGCCACGAGATACCCGACAGACGGATGTGAAACATTTTAGTAAATATTTAAATAAAGTTTGACTGAACCAGTATCAATCCCGAATAGAAAGTCACTGTGAAGATGTTTATTTTATTACTACGTGTATAGTGATCAAGTTTTAACATGACACTTTGAAATGATCCAGTCTCTCGGCTACAGATCGCCAACGTTGGCCAAAACGTCATTACACGAACATTGGGTCCAACAATCGGTCACAAGTATAAGATAAAGCGAATGTCAAGTATGAGATGTCTGTGGCCGGTGACAAGCTGTGACTAGACGCAATAAAACTCAGAAGTGGCTTGTAATGTGACAGTTAGCGGTCTCGTGTGCTTACCGTGTATGTGTACTGTGATAAGCCGTTGGGAGGAGAAAACACGACTTTAGACATTTATATGTGTCGTTACGAGTACCTTGACGACTTTACTTAAGTTTTATTCAACGAGTGTTTTGCGATTAATTGAGAACAGGAATTCTTTGGACTTTTTTTAATAAAACTAAAGTGCGCCTGAATGTGTCTAAAGGTGACTAACGTTACAGTCATTGTATTCTTGCCGGTCTAAAACCATAGAAAAAGGTATACGTGATGTACGAGTTTCTTGTCTTCTGTTTTTAATTTCTTATCCTGTCTTGAATATGCTTTTCTTCGTAATCTATATATTAATACGTGAAAAAAAATCTTTATACCTCTTTTAAGCGTATTGCGTGCTCGGAAGACTGAGATTTGGTATGGTTAAAGTTTATATGGAAAAGGAGTGCAGAAAGCTAAAATTTATCTATAATATCTATTACTAATATAAATTAATACTGCGAATCCTAATATGACCAGTGCTATTGAAATTAGACCCCCCAAAATATTGACATTGTCACTCAACGAGAAGTGACAGCAAGTGATGTAGACAATACTCATTGTTTAGGTTCATGAATACTGCAAATGTCAAACAGAAAATAGTCTATGATCAATAAGTCGCTGATCACCTTAGAGCGATCGCTGGTTATATTTAATTCCTCTTCGAGATCACGTCACCGTATCTGGGATTAATTAAATACCTTTCTGACTTAGAAGTTACATATTATAATAAATATAAGCTATCAATTTAGTGTGACCGGGATTCGGAAATAAATAAATCACAAAAAGAGATTAAACTACTATGCACGGTTATAGACCAGAGGACTAGACAGATGACTAAATCGCCATCCACGTCAAGTTGCCTGCTATCAACTGTTCGTACGATCTATTTATTGCATCAAGGGGAATGTTACAGCTTAAGGTAGGATAAATTGGTGTTTGGTATGAATTTTGGACTTACGGAATTGATTCATGCACCGTCACTAAATGAGCACTCACTTTTTTCACTTAATATTGTTAATTTTGTATCTTCTACGTTGAATTGACCGGAGCACTCGCGAGGCCATTTGTTGTTCGGTAGATTTTTAACCGCCATCCAGTTGATGAATGAATTTTTCCTCACGCTAGAGGGCGCGAGTGAGGCTTGTGTTGCGCGGTCGCGCGTGGCGGGAATGGATTAAGCTTGTTCAGTGAATGTTTGTCTGTTTGTTGAATAAAAAAATATAATAAAAACTTGCGTATTAAGAATTTTATAAACTGTTAAGTAGAACTGCTATAAACAGATTTCATTTATTTTCCAACGGAATTTATTTTTAATTCATAGCTCAAAACTCATTCAGTCAATCTGTTAATAATCCGTAAATATTACTTGGCAAACTTTTAAAATTCTTTGGCGATAATCTCTACTCTGCCCCTTTTCCCACGGATAGATTATGTTATTGACATGTGCAGTATGAACATTTATTATTTAATTTAATGTATTTGTAATACATCTATACAATTAATAAAATTAAAGTGTCTGTTTATAATGTCAAAATATCAGCTTTCTTCTAAATGCATATGAAAGGTATATATGATACTTAAATCAAAAAACATATTTTTAAAATTTTTGTCTGTCTGTTTGTTCCGGGTAATCTCTAAAATGGTTGTACCGATTTTGACGGGATTTTCTCTGATAGATATCTGATGATATAGTGAGTAACTTAGGCTACTTTTATTTTAGAAAAGAAGACCTACAAAAAAGTCCGGGAGAGTGTATACTAGAGATAGATGTATATCTGTCTTCTAAGGAACACCCACAAAAATTATTTTTGTCTTTAAAATAGCCGGGAACAGAGGAGCAAGATTCGCGCAGGAATTCTGTGATCTACGTGAGCTAAGCCACGGGCACAACTAGTATTACAAATAAATTTTAGCTATCTGCACTCTTTCTCCATATATATAAACTTTAACTAGGTATGTCAAATCTACAGTTCTTCAAGCATGCAATATGCTTAAAAAGGAGTCCGAAGTTTTCTCCGATATTCTGTATAGGTACTAATTGTTAGTAGTATTACATTTGATCTGTTCGTATATAAAGTAAACCTTTCAATATTATTAACGACATAATACAATTATATAACGAACTGAAGAGACGACTCCACCCTTATCTCTAAATAACAAAAGACTTTTTTTTCTCTACGAATCGACAAAACCTCAATCGCATGTCTAATGAACCGGAATCGGAACGAAACGAAACGGTAATTGCAAATCGATACTTTTGTTTCTCAAATAAGCTCCGGTTTTTTCATTATCTAAGTGTATTATTACATCGAATTACATCTTCATAAAGGGTTCGGATTATTATTACTGAGCGTTATGAAATTTTTCATATTTACTTACAATATAATTATATCATTGTGTTTCATAATAGAGATACGCAATATAAAATAATATCAATGTACTAAATTGTATGGTAAATAGTAGTCGTGATAAAATAAATGAACGGATATAAATATAGAATCGCTTCATAGTAATACGTGTTCGAAGAATCGTGTAACCGATGCAGTGTCGTGATTACAATGACAGCATGTGGATATAGCAACGTGTTAATTGCTTTCTGAAAGGTACTTGTCGCCAAACACTCGCAAGCATTGAACGGAATTTCTGAATGTCTGAATTTAGGTGTCTACTTGATTATATTGCGTATATATTGTACTGATATATTTGACTAGCTGACCCGCGCAACTTCGTCTGCGCTTTGTCGTGTATAAGAGAGAGAGAGAGAGTCGTAGGCACTGTATTAAAGGTGCCGCCCGCCTCCCACATTATTCTGCATAATAACGTACTACTTACGTATTTATTTCGATAAAGATTAATACCATGTATTTAAACATACCTTCGCGAATAATTCATTATTTTAGAACAAATTTTATTACCATTAAAAAGGTTATATTAAGTAAACTTTAAAAGATAGCCTTAATATGCTATGGTGGACTTTTTTTTGTACTTTTTCAGAGAAACAATTATATCACACACGATTGTGTTCTGATTGTGTACGCAGCGAATTCAATGGAAGCTCTCAAAATAAATAAAATTTACCAGTTCTTACAACATTTTTCATTGATGATCGGCTCCTATTTATCATAGCGTAATGATATATAGCCATAGCCTTTCTCGATAAATGGGCTATCCAATACTGAAACATTTTTTCTATTCGAACCAGTAGTTCCTGAGATTAGCGTGTTCAACCAAACAAACAAACTCTTCAGCTTTATAATATTGGCCACTTGTAAACGATATACATAAAAAAAAGTTCAAATTTTGAATATAGAAATCTTTGCCAATATTATTGTTATTTTATTCATTTGTCATTTGTTTACGATTTGGCGGCATATTAAAAATTGTCTGTGTCACGTCAGCATGAATTTAACGCGAGAATATTTTCGTACTGTGGCATATCTCATTGATGCAACGTGCCCGGGAAACATATTGTACCACCACCGTACAATTGCATTAAATCGCTAGCGTCTATGTTTCTGAACCGCTGACTATACTGTTCCCCCCCGTGCGGCGATCGATAGCACGAGCCGCGCTCGCGCACCTTCACCCTCCTACTCGTGGATAGATTATCTTGGAGGTTGGACATATCGCGCGCGCTAATTCTTGTTTTTGTTAATTACGTCTTTTATGTACTGTATCTCTCTACCTTTGTTTCTGTAAATATTAAACTTAACTTGTAATTTCAACTCGCTTAATTTCTTCCTAATCTTCGCCTACTAAACTATCGTGAACGTTCTCTTCTTAAGTGAGTTTGAATCACATCAGCCCACAGTACAATGATTTTTATTACTTTCCATGTTATTTAAATCAACAACAAAGTTATGATAGACTTCGATTGATCTTTCACGATGAAGCCCCATCCCGTGCCACTGTTTACAACTTGTTTAATGAGTTTATACGTGATCGCACTAATCTCACCGAAGATCTGCGTAAGGGACGGCCTTCTATGGCGTCGACTGAAGATAACATCAGTGTTGTGCGGCGTGTGATAGAAACTGACAAAAGAGTGACTTATCAGCAGATTCGGACAAGTTCAGGCATCGATATGAGTCAAGTGCACAAAATCCTCCATCAACATTTAGCGGTCAGGAAGCTTTGTGCCCGGTAAATACCTCATAATTTGTCAGAGGCCCAAAAACTCCGTCGTGTTGATTGGTGTCGTGAAATGGTTCAAACAATTAAGGGAGGTGACACAATTGGTGTGTTCGACATACATATACTTACGGGGGACGAAAGCTGGATTTATTGTTATGATCCCGAAACTTAGAGACAGTCTGCTGTCTGGGTGTTTTCTTCCGAGGAGTTGCCAACTAAAGTGAAGAGAAGTCGAAGCGTGGGGAAAAAGATGGTGGCCTCGTTCCACGGAAGGACAGGTTATTACGCAACAATTATTTTGGAGGATCGAAAAACAGTTACTGCAGAGTGGTACACTAACAATTGTTTGCCACTTGCCTTGGAAGAAGTTCGGGAGAAACGACCTCGCAGTAGGATCCTACTTAACCAGGACAACGCCTCGTCGCACACCGCCAAGCAAACAATCGACTACTTGGCGACGTCAGACGTGGAATTACTGGGTCACCCGCCCTATAGCTCCGACCACCTTGCGATTTTTATTTATTTCCGAAAATAAAAGAAAAACTCCGAGGAAAAAGTTTTAAGGACGCCGAGGAAGCAGTGGTTGCTTTTCAAAATGCAGTCGAAGAGACCCCTAAGGACGATATTATTATATTATATTTACATATTATGCTATATCTTACAAACATATTCTGTTATACGCAGCCTTCACTGCCATATAAGAAGGTAACTGTATATGCTGTGTAATGTGCTTGTAATGTAATATACCTACTCAAATTATATATTTTTGTTGTTAATAAATGTTATATACGTATTTAAGCTATTTCCCTAAAATGTCGAGGGATAATAAAGATACTTATTTGTGAAAAAGCAGTTCATGGTCTTATAAATCTCGAGTTGATCTCATTGTTGGGCTTGAGTAAGCTTCCGACAAACAAGCTCACATTTTTCTGTTCTGTAAAAGTATGGTATGGTAATCATTTGGTGTAGGTACACGATATAAATAATGTATTATTGTATTTTTCCCTTAATATTTTTACAATTTCTGTATACAATTACTACAGTAGTACTTGATGTTTAACAGACAGGGGATATACAGTTTAAACATAAAAAATAATCAAACCCTAATGGGCGTTTAACTGGGAACACAACAACAACTACTATGACAACTAGGTCATAGTTCCCGAACAAAACTCAGTTAGGACTGCTGTATTACTCAAAGTAAGATAGGAATGTTATTGTGTGAATCTCCTCATTTCTGATTTTATGATGAAAATAATTCTATCTATAATATCTATCTCTGTTACACTTTGCTAGAACTACATAAGTGCGAATAGTGCCCCCAGTTACTATTCATTGTTAGGTTCGAGCCTCCGCGAACCACTCTAAGGGCAAGCTCTTAGATTTTGGGTTTTTTTTTTATAATCCAATATTATTAGATCGGTAAAAACATAAAAATCTTGTAAAAAGTGTTTTGGGTTTCATGGTCCTCCACTATATACTCATCTATAAATTGGATCGTCGGAATCAAGACCACAATTGTCTTCCGTGTGCGGTTTAAATAAGTCTTGTTTGACTCTAGGAGAGAGGCAATTTTTCGCTGCAGAAATCTTAATATCCATATAACATAGTAGTTAAGAAAAAAGTAGTTAACGTCCTTTACGTAGAGTTTAATTTATATTATCAGAAAGATTAGTTCATTCCTATCCACCAATTAAATATCAACGGAGTCCTAGATAATT
The DNA here is from genome assembly GCA_033032175.1 of Saturnia japonica. Taxonomy (NCBI): domain Eukaryota; kingdom Metazoa; phylum Arthropoda; class Insecta; order Lepidoptera; family Saturniidae; genus Saturnia; species Saturnia japonica. The sequence continues at coordinate 634,765 of CM065306.1, read as the reverse complement.
TATATGCGACTTTTATCATAATTACCATTATCTGTTTGCCGGAGCGTGAATATATTGTCTCGTTTGCGCAACATTACTTCATATAAGTTGAGAAAAAAAAGTGTTATAGGACTGCTTTTCTAAGTATTAATTATGTTGTCGTTGGGCTATCAAAATCTGCAATGTAAAAATCTTTTCTTTTTTGTGCTTTTCAGGTTTTGGCGTTTGACCATATTCTCATCTGATGTCAAGTGGCGATGTAACTAAAAATTGTAACACGCTAAGCGTAGAGGCAGACCGTCTCTCGAGTGCAGTTATTGCATCGCACCTATAGGTTAAAAATTTTCAGTTTGTGGGTTAGTCAACCGAGCATTATAAAAATGTCCTATCACCATATTATAGTTTTATAACAATGTTTTACTTTACCTAAAGCTTAGGTTTATTGTATAATTTGAATCTAAGTAAAATAATGCTAACTACACCCAGGATATATTTTATTGTGGTTCCGTAGTCGAACCTTGTTCGCATTCTACCACCCTTCTTCTTCACAAGGCTACAAATAAGCTTTCACTTTTTTTTGTTCTATTATGTTGACTTAATAAATATATGTTTAAACCATAACGTCTTCAGGACATTGTTTGCGGATGTGACTCCATAAGGATCGGTTGTAGATGAGAAAATCGGGAAATTACCCGGAAATGATGCCGTTTGGAGGCGTCGTTTATTTGATGGGGAGCGGAAAAGTTTCAACAGCCTATATTTTAACTGCGACCCAATGGGTAATATAGTTAAGCGGATCTTCGCTCTTCAAGTTGTTAGATCTCATGCTAATTTTATGCATTAGTAAGCCTCTGTACAAGTCGGATATGTAAGTTCGGAGCCAGACACCATTGAGGGAATTGTTGTGAGTAGGTAACATCACTAGTCGATGAGAAGGCGGTCTGTCAATGTCACTAAGTTGGAAGAAAGATCCTGTTTTTGTCAATGTGGCGTCGGGCGTTTATTTATTTAAACATTCATAAAATAAAGTAATAAACAGACCAAAACAGGAATCACAGAAGTTTCTTAAAATAAAATATAAACAAGAGACGTGGCAAACAAGGTTAGCGGTTACCGTAGCGTATGGGTGCTTATAATGTCAAGACCTTACTAGTGCGTTACCAATATTGAATCATCCTTCCGCATGGAGCTTTGAGAACCCTACTCAGCGCAGAAACATAACACAAGGTTATTTGGCTACGTTCTTCTGTAGGGTAAACTATTTCATCAGTCGAGTTGCCCTAAGTAGAAACAAATCTCCAAAGATATTTGTCTGTACTCCTGTTCTAACTTCTCTCTTTTGTCCAGCGCTGGATTCGTACAGGCTTACGATGAGGATGCTTAGTTAATTTATATAGTTATTAGTTAACCGATGCGAATATATCGCACATTATGGAATGTATGTTGAATTCAACAGTTTACTTATGAAATTAGCGTTTTACACAATCCGTTCCGATTGTCGTAAAGGCTCCATTTTTCTTCACAAGTAACAATACGATTAAAAATTCCATCGTTATTGTGACGGTTGAGTAATGGAATCCAGCATTCAATACGTGTTAGTTGGTGTGCTTCAGTCAATTCATGCGGTACCCATTTCTCGAGCATTTTCATTTTTCCAATTTGTTTTAAGTGAATTCAAATTGTTTTATCGCTCACACCGAAGCCTGTCGCTAACTCTGATATGGTTTGTGATGGATCCACTTCCACGATCATCTTTAATTCTTCATTATGAACTAGGGTCTCCGGTCGTTTACGAGGTTTGTTTCGTAGGTCAAAATTTCCAGAACGAAAACGTTGGAACCAAAAATGTTGCGTGCTTTCTTTTACAGTAGTTTCCCCATGTACATCATTAATCTTTCGAGCTATTTCTGCAGCACTGATGCCACGGTGCAACTCATATTCGTAAGTAAAGCGATATTTTAAGTTTTCCATTTTGTTATAAGAACGATGACAAAGAAAAATCAAATGGTTCGAAAATAAATTAATCACTGAATTCGAAATACACAAGCTTAAATTTGAATTTGGAATTCCTAACCAAACGCCAGATATTTGAGATCAAAGTGGCCAGTTCAACAAAACGCCAATTTCATATGTAAGGACCAATACATAAACTGGAAATACCCCAATAGGTGCTGAGTAATTGCCAGTTAACGAGCATAGCAAATTTATTAATATTAGTCATAAAATTGACTAATATTAAAATCAATATGATTATCATATAATAAAAACAAAGGTTTAGGCCCTAAGACTGCAGTCTGTTATGAACGTCAAAAATTTACTATTATTTCAAAAATATTCCAGTCATCGAAAAGAGCCGGTAAGAAACTCAGGCGGGTTTATTTTTAGCCCTACAAATAACATTCAAAGTTATTATATCAATTAATGGATGGACTGGATGCACAGAGAGAGAGTCACTTCCAGACATCACTATCATTCACATAATGATCCAGCCTATAATAACCTTTTGACAGTAAATCCTGCTTGACATGGTCCTTCAACATAATGTTCGGCAAATCAGTAATGTAATTTGGAATCTTATTATAGAACCTATCAGTATATTATCGACAGTCAAGTGGAACCAGCTTGTCCTACGTTTACATTAAAAAAATCTATAAATTTTCAAAATTTATGTCTTTTTCTAACAGATGCCCATTTTAATTTTTTCCCGAATAATTATATGAAAATGTGGTGGCTGTTTACGGCTCGATGGTTTCTACAGTAAAACCACCCACGTTACTATATTCTATCGTAAAATACCTCAGTTCACTGCAAATTAGGTGGCTCTAAAACTTCCTCTTGAATATGCCAGTACTGTGCTTTATGTATGCGGCGTAAAAAAATATGGCTTCTCACCAAACTGCGTCAGAGAGTAGAATTTAATTAAGGAAAAGTTTATAGACTACAAATGGATTTAAAGTATGTTTACCTATAGGTAATTTCTTTTCACGATGGCGGTTTTATTCTCATATTATATTTATTATAAAATAATGTAGGTATAAAAAAAAAAAACATAAAACTCCCAATTTTTTTACAATTGTTCTATTTAGAATTGTTCGGCGTTGTCTACTAGAATCTAATTAGAATACATAATTTTTTTAATTTTGTGGCGCCGATACTAAATTTATTAATGAATCGTATGAAATAATTACACATCACGTGTAAATTTAAAGTTAAATTGTAATATATAACTAGGAGACAACTTGAAAATTTCAGAAGTAAACCATTATTCAAATGTACACCGTTCCGCAAACTACGAAATACGTAGTTAACTACTTCCGTGTCTCGTTAATAAAGTTGTGTTCATTATTGTCCTAGAGTTTGAACTTTGCTGTCGTCATCTGTAATTAAACCATTACATTTTCCCAGTTAGTTCGCAATTTATTAATTTGGAATTTCCACTGAATTGTTGTCAATGTTAAAAGATTGTAATAGTTGATTAGTTGAAATGAATTTCTTATTAAGCTTTTTACATTTTTTTAATTGCGAAAAATTTGCATCAAGTAGTTTTTGGTGATGTCATTTCGTTTGAGGTTATTTCGTTCGTATGGTTGATGTTCCATAATTCACGTGGTCATTGCATCTTATGCCCTCCTAAAACCGATGCTAAAATAGCACTGCAAAACTATGTAATCAGATAATTATCGAAGTAGATATAAGAAAACACAAACAACTTTTTGCCTGGTCAGCTAACGCTCTCAAGCTCACAATCAGTCGCCGAATACACCACCAGTATTGTAGAGCTGGTAGTCCATTCCTTTTCTAGATGCTTCATTTGTTGTAAGCTAATAAAAATAATTTCCAGAAATAAGAAACTCATCACATAACGACATGTGAGGTTACAGCACGTTACTAGTGACTACTATCAATATATTGTTCAAATAATTAATAGTTAGTCTACAGTTTCTTGTTCATTGAATTTTCTAGACTCGTAGTTGAAACTTAGTTTTAACTGTTTCGACAAACTTTTACAAGTTGTGATATATAGTCCTGAATTGTAAAATTATCTATAAATTAATACGTGAAGCAAAAGTTTTCGGTACCTTTTTAAGCGTATTACGCGCACGGAAGATTGTGAAATTTGGCATGGTTAAAGTTTATATGGAGAATGAATACAGAAAGCTAAAATTTATCTAAAATATCTATTTCTAATAATAAATTAAATAAATTAATACTGTGAATCCTAACCAGACAAGTGCTATTGAACTTAGACCCCCCAAAATATTGACATTGTCACCAATGAATAGTGACAGCAAGTGATATAATATTATTTTTTTAGGTTTATACTGCAAATGTCAAACAGAAAAAAGTCTATGGTTAAAAATTCGTTGGTCCCATGTGTGTGTCTGTCTGTGCACCTTAGCTCTTAAATGGGTGGACCGATTTGGATGCGGTTTATTTCATTTGACAGCAGGATTTCTATCGGTGGTTCTTAGCCATATTTTTGAATTGTTGTATACTGACCACCAGCAATAGTATCGTCGCTTTGCCTTATTATATAAAGTATTTTATGTCTTACTCTTTATGGGGTATCGCACTAATATTGGTATAACATTTACAAGATATTTACCGATGACTACAAGGTTGTAAATGTTTTGGACCATCTCTGTTTGATTTGTAATTATAGAAGTTCATAAAACTTTTAATAAAGTTCAAAGTTTCAAATATTTTTGCTGAACTAATCGTTACTGCAGAAGCCGTATTCTCCTCCTTTTTTTTTATCCCTTATCTTACTTAAGTAGGGTCGGCACAATATGATTTCTTCTATGTCTTACACACGCTGGGAGAATACTTTCCACTATATTGTGAGTTTAGATTTGGCTTATTTTATTTTTTGACGATCGGTCGCATGCCCGACATCAAGACTCCTTTTTTTTTTTTTTTTTTTACGTGGAGAAACCTTAGAATCGTGGTATGCGGTTGCAATCGTCCGCGTCGCCCCGGCGGCTGGCCCCAATCGGGCCCTGGCGCTAAAGTGAGACAGTCTGGTACAACCCCGACTGTCTCCCAAACGGCTGAACCAGTGCAATGGGAAGACGGGCCCCCCGACCCGTTTCCCCTTGGTCCAGCAAGGGCGGAAGAAGGAGGCGAGTGAACCGCCCCCTCCTACCACCCAACGTCTACGCTACCCCCCTACAGAGGTGCTGGAGCAGGCGGTGCCCTTCCTCTCTTTTCAGGGGGCCTACATTGGGCGCCCCCCATGTAATGCTCCGCCGGCCTTCCGGCGTCGGCACACAAGGCACAGTGCAGCTTCTCAGCAACGCGACGAGCAGAAGGGCCGTGCATGGCCCACCTCCAGGCACCTAAAGCACCTGAATGCTTTGTTTTTCAGAAGCTTCACGCGTACCATAATCCACCCGATGAGGAGTCTTTTTGCCACCACTAGTGCTCTGGCAGTGGCTACAGGAAGCGACAGATGGATGGTTCCACTGCTTCTCTCATAAGTGCGTATTACTCCGGCCTTTATTAGGGCCGCCTCATACCCACCTTTCGCAGCCGCCGCCATTACCACCTCATTAACTGTCACCGATTCCTCCAGCCCGACAAGGCGCACTCCAACTCTTCTAATAGGCGTCGTCACAGTGTAATGTAATGTAATGTAGTGTAGTGTAATGAGCACTGCAGCCGAGCGCGGAGCCGTGGGGAGCTTTACTTTCGGCTTTGTCCCAGGTACTCTTCCAGGATGGGTAGCAGCCTCATTCTTATTAACCGTCGGATCCACAGAAGAGGGCTTCTTTTGGCTTTCCGGCGACGTGTCACAGTTGACCACTCCGCGTCAGCCATTGTCAAGTCCGGAGCTGGGGCTGAGGAATGGAGTAAGACCCGTTCTATGCCCAAAGGTTGTTCGGCTGTCCTTGTATCTTTAGCCTGAGGCTTAGGTATAGGCACTACTGACTTCGGTCCTGCGGTTTTAGATCTTGCAGGCCTGGATGGCGCTGGACCAGAAGCCAATTTTTTGTCCGCTGCTAAAGCGGGACGGACCACCGGAGCGGGAAGAAGGCGATCCTATATGGCCTCCAGGCGGGCGGATATAACCTCCCCAAGGGAGACCCGGAGCTAACGTTCCATAAGCTCCATCTTGTCCACCATCGCTTCTAGCAACACCTGCTGCAGATCCTGCGGCAGAGTCTCCTGCTGCCGACTAGAAGGTTTCAATTGTGGCTGTGTCTTCGATGGTAGAGGTGCAGTCTGCGACCCACCACGCAATGTAGCAATGTCCGCCTTAAGTTCGGCTACCTCCTCGCGGAGTTTCCGCGTCTCTCTGCGGAGAAGGAGTGTTTCCTCCGTCACTGTGCGTGTAAGCGCAGTTGCAGTGACCTCCTGAAGGGTTCTCGCAGCCTCCTTGAGCTCCTTCACACATGTACCCTTGAGGTTGGTAGACTTTTTACAAACCTCAAGGATTTTTGAAACCTTATCAGAGGCCAAAGCCCTCAACCTTTCTGGGTTAAGGGTCAATCCTGTGACGTATCACCAGATACTCTCGCATGCGTCAATCCCGCAGCGGAGCCCGGGTCAAATGTTTTACCCCTGCGCGCCGTAGTGACCTTGTTGGGAGGGGGGATTCCACCTCACCTGCACCGGCGTCATCTAAGAAGGTCCTCTTTCTACAGTCAACACCAGCGAACGTCGTAAAACTACTGGAACCGCCTCCGGTCCAGTGCTTTATCGAAAATCGGTCAAGCCCCGAATCTCTCTCTAGGACCACACAGGGTTCATTAGTTGCCGTTTTCGTCGCCAAAGTCGTCGTTTTGGTATGATCAATTGTCAATTCGCTCGCCAAAGTTGCCCTGGTTTTCTTTCTATCGTGCAAAATTCTGCCCCCCACAGAAGACGTGGGGTAGCCCGAGCTAGGCCCGGGGAGGGATTCTCCCTTTCGGGTACCCTCCTGGGGTAATATATTTATAAATTTTGCCTTATCCATTCTGTCGTTTCTCTCCCGTCTGTTTGCAGTACGCCTGCCGGGACCGGTATGAAAACAACCAATCCCGCCAGCCGCTGTCCGGTACTGGGCCCTTGGGGCTCAAACTGAGCCCTCATCGGCCCCAGCCCGGTACTAGGTGCGCCGCGCACATGCCACACCCAGGAGCTTTTAAGGGCCCTCCAGCCGGCGCTCCTCCACAGTCCCCTTTGATAAGCAGAGGTGTACCGGGAGGAGCGCGTCAGGTATCAGCCGCCGACCAGAATGGTCGACGTTGCCCGGGGTGCACCACGGGGAGGTTCCTGACATCGCACCCCGACATCAAGACTCCTGACAATCAATGAAATCATATATTGTATTGTATTTTACAAACATAAAGTATAAAATCAATAATTAAGATGTTTTTATCAAGTATAGATGCGTTACCCGTGCTCTATTTTAGTAATAAAAAAGTCAGGTTATTGCCTGACATTCTCTTAGTCACGCATTATCCAGTGTCACGGATGCACGTAACATCTCAAAATATACATTCATTTCGTACTAACGACAAAAATAACATATAATGTCTTTCATACTCTTTCCCTTTTTTGTGTACTATATAAACAAAAGCATTATTTATAGTTTGTATGTATAGTTTAATTATGCTGTTTTTAGTGTACTGATGTTACTTATGACGCGTCTATATATATAATATCATTGACTAATATTCCCCAATAAATAAAACTAAGAAGCCGTATTCTGTTGACTCTATCGTTGTATAGGTACTGTGTATAATAATCGATGCAATAAGCGTCCTTTAACATCTAATTCTTTGTATATCTAGGAGACAAGGGATAACTATAAATATATAATATAGATATATATTTGTAATGTAATGTGTGTACGCTTACCAATAAGTGTGGTGGGGTCGCTAAGTTATTAAACCCTAGTTTTCATCTAAATCCATAAAAATATATAAAACAATACCGGTGCTGAAATACTGCAACGCGATTGCTGATATTAAATAATCTGTATTAATCAGAAAGATCTGAATACATAGCCTCCTATAACACGTCACTTTGTTTAATTGCCCGGGCCTGTCACTTGGTTTATATAATGATTTGTCTAGGTTATCCGGCTTTCAGTGTGTTTAGCGGGGAATTATATCCGGTTGATGACGGGACTGTCGATGGATTCTAATCACCACTTTTCTGGAACTGTACCTACTGTAATCATAGCCATAATAATAAATTATCCGAGTTAGCGTACAAAAACTATTTTCTATGCTTCTCATTATGAATATGTTTTACTGGACATAAATCAAGTAGTTGTTGCGAAGTAGAAAAACTCCTGGCTGGTCTCCGTCATGAGACTGCGGTAACAAAATATTATTCGCGTAACAAATAATTTCGTTTTGTTCTACTTTGTTATTGTTTCCCGCTTCACAGACGCCGCGCCGCGCCGCACCGTACCGCGCCGGTTCCCTTCAAATTTTTTCTATAATAAATCAAGGAATATTATTCAGACTATATTTTTATTATTATTAAGAAAATATTATTCATTGTTATAAGGAACTCATTCCGGGTAGCTGTGCCAGTTCTTGTGCTTTACGATACAAATCAATAATTAATTCTGAGTTCATTTAGTTACATTTAAAAGTAAGTTTTGGTTTTGTAGTCGTTATCAACTGATAATGAAAGAAGACATCGTGATGAAGCCAACCCTATTTTTTCCAGGCTTTAATCAGCACTGTCGTTATTTCTAATTAAAAACATACTTAATCCTTAACGTAAAACACGTCACGCATGACAAAATATATCAAGAAATAACAATTTTATTCAATTTAATAATAAAAAAATATATTTTACATTATTACATAATTTTACTAACTACATCATTTCTGAGAAGAATCTACATCATAATTAATAACATATAAATAGTTCAAAACCGAAATATAAAATTTCGTTGTGTATAATTCCGTGTTCGTTGGATAAAATCCATCCAGTGTTATCTCGGGTGATTCAAAAATCTAATATCACCGAGGTAGAATAAATAATTATAGAGAATAAAGCATAGACAATAATATAAAGGAAAAACATCCTTTGATATGAATGCATAAGACATACATTATTTCACCGTCGTGAGTATTATAATTAGATTTGTTGTCATAAAGTAAACAGAGGTCGGTACCTTAGTAAATAAGTAAACAAAAAAGTAAATAAGTTAGTTAATACGGGCACGGCGTTACCCGTTACAAATGTTCTACGTCGACAATACAGAGCGGGACCGCGCACCGAGAGCGCTAACCCGTCGGAAACGATTCCCTCGAACTCTGTATAATCGGCGGCGAAAACACGCTACGGTGGTAACTAGCTGTCTGGAAACCAGTGCGCGCAAGCCCCTCTAACCACGTGTGATCGACCCTGCTCACGCCCTAATCTACCAGGCGTGAAGAGGGCGAAACATTAAGGTACACACGCAGTGAGGTGCCTTCCTGTAGGCGTGGCGCTGACGTAGCACGGGAGCGGAGAGGACTGGGTCGCTGACGGGTTGAACACTTGAAGACAATGACACAGATACCACAATAAAATTTCGCTGTATTAATTCTTCTCAATATTCAATATACAATAATTCTTCTTAATACAATTTTCTTAGTACTATTTTTTCCTAGTCTTGAGTTTTCTTTCTTCAGATTGTGGCACCTGTGTATGCCGTTTACTATGAAACCTATCTTAATCTATCACGGACATCAATACCTAAAAAAAAACACTAAATATAACATTAAGGGTTAATAAACATCGCAAATATCAAACATTAAACATTACAATTTTAGACGGCCTATAAACACGATATTATAAGCATTTTCATAAGTTATTTACTATCCTTTATACCTACAAGTTACAACCTTCTATTCAAAACATTAAATCACTGATTGTGTATGTAAATTCTTAGTCCCTACAACTTATACCTATAATTATGATTGCATTATTATTTATTATCCCTATCATCACGCCTAGCCCTATGCGTCGCTAACATTAGTTAAGCTGGAGATCTGTCGTTAAGTCGCCGTCAGCACTGGAAACCCACTCTTCCCGTCCAGAACTCAAAGTTTGACCATCTTCAGCCAGAAAAAAATTGCAAATACTAAGCAAAAACATATACATACATATTTTTAGATTAAGCATACCTATCCGAAGACAGTGTGTGTGTTTGTTTGTGTGTGTATTTATAGCAGTTGAGATAGTCGCGAGGCTTCAAAGCAGTAAAGGTAAAAGAAACTATAAAATCTAGCAATAACTCCAAGTTAATAAAATTATAATCTACCGTTGCGAAAGATGTTGAAGGAGTCACAACACATTGTTATGGCTGTCGGAAGAGCTACGTCTGATATAGTGGCGGAGAACGTAAAAACTACGTGTTTCGCATTACTGTAATCTGTCAAATAAATCTCTTGATACGAGCTTCGTGGTTTATTCAATATGATATATTGTATTTTTTGTCGTGTAATTTTGCAAAATTTTGGTTTTAAGTTTTGTGTAATATTGACGATATTAAATAATAACATCGTAACTCATTCAGTGATGGATTTCTGCCTGGATAGTCTAGTGATCCTAAGCGCGTTTGCTATGATCGAGGTCCTGGGTTCGATTCCCAGGTCGAGCAAAGTGTCATTGGGTTTTTCTATGAAATTCTCAGTAGCAGCTCGGAGTTTGGCTTTGTGCCCGATTAATGGCTCGCCCTCTATTACATGGGCAAAAAACATACACGGCGAACTGTGTCTGCCTAACCCTTCGGGGATACAGGCGTGATGGTGTGTTATGTTATGTTCAAAAGAGGCGATTGTAAAAAAATATTTCACGATTTTTTGGCATCATAGATTCAAATTTCAATTGGATAATACATCGTTTTAAATCTTTCTCAAAACGATATATTGGTGTATTGTAATATACAGAAAATATATTTTATTTTTAAATTTACAGTGACAATTGTAGTCTATTATATAGACTATTATATATATATTATATTATATATATAGTCGTAGAAAATAAGGTTGTAAAACTTAAATATAGTGTTTTGTAATGATAGTTACGTTGTTATACATATTAGGGATTGATATATTATAGTAACATAATATTATATAATTGAAGCAGAAGAAAGGTTCGGTTAATTTTTTTAAAATAATTATGATAGGTAATAATTAAGGAATCCTATGGGCTATTTAACTATTAAGTTTAAATTATTCAAGATTATAAAAAAACATATTTTCAGATCCAAATATAAACTGAATGACGAAGTGGCCATTGTTAAATATTTCGTGTTCCGGGATATTGCTTTTGCGTCCGGACCTATTGGCCGCTCAACCAATATCGACTTGCGAAAGACTAGTAACGAAATAAAATCGATTATGGAATAATATTTCAGCACAATCTCACTTGCTTTTGTGCAAGCTGGTGGAGCTTTTTCTAGTGCTTTCCTGACTACCTACCACCTTCAAGTTGAAAATCTGTCGCTAATCACCAGTAGGCATATACAGGGAAATACACAATTTTTATAATCATTAATTTGTTATTTAGTGGTATAAAGAAAATATAATTTTAAAAACATTTATCTACTCTGACATTGTAAAATATTGGGGAAATGCTTATCGTCTTCATATTTATAATAAAATAGACTTCATAACTATAATTATTTATTTTTTAGCTTAGAGCCAATTATAAGTACCTTTTTACATATAATAGCATTGCATAAAGCACAGATTTAAGTCAAATCGAGAGGTTGCGAGTTTGATCCCCGCATACAATTGTCATTTTTGTGATGAGCATATTTTGTCAGTTATATGTCTGGGTGTTATTTATCTATTTTTGTATGTCAGTTGTTTAATTACTATAATACAAACTTCGTTTAGTGTGGAATGAAATGTTAGTGTGTGAAATTGTGTAAAAAGATAGTATCATATTTTAACAGTTTTTCTCTAACAAAATAATGTTATAATAAAAAAAAATTTGCTATACTATACAGAAATACATTACAAAAAAGTTAAGATACTAAATTCTTGAAACTTATTCCTCAGTGATTCACGAGGTCCCATGTCATAAATTGAGTATGTTACAAACATACATTCAGACAGACAGACAAAAAAAAAACTTTAATATCATATTTGTGATCCGTGTGACAGATTAGCCAACTCGGCACGAGCTAAAAAATTCTCTATGACTTATATTTGTCGTACTGTGAAGCTGTAGAACCTTCTCCCTACCAGTGTGTTCCCTCCTTCTTCCGACATCGCGTCCTTCAAGCGTAAAGTGAAGAGATATTTATGCAGGCCGGCGTGACAGCGGTGACCGCCGACGGATATAGCTCTCTCGTATACAGTAAAAGTGCTGAGCTATTGTAAAAAAAACTATATTTTCAATCTTGAAGGATGGGTTTATTATAGCTAGATGATATTGGATTTGCGTAACAAGCGGAAAATGAAACGGTTTGACGTCACATCGCGCGTCACGACGCGTGGCGTAGCGTGACTGAAATGCAGAGCTGAAGCGATTTTCATTGACTCACTGATACGCTTCGATGCTGTTCAAAATCAAACTTAATTATAATAAATGCAACCAAACTGGATGTCATGTTTGCCGCTAAACTAATTTTTCTCTAGAAACTTATTAAGAGTTAACAGAGAGAATTAATTGATTTAATACAGTTAATTTCCTTCACTGTCCATTACTCGGACTTAGATAAACGATGTGTTTCCGGACTTCGCGCCGTAATACAAATTGATCCAATAAATTATGTTCGGTTTGACCCAAAACACGAATTATATCTGTGGAACACTGGTTATGATAAGCCAGTCGCGAGGCTTCTGATGAAGGCTGATCGGATAATTTATATAACTTTTTATACTACTGAATGGCGACCATATATGTATATTGTAACAAGCAATAACCACGCTTCGGTGTTTCTTGAGCCCATTTTAAAAAACGAGCTTCTCAATTTGATTGCACCTATACTTTTTATGGATGTCCAGTCATCACTTCTTTCTTTATGGACAGATATAGATGCTTCGTTTTTTTGTTGGAAAGTGGTATTTTAATTTCATTGTCATTGAACCTTCGATTTTGAAGATGTACCAGGGAATTTCTCAAAATGATTAAATTTGATTTTCTTTTTTGTTAAAAATTGCCTTGTTTTAAATAACTTAATATATGGAGCTAATATTCACCATGGTACATATGCTTCATGATACTAATTTTATTGTAGTTAGTTTTTCACATCTGTCTATTGGAATAATACGGAATTACTTTCTCGGTGTTACGTTTGCGTCCCCTACGTAGATGAACCAGTAAAGTCGACGTGGCTTTGCCTCGCCAATGTTATTAAGCTCGGCCAAAATATGTTTTATTTTTGTTATTTTCTTATCCCTTCAGCTGCCATGTCTTATGACAAAATTGTCTGTGTGAATCTGCGACCTTTATTTAGATTTCCGGACGGTATATATACGAGTGTTCATTTTCTTTTTCTTATCACGTATTGTATCGGCTAAAGAGCAAAAGACATTGCATAAAATATTTGAATTTATTTACATAAGCTGTGATAGCAGAATGCTAGGTTAAAATAGAACAACAGCACGCGAAAACTGCGCTCCCTTAGGCGATGCCGGTTATCTTGATTTATACTGTTGGCATTGCAGCCAAGTTGTCTAACAGCATTGTTTATGTACGTACAAAGCTGTTTGTATAACCACAAACATCATGGCCGTGTCTATATCACCACTAGCTATGCCCCGCGGCTTCACGTACTCGTGTAGACTACCGTTGTTTTCCCCCCACGTACTTGCTTACAGGTCAACTTGCAATATGGAACTATGCTTGCTGGACATAAATACGAAAAATTCCCACTCTCTATTTACAATATTAGTATTAATAGACAGTAGGTATTGAATAAATAAAAATTATTTTTTTAAACTTTCAGTACACAAGCTCTACCTGTTAACTGTATTTCATGTGATCCTTTCTAAATCAATATTTAGCATAGAAAATACCATGCGCTAATCACGCTTGCCTAAAAGTTCCGACAAATAATTCTATCTAATAATTTACACGACAAACGTAACTTTGTTCTCGTTTATAACAAACTAGCTTTTTCCCACGATTTCGATCTCGTGTTTTTTTTAATAAAAGAAACGACACGCGTGACATCTATTGTGAACTGACTGTACTACTTTTTATTTATTGTAATATCAACGACACATTCATAAAATATTATTATTAACAACTACATCACAAGTTAAGGACTGTGTAAAGGACCTGTACAGATATCTTATTACACTATGCCGCAGCACAACACAAACAAAAACAACAAACAAATTGCAAATATCAAGATTGCTACAAATCCGATCAAATCAAACAGCGAATAATTCTACAATTTGGAGCGAAAATTCCAGAACTATTAATAAAAGATGTCAATAACAACATTATTTTAATTAACACCACTATTCAATCCTATATGGCGATACAAATACTTTTTAGAAGAGGTTTTTTGAATAGGAAATCTTGGTACTGCAGAACCTTTGCAGCACATGGAAAAGAAAAGAAAACAAACAACATTGACTTTGATCATGATTGTGGCGCAGGTGGCTTCAATTTCCTTCTGTAATGGAGTTATATTTTAATGATCTTTAAGATTACCTTTTATAATAAGAATAATACAATTGATTCATTTAACGATGCAGACTGTCGCAATGATATAATTGGAAACTTTTATGATGCCTTACAAACTGGCAGCTAAGTGAACCGTCTCGCTATTCGTCATTTTTCAGTTTTAATTTTTTTTTCTTCTTTTGCCAGCGTCAATGCTTTCAAGCCTTCGTAGTAGTAGGTATTTTATTCAAAGTGGCGTCTAACAAGATGGTGGCTACATTGTTAAAACATTCTTGGAAGTTTTTGTGAGACCCCAAAATGCATGTTTTCCGCTTTATATTTTAATCCACTTAAGTCATGCACAAGAACCAAACTATATCACGCAAATTGCCACCAATATAACATAATACAGGGTTAAATAACCTAAGTTAATGAAATAAAAACCAAAACATGTCACTATAAGATCCCGTCAAAAAAACAGTTTTAATATTAAGCACTCATCAAGTTAAGAACGGAAACTTAATTGGTTGTGTTATTCTTTTGTTATTTATTTCGTGTTTTAGGACAGTACATACTATATCGATGGCTTTTTGCATGGCATAGGTTGGTTTGGACCGATTTTGCTGTTGGATTCTATAGCGCCTCTAACGGGGTTAAGAAGTCTCACATTAAAATAAGTACAGGCAGATAATTCCGTATTGCGTTGCAGTCAAACAAAAACATATATCTCAAGCAATTACTTTGTCGTATGTCTTAATTTACGCATTATCGGCATATTGGCATGAGTTAAGGGGTTGCATAGAAAACTTTTTTTCTCTTATAAATTTCTTTTAGGACTTTGGACCTCTACCAGATGAATAAGACTCTTGTTTCTTTGCTTGTAAGCCTATTTGCCCAAACGAACAAAATAAACATTGGTTCTTAGGTAATGCTCCAGAGTCCTGCGGAGCTGCGGGAAGGAATTTATTTCACCATTGAAATCATCGTGATTTCAACTGGACAGTGATTATCAATTAAGGTACAGGCACTTATCGTGGTATTTTAAAACTGGGTTGTGATGACCATTGATTTAATTTTTTCTTCATCTTTTCATAACAGGTTTGATAATACTATGATCGGCTCATATTCTATTGAATTTGTGACAATAAACGTAATCATTTTACAGACCAAAAGGATTTTTATTGAGTTTTAACACACAAGAAAATATAATGGCTCATCGGAATAAAAACCTTGCATCACAGTGAGCACAGACGATGATGAGGGATGTACGAGTGTCCTGTTGTGAGGCAATCTAAGTTATTTTAATTAGCGTCTCAGGGTATGTTTTTTTAACCGTCTTCAAAAACGGAGGATATTTTCAATTCGAATATACATTTTTTAAATGGATTTTCAGCTATAACTTCTTTGTTTAAGAACCGATTTAGATAATTCTTTTTTTGTTCAAAAAGGCATTCTTCAAGGGTGGTCGTTCCATTTTAATTTCATTGGCATCTTATTTTCGACTTCGAAACAATTTTCTTGGTAACTAACACGTGTTCGTTGACCACGGAAAAGAATGACATAGATGGCCAGAATTTTTATTCATATTAATTTTATAACACAACTAGCTATTTACTTATAGTTATTTATTTATAGCTATTTAGAACATTATAGTATAAAAGCAATCTAACGGCTGCTATGATACTCACACAGAGTTATCAATAGCATGGTTCTTGCAATTCAGACAACGACGCAAATGTAAAAGTAAATAACTAAACAGTGTTGTAACAAAATTTGATAATAAAAGTTGAAAGCCTTTGAATATTGGCTGTCGCCAATAATAGATAGATGTTTCATTAAGAGAAGTTCTGAGAAGTCAATAAAATAATGTATTAAGTTTATTACCTATTTTAAAACTAAAACACTCTATTTTATTACACCAAGTGAAAGATGGGTATATTATTAGCTGTGCTATTACATAGTTATCAAATACGAAGTGATTTGACCGACTGACGATTTCGAAAGATTCGACGGGTTTTTCTTCAGTGGATGCTTCTAATTTGATATTAATTCTATTTAGATGTTCGTCTGTGCTTTGAAACGTCATAAATTCATATTTTATTAGCGCAGCAAGCGTCGGCAGTAAGTTCGCATCTCGAGGGCCGTTGTTTACGATGTCTTAACGTTAGTGTGCTCTGTGACAGGGAAACCAACTTACGGGTTAGTTTAAGTGCCAAGTGCCGGTAATAACACAGCTCAAGTTCTATTCTTCTATAATGAGAACTGAGTACACTTTGATTATCACTAGCGATAGCTCGAATCCGATTCAAACGTAAAATTTAACGATTTTAATATACTTACTTTACATTACTATAATAGGTTTTTATTGATCTAAGGTTCATATCAAATACGTTATTGTTCATTCTGTTTCATTTCTGTATGTTTTCAGAACCGATCATTGGCTTTCTGTTTTCTGATCATTGGGTACAATGCGGAAGGAAATTTGATGAAAAGTATTAAATTACACAACCATAGGAACATTTTAATCTTTATTGACAGTTTTTTGTTTACTAACAACAGATAATGGATTAGTCGTTTAAT
This sequence comes from Saturnia japonica, assembly GCA_033032175.1. NCBI lineage: Eukaryota > Metazoa > Arthropoda > Insecta > Lepidoptera > Saturniidae > Saturnia > Saturnia japonica. Next base: position 617,638 of record CM065306.1, on the reverse strand, counting down.
CTCTATATGTTACTTCTCAATGGTATATTTTATTGGCAACGCCATATATCCCTTGATTCTCCATTAAAATGAATAATTCATACTTCATTTTAAAGCTTATATCGTATGTCCTCTTTTTCGGTCCTGGCTCTTTTCGTGGCTTGTCTATGCATCGATTGCCATTGCTGATCGTTCACGTACGTTGCGGCGGAAGTACATAAAAATGAAAACCGGAAACAGATGATTTACAAATATATACAATTACATATCTTATATATTTGGAAATTCCTACGAATAATTAATCATCACGCTATTTCTAATGTTATCCCGACAATAATAATTATATGGCTTAAATACACACATCAAAAAAGTTTAAGCAACATGCGTGATATTACAAATTTTTCCATTTATATTAATTAATTTCTAAATATTTACTCAAATATAGTGCGTAGGTAAGTAAACTTTTTTGTTATTGATGACATACTGGCTGGTCGTAAAAAACACATTAGATTATGTTTTGTTTTTTCATAAAATTCAAATGACTGCGAATTTGTTTGAATTTAAGTGCGTTTTAATTGCTACGTTTAGTCTTGATTTTATAATTTTACCAACCATTTAAATAAAGTTAGCGACAAAATTGAATTGTTAGATATTCTTTACGTCATGAAGCGACGTCATTTGATGGCAGATGAAATGCAAAGAGCTGTAGGGATGTTGCAAGCGGGAAGTAATCAATCTCAGGTATCTCGAAATTTTGGCATTCATAGAAGTGTTATTTGTCGTCTTTGGCAGCGCTACAATAATACAGGAGAACCCGCTGAACAGTATCCAGGCCGTAAAAGGAGTACAACCACTCGGCAAGACCGGTACATACAACTGACTGCAAGACGCCAGCCGATGTTAACCGCTCGAGAGATAAGTTTGAGGCTACAAATTTCAAGTGGTGTTGAAGTAAGTCCTCAAACTGTGCGAAATCGACTGCATGAGTACGGCCTACGAGCTCGACGCCCAATCAGGTGCCCACCGATACGTCACGGGAATCGCGCTCGTCGATATGAATGGTGTAGAGAACGCATAACATGGACCCAGGAACAATGGGATAAAATTATGTTTTCCGATGAGTCACGATTCGGGTTTAAGCCTGATACAAGAAGGGTGCGAGTGTATCGTCGGCCCGGAAATACTGAAAGGCGCAGGTGCGTTCAGGAAGTTCACCCATACAGCGGCTCAACAGTTATGTTATGGGCGGGTATTATGAAGAACAGGCGAACTGAGCTCGTTTTTGTAAATGGAAACATGAATGCTGAAAATTACATTGAGGATATTCTCAAACCTTATGTCTACCCATTTGCACAAACCTTTGGCTCCGATTTTAGGTTAATGCATGACAATGCGCGTTCACATACAGCTCGGCGAACCAGTGAATACTTTGCAACGGAGAACATCCGGGTATTGCCCTGACCTGCACAATCGCCAGATCTCAACCCCATCGAGCACGCATGGGACATGCTCCAGAGACGTGTTTTGAAGGACTTGGACGGAGCGACAACAACCCAACAGCTGAAGGATTTGCTACAATTCCATTGGGAGCGAATACCGCAAGATGACATAAACAGTCTCATTAATTCAATGAATAATCGTTGCCGACAAGTTCTGAATAGCAGAGGAGCCCATACTTTGTATTAAATTGTTCTATACTTTTAAAATAAATACATTTTCTTTAGAAATTTCATTTTGTAAGAAAAAAGTTTAGTTTTATTATGTATCTTAGTTTCTACAGTATATTCTAATATTGTTCATTTCTGTTATTAAAAGAACTTATAAAGACAACAGCTGTTATTTTTACATCATAGAACCGTAAAGATATTATTTTAAAAATAAAATACAACGTTATAATGTGAAGAACCATCCTAAAATTTAAATTAGTACATGTTGCTTAGACTTTTTTTTATGAATGTGTATATTAATACCAAAACAACAACGTTTAACATTCCAATAATATTACTAACATCGAAACTCAATAAATATCAATTAATATTTGTTAATAAAACATTTATATTACATAATTAGATATACTAGCGATCGCCCTAAGGTTGAAATTCAACCAGCGACTTTTTGATCATAGACTAATTTCTGTTTGACATTTGCAGTATTCATAAATAATGAGTATTATCTACATCACTTGCTGTCACTGTGCAGGATAGCAGGAAAACAGCGCAAACGCCGCAGGAGGCGTGGCCTGTCACAAGAGCGAGATCGCGTCACAAGTGCGAGCGAAACGCACTATATGTTTAGTTTATATCGTATTTATAGCCTTTAAATGTATTATTATTAAGTTATTGTTAAATTATTAGAAAATCTTTTAGTATCAACTCACGAATATAGTTTTGTATAACCAATAGAGATATAGATAATATGAAAAACCTTTTGCCATGGAGGGGACTTCGTACTCGCACCGCACTGTCGCCCCTCCAACAAGACCCGCTTTGCTGCCCCGTCGAACGCCATAAAAGGCCGCGCTCCGCGGAACAAGTGCATCAGCCCCTTATGGCTATGGATATTCCCGCGCCCCGCGCTCCTGCGCCCCGCACGCCCGCTAACACTGTCGTCAATAGTAACGACCTAATGATACTGCTCACCCGCGAGCACGATATCCGCGAGCTCATCGAATACAACGACCATTTGGAGCGCTTCGGTCTCATCAAGACCGCTTGCGCGTTCCCCCGCCTCGTAGAGACACTACAACGTCTCGATCGCGAGGCGAGTAGTAATAAAAATTAGGGCCTTTCAATGGCTAAGTTTAAACCGAAAGCGTTAAATCTTTCATTTTTTAACGCGCGAAGCCTACTTCCGCAGCGTGATCTCGTCGCGACCTTTCTTAAAGATCACCAAGTAGATGTTCTTTTAGTGCAGGAGACGCTCTTAAAGCGTGCTAAACGTGATCCAAAAATCGCGAACTACAATATTGTAAGAAATGACCGGGCCGGCCGCGGGGGCGGCACTCTCATTTATTACAAACGATCGTTATATTGTACGCCGGTAGATCCTCCGATACTTACCAATATGGAAGTATCCGTGTGTAGACTAGGAATGACCGACCACCCGTCCATAACGTTAGTCTCAGTTTATCTCTCGCCGAGGAAAGAGCCTCTCAGGTCTGACCTAGAAAAGCTACTTTCGCTCGGTGAATCGGTCATTATAGCGGGTGACCTCAATTGTGGACACACTTCGTTTGGCAATTGGAGAGACTCCAGTAATGGGGTTAAACTCGAAGAGCTAACGAACGTGCTAAACTTTGATGTCATAGCGCCACCCACTCCCACCCACTTTCAAGACAACTGTATGCCGACAGTGCTTGATGTAGCTCTCATTAAAGGTATCGCGCTTCGGTTACGACTCATTCGGGTCGTACACGAGCTCGACTCCGACCACCGTCCGGTCATCATGCAGCTAGGTCAACCAGACGACTCTAGCCCTCCTTCGGTCCAAGTGGTTGACTATGCCAAGCTAAAACATTATCTTGCGGACAGGCCGTCCTCGTCCAGCTTAGATAGGATCCCGGACGTATTGGGGTCCGTTGCGGATGTAGATCTCGCGATCGATTCCCTGGTCGACCACCTGCAGGCCGGCATCGGAGAGGCCTCGAGAGAGGTCGAAGAGGCGAGCGATCGCCGCTTCGTACTCCCTGCCGACGTGCGGGCGTTGTTGACGGAAAAGAACGCGGCGACTCGTGCGCACGACCACTATCCGACCGAGGAAAACCGCGCACGTTTACGCGCACTTCAAAGATCGGTTAGAGCCCGTATATTAGAACTCAGAAGTCACAGATGGGACGCCCTCGTCGAAGGGCTAAGGCCGTCGCATCTGGCTTACTGGAAATTAGCTCACAGCCTCAAAATAGAGGCTTCTTATCTTATGGCCCCCCTCGAGAGGGGTCCCGGTATACCGCTCGCCTTCGATAGCAGCGACAAGGCGGAGTGCCTCGCCACTTGTTTGGAGAGCCAGTGCTCTCCGAACAGTATCGATGCAAATACCGACCGGGTCGAGGGTATCGATGGATGCGTGCGGGAGCTGGATAAGCTCCCCGCGACAGACTCCCTGTCCCCAGTCACGTCTGAGGAGGTTCTTTCCATTATAAAAAGCCTTAAGCTTAGAAAAGCACCAGGTCCCGACGGGATCAGGAATGAAGTACTTAGACTTCTTCCCGATCGCCTCATAGCTCTTTTGGTCTGCATCTTCAATGTAGCCATAGCCCACTGCCATTTTCCAGCCGCCTGGAAAAAGGCCATAGTCATAGGTATCCGTAAGCCCGGCAAGAGCGCGTCGCTTCCCGACAGCTATCGCCCGATCAGTCTCCTAAATACTTTAGGGAAAATGTACGAGCGGATCCTTCTGAACCGTCTCAAGTCAGTAATAGAGGAGAAAGACCTCTATCCGCCTGAGCAATTCGGTTTCCGTGCTAGATATTCTTGCACTCATCAAGTGCACCGCCTCACGGAGCACGTTGCATTCAATTTTGCTGAATTATATAAACCCCGCCGTACACTTGCGGTCTTTTTCGACGTTGCCAAGGCCTTCGATAAGGTCTGGCACGAGGGATTGATCTACAAGTTGTATCACTTTGAAGTCCCCGATAGGCTAATTAAAATAATTCGCGACTATCTAACAGATCGCACCTTTCGCTATAGAGTGGAAGGTTTTTTTTTTTTTTTTTTTTTGGGGGGGGGGGGGGGGGAAAGTTTAGGTTTATTAGTATGCTTAGTTCCGTTAAATTGTTCATTCTGTATTAAAAGAACTTATAAAGACAACAGCTGTTATTTTTACATCATAGAACCGTAAAGATATTATTTTAAAAATAAAATACAACGTTATAATGTGAAGAACCATCCTAAAATTTAAATTAGTACATGTTGCTTAGACTTTTTTGATGAATGTGTATATTAATACCAAAACAACAACGTTTAACATTCCAATAATATTACTAACATCGAAACTCAATAAATATCAATTAATATTTGTTAACCTAAAACATTTATAGTTACATAATTAGATATACTAGCGATCGCCCTAAGGTTGAAATTCAGACCAGCGACTTTTTGATCATAGACTAATTTCTGTTTGACATTTGCAGTATTCATAAATAATGAGTATTATCTACATCACTTGCTGTCACTGTGCAGGATAGCAGGAAAACAGCGCAAACGCCGCAGGAGGCGTGGCCTGTCACAAGAGCGAGATCGCGTCACAAGTGCGAGCGAGACGCACTATATGTTTAGTTTATATCGTATTTATAGCCTTTAAATGTATTATTATTAAGTTATTGTTAAATTATTAGAAAATCTTTTAGTTTCAACTCACGAATATAGTTTTGTATAACCAATAGAGATATAGATAATATGAAAAACGTTTTGCCATGGAGGGGACTTCGTACTCGCACCGCACTGTCGCCCCTCCAATAAGACCCGCTTTGCCGCCCCGTCGAGCACCATAAAAGGCCGCGCTCCGCGGAACAAGTGTCATAGAGATATGGAGCTTCCTTCGATACATGCCTACGTTAAACAGCTCTCCCGTTCGTATTTCGACACCGCGTCGAACCACGCGAATCCGTTAATAAAAACAGCCGCCACTTATGTTCCGGCACCCACGGACATCCGGTGGAAACGCCGGCCGTGCAATATTTTTATTGATCCCGACGATCACATCGAAAATTCGAATAAATATTACACATCCGTCTCTCCAAACAGAGCGTGCCAGCGCCCACGCCCGCGTAACCACCGTTCTCTCCGCAGAGGGCGGGCGGTCAATTTCGCTCCAGCACACCCGTCACGTCCACCCTCTCTAGCGGTAACCCAAGCCTAGGTCCGTTCCTCGGTGTGAAACCCTTGGGTCAGGCAACCGCCCGCGCGATACAAGTGACACTGTACGTGCATCACTTAGCTACCTACATACAACACTACACACGTATGAACATACACACGTGCACACCACACAGGTACATAGGTTCTGTGAGGGACCTTTTTTTTTCTTTTTTTACGCTAGTTAGTTAGCGCTAGTTAGTGTAGAAACATTCCGATTATTGAATACACATACGCACGGTTCCTTCCTTCCTCCCAGGAGGAAGGGAACGTGCCTATGTGTATATTTAGTTAGCTCGAATCGTAGGTGTAGGGATTCGAATAGATCGCGACCTATTTGCGAACGCGACGACCGCCCGAGCCGAGGTCCGGCCACTTTGGCACCCTCGTGCGAGTCGTCCACAAAACTTTCGCGGCTGAGTGCCCTCTGCGCTCGCCCCCAAGTCCGGTGAAGCTGTAAAAGCCGCAGCGGCTTTAGGGCCCCTAAGGCTAACAGTGTAGTCAGTTCAAAAAAAAAAAAAAAAAAAAAAAAAAAGGAACAAGTGTTAGTTAGACTAATGCGCTAGTTAGTGTAGAGAAAAACCATTCCGATTAACAAATACACATACGCATGGTCCACTCCTTCCTCCCAGGAGGAGGGGAACGTGCATATGAGTATATATTAGTTAGCTCGAATTCTCCTAAGATTAGGGAATTAGTTAGATCGCGACTTTTTCGCATTCGCGACGACCGCCCGAGCCGAGGTTCGGCCACTCTGGCACCCTCGTGCGGGTCGTCACAAACTTTCGCGGCTGAGTGCCCTAAGCGCTCGCCCCCAAGTCCGGTGAAGCTGTAAAAGCCGCAGCGGCTCTGTTTGACGATAGGGCCCCTAAGGCTAACAGTGTAGTCAGTTCTAAAAAAAAAAAAAATAAAAAAAAAAAAAGGAACAAGTGCATGAAAAGGATGATATTGATGGATTCCGATTTCGACCGTTGGTGTTAACGGACGTGTCCGCTCGCGCTCTCGATCGCTATCTGAATTTATTTTCATTGCTGCTTGAACTAGTTTACGACTTGTTTACTCTGATCCACGGACCCGGTCCTAGGCCTGCCGGTTCAGAGTACACGGTCTAAAGCTAGTTTTTTAAGCTTTCTCATTAAAGGTATCGCGCTTCGGTTACGACTCATTCGGGTCGTACACGAGCTCGACTCCGACCACCGTCCGGTCATCATGCAGCTAGGTCAACCAGACGACTCTAGCCCTCCTTCGGTCCAAGTGGTTGACTATGCCAAGCTAAAACATTATCTTGCGGACAGGCCGTCCTCGTCCAGCTTAGATAGGATCCCGGACGTATTGGGGTCCGTTGCGGATGTAGATCTCGCGATCGATTCCCTGGTCGACCACCTGCAGGCCGGCATCGGAGAGGCCTCGAGAGAGGTCGAAGAGGCGAGCGATCGCCGCTTCGTACTCCCTGCCGACGTGCGGGCGTTGTTGACGGAAAAGAACGCGGCGACTCGTGCGCACGACCACTATCCGACCGAGGAAAACCGCGCACGTTTACGCGCACTTCAAAGATCGGTTAGAGCCCGTATATTAGAACTCAGAAGTCACAGATGGGACGCCCTCGTCGAAGGGCTAAGGCCGTCGCATCTGGCTTACTGGAAATTAGCTCACAGCCTCAAAATAGAGGCTTCTTATCTTATGGCCCCCCTCGAGAGGGGTCCCGGTATACCGCTCGCCTTCGATAGCAGCGACAAGGCGGAGTGCCTCGCCACTTGTTTGGAGAGCCAGTGCTCTCCGAACAGTATCGATGCAAATACCGACCGGGTCGAGGGTATCGATGGATGCGTGCGGGAGCTGGATAAGCTCCCCGCGACAGACTCCCTGTCCCCAGTCACGTCTGAGGAGGTTCTTTCCATTATAAAAAGCCTTAAGCTTAGAAAAGCACCAGGTCCCGACGGGATCAGGAATGAAGTACTTAGACTTCTTCCCGATCGCCTCATAGCTCTTTTGGTCTGCATCTTCAATGTAGCCATAGCCCACTGCCATTTTCCAGCCGCCTGGAAAAAGGCCATAGTCATAGGTATCCGTAAGCCCGGCAAGAGCGCGTCGCTTCCCGACAGCTATCGCCCGATCAGTCTCCTAAATACTTTAGGGAAAATGTACGAGCGGATCCTTCTGAACCGTCTCAAGTCAGTAATAGAGGAGAAAGACCTCTATCCGCCTGAGCAATTCGGTTTCCGTGCTAGATATTCTTGCACTCATCAAGTGCACCGCCTCACGGAGCACGTTGCATTCAATTTTGCTGAATTATATAAACCCCGCCGTACACTTGCGGTCTTTTTCGACGTTGCCAAGGCCTTCGATAAGGTCTGGCACGAGGGATTGATCTACAAGTTGTATCACTTTGAAGTCCCCGATAGGCTAATTAAAATAATTCGCGACTATCTAACAGATCGCACCTTTCGCTATAGAGTGGAAGGTGAATTGTCCACGCCCCGTCCAATACGCTCAGGCGTTCCCCAAGGTTCGATCCTGGCTCCTAGCCTATTTAACCTGTACGTCAGTGACCTACCTCGACTCCCGGAGGTCGAGGTAGGGCTATACGCTGACGATACAGTCTTATATGCCTCAGATAGGAATAGATCCCACCTCAGACACAAAGTCCAACGCTCCGTGACCACTCTCGGGAAGTGGTTTAACGAGTGGCGTATAGCCGTTAATCCCTCGAAGAGCACCGCGATGCTCTTCGATGCGGATTCGTCACAGATACCGTGGAAGCTTAAACCTGTTAAGTTCTACGATAATCCGATTCCGTATGTAAGAGAGACCAAATATCTAGGGGTAACCCTAGATAGTAGGCTCTCTTTTAGACCCCACATCCGTAAGGTTAGGAACAGGGCCGCGTGGGTCCTGGGCCGGTTGCATCCTCTGTTGTGTTCGGTGAGTAAAATGTCCACGCGACATAAGCTCACGCTCTACAAGACGTGTATTCGACCAATTTTGACATACAGTTGCGCCGTGTTCGCACATATGTCCGAGTCGAGTTTCAAACGGTTACAATCGATACAGAATAGGTTCCTCTATCGTCTCACCGGGGCCCCGCGGTATGTTCGAAGCGTAGATCTCCATAGAGATATGGAGCTTCCTTCGATACATGCCTACGTTAAACAGCTCTCCCGTTCGTATTTCGACACCGCGTCGAACCACGCGAATCCGTTAATAAAAACAGCCGCGACTTATGTTCCGGCACCCACGGACATCCGGTGCAAACGCCGGCCGCGCAATATTTTTATTGATCCCGACGATCACATCGAAAATTCGAATAAATATTACACATCCGTCTCTCCAAACAGAGCGTGCCAGCGCCCACGCCCGCGAAACCACCGTTCTCTCCGCAGAGGGCGGGCGGTCAATTTCGCTCCAGCACACCCGTCACGTCCACCCTCTCTAGCGGTAACCCAAGCCTAGGTCCGTTCCTCGGTGTGAAACCCTTGGGTCAGGCAACCGCCCGCGCGATACAAGTGACACTGTACGTGCATCACTTAGCTACCTACATACAACACTACACACGTATGAACATACACACGTGCACACCACACAGGTACATAGGTTCTGTGAGGGACCTTTTTTTTTCTTTTTTTACGCTAGTTAGTTAGCGCTAGTTAGTGTAGAAACATTCCGATTATTGAATACACATACGCACGGTTCCTTCCTTCCTCCCAGGAGGAAGGGAACGTGCCTATGTGTATATTTAGTTAGCTCGAATCGTAGGTGTAGGGATTCGAATAGATCGCGACCTATTTGCGAACGCGACGACCGCCCGAGCCGAGGTCCGGCCACTTTGGCACCCTCGTGCGAGTCGTCCACAAAACTTTCGCGGCTGAGTGCCCTCTGCGCTCGCCCCCAAGTCCGGTGAAGCTGTAAAAGCCGCAGCGGCTTTAGGGCCCCTAAGGCTAACAGTGTAGTCAGTTTAAAAAAAAAAAAAAAAAAAAAAAAAAAAAAAAAAAAAAAAAAAAAAAAAAAAAAAAAAAAAAAGGAACAAGTGCATGAAAAGGATGATATTGATGGATTCCGATTTCGACCGTTGGTGTTAACGGACGTGTCCGCTCGCGCTCTCGATCGCTATCTGAATTTATTTTCATTGCTGCTTGAACTAGGTTACGACTTGTTTACTCTGATCCACGGACCCGGTCCTAGGCCTGCCGGTTCAGAGTACACGGTCTAAAGCTAGTTTTTTAAGCTTTCTATATTAATATCGCGTTGTTTAGTTGGACGGTGTTATTGTTGTGTGGCGGGTATTTCGGTACTCGTCTCGCGCATCATAGCGCCGTCTCGCTCGCACACTTCGTGTAGCGTTTCGGTGCACACGAAAAACCGTACTTTTCAGTACGACAACAAACGCGCTTTTCAGCGTAAATCTGTGTCCAAACGAACAAATCCACGCTTAGTGGTCGCTTGTCGGATACCCAGCGGTGTTAACGAAGACAAGCGGGGCGTGCCCCGAGCGTAAACAGTAACTCGGACGGGCCTGGGAATCTTAGCCTTTGCCTTTTTGCATAGTTAAGCCCCAGGTGTCTCCTACCCAACCCTTCCTATCCTTACCATTCCATCCTTGTAGAAATAAAATAGCAGAGCTAGAAGCTTTAGTTTTATAGTTAAATATATTGAAATCCAACAATAACACTTTTCTATAATATACGCAACGCGAGCAAACAAGAACAAGGACAAGAAGTATCTATGCCAGTGTGTATGTAACATTTGTACGATAGGTGGCGCTCACCGGCTTGTGTTTATTTCTTTACTACATCCTCCCTTAAACATAAGCCCATTTTTCTAGAGAAGTAGTCTAGCTTGATCTGTGGAGTCGCTTTGGTGAGGACGTCAGCAACCATCTCTCCAGTGTTGACATATTGTACCTCAATCTCCTTTTTACATATGTTCTGCCGAATAAAATGGTGCCGGACATCTATATGCTTGGTTCTGAAATTATAAACATCGTTTCCTGAAAGATTAATACAACTTTGATTGTCGCAATAAATACGTATAGTATGATGCTTGAGATGTGGCCAAAACTGTTCTTGCAGTTGTTTTAGCCATAGTGCTTCTTGGGTGCAGGCTGATAAAGACATGTATTCCGCCTCTGTTGTTGACAGTGCAACAGTAGGTTGTCGCTTTGAGCTCCAAGATATAGATCCTCCCTGAAATATAAAAGTGTATCCTGTGCAGGACCTTCTGTCATCTTCAGAGTTAGCCCAATCGGCGTCACAATAGGCATGAACGATTTCTTCTTCTGCACATTGTTTGTAAGACAAACTGTAGTTTTCGGTGCCTCGTAGATATCTCATTAATCGTTTTAAAGTTACCCAATGTTTCATTTCTGGTTTATTGTTATATTTGCTTAGGTAATTAACTACATAGCTGATATCTGGTCTCGTCCCTTGAGATAAATATAACATACATCCAATTACTTCTTGGTAAGGAATATTTCTCAATATTGCATTTTCTTCGCCAGTTGAATGTAACTTTGTAAGTGGATCTATTGGTGTCTTGACAGGTTTACAGTCTGACATACCATATTTCTGTAGTACTTCCTGTATGTATTTCTTTTGGTTAATATACATAATACCATTTTTCCTGTCTCTTATTACATGAAGTCCAATACAGTATTTTAATTCTCCCATGTCTTTCATGTAGAACTTCTCACATAATTTTTGTTTTACATGGTTTTTTGTATATTTTGAATTTGTGAATAAAATCAAATCGTCTACATAAATTGCTAAAAATAAAATATCTTTCTCACTGGATATTTTATAATAAATACATGGGTCGATACTTGAACGATTCAGACCTATTTCTCTGAGTGTAACATCTAGTTTTTTATTCCAATTACGGCTAGCTTGTTTCAGTCCATATAACGATTTTTTTAATAGACAGACATCGGTGTCATTGCCATTTTCATACATAGGTGCCTGTACCATATATAACTCTTCTTCAACGTCACCTTGTAAGAATGCTGAAACAGCGTCCATTTGATCTATGTCCATGTCATATTTCGTAGCTAGTGCCAGTAGGTAACGGAGCGAGGTGTATTTTATAACAGGTGAGTAAACTTCATCATAGTCAATACCTTTTTTCTGAGCACATCCTTTCACAACTAATCGTGCTTTGTACTTGACTATGGTTCCATTCTCATCTTTCTTAGTCTTGTACACCCATTTACACGGTATTGCTTTCTTACCAGGTGGCAGTTTAGCTAATATCCAAGTTTTATTTTCAATTAATGACATATATTCTACTTCCATGGCTTATAACCATTGCTGTGAATTTGTGCAAGATAAAGCTTCTTCTAAACTCATCGGATCATTGCATATAGCCAGATTTGCATAACATAACTTGTCATCAGATTTCTTTGTCATTTTGTGTTTTTGTACACGCTTCTGTTTCTGTGGTCTTAGTGTAACATTGGAAAAATCATGTTCAAATGAACTGTTATCGGCTATCTCTCCACTGCTAGGTGTATAGATAGAGTCATTTGCATCTGAAAAAGATAAAGATAAACTACTTTCTGAAGTAGGATTTTCAGAGTCTTGGTTAAGTGTCTGATCATATGTTTTGTTTTCCAAACTAGATTCATCCGGAGTTGGTACTTCTAATTCTGTACTCTGTGTACTTACACCCAACGTTAATGAAACTGGTTCTATGTTTGGTTTTGTCATAGTAAGTGTTGATTTTAAGTTTTCTTGACTTTCTTCTATAAATATAACATCTCTACTCTTCAAAATTATTCTTTTTTTTATGTCTAATAATCTGTATCCTTTTGTATTTTCACAATAGTCAACAAACCTCATTTCAGTAGATTTTGAGTCCCATTTTTGTCTCTGTTGTTTCGGTACATGAACCATGGCTTTACATCCAAATATTTTCATGTGACAAATATTAGGTTTTGTTCTTGACCACATTTCTTCTGGTGGTATGTCATTAAGAACTCGAGATGGGGATCTATTTATAATGTAGGCCGCTGTTGACACAGCCTCGGCCCAACAGCTTTTTGGTAATTTTTGCATAACTGAGCATGCACTTGGCGCGTTCTACTAGAGATCTGTTCTTTCTCTCACTCAAATCATTCTGTTCAGGTGTGTAAGGCGTCGTAGTTTGATGCTTGATGCCGGAGTCTGAAAGATATTTCGAAAAATCTTTATTACAATATTCAGTGCCATTATCTGTCCGGATAATTTTTATCTTTTGATTCAACTCATTTTCCACTTCACATTTGAAGCTATGGAAAACTGAAGTTATATTTGATTTGTCCTTTAAAAAGTATACAAACACTTTTCTAGAAAGATCATCAATAAATGTTATAAAATATTTTGCCCCTCCCATTGATGGAGATTCCATGTGGCCACAGAGGTCTGAGTGAATAACCTCAAGAAGTGATGTTGCTCTTGATTCTTCATTTTTAAACGGTAATCTAGTTTGTTTTCCTTGTATACATGGAATACATGATTTACTATCATTTTTTGTAATTTTCATCCCTTCAGTACAAGTTTCTAACTTTTTTACATCAACATAATTGAGGTGTCCCATTCTACGGTGCCATACATCTAAACTCTCAATGCTATCAGTGGCAGTAAGAAATGCGCCCCCTCCTACAGTATTCAATTTATACATGTTGCTGGTTAGTCTCGCCATTGCTACTAATCTTTTTTCTTTGTTGTAAATATTGCAGCCACAACTATGGAAATTAATTTGACATCCATTTTTAATTAACTGGCTAACTGACAATAAGTTAGTACTCAGTTCTGGTATAAACAAAATGTCTCTTACCTGGATTTGGTTTACTTTACCATCACTACAGCAGAGATTGAGATCCAAATTTCCCATCTTCTGTACGGTAACTGAAGAATTATTGGCCACCTTTATACTTTGTATCGGAGGTGTCTTTGTTTCATATAACCAATCAGATCTTCTTGTCATGTGCATGGATGCACCAGAATCCACGTACCAATTATAATCGTCCAATGCTGTGCAAGCTGAAAAAACTGCGGCATAATTTTTATTAGTACTAGAACTTTCCTTTTTGTTGGCAAAACAGTTCTTACTCAGATGCCCATATCTATTACAATTGTAGCAACAGGGACCACGGGGTTTATTTTGATTATTCTGGGAACTATAATTTTTCTTTATTGGGTATCTATGCTTTGTGTACAATGCAGTAGTATCAGATTCCTTTTTCACTTCTTGTAGCAACTTAGTTTTAATAAAATCTGCACTTATGACACCAGAGCTTTCTATTCCCATTATCATTGGTTTGTACTGATCTGGCAAACCTGCTAACATTAAAGTACCCAACCATTCATCGTCAATTTTGAAGCTTATATTTCTCAGCTTATGAGCGGTAGTTACTAGTTTATTTACATAATCCTCAATATCGGTACAACTATCTAGGTTTGTATTAATAAGATCACGTAATAAAGCTACTTTCCTGCTCAATCCGGAGTCTTCGAACGCAGACTTAAGTTTGACGCACACATCCCGGGCACTCACAGCTTGTTCTATGTGGTGGTAATTATTTGGGTCAACCAGGAGAATAATCTTGCTTTTGGCCTTTACATCCTTGGTAGCGTCAATAGTTTCCTGTTTGTCAGGATTCACACACGACCACAAATCTTCGTGCTCTAAGTAGGCTTTTACAGCGAATTTCCTCGTATTGTAATTGTCCCTTCCGGTCAGTTTATCAATATGCACGGTGTTTATCGACATTGCTTCGGAAACTGATAGGTTTTTATATAAAATACGCTGAAAAAAATAAATAACCGGGGTCGGCTACCTAACCTCACTTTTTATTACACTTTGCTTTTCGGAACTAAACTTGTAACTATTTACTAAATACTGTTTCTAATTATTATGAGATAGGCCCATAACCTGTAGAAATAAAACAGCAGAGCTAGAAGCTTTAGTTTTATAGTTAAATATATTGAAATCCAACAATAACACTTTTCTATAATATACGCAACGCGAGCAAACAAGAACAAGGACAAGAAGTATCTATGCCAGTGTGTATATAACATTTGTACGATAGGTGGCGCTCGCCGGCTTATGTTTATTTCTTTACTACAACCCTCGTGGTTGTTTGGGCGGAGCCGCGGTTTTACCGGTCTGCGTCCTCTGCCACGAGACTGCTAGGGACTCCCCTAGGGAAACGATAGGTCCTTTTCCTGCGCGTCATTGCACTTCGACCGCAGGTCTCATTGCTCCGGGCTCGGATAGCCCGTTAAACTCATTTGGCGTACCCCCTGCCCTCCAGGCAGGTAGGTTTCTTAAAGTCACTCCTCCGCCCTCCCAACCGCCACCGGGATGGCGAAAGAAATAACAGTACACGAATATGAGCTTCATAAGGTCTTCAAATTTATAAAGCTCCGAGTCCCTGACTTGTACGCCGAGTACACAGCCACACTCGAAGTAACTCCCGGTGCGAATTATGAGTTAGTCGACTTCGAACCCGCCGCCGTCGCGTCTACCTCCGCCGCCGTCGCGTCAACAACCACCGTCGCGTCAACATCCGCCGACGCACCAACCTCCACCGCGCCCTCCGCCAGTGCGCCCACCGCCGCCGCGCCCACCGCCGCTGCGACCTACAGAAATCCCACCGTGCCTACACCTGAGGATATTCTGTCCAAAGACCATGGTGCGCGCCGCCCCTCCCGCCCTAACTCGCGAAACACCAACCATCGCGGCAGGTGCTCCAATACGCCTGCTGGCAACGTGCTTCCCATCTCAAATTCTTTCGCAGCTTTGCCTGTAGAGTCTCCCGAATCCACTGATCCGAATCAGATGGACCAAACAATCCCAAACATCCGGCCCGCTGCCGACGATTACGACGGTTTTACCACCGTCGTATCTAGGAAAACCAAACGCACCGCTAACAGCGACGAAGACAGGGCCCCGAAAGCGTTGAGAAAGCTATATATAACGTAGCTATTGTGTGTGCCCTCTCAGGCATCACAGTAGAAAACCCTTATAAAAATAGAATCCCGACACAGTGTCACAACTGCTAATTATACGGGCACTCCTCCCGCCACTGTCATCTCACTCCAAGGTGCGTCAAGTGCCCCGAGAATCACTCCACTAGGAAGTGTCCCCGCACGCGCGACTCACCCGGTGAGCCGAGCTGTGTACTTTGCGGTCAAGCAGGGCACCCCGCGAACTATCGCGGGTGCCCAAAAGCCCCGCACGCAACGCGCCCCCGACGGATGAGGCCACCCGCCCATCAGAGGGCACCTCACGCCCCTGTCGACCATGCCCCTCGCCCCTAACCACAGCCCCTGCTGTCAATGGAGGCTTTTTCCAACCTCCCGAACGTCGCCCGCGCTCCTGCGGCCGTTGTCCCCGCACCTAGATTGCCCCTTTGATCAAAGTCGCCGCGAATTACGTTCCAGTCCCAAACGCCACCCGCTTACAGCGCCGAGCGCGTAACATCTTTACCGATCCCGATGACGAAATCGAGAAACAAATCGCGTATTACTCAACCGTCTCTCTAAACAGAGCGTGTTTGCGCCCACGCCCGCGTAACCACCGTTCCCTCCGCAGGAGACGGACGGCTAATTTCGCTCCCGCACACCCACCGCCGCGACCTCCCTCTCCCGCGGCAACTCAAGCCTAGGTCCGTTCCTCGGGGTGAAACCCTTGAGTCTGGCAGCCGCCCGCGCGATACAAGTGACACTTTACGTGCAACACTTAGCCACCCACATACAAACATCACGCACACACATATGTACATACGTGCACACCTCACAGGTACATAGGTTCTGTAAGGAACCATTTTTTTCTTTTTTTGCACTAGTTAGTGTAGAACATATTTCAGATCACTAAATACACGTACACATGTTCCTTCCTTCCTCTCAGGAGGAAGGAATATGTATATCTGTATATGTTAGTCTAGCTCGATTTTACCGGAAAGGGTATTAGGCAGATCGCGACTTTATTGCAATCGCGGCAACAGCCCAAGCCGAAATCTGGCCACTTTGGCACCCTTGCGCGCTGGTTGCCCACGCTTTCGCAGCTAAGTGCCTTAAGCGCTCGCCCCCAAGCCCGGTAAAGTTGTAAAAGCCGCAGCGGCTCTGTTTTTGGATAGGGCCCCTAAGGCTAACAGAAGTGCATTCGTTCTCAAGAAGTCGGCAAGAAAATACATGTTCTCAAGAAGTCAGCAAGATAATAAATAGTGATAAAGACATTGTCAACAAGTAGATAGTAACAAGTGAATATCGTAAATAGTGATTAATAAAAGTTGAATTTATAGTCATCGTAGTATTTTTACTCGGCAATCCAGTAATAGTTTTCAAGTGCGGAAACCACGGAATCAATAGTCTGTAGTATAGACCAGAGCTATCGTCTGGTCACTTGATAACCCGCACAGTCACTTTTCGTTGAGTGACAATGTCAATATTTTGGGGGGTCTAAGTTCAATGGCACTAGTCGGGTTAAGATTCGCAGTATTAATTAATTTAATTTAATATGTTAGTAAAATATATTATAGAGAAATATTAGCTTTCTGCACTCCTTCTCCATATAAACTTTAACCATGCCAAATCTCACAGACTTCCGTGCACGCAAAATACACTTAAAAAGGGGTTAAATTCCCCTAAAAATATGAGTTATATAAAGATGTCGTACCTCTCTTAATTATGGAGTGTAGGGGTAAGGGGATTCTCTTTATTGTGGAGACAAGTGGAAAAAGTGTTTAGCTGTAAGCAGCAGATTATGATTCAAAGCCCCATTAAAATGGCACTAGTTTAAGAAGAGGGAATTATTAGTGCTTACTGTCGTAAAACTTAAAAAAAGAATTGAACAATAATGGGAAAAGTTTGTGTAGTTAACTAAAACTTGTCCAAGTGGGCAAAAATTAAAAAAGTAATAACTTTTGGCGCTATCATTAATTTTTGCATTTGCTACCGTGGCGCCATCCTAATTTGACGTTTTTCGACGGATACTTTTTCATACATAGAGATGGTACTCGTGGGCTCTATCCTCCATAGGTTAAAACAGAGATTTTGATTTTTCACTTCTCATGTGGGATTTTATTCAAATTCGTAATTTTTTTTTTGTGTTTTTGTTTTGTAGTTTTATTATTGTGCGCAAGTGAAGTATATTATAAATAGTAACTAGGAATATTTTGTTTTTTAATTTTTCATAAAAACTCATTAAACAGTTTTAATAAGGAAGCCGCCATTTTGTTAGGGCTTTCTTAAGTTTGAAGATTAAAATAATAATTACGAAAATTTTCTATTCATGCGACGTTGGCAGAATTGTCGATGAACACAGATTCCATGAAATAAAAAGAATGAGAAAAAAAAAATACAGACAAGAATTTCTTCACTCCTGTCAAATCTTTCATTGTTATTTCATTCGTTCGTCGATTCTGTTTCCTTCAGTTCGTTTGTGTGCGCATCGAAAATCAGCAAGCATTAATAAGAAGCAAAAAGTATGAGATTGCGTTTGAAATAATTTAAACTAAAACATTATATTCTCGCTAGCTTTGTCCGCGGCCTCGTTCGCACGAACGACAAAACACGCGTAATGCTTATAAAAATCGTAGTTCCTTAAAACTTTATTAAATTTTTATTGAATTTAGATATTGTTATATTTTTTTTAGATAAGAGGCAAGTATGAAATAAAAAAAAAAAAACAAAATCTGTAGTTTTTGCCTCATGCAAGCACAACGGCAAACCTTAATCATTTTATTTCAAAATCAAAATATCTTTTATTCAATTTAGACCCCAAGAAGGCACTTATGAATGTCAAAACACTATCACCGGTTCGGAAAACATCCCAGTCATCGAGAAGAACCGACAAGAAACTCGATCGGGTTTATCAACATCTTAATATCTTATTTAAATTGTTTTAAAGTATTAAATTATATACAGTTATTATCATTTTGAGCAGATGTACAGAGAGGTAATCACATCCAGACATCACCATCATTCACGTAATTAGCTTCCCTATAATACCCCTTCGACAATAAAACCTGCTTAACATCAGCTATAAAAACATTACCATCCCTCAGACAATCACAATAATACTGACATGCTACATTTATCGATATTTTCGCAAATATTTCCAATGTGCAACCGTTAATAAATTTAAAGTTATAATTTAATCTGAGATTTTAATCATTGGTTAGAGTGTAAAATATAAATAAAGTGCATAAATCAAACTGGAATTAAATATAATTTACGCCTTGTTAACTATTTTCCGTTAATATTGATCACAGATTGGCAATCAACACACTCTGCGCGACTTACTGCCATAATAAGGTGCCGTGATCGAGTTATCTCGCCATCAAAGCTACTGGTGGCCGGTTAGTAAGCAAGTTATGTCACACAATCCCTACAGTCCCGGATTTAAACAAACAGGGGGTAAATCCCCCCTCCTCCCGCCCGCGATATGTGAGATTTGATCATTATTTTTTGGTTATTTTAATTAGAGTACATAATAAATATGTAGGTTACATTACATTTTTTTACCTGAAGTACGGATCATGTTCGTACATTATGAATTTATTTATATACATAAAAGTTCGTGTATTTCAATAGCAAGAGCTAAAAGGAGCTTTATTTATTAGTTAAAGTTATCAACGCACCTTAATACAAGTCAGCTTACATAATCTACACATACAATTAATAAAATTGAAATGTCTGTTTGTAATGTCAAAATAACAGCTTTTTACTAAATGCGTATGAAAGTATATACGATACCTATAACAAAAATACCATTTTACTAATTTTTGTCTGTCTGTTTGTTTCGGGTAATCTCTGAAACAGTTAGACCGATTTTGACGGGACTATCATTCTAGAAAAAAGAATTAGGGTTCCGCGCAAAAAACTACTGATCATGGTGAATCGATTCGAGAACTTAAATGGCTTACGCTGAGTAAGCCTTAAGATATATAAAAAATAATGTACTACATAATTGTAGATATTAAAAGACCTACAAAAAAGTCTGCGAGAGTACATGTCTATATTTTAAGGATACAATAAGAATTTTTGTCTTTAAAATAACTGTGTGTGGGTGTAGCAAGATTCGCGCGTGTGTTGATCTACAGCATCCTGCAGTCCACGTGAGCGTAGCCGCGGACACAGCTAGTCTGTCTAAATAAAAATTAAATCCTCTTGGTCGTTAAGCGCATTGCTAGAAAATGGCGTGATCAATTTGGCATTTGTTTTTAATATGTTAATAGTCAGAATTAGGTTTTAAGGGGGAAAAAACGGAAATTTTTATTTACATTTGTATATAAAAGCATAGCATAGCTTCAAAGTAGTCAGATTAACATATAGTTTAAAGGGGTGATGCTTATAGTAGTTATGTAAATTTATATTTAAATATAATCGTATTCAACACGACAGAAACGCTGTATCGGCGATTTTAAAGACCGACAAATATTAGCTTTTTGTTAATTTTGATAATTAAAGCTCATATATTTATTCATACGAATTTGGACGAAACCTAGTGAAAATTTATTTTACAAATAAATAACGCAGTGTGTAAAAAAAAATAATATGATGTGTAACACAAATTTTTACAGAAAGAAATTTCTAATTTTATTTATTACGCTCTTTGAAGTTAAAATGTTTTTAATAATATTGACTCCCAAAATTGAGATTTAGATACGAACCCGTGAACGACTTATTTTGTAGTTATCTAATAACAGAGCTGTATATTTGTGTTGCCAACATTACACGGCTAATGAATAAAAGGAGGAAATTTATTATTCCTGAGTAACATAATTCTTTTACTTAGCTTTATAATCTAAACAGGAATCTTTATCTAGTCTTAGTCACTATGACGAGGTCTTTATCATTCATTACCCGACATTCAGTCAGACTCGATGATAGATAAACTCATTTGTTTTTACTTTTACAGTTGTAAAATAACTATTTCTCATGAAAATCGATTTTATAGGAAAAAAAAAACAGAACTAAGAAGTAAATCATAATTTTGAATAAATAAAGTTATAGGTGAAAAGTATCTTTGGTTATGTTATTGATCAGAGGCGTAGGCAAAACACCTCTCTAGGTAAATTTGGAATTTAAAATATTATCTAAATACAAAATTTCATCCAAACCATTGGAGTCATTTCCGAAGAACCAATTACATATTATATATATATATATATAAAGTATAAATAAACCAGAATTTCTCACTTAATAGTACTATATAATATATATAGTAGTTATATAAGATACTAGCGACCGCCTCTGGCTTCGTACTCCCCGTAACTGATAAACCACGAAAGCACAAATATATAATTCATAGATGGGAAAGTCCTGACATCTGATACTTTGCTTGAAATCTGACCGTAATGACCCTCATAAAATGAACGAAATTGGCTTTAAGATTTGACACCCTCGCGGAATGGGGTCCAATGGAGTAGAGGGAGTCTCCACGAGTGGGAAAAGCGTGAAAAGTGGAACAATATTAAGTTACCAAGTAAGATTAGATGGAATATCTTTTAAATTAATAAGTTGTGTTCAATTGTGCCTTTAATGAAAATAAACCCAATTGCTTCCAGGCTTAATACGAGATTGTGAAATACTATATTCATGGAAAAACCTATTTAGCTTCCAGCATCAGTGGTGTCCAATAACATATGAAGAACTAGTTTCACTGCTGGGAGGCACGTATGAAGGTCTAGAGTGACACACTGGTTCGCAACCACAGTACACATGGTGATGAACCCTAACAAGATGGTACTCGTGGGCTCTATCCTCCATAGGTTAAAACAGAGATTTTGATTTTTCACTTCTCATGTGGGATTTTATTCAAATTCGTAATTTTTTTTTAGTGTTTTTGTTTTGTAGTTTTATTATTGTGCGCAAGTGAAGTATATTATAAATAATAACTAGGAATATTTTGTATTTTAATTTTTCATAAAAACTCATTAAACAGTTTTAATAAGGAAACCGCCATTTTGTTAGGGCTTTCTTAAGTTTGAAGATTAAAATAATAATTACGAAAATTTTCTATTCATGCGACGTTGGCAGAATTGTCGATGAACACAGATTCCATGAAATAAAAAGAATGAGAAAAAAAAATACAGACAAGAATTTCTTCACTCCTGTCAAATCTTTCATTGTTATTTCATTCGTTCGTCGATTCTGTTTCCTTCAGTTCGTTTGTGTGCGCATCGAAAATCACCAAGCATTAATAAGAAGCAAAAAGTATGTGATTGCGTTTGAAATAATTTAAACTAAAACATTATATTCTCGCTAGCTTTGTCCGCGGCCTCGTTCGCACGAACGACAAATCACGCGTAATGCTTATAAAAATCGTAGTTCCTTAAAACTTTATTAAATTTTTATTGAATTTAGATATTGTTATATTTTTTTTAGATAAGAGGCGAGTATGAAATTAAAAAAAAAAAAAAACAAAATCTGTAGTTTTTGCGTGATGCAAGCACAACGGCAAACCTTAATCATTTTATTTCAAAATCAAAATATCTTTTATTCAATTTAGACCCCAAGAAGGCACTTATGAATGTCAAAACACTATCACCGGTTCGGAAAACGTCCCAGTCATCGAGAAGAACCGACAAGAAACTCGATCGGGTTTATCAACATCTTATTATCTTATTTAAATTGTTTTAAAGTATTAAATTATATACAGTTATTATCATTTTGAGCAGATGTACAGAGAGGTAATCACATCCAGACATCACCATCATTCACGTAATTAGCTTCCCTATAATACCCCTTCGACAATAAAACCTGCTTAACATCAGCTATAAAAACATTACCATCCCTCAGACAATCACAATAATACTGACATGCTACATTTATCGATATTTTCGCAAATATTTCCAATGTGCAACCGTTAATAAATTTAAAGTTATAATTTAATCTGAGATTTTAATCATTGGTTAGAGTGTAAAATATAAATAAAGTGCATAAATCAAACTGGAATTAAATATAATTTACGCCTTGTTAACTATTTTCCGTTAATATTGATCACAGATTGGCAATCAACACACTCTGCGCGACTTACTGCTATAATAAGGTGCCGTGATCGAGTTATCTCGCCATCAAAGCTACTGGTGGCCGGTTAGTAAGCAAGTTATGTCACACAATCCCTACAGTGCCGGATTTAAACAAACAGGGGGTAAATCCCCCCTCCTCCCGCCCGCGATATGTGAGATTTGATCATTATTTTTTGGTTATTTTAATTAGAGTACATAATAAATATGTAGGTTACATTACATTTTTTTACCTGAAGTACGGATCATGTTCG
Source organism: Saturnia japonica (assembly GCA_033032175.1). Lineage (NCBI taxonomy): Eukaryota > Metazoa > Arthropoda > Insecta > Lepidoptera > Saturniidae > Saturnia > Saturnia japonica. The sequence goes on along the minus strand of CM065306.1, from coordinate 594,542 downwards.
TACATTATGAATTTATTTATATACATAAAAGTTCGTGTATTTCTATAGCAAGAGCTAAAAGGAGCTTTATTTATTAGTTAAAGTTATCAACGCACCTTAATACAAGTCAGCTTACATAATCTACACATACAATTAATAAAATTGAAATGTCTGTTTGTAATGTCAAAATAACAGCTTTTTACTAAATGCGTATGAAAGTATATACGATACCTATAACAAAAATACCATTTTACTAATTTTTGTCTGTCTGTTTGTTTCGGGTAATCTCTGAAACAGTTAGACCGATTTTGACGGGACTATCATTCTAGAAAAAAGAATTAGGGTTCCGCGCTAAAAACTACTGATCATGGTGAATCGATTCGAGAACTTAAATGGCTTACGCTGAGTAAACCTTAAGATATACAAAAAATAATGTACTACATAATTGTAGATATTAAAAGACCTACAAAAAAGTCTGCGAGAGTACATGTCTATATTTTAAGGATACAATAAGAATTTTTGTCTTTAAAATAACTGTGTGTGAGTGTAGCAAGATTCGCGCGTGTGTTGATCTACAGCATCCTGCAGTCCACGTGAGCGTAGCCGCGGATACAGCTAGTCTGTCTAAATAAAAATTAAATCCTCTTGGTCGTTAAGCGCATTGCTAGAAAATGGCTTGATCAATTTGGCATTTGTTTTTAATATGTTAATAGTCAGAATTAGGTTTTAAGGGGGAAAAAACGGAAATTTTTATTTACATTTGTATATAAAAGCATAGCATAGCTTCAAAGTAGTCAGATTAACATATAGTTTAAAGGGGTGATGCTTATAGTAGTTATGTAAATTTATATTTAAATATAATCGTATTCAACACGACAGAAACGCTGTATCGGCGATTTTAAAGACCGACAAATATTAGCTTTTTGTTAATTTTGATAATTAAAGCTCATATATTTATTCATACGAATTTGGACGAAACCTAGTGAAAATTTATTTTACAAATAAATAACGCAGTGTGTAAAAAAAAAAAATAATATGATGTGTAACACAAATTTTTACAGAAAGAAATTTCTAATTTTATTTATTACGCTCTTTGAAGTTAAAATGTTTTTAATAATATTGACTCCCAAAATTGAGATTTAGATACGAACCCGTGAACGACTTATTTTGTAGTTATCTAATAACAGAGCTGTATATTTGTGTTGCCAACATTACACGGCTAATGAATAAAAGGAGGAAATTTATTATTCCTGAGTAACATAATTCTTTTACTTAGCTTTATAATCTAAACAGGAATCTTTATCTAGTCTTAGTCACTATGACGAGGTCTTTATCATTCATTACCCGACATTCAGTCAGACTCGATGATAGATAAACTCATTTGTTTTTACTTTTACAGTTGTAAAATAACTATTTCTCATGAAAATCGATTTTATAGGAAAAAAAAAATACAAAACTAAGAAGTAAATCATAATTTTGAATGAATAAAGTTATAGGTGAAAAGTATCTTTGGTTATGTTATTGATCAGAGGCGTAGGCAAAACACCTCTCTAGGTAAATTTGGAATTTAAAATATTATCTAAATACAAAATTTCATCCAAACCATTGAAGTCATTTCCGAAGAACTAATTACATATTAATATATATATATATATATAACGTATAAATAAACCAGAATTTCTCACTTAATAGTACTATATAATCTATATAGTAGTTATATAAGATACTAGCGACCGCCTCTGGCTTCGTACTCCCCGTAACTGATAAACCACGAAAGCACAAATATATAATTCATAGATGGGAAAGTCCTGACATCTGATACTTTGCTTGAAATCTGACCGTAATGACCCTCATAAAATGAACGAAATTGGCTTTAAGATTTGACACCCTCGCGGAATGGGGTCCAATAGAATAGAGGGAGTCTCCACAAGTGGGAAAAGCGTGAAAAGTGGAACAATATTAAGTTACCAAGTAAGATTAGATGGAATATCTTTTAAATTAATAAGTTGTGTTCAATTGTGCCTTTAATGAAAATAAACCCAATTGCTTCCAGGCTTAATACGAGATTGTGAAATACTATATTCATGGAAAAACCTATTTAGCTTCCAGCATCAGTGGTGTCCAATAACATATGAAGAACTAGTTTCTCTGCTGGGAGGCACGTATGAAGGTCTAGAGTGACACACTGGTTCGCAACCACAGTACACATGGTGATGAACCCTAACAAGATTCGCCACTTTGCGTTTCGTATATTCTTGCTACCTTCGGTCGTCGTTTTAAGGGCGACAAACGCGACAGTAACCGTTGACGAACAGTCACCGTTTTTTCTCGGATTGTAATTTATTGACCGTCAGGTGATTCTAATTATTATGCGGAGACTATCTAAGAACAATATCTTACGTGACTCGTTTTAAAAGAAGAAATAACAATGTAATAAGCTAACAAGGATAATTAAAAAAAAACTACATCAAAAAACGTAAAAATATTATTATGGTGAAACAGAAAAACTTAAATGAATTCCAACTTTGTAGAAACGAGTTCTATTCACTAGTTAAGTTCTAGACACTGATAGTTGTTTTTTAATGAAAAAACTTACGCGGACAAAGTTTAATTTTTCTTGATTTTTTAATAAAGATCATAACGCGTGAGTCATTTCGATTGAATGTAAAATATACACAGCGGTAATTATTTACAAGGGTCGTTGCGACTCGGCCTATGTTAAATAGTTATATTCTAACATGTATAAATTTATTACCTAAATTAACATTTAACAAAAGATTGTTTTTTAATAGTAAATGAATAAAAGCATATTCTATGAAAATCTCTAAGTTGAAAAAGACTTATTGTATATATAGTATGTATATTCAGGGATATGCTACGTGTGATAAACAGCTTACGAGGTTAAAACCGGGATGCAACGTGTACTAGTGCCAAACGAACCACAGACACCGGAAAAAGGTTGGGTTTGTGTTAGTTCGCTACAAATCTGATGGGTCGTGTTGCTTCGCTTTGGTACCGTCTTATTCTGTTAAAAGCTTAACTATAATAATTTAGGTTCTTACATATGAAATTGGCGTTTTGTTGAACTGGTCACTTTGATCTCAAATATCTGGCATCTGGTTAGAAATTCCAAATTCAAATTTATTCCTAGTGTATAGGTTTTTCGAATTTAGTGATTCATTTGTTTTCGGACCATTTTATTTCTCTTTGACATCGTTCTTTTCACAAAATAGAAAATTTAAAATATCGCCTTATTTACGAATATAAGTTCCATTGTGGCATCAGCGCTGCAGAATCAGCTCGAAGGATTAATGATGTGTGTGGGAAAGCTACTGTAAAAGAAAACACGGTACGTTTTCGGTTTCAACGTTTTCGTTCTGAAAATTTTGACATACGAAACAAACCCCGTGGACGGCCGGAGACCCTAGTTAAAGATGAAGAATCAAAGGTATTCGTTGAAGAGGATCATTCGCAAACCACATCAGAGTTAGCGGCAGGCTTCGGTGTGAGTGATAAGAAAAAAATATTCACTTGAAAAAAACAGGAAAAGTGAAAAAGCTCGAAAAATGGGTACCGCGTGAATTGACTGAAGCACTCCAACAAACACCTATTGAGTTCTGCATTACATTACTCAACCGTCACAATAACGAGGGAATTTTGAATCGCATTGTTACTTGTGACGAAAAAGGGATCTTTTACGACAATCGGATACGCTCATCACAGTGATTGAACCCAGGAGAACCGGCCAAATCCTGTCCCAAGCGAAAGTCGTCTCAGAAAAGGTACTAGTGAGTGTTTGGTGGACCAATGCTGGTGTCATACACTACAGCTTCGTAAGATCTGTATGGACGATAACGGCAGATCTGTATTGTCAACAATTGCAAACCATGATGGAAAAGCTAGCCGTTAAACAACCGAGACCGGTCAATATCTCAAGCCGACTGCTGCTTCAGAACAACGCTAGACCAAATATTTTACGACCGACGGTCGCTAAATTAGAGGAACTGCGGTTAGAAGAACTCACCATATTCACCGGACATTGCTCCAACAGATTACCACTTTATTCGGAATTTGGACAATTTTTTGCCAGGAAAATAAATTCAATTCCGATGAGGCTGTCCAAACTGCCTTCAAAGATTCTATTGATTCTTGCTCCCACAATTTTTTCAGCAATGGAATCAATGAACTACATTTAAAATGGCGAAAGTGCATATATAATAATTGTACATACTTCGATTGATTAAATGTAATTTTTTTTTTTCATTTTACTGTTACCATATAGAACACTAATTTCATATATAAGGACCTAATATAATAATATTAACATCTATTATGTCATATTACTGGGTAAAAATATATTTTCTATAAAACACAGGATTCATTTTTGCAATGCATGACGTGTAGCGGGTTCCAATAGCTGAGTAATCTGAAAAATAATAATATATAATATAATAATAATAATAATAATAACTAAAATAAAAAAAATATTAGTTGGTATTATCCCGAGTGGATAAATAGTTTAGAAAGTCACTAAGATGGGTTTTCGTCAACCAAATGTTAGCAAAATGCTAATTATGTTGTTTTATATTCTTTCATTATGTTCAAATTAACTTTTGGTAATGAAAATATTTGTATCTGTGATAGGTTTGAATGTCTATGTATTTAACACCTATTTAATTCCTGTAACGTAACTGTAACGTTTTAGTTGTCGCCCGATTGCGTTTGATTCCGGAATAGGTGCGGTGCTCAGATATCGAAACACGTCCGTGGAATCCCATTTGTCGGGTCCGATCCGAAGATAATTAAGTTTAACACGTGGCCAGTGCTGTAGCCAACGCCAGGTGAAGAACTCTAATCAACGAATCTGGGTGGTTTCCTGTTCTGTTTTGAATTGGCTCGATTTTTCCTAAAATTGTGTTCGTTTTATACAACATAGTTTTCAGATTTGGACTGTAATGATTTCAAACGAAAGTTTGGCGATATGTTTTCAAACCATCTATATATAATATTAAATAGGTACCTTTTTAAGCGTATTCCGTGTACGGAAGACTGTGAGATTTGGCAAGGTTAAAATTTATATGGAGAAGGAGAGCAGAAAGCTAAAATTTATCTATAATATCTGCTACTAATATATTAAATAAAATAAATTAATACTACCAATCCTAAACTGACAAGTGCCATTGAACTTAGACCCCCCAAAATATTGACATTGTCACTCAAGGAAAAGTGACAGCAAGTGCTGTAGATAATAATACTCATTGTTTAGGTTCATGAATACTACGATTGTCAAACAGAAAATAGTCTATGATCAAAAAGTCGCGGGCGATCGCTAGTATACTTAAATAGCTTTTAAGTGTATGACGTAAACATTTATAAAGATATAAATTCTTATGAAAAAAGGCGGGTACTAATTTTCGCGCTACATAAGGGATATAAACTCTGATTAAAATTAAAGACAAAAGTGCTTATTCTGGGTGATTCTTAGAAGATAGATACATTATCTCGCTGATTTTGTTTGTAGGGCTTTTTAAGATCTACAACAATGTACTAAATCAATTTGAAATATCTATGGTTTACTAAGCATAAGCCATTTAAGGACCCGAATTGATTTACCATTTCCAGGGTTATTTGTGCGGAACCTTAATTTTTTCCTGAAACAAATGTAGCCTAAGATACTCTTTACAACATTAGTTAACTGCCAGTGAAAGTCCCGTCATAGTTGGTTCAACTTTTTCGGAAATTTCCCGGAACAAACAGGCAGACAAAAATTGTCATAAGTGGTTTTTTGTTATACTGCTAAGTATCGTATATACTTTCATATGTATTCAGCAAAAAATTGTTATTTTGACATTACAAACAAACACTTCAAATTTATTTGTTTATATATATATGGTTTTAATTCAGAGCTGAGTTTATGTCAATCTTAAAAATTGACTTCATTTTTGGAAGAGTAATATTTAATTACATATTCCATTTTACAAGTTCAAACTTTTCGCGAATGAAATTTATTTCGATTTGTTTTCATCTTTATTTTAAGTAATAACCAATTTATTTTCTAATTAAATAATACTTATTTAATTAAAAATAAACAGATACTCTTAGCTAAGAAAATTATGTTTGGTGAGTATATTTGGTTATGACGATCTGATTATTTTATGACGTCGCGTTAAGGACGATGTTCACTCTTTAGCCAAACGTTTTATTAAACCATAGATTTTGTTCAAACCTGCTCACCTGCTAAAAGTCTTTCGTAATATTATCTCATCGCTTTCATACCATTAATTATGAATAAACACAGAGTTTGAGAGCTAAGTATTATTTTGGAATAAATGCTTAACAATATTTTTACGAACCTTTTATTACTTATACAACTATTCTGAGAGTAAGCCAAATATAGCACAAAGGGGGGAAGCCATTAAAATGACGTGTATTTCGATGCCATTAAACGTAAAACCCTTTTCATAATCGATCATAAACTTTAACATCATAAAATGTGACATTTTTATCAGTTTTTGCACATAAAACTTATCTTATCGCGGTTTTGATGCGAACTATATATATACACCTACTCATGTTTAACACTTATGTTATGCTATGTACTTGACCCCAAACTCACCTTTAATAGAAGATGCAGCTGATGATGGTGCCATACACAGACGAGGGCTAGATACCATTAGTTATTAGGATCGTGTGTAAAAGAAGTATGCATAATATTTTTTCCATTTTCCATCGCTCTCAAATTAAAGAACTGTAAATACATATTATGCATAAAACTTTAGTATTTTTATGTGTAATTTTATAATTATTATTACCAAATATTTTTTTTTTGTATTATTATAATAATTACTATGATTATTTTGTTTAATTAATATTTAAACGTTTTTATATTGTAGGAAGATGAAAACTACTGTTATTAACAGAAGTAGCTAAGAAATTTCTAATAAATTATTTATAATGGATTTCCGCAAAGTAACGCCTTCGTCAGTCAACTAAACGTAAATATACTGTTAAAATTGATCAACAAAAAATCAGTCCAGGATTAATATTGTAATTTAATATTTTCCGTAATTTTGCAAAAACCAGTCAAGATGCGGTTTTGCTTCCCGTGTGTCAGTAAAGTGTTTTTAAAACTTTACACACTGGTTAGATGGTGCTCCGTATTATCATGGTAAAACTAAAAAGAAGTCTTCTTTTGAAACCTCTCGGCAGTTCGATATACACTGGCCAACTCTCGAAATTCCTTCAACTATTCGCTACGTAGGTTTTACTTGGAGCAATTGAATATTGGCTAGGTTTTTTCTCATTTTTTTTTACTTAACATTATGCACACCTTGCATATACCTTTCCCTTGCTCCCTTGGAAGACTGGCAGAGAATGCTTTTTAGCATTAAGTCCTACATTTGTACTTTTTTTTTTGTGCAATAAAGAATATAATATGAAACGCGACAAACCAAAAGACAGTTAATGTGATAAGCTTATAATTATAACCACTAACGGTCGCCCTAAGCTCGAAATTCGAGCAGCGACTTTTTGATCGTAGACTATTTTCTGTTTGACATTTGCAGTATTCATAAATAATGAGTATTACATCACTTGCTATCACTTTTCATTGAGTGACAATGTCAATATTTTGGGGTTCTAAGTTCAATGGCACTGGTTGTTAATCCTCACAGTATTAATTTATTTTATTTAATATATTAGTAACAAATATTATAAATAAATTTTAGCTTTCTGCACTCCTTCTCCATATAAACTTTAACCATGCCAAATCTCACAGTCTTCCTTGCACGCAATACGTTTAAAAAGGGGTACAAAGTTTTTGATTCACGTATTAATATAATGATGATGTACATGGTGGTCGCAACTCAGTCAGGTACGAATCCCTTCCAATCGGTTGATGCTGGAACGTGACCTGTCTAAGCGTACAATAATGGCCGGTGTTATTCATTTGTGGTGATCATTATTCAGTCTGACATAATTATCATGTCCTACTAGTAATAGGAATATCAGGGGGTCCACCCAAATTGCATTTCTACAATCATTAACGTTAGCAGCCAACGAAAAATATATGAATTTGACATTAACGATTATAGAAAGGCAACTTAGCCAGACCCCCAAGTGATAGGTCAGTACTGTTTTGCAGGTTTCACCACGATTATTTCGTTCATCAAAAATTCCGACATGAATTTCGTCAAATCGATATTCTTTAACGTTGTCTCCAATTACAATTATTTTAATTATACTATTGTAATTATTTATTGTTAATGGCTTAACAACAATAAAGAACCACCCACGTCTACTTCCACAAATGTTTGTTTAAATTTTCATATTAAAATGTCTTTTTAAAGGGCATGGGATACTATCTTGTTCCAACGCCTTTATTTTTAAATGTTTACCTCTCAAAAACTGTTTGTATCCTTATTTATAATAGTAATTTTAAGTGCATGAGTAAAAAGAAATGTGCCTATGAGTAGCTGCTAGTTGTCTAGCAAATCGTGGTCCGTCGTTTATTTAGATGATTAATTAGTCAGATGCATTGACAAAAATATCAAACCTGTTATTTAAAAGTCAAAAATTACAATCAAAATAATCTTTATTCAATTTAGGCCCTAAGAAGGCCTTAGTTACTTAGGCACTAAAACACTACTGCCGGTTCGGAAAATATACCAGACATCACAATCATTCATATAATGATCCACCCTATAATAACCTTTTGACAGTAAAGCCCACTTGACATAGTCCTTGAACTTGATGTCCGGCAAATAAGTAACGTGCTTCTGGATCTCGTTATGAAACCTAAGATTATTAGGACTTTCATATAACTTTTACTATGTTAGACTTGTTAGGTTAAAATTTTGACAACCAAATACCTTATTTCTATACTGGAAATGGGAACGATAAATAAGATTTAAAAAAAATCTAAACCAGCTTCCACAGCTTAATCTAGATCGAAAGTAACATGAACCTATGCCAAAATCTTAAAAAATATTAGTTGATGAAAACAAACTTGTATGTTTTATAATCAAATAGATGTTATTTATACGGAGCTAAGGGACGTGCAAAGAAAACTTAAGACAATAAAACATAACATGTTAGTCGCATTAAATTAATAAAACCAATGATGCAAAATATTTTTTTGCATTTTTAACACTTGAAACAGAGGAAACACATAAGGTTAGGCCAAACTTAACGTTAGCGTGAGAATCTTAAAGTTTAAGAAACACTGATTTAAAAATGTTCTGAATGATATTAATCGCAGATCGGTGGTATGAGAGAAGGGGATTTCATTATATCAATCGGCGACCAGGATGTGAAGTGGAGCTCTCATAAAGAAGTAGTGAGACTGATTCAACAGTCACCGGACACGTTAACCATGCGGCTAGCGACACCAACGGACAAAAGCTGTTCCAAGGTGAGATAGGTTTTTATCTCTTAATTTAAGCGAAACTGAATCTCGAGCCTCAGGCTCTGTTTCGGCCCAAAACCGAAACTTATTTAGACATGTTACAGTTCCTATTGTAGACCATTCGGGTATTAAATAGTACGTACTAGAGCAGCTATTACGAACAAAAATTGTAATCCAAGGGTCGTGGGGCACGCGCGCATTAGTACGTTGAATTTACTGATGAAATGTCACTCCTTGACTTTTACTTGTGTTTCTCGAGTTGTATAAATTGTATCTCAGTGCACGTGAATCCATATTTATGAAGTAAAATTTATCACGCAAACGTTTAATCGCAACAAGCGCCCGGCACAAACTAAGTGAGTGCGAGTGTATGCACTCGAACGCATGTTTTAAATAATCTGGCTGTCTCAACTCCCCTCTCTAGTACGTAGTACATAAATTAAATTAAACTCGTCCGTACTCAAATTAAATGTATTTATTTTTACTATAAAAAGTACTTATTTTAGACTGTGGTTCTGAGAGATATACAAGTCAGTTAGCGTTTTCAATTGTGTAAGGTGCAATAGCAGAAATATCTCTAAAAAATACCAATAAAGATGTTCTGTATATGTAGTTCAATTACTCCGGATTCTGTAATTCCTGGATTGGACTTTGGTAATTATTTCTGTTTCTATTATACCTAATTACAAACAAAGAAAATATTCACTAACATTTGTAATTTGTTATTAACCAGTCATCTCCAAAAACGGCACGACAGTCCAACTCAAACCAGGGTTCAGTGTCGGCTGCATCCACCGCGTCGAGTGGGTCCACTGCCGTCACAGCGTGTTGAGCCGTACGACGAGCCCCCTCCTGGAATTCGTTTCGAAGACCCACGACGCATGCCAGGGACACCAGCTTTCATCGAGGCTCTCACACGAACGTCATATTTAGATAGTGGCATAACGTCATATTCAGGTAGTGGCATAACGCATATTCACATATTGGCATAACGTCATATTTAAATTGTGGAGACAAAAGTTTTATATAGAAGATAATTAAATGGAAAATGTAATAGTCCTCCGATACAAGTAACCAATTCATTGAGACAATTCCGAAGAGTTCAAATACGATATCTCTGCTGTAAGTTGGTGAAGAGTTAGAGAATTTAGATGATGCTGCAAAATCAGATCAAGGTTTCCATGTTCTTTTAATATCATTGAAGTAACAGAATACCAGATTTCGACTCGATCAGACCCGTGGAAGATGCTTACATCCATTTATCAGCTATAAAAGAGCTGATAACCTTCGAACGGCTGAACAGATTTTTTTGAATAATAGCTCCGAACACTGTCGATCAAGTTATCTTTAAGACAATAAAAAACTAAATCAAAATCGGTTCAACTCTTGGGGGCTACGATGCCACGAATAGATTCACACGTTGAACTTATGACACCCCTCTGTTTGCGTCAGGGGTTAAAAATAGCATGGACGTATATTTAAGGGAAGGGTTAGTCCGCGCAAATCGTCAATTTTCGAGTATTCTATCTGACGGGAAAGTTGAACCAGTGTTGCTCGGTTTCTTTCCGTCCGATTTCGTATCTTTTTCGAATATTAAAGTCTGGTGGATCAATAAAAAATATAATATTCATAGACGATTTATTAACTACCTATTCTATTTTGTTATGTGTTGATTCTTTAACTAATTCTTTGTAATATGCAGTCTTCGCTTCCTCAGCTCTTCGTTCACTATTTGGTTTTCAAGTTAGTAATATTGCGCGTCCGATCTTATAGGAGTTTTTTTTAATAGTATGAAGTTGAAAATATGCACCCATCTGCTGTCTTACACTGAGGTTAGTCAGTAGTCAGTAATAACTTGCTAATTCTGAGGTCTGAGTTGGACAATTTGGTTTCTTAGTGCTTGTTGTCAACTGCACCCTTAGGCCCGGAACAAAGTATTTAGCACCAGCTTTGTTGCTTTGTGAAAGAATTCGTTGTGGTGGAGGTTCTGAAGTCGAACCTTGCACAGGCTCTCTTACTGTCCACCTTGGTTTATGGAACAAGAGATTAAAAAGTATATAGTAACATCGCCTTCAGTGAAAGTTGCGGTGTATTTAAATTCATAGAGCCAAATCAGCTTGAGACGTTTTTGCGTATGTAGTAGTTCACGGTATAGTATACTTGCATAGTGTACGTTTGTTTAGAGTTTGAGGCACGTGGTAGCTGCACTAATAAACTGCAAAAACGTTTCCAAGCTGATTTACCTATAACAACGCAAAAGAAAATCGACCAGATCATTTTCTCTAGTATGTAATTTTAAGTTTTTTTTTTTTTTTTTTTTTTTTTTTTTTTTTTTTTTTTTTTTTTTTTTTTTTTTTTTTTTGAACTGACTACACTGTTAGCCTTATGGGCCCTAAAGCCGCTGCGGCTTTTACAGCTTCACCGGACTTGGGGGCGAGCGCAGAGGGCACTCAGCCGCGAAAGTTTTGTGGACGACTCGCACGAGGGTGCCAAAGTGGCCGGACCTCGGCTCGGGCGGTCGTCGCGTTCGCAAATAGGTCGCGATCTATTCGAATCCCTACACCTACGATTCGAGCTAACTAAATATACACATAGGCACGTTCCCTTCCTCCTGGGAGGAAGGAAGGAACCGTGCGTATGTGTATTCAATAATCGGAATGTTTCTACACTAACTAGCGCTAACTAACTAGCGTAAAAAAAGAAAAAAAAAGGTCCCTCACAGAACCTATGTACCTGTGTGGTGTGCACGTGTGTATGTTCATACGTGTGTAGTGTTGTATGTAGGTAGCTAAGTGATGCACGTACAGTGTCACTTGTATCGCGCGGGCGGTTGCCTGACCCAAGGGTTTCACACCGAGGAACGGACCTAGGCTTGGGTTACCGCTAGAGAGGGTGGACGTGACGGGTGTGCTGGAGCGAAATTGACCGCCCGCCCTCTGCGGAGAGAACGGTGGTTTCGCGGGCGTGGGCGCTGGCACGCTCTGTTTGGAGAGACGGATGTGTAATATTTATTCGAATTTTCGATGTGATCGTCGGGATCAATAAAAATATTGCGCGGCCGGCGTTTGCACCGGATGTCCGTGGGTGCCGGAACATAAGTCGCGGCTGTTTTTATTAACGGATTCGCGTGGTTCGACGCGGTGTCGAAATACGAACGGGAGAGCTGTTTAACGTAGGCATGTATCGAAGGAAGCTCCATATCTCTATGGAGATCTACGCTTCGAACATACCGCGGGGCCCCGGTGAGACGATAGAGGAACCTATTCTGTATCGATTGTAACCGTTTGAAACTCGACTCGGACATATGTGCGAACACGGCGCAACTGTATGTCAAAATTGGTCGAATACACGTCTTGTAGAGCGTGAGCTTATGTCGCGTGGACATTTTACTCACCGAACACAACAGAGGATGCAACCGGCCCAGGACCCACGCGGCCCTGTTCCTAACCTTACGGATGTGGGGTCTAAAAGAGAGCCTACTATCTAGGGTTACCCCTAGATATTTGGTCTCTCTTACATACGGAATCGGATTATCGTAGAGCTTAACAGGTTTAAGCTTCCACGGTATCTGTGACGAATCCGCATCGAAGAGCATCGCGGCGCTCTTCGAGGGATTAACGGCTATACGCCACTCGTTAAACCACTTCCCGAGAGTGGTCACGGAGCGTTGGACTTTGTGTCTGAGGTGGGATCTATTCCTATCTGAGGCATATAAGACTGTATCGTCAGCGTATAGGCCTACCTCGACCTCCGGGAGTCGAGGTAGGTCACTGACGTACAGGTTAAATAGGCTAGGAGCCAGGATCGAACCTTGGGGAACGCCTGAGCGTATTGGACGGGGCGTGGACAATTCACCTTCCACTCTATAGCGAAAGGTGCGATCTGTTAGATAGTCGCGAATTATTTTAATTAGCCTATCGGGGACTTCAAAGTGATACAACTTGTAGATCAATCCCTCGTGCCAGACCTTATCGAAGGCCTTGGCAACGTCGAAAAAGACCGCAAGTGTACGGCGGGGTTTATATAATTCAGCAAAATTAAATGCAACGTGCTCCGTGAGGCGGTGCACTTGATGAGTGCAAGAATATCTAGCACGGAAACCGAATTGCTCAGGCGGATAGAGGTCTTTCTCCTCTATTACTGACTTGAGACGGTTCAGAAGGATCCGCTCGTACATTTTCCCTAAAGTATTTAGGAGACTGATCGGGCGATAGCTGTCGGGAAGCGACGCGCTCTTGCCGGGCTTACGGATACCTATGACTATGGCCTTTTTCCAGGCGGCTGGAAAATGGCAGTGGGCTATGGCTACATTGAAGATGCAGACCAAAAGAGCTATGAGGCGATCGGGAAGAAGTCTAAGTACTTCATTCCTGATCCCGTCGGGACCTGGTGCTTTTCTAAGCTTAAGGCTTTTTATAATGGAAAGAACCTCCTCAGACGTGACTGGGGACAGGGAGTCTGTCGCGGGGAGCTTATCCAGCTCCCGCACGCATCCATCGATACCCTCGACCCGGTCGGTATTTGCATCGACACTGTTCGGAGAGCACTGGCTCTCCAAACAAGTGGCGAGGCACTCCGCCTTGTCGCTGCTATCGAAGGCGAGCGGTATACCGGGACCCCTCTCGAGGGGGGCCATAAGATAAGAAGCCTCTATTTTGAGGCTGTGAGCTAATTTCCAGTAAGCCAGATGCGACGGCCTTAGCCCTTCGACGAGGGCGTCCCATCTGTGACTTCTGAGTTCTAATATACGGGCTCTAACCGATCTTTGAAGTGCGCGTAAACGTGCGCGGTTTTCCTCGGTCGGATAGTGGTCGTGCGCACGAGTCGCCGCGTTCTTTTCCGTCAACAACGCCCGCACGTCGGCAGGGAGTACGAAGCGGCGATCGCTCGCCTCTTCGACCTCTCTCGAGGCCTCTCCGATGCCGGCCTGCAGGTGGTCGACCAGGGAATCGATCGCGAGATCTACATCCGCAACGGACCCCAATACGTCCGGGATCCTATCTAAGCTGGACGAGGACGGCCTGTCCGCAAGATAATGTTTTAGCTTGGCATAGTCAACCACTTGGACCGAAGGAGGGCTAGAGTCGTCTGGTTGACCTAGCTGCATGATGACCGGACGGTGGTCGGAGTCGAGCTCGTGTACGACCCGAATGAGTCGTAACCGAAGCGCGATACCTTTAATGAGAGCTACATCAAGCACTGTCGGCATACAGTTGTCTTGAAAGTGGGTGGGAGTGGGTGGCGCTATGACATCAAAGTTTAGCACGTTCGTTAGCTCTTCGAGTTTAACCCCATTACTGGAGTCTCTCCAATTGCCAAACGAAGTGTGTCCACAATTGAGGTCACCCGCTATAATGACCGATTCACCGAGCGAAAGTAGCTTTTCTAGGTCAGACCTGAGAGGCTCTTTCCTCGGCGAGAGATAAACTGAGACTAACGTTATGGACGGGTGGTCGGTCATTCCTAGTCTACACACGGATACTTCCATATTGGTAAGTATCGGAGGATCTACCGGCGTACAATATAACGATCGTTTGTAATAAATGAGAGTGCCGCCCCCGCGGCCGGCCCGGTCATTTCTTACAATATTGTAGTTCGCGATTTTTGGATCACGTTTAGCACGCTTTAAGAGCGTCTCCTGCACTAAAAGAACATCTACTTGGTGATCTTTAAGAAAGGTCGCGACGAGATCACGCTGCGGAAGTAGGCTTCGCGCGTTAAAAAATGAAAGATTTAACGCTTTCGGTTTAAACTTAGCCATTGAAAGGCCCTAATTTTTATTACTACTCGCCTCGCGATCGAGACGTTGTAGTGTCTCTACGAGGCGGGGGAACGCGCAAGCGGTCTTGATGAGACCGAAGCGCTCCAAATGGTCATTGTATTCGATGAGCTCGCGGATATCGTGCTCGCGGGTGAGCAATATCATTAGGTCGTTACTATTGACGACAGTGTTAGCGGGCGCGCGGGGCGCAGGAGCGCGGGGCGCGGGAATATCCATAGCCATAAGGGGCTGTGGATTGGGGCGGCGGGGGCCCCATGCGTTCTGCGATGAACGCACGGGTTGCGGTTGCACCACGCGGGGTGCGGAGGGGCCGGCGGCGGCCGGGAGCTGGCGCGGGACCGGCAGCGCGGGAAATTCCCCTGACGCCAGCAGGGGTTGCGCTTTGATGGCTGAGGCGGGGGTCGCCGCCCGGGGGGCCGCCTGCCTCTGTGTACGTGGCCGCGTGGTACGCGGGGCCTTGGGGCAACCGCGATAATTCGCGGGATGCCCCTCCTCCCCGCATAACACGCAGCTCGGGGGGACGACGGAGTCACGCTCGCGCGTGCACTCCCGTGTGGGGTGGTCCTCTCGGCACTTTACGCACCGTGGACGAGAATGACAGTTACGGGCAGCGTGCCCGTACAGCTGGCAGTTGTGGCACTGCGCAGGCTGGTGGTTTTTGTGTGGGGGCTCCACGTTAATCCCGGAGAGCCCGCACACCGTCTCTAGCTGGAAGATGGCCTTTCCCTCGGGGGAAAGGTCCAATATGGCCACTACCATTTGTAGTGGCCGCTGTAATTTTAAGTCGACAAACATCTATAAGTGGTACTAGTTGACCCGCGCAACTTCATCTGCGTCATATAAGAGAGAGAAAGAGAAAGGATTAGAGAGAGTAGGTCGTAGGCACTGTATTATAGGTACCGTCTGCT
Organism: Saturnia japonica; assembly: GCA_033032175.1. Lineage (NCBI taxonomy): Eukaryota > Metazoa > Arthropoda > Insecta > Lepidoptera > Saturniidae > Saturnia > Saturnia japonica. The sequence continues at coordinate 578,467 of CM065306.1, read as the reverse complement.
TTACACATTATTCTGCTCGCACATTATTAAACATTTTTTCCATTCCAACCAGTAAGTTCCTGAGATTAGCATGTTCAACCAAACAAACAAACTCTTCAGCTTTATAATATTAGTATAGATACGTGTATAAGGATATTGATACTTCAGTTTAAATTGTTTCCTGTCTTAAATTGTTTTCTTGAAATCTCTCATTGAATTTTCCTCCTTTAATATTCAGGAGGGTCTGAAGCGGATAAATAATGAATTGTTTCGCAATGAAGCTATTAGCGCTTCCTTTGAAGCAATCTTATTACATTGTATTAACAGCTGTTTGTTTCCTTATTGACTAAACATTATCTACTTTATTAAAAAATTACTATTTAATTATTCTAAACAAAAGGAAATAAAACTTTCTTAGCAAGTATTAGTGTGATCAATATTAAAAATGATAGCTATCGTATTGTTTACTTGATGTTAATGCTTATACTAAATGAAAAATGCAAATATATCCCTACTAGTACTTATATGCAGTAATAATAGAAATTTCTTCATAATAATTAATTTATATTGTTTCGATTTGTAATACCTTTTTGTTTATTTACATTCACATTACTACTTTATCTGAACCAGTGAAATCGTTTTGTCTCCGTCTGCACTGGTATTTAAGTCAGTCCGTATCGAATCTGGATTCTATTTCTAATCATAGTCGCTTTATATTATTGTTTGAATATTGAAATATGATTCGTCTTTTAGATATGTTATAATACTAGCTGTGCCCGTAGCTTCGCTCACGTGGACTACAGAATGCCCGCGCGAATCTTGCTCCCCTGCTCCCGGCTATTTTAAAGACAAAAATGCTTATTGTGGGTGCTACTTAGAAGATAGATATATACTTTCCCAGACTTTTTTGTAGGTTTTTTCATGCCTACAATTATGTAGTACATTAATTTGCTGTATATATTATGGTTTACTCAGCATAAGCCATTTAAGAGCCCGAATTGATTCACCACGACCAGTTTTTATTGTTATTTTTGCGGAACCCTAATTCTTTTTCTAAATTTAAAAGTAGCTTAAGTTACTCCCTATATCATCAGCTATCTATCAGTGAAAATCCCGTCAAAATCGGTCCAACCGTTTCGGAGATTACCCGGAACAAACAGACTGACAGACAGACAGACAAAAATTTAAAAAATATGTTTTTTGGTATATGTATCATATATACTTTCATATGTATTTAGAAAAAAGCTGTTATTTTGACATCATAAACAGACATTTTAATTTTATTAATTGTATAGATAATTTGTTCTGATGAGTGTGGGTGTATCTTGGTTAATCTCTAAACTACTTATTATTGAAACACACATTTATCACACAATTATTAGATTATTAAATGGTATACTATTATGGATTATTTAAAAGCATCATTTAAAATCATTAAAGATGTAACAGCACTTACAATTCGGCACTTTCAAGTTTAATTCTTTATAAGTGTTTGGTATTTTATTATAGATTGTAGGTACTATACAAAAATTACTTTCCACATAAGAGCAGTCTTGGAGCTGCGAATACATAGCTGAGAATTATCACGTATGTTGCGAATAACTAAATTCGAAACACACGAATACATTTATAATATAGGATAAAAAACAACGTGGTCCGTCGTCGTAAATCAACGGGGCGAGGTATAAAGTCTAGTGTCGTAAACTGTTCACATTAATGCCATAGTCAAATTATTGTACAGTGAATGAATTCCGTACCGATCAAAATATTTTAAGCAAACTATTTGACATCAGGTTAGCTGCTGGACAGTTTGCTGATCATTTGTATGAAAAACTTAGCCTATTGAATACAATATATAGTATAAAAAAACTCTTTTTGATATAATAATTTAACCAATCACATGGTTTTGTAGGGATATATATAATATTAGTATTAAGCAGCATTTTATTAATTTATTAGCTGTGCCCGCGGCTTCGCTCACGTGGGCTACAGAATGCCCGCGCGAATCTTGCTCCCCCGCTCTCGGCTATTTTAAAGACAAAAATGCTTATTGTGGGTGTTCCTTAGAAGATAGATGTATACTCGTATATATATGTACTATAGATAAATATATCGCGACATTTTAAATGCGTAAGAATTCTGAGGTAGATGTGTGGGAGGAGGTGGGTGGATAAAAAATTATTTTCAAATTTAGAGTCTGTAGAAGCTATAGCTCGGATATTAAAAATCTTAATTGTTAATACCCACCCCCGCAATACCCTGTAGGATGGGATATCGTAAAATTTGTTCATAAATTGTTTCTACATCTCTTACAAAAGATTCCTACCAAATTTGGAGTCGATAGAAGCTGTATTTTGAAAACGGGAATTTTTCATTGTTAAGGCCCGCAAACCCCTTTGGGGGAGGAATTTCTTAAAATCCGTTCTTAGCTGACCTTTTCATATTGACAGCACGACATTATCGATATGTTAGGATGTCTATCTGTGTTTGAACGTGATAATCCCTGGAACTCCCAATAAGATTTTAAAAAGTATTTGGTATTTTATAGCCTTTATTTATCGAGGAAGGTTTTAAGCTAACTAACATCACGTTACGACCCTTAGGAGCGGCGGAGCACTAACCTTGAACGTCAGGCAATTTGTCTAGCTGTAGGTTAGTTGAGTATAGAGGATATCAATTTGCCACCTAAACGACCCTTACCATCTATAGATTTATTGGTTTTAGAGAGATTACGTCTATAATTACATGAATTATGAATGTAAAAGTAATATTCCTGCCAAATTTCAAGTCTCTAGGTCTTATAGTTCCAGAGATATAGTGATGAGTCAATCTATCTATAGAACAGCTCCCATATATATATATATATATATATATATATATTTAGATAACAGTGAATAAAACACATTTTTACTCACAAGAGAATAAAACGTTTTAAATTTAGAACAAGCAATAATTGTAAACTTCTTGAAATAAAAATCATTGATGGGTTTATTAATTACTGTGTATGTGTAACTTTTTTTTCAACACTTTTGCTCATAAAGTGGCTCTAATATCACCGCAATTAGGCACATAATGACACCTGTAATCAAACTATGACTTTTTTATTGCTTATTCACAAGTGAGTTATAGAGTTTTTTTTTTTATTTTATTGGTCGAGTTGCTTTGTTCTTAAAAAAGTTTCGATACAAAAAAGATAATGATCAATAGAACAAATAAATTAATGTACCTATCTATTGCTTGCTCATTTCATACAACTTCGTATTTAAATAGATAATTTCAACTTGTACGTGTTTAATAAATAAAACTTTCACTCAAATATAACTTTTGTTTTCTCTGTACTAAAGAAAACTTTAAATTCCCCATTTTATACGTGGCTAAAACGCTATCTGCGGAAAGCCAAAAAAAAAAAACCTCATTCCTTTAGTCTATGACCGATCGCCATTGTTAGATGCGCGCGCAAACTGATTAATTTTTCCCGCCATAGCGAAAAAATATTCACAACTCGTTGTCACTGTTGAAATTTTAGTTATTTATTAATTAAAATGTCGACAAGTACTAGTTATGAAGAAAATGATTTATGTTGTACACCGCCCGATATAAGATGTGAAGCCCTTAACATTATGCAAAGTTTACTACCTGAAAACTCCAAGGAAAAATGATTTTTTATTATCATTTCCTTCACAAGTGTGTTGAAAAACGTCGTATGATACACGTGTGTATTGGTGATTACCGTCCTCGGCTCTCTTAAGACCCTCACGGCCTCACCTAACGGCTCGGGTCTCAATGGCGCCTCAGCGTTAATCACCAACATTAGACACTTGTACCATAATGTACTATTCTTTAATTTTTAGTGTTCAATGGAATGTTAATTTTCTTTGTTAAAACTGTCTGCCCGTATTTTCAAGGCAATAAAAGTATTTTCTTTCTTTCTTTCTTCCTTTTTTCTTTTTTTCTTCTTTATAACCCGTTTCATAACCGCATTTACACCGACTGTTCTCTAAGCACGACAAACCAAAAGTATCACCGCCTAAGAAGTTTTCTCGCAGTGAATGGTAAAAAGCAGAATGCATAACTTGTGAAAAAAAATTCTCGGTCCTTGTATCCCTCGCTCTGCTCCCGGGATTGAACTCAGTCCCTCGAATTAAATTCCCTCTTTTTTCACTTGTTGTGTAAACTATTATTATTAATCAACAAAACAAAAAAGGAAGGATTATATTTCATCAATTTGATTTAAATGAATATTTTGTTTTAGACAAGATTAAAGACAAGAATTATTGTCGTAACTGCAAGGTGTAAGATGTTTTGTACTCGTCTGACTGACTGATAATTAAACAATTTTAATGATGTGCCAAACAACAATCGTTGTACTCCAGAAGCTGCATTTGAAATCCAGACTCCTTTCCAGGTTTAATATGTTTTATGTGATCTTTGACTTCATAATTAACATGCATGTTACTGTAGTTAAAACGATACAACCAACAAACTATAGGTGTTAGTAAACATAAATTTGTGACACTTTCTGAGGATATTTTGGCCACGTACTGGCTGCTGTGGAGGATGTTTGAACACAAGCCCTTCTACAAAGAGATTCTTAAAAGAAAATACTATAGATTGTATATATTCTGCGTAGGCCTGATAACCATTTAGAGATCTGTGGCAAAAGAAGGTCGGGTATCTCCGAATTACTAATTTGTTGTAAAGGAGGTTGCTTCAACTAGTTTCGATCGGAGAGAGCTGGAGGATGTCTCAAACTCCTCGATGCTCTGGACAGGTTGCAGAGATATGCTGTTTATATTGTTAATGATACAGACGTTACCAAATATATCAAGCCACCTCAGCTGCTCAGGAATATCGCCTCGCCGAGCGTGTTCTATCGTCTGTTCAATCTCAATCCCTCCATAACAGAACCACACGTGCTGGGCTTCGGAGTCACAGTTTTACAGTAACCTTAATCTCGGCACGAACTAAAAAGATCTCTCGGTGGTCGCCGTTAGGATTGGATTGTGTTGTACTTACCATCATATCAACATCATCAAGTTATATGGGGATCTATTGTGCAAGTCCTATGATCTTGATGAGATATTATTACAATAAATTATACAGGTTCATATAATCACCATCATTGTCTAAAATGATTAAAAATCATCAAACACCATGATCCAAAAATAAGAGTTGTCACATTACAAGGTTCACAGTTACACTAGGTGAATAAACAGTGGGGAGTGTCCGTACATCAGTAATCAAGTCATTCAAACTGATGAATCGCGTGAAACCAATTTCGTTGATGTCACCGGGCTGGATTTACACAAAGCGCTTTAATGAATTAATTTTCTTGAATATCCAATGAAACTGTTGCTTATAAATGTTGTTTTTTACAGATTTTTTAGGTAGTGTTAATATTACATTAGTGTTAATGAAAAGTTGTCATTGTGATTTCAACTTCATGATACCTTGGTTTCTAAATCATTGAAGATATTATGATACATATTGACGAAAGTTCTGCATTGAAGTTAGCCAATAAGATCGGGTTTTTGTCATGTTTATAACTGTAACAGTCTACACAAATAACAGTTTTCTGCACACCGTTTGCCTTCCTTTCTATACCAATAAGATATCATCGCATGACTCCTTCACAAAACGCTTTACCATCAAGTTTTGAGCTCCAATATACTTACCACCAGTGCCCCAAGCTTTAACATGAACTGATACACCTACAGATTACAGAAGTCAAACGTTTGATCACATGTCAATACCCTTGATGGCTGTACAGTTCTAAGTGAAGAGTGTGACTATCTTTTAAATATAGCTTCAGGAACATATCAATAGGTATTAAACACCTTACCTTCATGATTACATCACGAAATTTTCTTCTATTGAAAATTCAGAGTTATCACAAGGCTTCGCATGCGGTGTCCGAGCCCGCAATACTGATTTATTATGGCTTCCAAAAAATGGTTAACAACGATTTTTCTGTTATTGTAACCACGCCGACATCGTAAAAAGAGGTTAACACAATAATTTGAATATTTCGACTAAGTAGGACATGTCGCGTGATGTCACAATGTAAACTCATTTCTACGAGAAATGGGTTTTCTGGGATATAGCCATAATGGAAATTGCCTTTTTATAGCATCTGTAAGGTCACAGAGGTTTGAATCTTGCTTTAGTTCAGTCGTTTAGTTCATTATAGTGTTTTCTTTCATGTTATTCATAGACCGAAGGTTGTAGCTCATTGCATAAAATACGAACAGGCATACGAGGTCTGATCTTGGACAAAGTTTTAGTACTGATTGTGGTGGGTATGCGTGTATGTGCATACAGTAACTATCAATGAATATCAGTTAGACTGGATCTGTTTACTACGTTCAGAGGATCACAATATGTATTCCTAGTGCTTTTAGGGTACACCTAGCTAGTTTGGTTTGCCTCCTTTTGGTGCATTTCGTTACCAGTACTCGAAATCCAGCCAATTTCTAATTAATCAGTAGCGGTATCCTAAATCAATATACGTCTTTCTTCGTCATACGTACGACACGTATTTCCAAATGCTATAAAAAAATCGTTTTCTAAATAATATAAACCCTTATAATGACGGGTCGTATGCAACAGGTGTAATTGCTGAAATATCACAAACGCGATGACGCCTTCGCGATGACATGCCACCTCTCGCTCGGCGTGTCCCGGCGCAATCGCGTTTATCGAGACCGTTAAAGAACACGTAAAACGCACCATGACTACACGTTTCAAGGTTTTAGGATAATTATAAAATCGGATAACCGGTGACGAATTTTTTTTAGTATGGTTATAAGATCAAATGACATCTTCAGGATTGAGGCACCCAAGTCAATCTCCCCTGTACGTGCTGAACTCTAATGAGTAACGAACGAGGAAATGATGATAGCGGGGAGATAGGGCCGTACAGGACGACCATGCAAAAGCCAGTCGTAGTGATTTGCTTATTCAGCCAGCGCATATAGTTTCTATTTACGCTTGCAGCATGACAATGGTGACTCACGACTGATTGTTGATCTCTCACCTATCGTCACATATTCTAATACAGAACTACAGTAATACCCTGCTTTACGCGAGGGATATGTTCCGAAAAAAATCGCGTTAACTGAAATTCGCGTATATCGAGGTTTATGATTAAACATAGTCAAAATTTAATACAAAAAAATACAAATCATTTTTATCAATCACTTTAATTCTAAGAACACTTTATGCAATACATACTCTTATTTTTTACGGAAAAATACATCTATTGTCTTTTGGGTAGCGTTTTGTTTACGTTCTTGTAAAATACGTTCATAACACCCAACACTGTTTTTAATTGTTTGACACACGGTCAAGACACGGTCATCATTATTGTCTATACTCTGCAATATGTCCAAACCGGAATAAATTTTGAAAGTGCATTTGGTATTTCCCCTGAAGATAAAACTTTCTCTTCTACTTGTTCTTCCTCATAGTGGATAGGATTATTCTGTAACTCGATCAGATCTTCATTGCTGATAGGATCGCCGTGCGTTGCTACAAGTTCTACGAGGTCTTCTACCGTGACATCTTCAAGTTAAAACCCCTCAATCATTGCAGCAATGTCTTCAAGCACTTGTCTCTGCATCTGGACAATTCTTCTAGGTGCTTCCACTACATCTGGCCAAAGATTACGCCACACACCATTCATACAACTCATTTTAACTTCCTTCCAAGCCTCTTCTATGTTGTGAACAGTATGATTTGACTGATGGGCAAAAACTATTAGAATACCATTCTTGAAAAATGTCCTGTGTAACCCACGCCTTTCTGTTTAATCGCCACACAATTGGTAGACTTGTCTTGTCTGTGCCTCGCATTGCACGGGGTATTTCTGAATGGTACACTAGTAAAGGTCTCAGTTTGAAATCACCAGTGTCATTACCACCCAGCAGAAGTGTTAGTCGATCATTCGCAGCTTTGAAACCACTGGCTTGACGTTCTTCCTTAGAAATGAATATTCGAGATGGCATTTTTTTTTCCAGTAAAGTGCGGTTTCAATCAACATTGAAGATGAGACAAGCAGGAATTTTCTCTCGTCTAACGAACTCTTGAAACTTGTCTGGAAACTCAGCTGCAGCTTGAATGTCCGCGCTGGCCGCCTCGCCTGTTATGTGGATATTGTGAAGATTAGAACGCCGCTTGAACCGATGGAACCAGCCTCTGCTGGTAGCAAAAGTCGGAGTGGCACTACCTTCTTCTTCTTTTGTTTTCAGCATCTCATACAAAGATTTTGCTTTTGTGCATATGAGACCTTGACTTAGTGGTGTGTTCTTCTTATTCAAATCTTCGATCCAGATTTGACAGTAATTTCTCCATTCTCTCTAAGATAGATGATCTCGAACGAGAAAGTTTTGTTGCACTTATAGGTGTTGAACTTTCGCTGGAGATTTTAATTTTTTCCCGATTTTTATAAATTGTTCTCACAGTCGATTCTGAGAGTCCAAATTCTCTCCCAACAATTGTTGCTTTGCCTCCATTTTCCATTCTTCTTAACACTTTCATCTTCAATTCCAAAATAACGCTTTTACGCTCTTTTTTCTTTACAGGCGGCATTTTTAACGTAGGTTTAAATTATGTATGTATCTCCAATAAATGTTAAAAAAAACTGCCAGCCGACCGAACTAACATTACGGAACAAATGAACACACGAAACGAACGAGGAAATCCCCATAGAACAAAGTCGAAGGACAGGGAATTCCCAATTCTTCAATGAGAATATTCAGAGAAAGCGGGGATACCGCGACCATAGAAAAGTTAATGACTACATTATGTTTATACGCACTCTTTCGCGTAATGCGAGGCATTTGAGCGCAAAATTTGAAATTCGCGTTATAGTGAAACCGCGCAAAACGGGGTCGCGCTAAGCGGGGTATTACTGTACATAATATGTGGAAGGAATACGTGTATCAATCACATTTAAACAAGGCATACTGAAAAAGTACATTGATACCTTTTGAATAAAGAGACTTCTTCATTTATCAGCTTATCAATTTGATTCTCACGCTTTACCTTAATTATTCATCTTAATTAATATAATAAAATCTTATGCTGAAAATTTATAAATGTTGGTCATCCCACAACATTGATGACGTCGTAACATATACGACGGGAGCGACACGTGCGTCAAGTGGTGGCTGATCCAGGTTCAGGCAGTTTCGCGTGCCGCTTTAAATTTAAATTCAAACTCATTTTATTTACACCCTCTGAACGGCGAGTACTGGTTGTAAATTCAGCGCTTACCTCGCTTTATTACAACGGTAATCGTTTTGTTTATTTACTTGTAGAAATGCGTAGTACAACTATGGTATTGTTTGTATAAATCGCATCAAAATTTATGTTAAATCCAAAAACGGCAACGAATCCGAAATTGCGAATAGTACTTATAGTCGCATTAATAATACTTTTATAATTGTGATTAAATAAATCTATAATAATATATATGTGTATTAAAACTTTTAAGACTAGCAGCTATCCACGTCAGCACTTTTTATTTCAACCGAGTGGTAGATAAATGGAATGAGCTGCCGCAGCATATTACAAGTGACCTCTCTGTGTGCTCTTTTAAAAATCAACTAGATAAACACTTGGCTAATTAAATACTGCACTCATCAATACAAAATAAATACATGCATCAGCTTAAAGCTGTTAGTGTATAACTAATAATAATATAATTTTACATTGTAATTACATATTAACCTGTATAATCGTTTACGGCCACCTGAGGTGTATGTGCAAAATGTTTTGTTAAACTCGTGTGCCGGCTTCCAAGATACGGTATCTGCCTAGTTAAGAAGTCACTCTATGTAAAATGTTAGTAAATCTTGTGTATAATAAATAAATTTTGAATTTATTAAAATATCTGTAATATTTGTAACTGAAATTGTATCTCCGCAAACCATCGCACCTATGTTCCCAGGATCATAAAGTTATTGATTTTTTGCTGGCCATGAGAGATATTTTAGGCAAGTCCAAACTTTTCGATGAAAAAAAAAGATCAGTTTTTTTTCAAATTTTTGTAAAACTTCCTTGGTTTAACATATCGGCTCGTTCCAGTAATGTGAGATTTGAAAGCCTTAACGAACCAGAATCTTTGAACATACTGTCACTTAACATCAGACCAAATTATGAGCAATAAACAAAATACTTTTGTAGCACAAAAACCTTTAAGCATGCTTCAGAACGTAAGTAGCTGCATTATTAATACTAAAGCAAAGTTATAATATGGAGAAGTTTCCCTTCAAATTTGATTTTCCAAATAACCGGATTCTTGTGAAACATAAAACTTGTTTCAATTGAAAAGACAAAGCAGCTTTGGGATAATAAACCCGCTGATGGAAAGATCAGACGTTTTCTCGCTAAAATATTCATTAACTCAGAAACAATGTAAACCTCAACAGGTACAATGTTGTTGGTTATATTTGTTGAGAAACTTATTCACACTTGGCACGTTTCAGCTGCATCGACCGTGGACCGCTCGTCTTATTCCTTCATTTTGATGAAACCTGCTATATTTTATTGTTTTGTAGTATTGATTACCTTTAAAATGTAACTATTGTTAGTAGTAAGATAAGAAAAACCAACAAAGATATTCTCTTTGTTGTATTATTAAAATAAAACAACTGAATTTTTGCAATGTTTTTACGAGAGTCCTATTATTTAGGCTCGATTGATTAACTAGGATTTCTTTTTACTCGACTGCGAAAAAAGGAGGGTTATGTTTTTCGAGCGTATGTACATACATATGTATATATGTCTATTTCTTTGACACGCTCTGTAGCCTAAACGGCTTAATGGATTCGTCTTAATTGTGGGAGTGTCATAGGCAATATAAAATTTAACTGCGACGTCTAGGAAACAATAAAAAGCAAAAAAAAAATCCCATTTGTTCACCTAATAAGACAATATTGTGTTTTTAAATATGTTTTGGTACATTGATAGTTGAATGCTTTTTTTATTAATTCTTAATATGTAATTTGCGGTCTTTTTTATCCCCGTAAATTCCCAACATTTCAAACAAACAAAGTTAGAAAGTGAAAGCTGTTTTATATGCTCATTATCATTCAGAATAATATCATAATATTACTTTTGTTCTTAGTATAAATACTTCACAAGAATTATTACTTGAAATTCTCGAGTATTGTTATAATATTTTATCAGAGTTAATGTAAAATTTTATTACAAAAGTTTATCTAAGGTATTTCGAACATCTCATATCTAAGATAACAAACGCAGGCTGATTAATTTAAAAACTTAGAAGATGAATGAAAACATAATCTAGCACACGATCCGACTAGATAGTAAATGGAAAGTCTCAGTTCAACAAGATTACTGTAATTAAATGATTCAAGTTTTCACAAACTTACAAATCATTGTAAGAATCGAAATCATTGTTTATAGTGGTGTGGTTGGACGGAACAATCATTATTGCATCATGCCTATGTCGCGTTTCGAAATCTGCCAGACTATGTATAATGATATTATAATATTTAATTATCTGAGAAAATGAAACAAAGACGTAATTGTGTTTCTCTGTAAACATAAGTTTTATTATACACACAATATTTAAAACAATTAACCAATTACATTTTCTGTTTAACAAAAGATTCACTAACCTGTAAACACAAGAAACAATATTTAAAGCCTTTATTTTAGGTATTTTTATATTCTTACAATTATACAAAATAAATTATTTATAAGAGAGTTTTCTGCTCACAGTTAGAACATATCATTTTGTTTCAAAAAATATATGACGTCCCGAGAGACGTCACTTTTGAAATCTAGTAACTATTCATATATAACGTGGAAGAAACAAACTTAAGAAAAGCGCTCGTATATGAGTATTTTCTTTAAATATATATCAGACTGTAAATCTCTAGGTGGTCACTGTTGCTTTTGGATTACATTGTGCATAGAAAAGAATATTAAGTATGATATTTAGTACTTATTTCGTTAAAAAAATAATTGTGAACTGACACAGGCTTCATTTGAAATGAATTAAGGCAATTGGCAATTTAAAAAATTGATATCAAACGAAGCGCTAGCAACAGCATGTAGTATTAAACAAGGAGCAAAATATCCGAAGTAGTTACGTTATCCAGATCAGAGCGAGAGCGTTGCACGGAAATTAACTATTTCTCACGTGCGCTGCAAATTGTTTGATAACTGTTTGAGCCAATTTGTAGACGCAGGGGCGCGGGTAAGGGCGCGGGCAACGCTTGGTTATAATATGGCTCAGTGCAGTTCTCAGGTAAGGAGCGCCTGCAGCTGTTTATTCATACAAGGTTTAGAGATGTAGAACCGATCTATGTCATGTTATTTATATATTATTTATCAAAGATGCTTTTTTTGTGTCAACGCCATATCTCTGTTAATTCTACGTCTATCATTTTACGGCTTATCTTCTCTGCTATTGATTTAAGATTACGACAAATCGTTCAAAAAAAATATCAACAGATATATATTCAACTAACTTGTAGAAGACGCCATCTATTAACAACCTATTAAATAACATGACAGTTGTTAAATTGCTTACTTTCTAAATATTCACAAGGGCTAGGTATATCTAATTTACAAAAAGATAAAGGAAAGAATTATCTTGTTACAAGACTAACGTTATAAATTTGTTATTGTATAATATAATATAATAAGATCCCGAAGCATATCACTGATTTACCGGACAACAAGTTCAAGGACCACGTCAAGCGGGTTTTACTGTCAAAAAGGTTATTATATGGAAGGATAATATGTGATTGACAGTGATGTCTAGAAGTGACTCCCTCTCTGTGCATCCACTAAGTTATTATTATTGTTTTATATTAACGCTTTTGTATATTTGGAAAAAAAAGATAAACCCGATCCAGTTGCTTACCGGTTCTTCTTCATCACTGGTATATTTTCCGAACCGGTAGTAGTGTTTGTCGTTCATAAGAGCCTTCTTAGGGCATAAATTGAATAAAGATTTTTTTGATTTTGTTCTCTATTACAGAATAGCCTCAAGCATATAATGTACAACCAATAACATTCCTGATTGACTCTGTTACTATGATCTCTGACTGTGACTCTTTGTGTTCTCTGGTACTGGTTATGTTTTAATACTTACTCTCATATATTTATTTTTGATATTATTAATTCTATTTATACTACATGTCCATCGTATCAATAATAATAAAATCTCTTAATAGAGCCCGTCTAATGAAAGGTGAATGAAACTAGGCGGCAATAAAAAAAAACAGTGCGTGTATCCCCAGATTTACTGGGAATAAACGTATTTGATTACTATTACCTACCTTCATTAAGTTATAAATATATATATACGATTACTCCTACAAAATAGGTCATTTCGTTTTATTTGACCCCAAGCTTAACTCACCTTTCATTAGACAGACTTAATACAAATAATCTAATTTACCATTTGTCACAAAAACTAGCTCGTTTACACATTAATTTTAGTAGAATATACTTTTACAATATAATAAGTTCTTTTAATTCTAGCTAGATAATATTATCGACTTGAGCGAAACACTAGAAAACGAGGGCAGATAACCAAGAGATGCGATTAAATTTAAAATTTTAATAATGCTACTTATTAGATCAGTTTCGTGGAATACTTAAATGAAATACATTCTATTGGTTATGGGATTTTAATTTTATAAAAAATTAATATTTCTTATATATATTATTATACACAATTATAATTCCTACAATAGGTATTTTTAATGTATTTTTTCCAAAGCATTTTTTTCATTAAAAATGTAATAATAAAGTTTGATTATAATTTAGTTGGAGTTAATAAAACCACGTCAAATTATTAATATATTATAAAATTAAAATCATGGTTAATAGAAAAAATTGCAAATTTTAATGAATAATGCAGACAAATATTCGAAAAAAGAATACAGTTTAATATTCAGAGGTGGGAAGGTAATTCTTTGGAACCTATGTTAAATAATAGGAAAAAGTAACATCATATAATGGACATATGTCTCTCTTCTACTTGAGTGAGCGATGCGTCCGCGTGGACAGCTGCTATACAATAATACATTTACATGTTTTCGTTAAGTATGAAGTGCAGTGAAAAGTGAATGTGGTGTCAATTGTTTATAGCAACGATAATTGCGGCGATAAAGGTAATGATTCTTTCGATATTAAATATATATTCAGTGATATATTGTCGAATATTCGTGCTTTCATCATTAAAATAAATAGCATCGGTCCGCTAGTGCAGCGATTGTAGGTTATGCTATAATTGACAAAACTATAAATAAAATTAAAATTTTCTTCTGAAAAATGATACCGTTCCATCAGTATTTTCTTATGACGTTGTCACGTTCAACTATCGACAGTAAACCGACTTTACAGACAAGCGATTTTTTATTTAATAAAATACTAAGAGAAGTACTGACGAAGCAATTCAGTATATTAATAAAAGTAATTGTTATAAATCTAATTTGTCAACCGTCCTGTTTCGCTTCGAAAACATTTTGAATGAAAACCACACAGTAATCATTTTCCATCTTTCTAAATATTTGTCTACGAAATAGAAATAAAACTGAGATATTGTATTGCCGCGATATGCAATATCACTTAGGTTAAGAGAAAGAGTAGAAAGAATCTAATAATCTGTGTTTGCATTGGCTCAACTTGTTTTTCTCATGAATAGAAATTGTAGTTTCATATTTCTGAATATATTCCTTCTGTGTTTTTTTGCTTATTATTTTATGAGATATAATTTCACCGCAATATAAACTAATGTTAAAACAAGTAAAAACAATTAGTATTTAAAGATGGTACATACTAACTTCTCAAATGGACGGATCACTGGATAATATTTTAACAGCTAAATGTATTTCGATGATATTTTTATAGTATTATAGTATTTTTCCAGTCACAATATTCTTGGTTTCTTATTCATAACTATACTGCCCTGGATGTATGTCGTTAATGTCACTTTTACACGAATTCTGTGTTTGAGAATCGATAGGTTAATACATATAACATAATATACCATAACGCCTGTATCCCCCGAAGGGTTAGGCAGAGGTGTACTAATTGTACACCCGCAATTCGCCGAGTATGTTTTTAGGTCCAATGTAATAGGGGGCGAGCCTATTGCCATTAATCGGGCACGAAACCAAACTCCGAGCTGCTACTGGGAATTTCATAGGAAAAACCCAATAACACTTTGCTCGACCTGGGTTTCGAACCCAGGACCTCGCTCATAAAATGTAAAAAATAATGCCAATTCGAATTAAGAAAAATTAGTATTTGGAAAAGTACGTTCAATTGAAATATATATTTTTTACGATGAGTAGTCAAATGAAAGTAGATTTGAAATAGTGGCAATTAAAATAACAGAACCGTAATTAAATAGAAAAATTACGACTTCGCACCTGGTGTGAGTTCAGAGAGCAATAATTCTAGACGTCTGGACTAATAATTTATAATTGAAATTGATCGTAAATTTTCAGCTTTGATATAGTGTTTCGTCTTAAGCAAAAACGTTCAATGGTCTTTAGATTTGAACTGATAAATCTTAATGCTAGCACTATACGGGGCAACCTAAATTTTTTTTATTCGTGTGCGATTTATATCTAGTTTAAAAAGCTCCTATATTTTTATGCGTTAACTATAGCTTATTCATATAAGTAAAACATATTATACACTAACATTTTTATGAACGAGAGATAAAACCACTTAATGCGCTAAACGTGTATTTCGTGTGCTAGCCGCAAAGTTCAATGAAGCTCACAAGATTTTTTAGGACAATACTAGCAATCAGGTCAAATAAACCGCACGATTTAGTCCGCGTAAACGTAACTGTAACAACGCATACAGTTGAGGGTATGTTTTTTTCATCAATTACTTAAGCGTCGACGATATTACTGAGTCGTATAAAATTAAAGGTCGCAAAGTAGGTCTAACCTACAATGAAGTAAAACAAATAGAACTAATAAATTTCAATTGTATTCTTAGACACTTATGGTTAGCTTTGGATTAAAATAACATTAAAATATTCACCATGGCTGTAATTGAAATTTGTAAGTTTTATTTGAATATCAAGTTATCGGTCAAACCTACTTTACCGCCTTTGATTTTGTACGACTCAATTGCGTTTTATATATTTCCTGGTTGGCGCTTTGAATGTTGATCTATATGTAATATTATTAAATGAACCATTCATATTATATATAGGTATAATTGGTTTCTCCGAAGCGGCTCCTATTTGGATGAAATTTTGTATTTAGTTAAAAATTTTTGCTCGTGCGCCCTCTATATTTAATATATATAGTAAGTATTCATAAAAAGAAAAGTCAAACGCACCCTTCTCATTTTCCTTTTCAATAAGCTTCTCTTTCTATTTATGCGTCCAACTAGAACGAAGATTTAAACTTTCTAATAGCAGTTTGTGAAGCATAGATATTTCGTAGAGCACACATCAATTTCTATAGTTGATATATTATGTGCCACTGTATGTCCAATGGCCCTTTATTTATTAGTATTTGATTTTCAGCGTATAGCAAACTTTATCGACATAAAAATGCATTATATTATGTTTAGCTATAAAGCAACACAGGTGTTCCCTATGTCTCCTAAAATAGTACGATGTCTTCATATCGGGTACCTAACTGCGTGTCTAGACCAGAGTTTTATATCTTACGGAACGTTCCAATGTTTATTATAGATGCGGCAGTCATATAGACTCCAGGTGAAAACGGTAACTCGTCCCAATAACTCTTTTCAATGCAAACGTACTGTCTAGACAAGAATTTAAATTTAACTAGCGATCGCCCTAAAGTCGAAATTCGACCAGCGACTTTTGACATTTGCAGTTTTCATGAACCTAATCAATAAGTATTATCTACATCACTTGCTGTCACTTTTCGTTAAGTGACAATGTCAATATTTTGGGTGGTCCAAGTTCAATGGCAAGGTCGGGTAAGGATTCGCAGATTTCATTAATTTAATTATATATATTACTAACAGATATTATAGATAATTTTAGCTTTCTGCACTCCTCTTATATAAACTTTAACCATGCCAAATCTTTCTCCCGTGCACGCAATACGCTTAAAAAGGGATATAAAGTTTTTGCTTCAGGTATTATATATAGGTAATTATATATAGACTTGCCGCCATTTGTTAATGTTAAAATAAAAAAAATATGAAACAGTTTTGAATGTATTACAAATTGGAAATGATTTTAGTGTATGATAGGCAGATCCACAGGGAATAGTATTAGTAAGAACAATTATTTTTAACAGTAAGTGATTCAAAAACTCAGCATGATCCTTAAACATTTGTTGATCAGTACGGAAGATTTGTTAAAGCATGATATCAACTAAAAGCTGCTTTCGTTTTCGTTGACGCTAGAGTATTATGAAGTTAGTTATGACGTTCAATTAACATAGTTTGTAATGATCGTAAATTACTTATGTCTTATGACCTAGTACTGTAATAATAGAGTCTGCGATACTAATATTGCCTTTTAAATCTGTACTAAATATAACCAAAGCATAAGTGTATTTTGTGACAACACTATCTCTGGAACTGCAGTAGATACGAAAAAGTGTATACTTAGAGCATGATAAGGCATTATCCACGTAGGAATAGCCCTATTATAGGCTATACGAACGGAAGATTCAATGCTCAGCTATCATCAAGACAATTTTATGATCAGATCGGAAGCCTTGAAGCCTTCCCAAACTGCTTGATTCGCATGCGCTGGCGTAATGGTTAGTTATACGATTAATGGAATATTTAAAATAATTCAACACTCGGTCGGGTCTAGTAGTATGTAAAAAAAAGTCTGCGAATGAGCCGTGCATATGGCCTAACTCTTATAAATAAACCATAATAAGGTATTGTTCTGACAAACTGATGAAGTATGATAAATCATCAATCAGTGTATACTTGAGCATTAAGCATTATTTGTAGGAATGCCCTATTAATCCTTACGAACGGAAGTTATTAAATCATCAAGACAATTTTATGAAGATAAGCCTTGGCCTTGACATCATGTTATTTGGACCCATAATTTGAGAGTAATGGCATCAATCTAAAAAATGTCAACACTCATGCTTGTCTATTTTACGTAGTCGCTGAATGAACCGTAGCATTCTGGCAGCCCATGTACTTAAAAGGATATTGTCTACACTGATGAAGTATTATAAATCATCAATCAGTGATTTCTTTTCAATTATATTCGGGTTTAACCGCTGGGCACAGTTAATAATAATACCAATAAATTACGACGTACATATGTAACACAGTCATGATTCAGATGAGAGCAGGCATCAATCTGCTGTCACGCTCATGTATTTTCTATTTTACGGTCGCTGATTCAACCTAGCTTCTCAGATGTACTTAAAAGGATATTACAGGGCCCAAAATCATAAATAAAAAGTTTTTAACTAACGTTAAAGTCAATCTAATCGATCAGAACTACCTAATGCTAAATGAAAGGCCCTCCGCTTTATTACACCATAATTTGTCACGATTGACTTCTCAAACCGGTTCTTTAATATTATCACGGGGCCTATGGTTTACTCGATATATTACTCCCACTCTTGAACGCATCGTCGATGTTGCTTTCATCCACATAAATTTAGCCGTACTTCGCACGAATTCCTATTTCGACCTAAGGATTTGGTCGGTAACATTTATTTTATTTTTTCCGTATGAATTCTGCATTTCGATATGTGGCCTTTAATTTTTTCATACTGCCTTATATGATTATCCGAGCATCAATAAATATATTAGAAGAGTAAAATTATTACTCGAAGCTAGATTTATTTCCTATAGCCTTGAGGATATAGTTATGAATTATCTTAAAGAATTTATGACTTAAAGAATATTGAATGAGCTTTAGATGGGGTGTGTACAGTTTTTTTACAGCTAATGTGGCAAGTGGCAGGTGGCCCGCCTCATGGTAAATGATTACTGTAATCTGTGGACGCTTCTTCCCAAATATATTTATAAATTATAACGAGTTAATGTTTTATTGAACACAATAATGGTTACTTAGGAATTTATAAGGATATTATTAATAGAAGTAATAATGTTTTAGATACGTTTGATTTGTTGTGTGTATGGTTTAGGAAGTAGGAACCAGTACCTAACAGATTACCTTCCGAAGTTTTTTACGGGTCTCGAAGTATTCGTAGGCCTAGTTAGGTATAATAGTCACTTTATAAGCAGTTAATTTCAGAATATTTTAGGCTAATAAGGCATTTATGAACTATTAATATTAAAGCGATAAATTCTAAATTAGGTATTTTAAAGTATACCATTTTGTAAGTAGCATCCGTGGGAAGTTGGGGCGGGTTGCTAGTTTCTATATGATTTTATAGTATAATGACAATAATAATGGGTATATTTTAACTATATTAACAATGAAATGGTATTTTATTACATTAATTATATTTTTGCGCTGTGACAACCCTATGCGTTACGAGGAGACGTTGCGGGGTGAAACGCGATCTAGGCATTTATTTGCCGGCTTTTTCGTAATTTCAAAGGAGTTTCGCTAGTGCATAGTATCGTTTATACTTATGGCGGAACCCATCACGATTCCTACTAATGGATTAATGGAGTAACGAATGAAGAGAACGATGTTTTGATTTTACTTCCACAATAACACTCTGATTACATACCTGTTGAAAACTGATTACGCATTTATATAATGGCTGCGTTCGGGGATCTATTTTGATTTACATAATAATTACGTTTAAAATTATAATTCAATAATTCGTTAATTTTACCTGAAAAAGATTCAGTTAATTGTGATTGTGGGAGCTACTAGCACAATTCAGGAATAGAAAGAAACACTCAGACCATATAATGTAAAAAATATTGCAGGGTGAGAGGATTGTGACCACCATACGCACAGTGTAGAATTTAAAAATAATAATTAAAAAACGTGTAAAACTCGCTATTGTGGTATGTTTAGACGGCATGCGAGATCACCCGGTGGTTGTATTTGTCTTTGGCTTGTACTGTGCTCAACATCAGGTACAATACCGTGCTAATATAAACAAGATAAATTGTTAAAAAGGAACCAAAAATCCCATTGCGATAAAAATACTAGACTAAGAAAAATATTTTTGCTTTTTATTTGTTTCCCAGACATCGTACTTAAATATTATATAGCCTATTTCACTCCCATAGCTAAGAAGAATCTAATGACACCTCGTATGCTAAAATCCATCAAACCGTTTAGGCTACACAGCGTGCCAAGGAAATAGATATATGTACATGCGCTCGAACAACATAAACTACCTCTTTCGCAGTGTGGTAAAAAATGTGCGCAGTCGCTTTTCATAATATTTTGTTTTAATATGATGAATTATTTTCAAAAGTAAAAACTAAGAGACAAGCTTTAACACGAAAACAATTCGTAATTTTTATGTCGAAACACAATTTACTTCTCACACTCGACTCAAGGTTCTTGTTGCCACGTACACGTAGCTAATATTGTAATAACGCTCGCTTTGTGTGTATTGTGCGGACACTATAATAGGAAAGCGTTGTGAATGACAGAGCTCATACGTTATTGTGTACCCACGGAATTGGTTCCTTGTTTGTTCGTTATATTGGTCCACAGCTAAATAGATCTATTTACATGCGTGTACTAGAAAACACACAAAGACTATTAATTAATAATCTTCTAACTCTATTTCATTGCGGCATACATATGAACTTTATTTTTTCAGCAAATTGAAATTTCCATATCGAACGGCAACTAGGGTTTTGGAATAACAGTAAATGTTTGTGATCGGTATGGTACATCGAATTCAAAAATCTTATGAACTACGAAGATATGAGGGAAAAATAGATGAGGCAGTAAAAAGCTTGGAGTCTTTCTCGAATTCAGGAATACCTCCAGTTATAGTGGTTCGAACAAAAATACTGCCACATAGGCGGCATAATATAGAATTATGTAACCTAGGATGGCGCCACCAAGAGCGGAGTAATTTAAAGCAGAGTCAAATAGTGCACGCTGCGGAGTTACCTAGAGCGGTGCCACATAAAGGACGGCTTCATGAATGACAACCGCATGATGGGTGGCCTATTGAAGGGTGGCTGCATATCATTACTCTTATCTTGGTAGACCAAAAAGAAAATCTATAAAAATCCCTAGCCATCGGCCACCTTTTAAGATAATTCAGGCAATAGTACCGGTCAATAGTACTTCACCCAGTCAATAGTAAGATGGTTTCAATTATCTCATTGCCATAATATTATGTTCAAAATTCACTTCATACTTCAGGAGTCTACTGTAGGTAATAAGATACTGTACGTTGCACAAAACAAAATACAAATATTCGTAAAGTGCCGTCACTTTAACAAAATGTATTAATTTATTATCCTCAAAAAATAATTCAGATGCATATTAATAAATATTAGTTCGAGTTATTGTATTATAGTAAATACAAATGAAACAAGACCAAGTTTCGTTAAAAAGTTTCACGAATGAAATCCCTTTTACAAGATAAATTACAAAGTTTCCTTGCAATAGTGTCGCGGAACTGTTGTATATCTTCGCTACGGGTTTTATAAAAATTTAATCAACGCCGCATTTAGCTGGGGACGTAAAAACACTACTGTAGGGGACAGCGGACTGGATATAGCATCCGTATGTATACAAGTTTCAGTCGTTTACACCGAAACGTAACACAGGAAAGGAATTCACGTTGAATGTAAAAAAAAAAAGCAAAGAAAAGTATTAGGATATGCAGTCCATCAGATTTTTGTTATCACTGTAGCTTATTGACATTTGTATGTTTAACTTAGAGTATTACAGTAATCCTCTACAATGTCATTCCAGGAATAGGCTTTCTGAGGTTTAAGCTGGGATACCACTTTTATTTCGTAATTTCGAACCCGTGTATGGAATTTATTTCGATGATACCGCAACGTAAAAAAACAATATCAAATTGAATATATTTGTGATAAGCTTATTGTCTAAATGACTATCAAAGATATTATCCCTAATGTCTCCAGGATTCAGTAAATAATCTACTACACAGTGACGAAAGTACAGTAAATACAAATTACTTACAATAAATACTAATATAGTTGAAGTACTTCTACTCTTTATTGAAATAATTTTTAACGGACTTTAAGAAAAGTAGGAAGTTCATAATTCGTTTTTTTTTCTTATGTATGTACAGCTATAACTTCTTCCTTTATCAACTGATTTGGAACCTCAAGGGGTGTTTCATTTTAATTTCATTGGCATTGGACCTTCAACTTCGAAAATCATTAAAGTTAATTGTCTTGTTCTAGTGTATTATTATCCGTAATACTCCAATGGATTATTAAAATGGTTTTAACCAAAACAATATAATTCGATAAGCTGATGGCACACCTCGGTGTGATAAAAATCAATTCAACAATACATAAAAAGAATAACAAGTGGCTGCAACTCTGTATTAAGCGTATGACCGTCACAATGTTGTTTTGTTTCTCAGGAATACTTTCAATACAATATGACGGTCAACATTTTCGGGCTTTTCTTACGTAAATATATTTAATAGGTAAAAGCTTTTAAATTTAGCGAATGGAGCATACCTTTTTAATATTAGATATCACTTGTTTCTGTGAAGGAACTACAAGCTTTCTCACAGTAGTTTATTCAACGCTAATATCCGTTACAAGTCACAAATGGATAGTTTACAATATAAATTCAATGGACAATAGCAAATCTTTCGTCAGGTATATCATTATGTATTATACAATTAATAAAATTCAAGTGTCTGTTTGTAATGTCAAAATAAGAGCTTTTTACCAAATGCATATGACAGTAGGTGGTATGTACGATACCTATAACAAAAAAAAACAATTTTTCAAACTTTTGTCTGTTTGTTTGTTCCGGGTAATCTCCGAAACGGTTAGACCGATTTTGACGGGACTTTCACTGATAGATAGACAAGAATTGGGGTTCCGCACAAAGAAAAAAAAATTGTCATGGTAAAACAATTCGGGTGCTTAAATGACTTACGGTGAGTAAACCATAAGAGATATAGCAAATTAATGTACTATATAATATAGACATTAAAAAGACGTACAAAAAGTTCAGAAGAGTATACATCTATTTTCTAAGAAACACCAAAAATAAGCATTTTTGTCTTTAAAATAGCCGGGAGCGGGGGAGCAAGATTCGCGCGAGCATTCTGTAGTCCACGTGAGCGAAGCCACGGCCACAGTCAGTACTATATATTATTTCTCAAATAAGTTTTTCTTGGCAACGTCATATCTCCTTTATCAAAATTAATTATTCAAACATCAGTATAAAATATATTCCCCGTTATAGACGAAGCGTAGACATATATATTAAAATTGATGTTTTTAATTAGGAATGCGACCTGTTGTTGCTAATGATAATATATTCAAGGCGCCATTTATTAACAAACTGTTTACCTAACATTGTTAATAGCTAAGCCAGAGAGAGTTAAGACGATTGATAAATTAGTAGCTGCTCTTGTAACGCTAGGCACTATAGTGACTCGCTGCCATGGTGATAAACGTGTCATGTAATGACGTCATAAACCTTAACAATGATGGTAGCGATGTGTGTGTACCCTTTCGTTCTGGAATCAATTTACTTGGGGTTCAATAACAGTGTATAAAAATTCGGAAATATAAAAATCTAAATTATTAATAATATACAGTTACAGTTACAGTTTGAATATTTGGACAAGATTTAAGGCTTAAGATAAAGACAGGAAGAAAAAAGTTAAAATATAAATAAATAACAAAACTTATACAAATCAAAAGTTGACTTTTCAAAGTAAGCGGGAAAACGCCAACTGACATAACGGGACGTCACATCATTCCAGGCATCAACTTTTCATGGCGTGTTACATTTATTTACCTACCATAGAAACAATACGTACACTAACACACACACACACACATACACCTACATACCCACACCTCAGTTTTGGTTTTTGTTTGTGTTTTTATTTAATTATATTTTTTTACTTTTATATTACATTATGATTAAGTTATAATCTTACTTTTAAAATGACGTTCATTTTCAAACTTTTGTATTGTTTTGTAAAACTGAATTAGTTGCTAACATGCCATTCTTTTGTTTAATAATACTATTACTATAATAATACTTCAGCAAGTGATGAGAAATCTTATAAAAGTTAACTATAATAGGACCTGTGTGCTTAATGTGAGTTTTACAACTAATTGTAGTTTACGTAACTTTTTCGTCAGCGTTAGAAACGCCAAACTGTCCGGCAAGGTTAATTTCGCGAGTGCGAGTTCCTTCACTTCATACTGTCAGAAACGCGTTTATACACCTAAACATGAGTTATTATTTCAATTCTTATGTTGGCTACTCTGCAGCGTGTATGATTCTACGACCAAGTTGAAAAACCGACTTCAACAGTATTCACGTATTGGGTAGATGAATACTGAATTTGGTTGAGTTTTAGATAGCCATGTCTAATTTTTTTTACTTTGTTGATGTGTTTCGTGGAGATAAAAATATTAAATAATGAAGACAAGCATATCGTAACTTGATATAATGATGACTTTTATGGAGTATTTCTTTATTTGGATAACTTTATAATTTGGCTAAATATTAAATTTCGCGATATGGAAACAAATAGTTTTTGAATAATTTTTTTAATAGGTTTTTTTTTAATATGACAATACATAATTATATAGCAGTTCTAAAGAGTTGTAATAAAATGAATATAGATAAAAATATTTATATATGATATTTTCGTAAATTATTTTGTTTTATTAATAAGATAAACCATTGCTTATTATTTCTATAGATATAAAATTTAATTTAAAATGTAATTTTATTTTTATTTACGTGTTGTTGTTAGTTTTTGAACAATTATTGTTTGGTTTACGTCTTACGACTGTTTTCGATAAATCTAAATACGATTTCAATATTATGTGTCGTTTTAAGTGTTACATATAATTTTAATATAATTAAAATAATTATATATATATATATATAAATAAAATATATAAGTAACTATATAATATAATAATATAATTATAACTATAATTTAGCGGTAAAATTGCTTAAGTTAGGTTTGAACTGTAATCACAAATAATATAATATAATATAGAACACATTGTGCAAAGATATCAATTCCTAAACCATGTATACGAGTTCATTAATTGGATTAAATATCGCACGAAAATATTGTAGTATTTTTAAAAATATTTAATGCGTTCCTCTTGAGCACGGGCAAAAGAAAGAAGCCTCCAAGAAAAATAAAGTCTCCGAGTGACCTTTGCCATACATTTTAATTAATCAGTGTATAACATCTTTTGGCCTCTCTCACTACAAAAACCCAAGTGAATGACTCTACTATCACGTCAGCGTATGTTTATTATTCGAACTGTCAAAATGTGTCCAACTTGTAACTCACACTCGCAATAGCATTGCCATACATATGCAAACGTCAACTGCGTAGTAATTGTATCGTTTGTCACTAACTATTTAGTAAACAACAAATCTTGCACTCGCATATTATTTTTCGTAAACTATCCCTAAATGCGTTGTTCGTTTCTCCATACAAATGTCACGTTAACGCAAACGTGATATTGATAGTTAAAAACTCACACTAGGCAGACTGTTGTATTCAAGTGCCATTCCAATTCTATCAAGTTTTTTTGCAAGCAATAATTATAATATTTATCTAAAATGCATTAAAATACCTAGACGACAATATTTATTTGTCTCCAAAATCTATTTTGCGATTCTGTGCAGATTTTTGGAAGCAAATTGTATATAAAGGAATAATGAAATATCAACAAGGTAAACAGAAAAGAAGTTTAAGTACCTTAATTATAGGTAAAATAATGACTTCATGACAGAAAAATTAGTTATAAATAACATAACCTCATTTCAACGCGACTTCTCGGATAAGCTTTTGTCCTTTTATCTCTACGCTTGGAAAATCAAAATTTTATAAAAAACCACCGCACCGCGTTCATATCAACCTTCAGAAGGTTCGCGAGTCTGCTTTACTAAAGCCTTTTCCGTTTTATATAAATTTTACAATGTATTTGTTAATTTTAATTATATCTAGTTATCAACTACTGGCATATGAAGCGACGTAATTTTTCGGCGATTGATGATTGAAATAATGTTTCAATTTATGTAACTGATAATTAAGATTTTTTACGTAAAAATAATGATTTTGGAAGGGATCTTAAAAGTTCCCTGATGTCTCATACATTTAAGTATAAAATTTGATGACATTAGATTGGTCCACGCACAGAAATTTTATTTCTATGTTCTTTTGATATATTTTACACACATTTTATACGAAACACAGGAAATAATGTGTATTATTTTTTTATAATTAATTTATAAATCAGCAATAAATGATTACTTGTAATAAAACGTAAAAGGACAATCATCAAACGACGAAAACAAAACGACTTGTTTCGTATACACAACACTCAAGTAATATTTGACACAACACTCGAAAGTTTAACGCAATAAATTCTAAACGGAAAAGTTTTAATCGTCTTTGCGTTTTGTGTATACGAGAAAAGTTTTAACTGAAGCTACTGAGCCAGACTGCATCGAGTCTGGATGCACCAATAATACTGTAAGCTCAAACATAAAGCTAAGTCGGATATTGACTGTCACAAAATGTTACAGTTGTATTTTTATAGAGTATTTTATATAGTCGAATACATTGTTGAGCAACTGTGTAAGAAAATTTTCTTTTTTGTTCATTAGACAGTAAAATATTTACGGATATTCATCTATCGATGGTGACCGTTATTCTAAGATATACTGATGCTATTTTATAAAAAATGGTTTAATTAGAGTAATGATAAATTCAGTAGCGTTTTTTTTGAAATCGTGCAGAAGACAGTCGTATTAAATTAACGAAAACATCATTAGTATTTTCGACACGGTCTTATTAATCAAATGGTATTTATTTTAGAAGTTTTGCTTCTATAAACATATGTAAGAAAATTTAAAATTAATAGATAATTACTTACACGTGGAAATTGTTGTGCGTAAAAAGTTCTATCTATTTGACTAACATCTTTTGTTTACATCGCCGTCCTTAAATCAATCAATCTACAAAAACAATTAAATTATTCGAGTGAGCTTGAAGTACCAAGCTATTGTTTCTAGATGATTAAGTTTGTTTTATATAACAAGATTTTATTCTATAGGTTTTGAAGAACGGTGTTGTTATATATTATTTTCTCTCCTTGTTATTTTAAAGACAGTAATGCTTATTGTGGATGTTCCTTAGAAGATAGACATATAATCTCCGCCACTTTTTTATAGGCCTTTTTAATATCTACAATTACATCGTACATTAATTTGTTTTTCTCTTATGGTTTACTCAGCGTAAGCCATTGAATCACCCGAAATGATTCACTTTGACCAGTTCGATTCCCGCCCGATAGTCGTTTCGTCGACGTGGTGACTATCTTTAAGAATCTACGAGGAGGCCGTCGAAGGAGTCGACAGAACCTGCTGTTGCTGAGGAGGACATCATCAAATCATCGATGAGACCAGATATGCAGAACCTTCTGTAAGTTTAGATTTAGTTACACATATCCTATTGGTTGCTATTCCCTATCCTGGTAATAGATTATCCTCTATAATTTAACCTAGTAGTATATTTTAATAGCCAAAATTTTCTTCCCAGGGAAAAATATGGTTATAAAGCCGGATCAGCGGCACACTATTATAGATAATTTAAGATTTAGTAGTGTATCGGAAATTCCAGAAACTGAAATGGCTCAATCTGATAATAGCGTTGTCATTGACAAAATTTGGAAAGCCCTTAGATTAGTACCGGAGTTTGACGGAAATTCTCATGTCTTAGTTAGATTTTTAAACATATGTGACAACTTAGTTTTAGAGTATGTTCGCCCAGAAAATCAATTAGTTACGGCAGCTTTACTGAACGGAATAATTAATAAAATTACTGGTTCAGCCGCCAGAACTTTAGCTACCAACGGTATCCCGGATAACTGGCAAGGAATTCGAAATACCTTAGTTAATAGTTTCTCAGATCACAGAGACGAATGTTCATTATATACAGATTTATCTCAATTGACCCAAGGTATCGATACGCCCAACGTATTTTATGAACGCGTACAGAACACGCTTAGTACTATTATGACATACATTCAGTTACACGATTCAGTTACAACCACAGTAGAAGCTAAGCGAAACCTTTATAATAAATTAGCGTTACAAACCTTTACGCGAGGTTTTCACGAACCGATTGGATCGCGCGTAAGATGCATGCGTCCGGAGACATTAGAAAAAGCACTTGAATTTGCACAGGAAGAAATAAATGTAGTATACTTACAGAATCAAAACGTTCAATCAGGAAACCCTAGGAGAACTCATTTACCTACTAGTTATCAAAAGTCTTTGAATTTACCGCAACAAAACTTCCTCCAATCGTCAATTAATCAAAATAAGCCTATTTTTAACCCGAACATTTTTAACAATAATCCTAACGTTAAACAGAGTCCTTATAATGTGAACGCTGCACCACAGCCTATGTTCCGACCTCAATATCAAGGACCTTCGCGAACACAACAGGTAATGAGAGCGTTACCACGTTCTGATATGTCTACCGGTTTCAAAATTCCCCCTCGTGGCAATTTTCAGCAAGGCCGACCAAACTTACCTGTACCTATGAGTGGTATAAGTCACCCAGTAGCCCGAAATTTACCTTTGACTAGACAAACTGACAAAAGACAGGTTAACTTAAATGAAGCGAATGAACCTTATAACTATGATTATTACGACACAGATTACACACAATATTTCCACGAAGACTGTACACCGTATGACGAAACTGAAAACTTTGAACAAGATTACGATCAAAATTTTCAGGGGGGATCCGAGTTCGAGCTCCCCAGAATAGAATTACACTTACAGGGTAAAAGACAACTCCCTTATATTCAAATTCAAAATCCACCATTAAAATTACTTATTGACACTGGTGCCAACCAATCATTTATCAGTCCGGAAATTGTAGAAAAATATTATAGTCATTTAGAGTTATATTATGATCCATTCGAAGTTACAAATATTCATACAACTACCAGAAACGAATTTTCTATAATAGTCCCTTGCCTTCCCGAATTTCAAGGCCATGATCCAATAAAATTTTTCATTTATAAATTTCACGACTATTTTGATGGTCTAATAGGATGGAATCTTTTAGAACAGTGGCAAGCTAAAATAGACCTTCAGACTCGTATATTACGAACTGAATTCACTTGCAATAAAATTCAGATGTATGATTCTAAAACTGTTAATTTATTTGAGACATTTATTCCTGCACAGTCAACTCAAATAATTAAAGTACCTATAAGTATTCCTCAAGGTGACGTATTAATTAATCAGCAGTCAGTTAATGGATGTAATATGACAGAGTGTCTATCTGCCGCCGAAAATAGTAGATACATGATAGAAATTCACAACGAAGAATCACAATCAATAATTGTAAATGTGCCTGACTCGGAATCAACCGTAACAGCACCTGACGATAGACCATTGATTAGTAACTCTTCGACTGACACTGCACCAACCTTAAGAGCATTGAGCAGTCCGATCCCCGACTTAGACATACCTGACAATGAAACGATTCACACATCACATGAAAACCCTATCCTTGAAACACCTACTTCTGAAGAACCATTGAATAAATTTAAGCGACAACTTATTATTAACTGCACTAGTGGGCCTGCAAAAGCTAAACCTAAAATCACTATTCCCTTTCAACCTTTAGGAGAACAGTCGTTCAAATCTCGGAAAATAATTTAGAAGAAGAAATTATATCAATTACACAGAAATTTATCGATCCCAAACTTCGTACCGCTATTCTATTTCAACCAATCGAAAAAATGTACACTATCGTTCCTATTCTTCAACAAAACCTAAAAATCTCTTCCATTAACATTATCTTGGTTAAACGTGAAATTCAGAACATATCGGATTATTTAGAACAACAACACATAATTTCCCAATATCATATCGGAAAAACGAATCATAGAGGAATAAATGAAACCTATTTATCTCTATCACAAAGATATTTTTGGCAGAAATTCAAAGAACAAATAACATATTTTATTAATGAATGTGTTATTTGCAACCGCGCTAAGTACGATCGCGTACCTCTACGTCCTGAATTTCAGATCGTAACACCGCCTTCAAAACATTTTCAGTTAGCACACGCAGATGTAGTGACAATAGAACAAGAAAAATACTTAACTATTATCGACGCATTCACAAAATATGCCCAAGCATATCGCTTACCAGATTGTACAGCTCCTAACATAGTAAAGTCACTTCTGAACTTCTGTACACATCATGGTTTCCCTTTAACCGTAACGACAGACAGAGGAACCGAATTTACGAACCAGATAGTAGCAGAATTCCTCAAATTACATAAAATTCAGCATCATATTATTGCAGCCGATGCCCCTCACGAAAACGGAATGATAGAACGTTTTCACAGTACACTTCTTGAACATCTACGTCTATTAAAATTACAACATAGAAACGAGCCAGCTCAAAACTTAGTTCCTTACGCATTAATTGCATACAACAGTTCGATACATAGTCTTACCAAATGCAGACCGTTTGATCTTATGAGTGGACATTTTGACCCCAGAGACCCGACAGACTTAGATTTGTCACAACAATTACACCAACAGTACCTACAGGACCACCGTGGAAAGATGGATATAGTATACAACATCATACATAGTTCATCTCTATCCGAACGTGAGCAGACAATGACTCGACGTAACCTCAACCGAGAACCTCAAACAGACTACAAACAAGGTCAGAATGTATACATTAGAAACCCGATAGCTCAAAGGCAAAAGCTCGCTGCTCGTTATACTCAGGACAAAGTTATGTCAAACTTACCCATACACATTTACACCACTAAAAAACGCGGGCCAGTCACTAAAGCTAGGATAAAGAGAGCAAAAGTGACTAAAAAACCAACATTGTTACAAGATAGAGACCTTCATCATGACCCTGGTCCCAGTACAAGCAGACAGTCCGACGGACAAAACCATACGACTTGACGACTTATCTGACGGACCCGGAATATTACCATTTAACTTAGGAAAAACTATGATAATATCCAATCACCATACCTTTTTACAGGAATTTAATATCGGTAAAATTCAGCGCCAAATTAATTTATTGAGATATCAGCTTAGAGACTCGACTTCCAACCTATCAAAACAAAATACAGCTACGTTTAAACATAAAATTCTACACTTATTTAAGAAATTAGACGAGATTACTTCCCGTTTAGAAACATTCGAACCGAAAAGATTTAGGCGAGGTCTTATCGACCCCTTGGGATTTTTAATAAAAAGTGTTACAAGTAATCTTGACCATGCCGATGCTCTGCGATTCGAAAACGCTATTCAAGTTTTGCAAAAAAACGATAAAGAGCTATCAGCCAGTTTCAATAAGCACATCAGCTTATTTAAAGATATGACGGTTCAACAATCCCGAGTATTAGACATTTTAAACGGTAATCAGCAAAAGCTCACAAAGTCTATGGCACTCTTATTAAACCGTACGAGTGATAACAACATAATTCAACATATTAACCTGTTTCAGTTATTTAATATCTTAAGAGACAATGTTCAGGACCTTTACCTGGAAATTATTAGATTAGAAAACATTTTAGCTTTTGGTCGCACTAATTCTATGCACCATTCCATTATAACTGTTAAACAATTAAATAACATGCTAAGCAAATTAAAATCTTTATACAATTCGGAACAAATGTTAGAGTTAGATATTAGGTACTGTTATAATATAATTAGTTTAGGATCATATAACGCTGGCAATAAAATAGTGATTGTCCTTAAGTTACCAATTTTATCTCCAACATCCTATAACCTATATAGGCTCTGTCTCGTTCCTAACAGAGAATCCGAAGTAATCTTGCCCCATTCCCGTATATAGCAACCAACTCCAAGGAGTTTGTGTACATGGAGGCAGAATGCCCGAAGATCGACACCTGGTACATTTGCGAACAGGAAATTTCTCATCAAAGGCGTACACACAAAGATTGCATCTATCACCTACTCAATCAAAAAGAAACAGAGAACCTATGTCATTCTACTTCTATTTCATTTCATAAAGAAGCACTTCTGGAATTGGATATTCAACATTATATAATCATGTTCCCGAAACCCGCAAGGATTCAATTAATATACGGACAAGAAGAACACCGACTAATGAAGGGCAGCTACTTTGCAACGATACCAAGAAATTGCAATATAAAGTCGCCAGAATTTACTATTATTAACTCCAATGACAAAGTACGTGGGAGTGCCGTTGAACTAATGTCTATCCCGCAAAAGTTGCCATCAATTTTTGGAAATCGATCGCCGCATTATAATCTTACGACAACTGATTTGGATAAACTGCACAACATTCAGCATCAGGTTCAGATAGAAAATTATTCAAGCCTGAACACCATGGATTTTTCTAGCATACATCATAATATAATACCATTATATGGAATTGTCATATTGGGTGCAATTGTACTGTTATTCTTGTACATTATGCGTCGCCGCCGATGCCGTTTATTGTTGAAGAACAAATCATCTCTACAAACTGAAATAGAAATACCTACCATAATGCATCCTGAAACTGCAACTTCATCTTCAGAAAATATTCAGGAAACCAACCTGCAGAATCGCCAAGCCGCAATATTTGCATTAAAAATGTGCAAATAATTGCTCATCCAGGAGGGGAGGTGTTACCTACTGTCCTACCTACCTAACGTACTCGACCACCCAGAACCAGGTAACGCGGACTCAAATTACAATGCAAGTTCCCACGTGAATTATCGGAAATCGCTGACCAGGTGAAATGAACACTTCGTGGGACAATGAAAGAATGACAGAGGAACAATCTCGCTCGATCGCCTGAGCTTGGAGGTTCACATCTTAGTTTAAGATATATATATATTGTAATTAAGTAATTTTATTATAAGTTTTTGTAAAGGACCAAAAATCGCCTTTCTTTTAAAAACCTCCTAAGGACGGTCAACTACGTAATTCGTATATAACTTTATAAATGAGGCACATTATTTGTGTTTTTAATTTTTATTTAATAACAGATTAATACCTATAAACATCACAGCTATCATGCTGACTGTTCGTAAAACATTACCGTCGCCTAAAAGAATAAGATTTGGCAAGACACCAAACAAGAGCTGTCATAAAATAGCCATTGTATATTTAGATTAATAGGATTCCTTTAGTTTATAAAAGACTTTAAGAAAAAATTATAAATAATTTTTAAATATCAGTTCATTAGGCAAGTTTTAATTTATTAAGTTTATTATAAGCAACTAAAGATTAATTAATAAATTAATAAATTTTTTCATCCGGTCGTTTATTCCGAACAATATAACTTCATAATAGTCAGCTGTTGTCCAACATAGAAACAATTGTTTCTTCTGAACTGTAACAACAGTACAACTAGACTTGGCTCGCTACCAAATGTACTCTAAGCTTTTTATTAACAAAACAATTTACTTCGCAGTTTATGTTTTAGATTCTTATTTATTATTAACATTTACATAGAATACAGAAGCAGATATGCAGATTTACTTCTTTCCTAGAATATTATAATAGTCAGATAAGAATTTTAAATTTATAAGTATAATTAATATGTGAAGTAAAAACTTTCGAACCCTTTTTAAGCGTATTGCGTGCACGGAAGATTGTGAGATTTGGCATGGTTACAGTTTATATGGAGAAGGAGTGCAGAAAGCTAAAATTTATCTATAATATCTGTTACTAATATATTCAATTAAATAAATTAATACTGCGAATCCTAACCCGAACAATGCAATTGAACTTAGATCACCAAAATATTGACATTGTCACTCAACGAAAAGTGACAGTAAGTGATATAATATTCATTGTTTAGGTTCATACTGCAAATGTCCAACAGAAAATACTCTATAATCAAAAAGTCGCTTGTGGAAGTTCGCCCCTAGAGCGATCGCTAATATGTATAACTAAAACATTTGAATCAGATTATTTGAACCGCTTTTGTCAGAGTTTGTAGATTAATTATGGAAAGGATTTCAGTTATAAGTTTATAATTCAGAATTAACAGAAATTAAGTCAATAAAGGAAAGGTAAAGTTAGAGGAACTGTGTTAAAAGGAAGTATGACCAGATTAAGTTGATAAAACTAACCGCGTATTATAAGGTTATCATTTATATTATATATTATGAAGTAGCAGTTTTCTTAGCGGAAACAGAGATAATTAAAGCAGTAATATCTCAGTGGTAGCTTAAACGGACTACTTAACGGACGGACTGGCGCTGATTGACGTGAGTTCAAATCCGTGAAATGAGCCTGAGCTTACGGTGAAGGAAAACATGCTGAAATCATTGTATGGTGGTAGGGAATTCTAAAGTCAGTCTGTCTAGCTGCCACCTTCAAGTTGAAAAGCTGTCCCAAGCAACTATAGGTGTGTTCAGGCAGCTGCACTTGAGAGCCAGTTTCTCTCACTAGGCTTAACGTGTCATCATCTTGGATCACATCGTCACTTAACATCAATTGAGATTGTGACCATAATACTAAATCTATAAACGATACGAGACAATTTTTAAAAAAGAAGAAAACAAATTTCAATGATTTTGAAGAGTTCCCTGGTGTATCTTCGAAGTTGAAGGTCCAATGCCAATGAAATTAAAAAGGGGCACTCTTGAGGTATTCTCTTTCCAGTGAAAAAATAATCATAAAAATCGGTTATTCCCAAACATATTATATAAAAAATATATAATCGAATTTAATTATTTATTAATTTTTTTTTTTTTTTTTTAGTCGGTATAAAAAAAATGACAGTAGAAAACAATTGATTATATTACAAAATCAGTAACATTACGATATCACAGATTACGATTAGCCAAATGTGTTGCTTGGTGTCGAAAGGGACTCGATATTGATGTTTCGGTAAGCGTAGATGTTTTAAATTGAATGAATGCTTTTAAAAACTGAAAAGCAACGTTCGGACCACAAACTATATCACTATGTTTCAATGAGATATAAAAAGTATGTTTATTAGGTTTCACCTGATATTAAATGAGGTTATGGGGCATGAACACATCTGTTGGAGTTTAGCGACATATTTTTAACTATAGAAGGATATTAAAAAATAATCGATTTACAATGCAAATTAAAAAAGATACATTTATATCAATAGAAAAATTGTAAACTCGAATGAATTTACAATTTGCACATTTTTTAAGAGAAACTTCTTTCACGATATCATTAGCTGTTGGCCGGTTTGGAATTTACAGCGTCACTGGACCCGGACAAAAAATGTCATCATGGAGTATATTGACGTCGGTCTGCCCGGTTTAGTTTCTTGTTAGTTTTTCTCTACGATAAGTTTGTTTTTCTGCATTAGTAGTACTTTTGAAGTGCGAAAATGATTTCTCAGGAACAAAATTGAATATAGAATTATTTTGATGGAGAGATTATTATAAATAAACCTCTATATTTATTTATTACACTATTCATTTAGCATAGAATATAATTCATTCAATACAGTAAAAATTATATCCTTATCTAATTTGGAAATATATGTATATAATAACTATGAAAATAACTTCAGTTTTAATCTTTAACGAAGATTAAAAAAGAATACTTATATTTTATCCAGTTGAGCGCGTTATATGGTAAAAAGTAAGTTGATGCAGAAAACCAAAGTACCACTGCATTAAACTAATGAATCGGGTTCGATGTAAATTATACCTTGGTTAAAGTGATTAGCTAAGCGACTTTTATACATACTTTATTGTAATGTGACTATCCAAGTTAATAGTCAATGCGGTAAAATTGCTGGAAGTTGCAAATTAGGGTACCCATATTAATACAGTATTCAAAATTGTTTGAAAAAAATAAAATTATAAAAGCTTAATTTCTATTGTTGTCAGTGTTAATTGTAATTTCAGTGTGTCTGTACACTATGATAGCTACTTATTCTACAAAGGTTTTATTTCTACAAACCTAATACAATCACACTTTGATCTTTCTATTAAAACAAACTAAGGTTCAACTTAAAGGTAAAGCTACTTTCATTTTCATTAACCTTTAGAAACGAGAGGTGGTTGCCCGCTACGTTCATCTACGGCGTAGACTCGTGCTACGTTGTAGCACTGGTAACGTAGTACAAAGACATTAGTTGATAAGAATGATTTTAAATTAGTTCAAAACACGACTGTGAAATAACTACATTGTTAACAATCATTTTTCTAGAAGCAAGAAAATATTGTTGGTTTTGTAGAATACGTAAGTGACGATGGTGTTATTGTGAGTGCTTTTCCTCGACTAGGTATAACGCTCTGTCGTCGAGTATCGAGTATTTGAATAATTCCCAGTGTATTTGTTGTTGTTCTTATAATAAACTTAGAGTCCCAGGTCACTGTGGTAATTTTCTCGAGTTAGAAATACAAATTCGAAACGATATTAACCATAATACGATATAGATTAAGTGTTAAGAAAAATAGCAGTTCCATTCAGAAGTGGGTGTACTGATAAATCTATTGAATTACACAACCGGACAGCGATGTTAAACTGATAATAATAATTAATTTTTCATAATATGTTACTTCAATCATGATTGAACTCGGTAAATTGAAACAGGTTTAGTCTGTGTCTCTTCGTATCACTTCTTATATATTTTATTTCATGGTATATTATAGAGATTTTTTTTATATATCGATAATTTTGTCTCCACATGACACAAGGAAAATAAAATTATCTGTATCCTTCTGTCACGTAGTCTGACGAGATATGTTAAAAGGAAGGGAACGTGTCTACATGTAAAATGGGAAATAAGTATATTTTGCATTTGTTTACTATTTTAGTATCTATGTTAATTTCAATATGCCCTGTATAGAAAAGAAAGAAAATTGGGATATAAATATTTTTTAAACTTAAAAAATACGTCATATTTATACAAAAACAAACATTTCCAATGTTTAGTATTCACAAAGGCGTGTTTCATTGGTCCGTACACGTAGATTGTACAGATTAACTCAAATATAATACAAAGCGAAAGCGACTGGAATAACGAGACGAGACTGAGGGCAGATGTTTGTTCTATTATATATATATATAATTATATATTTAGAGGCTGAATTATCTCTAATATTAGCAAAGAGTGTTTGGAATAGGTTAAAACACAATCGCCGATTATGATTGAGTATAAATTATTTTCATTATATGTACAATGTGTTTATAAAATAGTTATTTTATTAGTGTTATCAATGACGTTTTATAAATACGTTATTCTCTCACTAAAAGCAATTTGAACACGGTACAAATTTTTATTATCAGTATGTTGAAACAAAAGAGATACGAAATCACGGCGTAAGGCGGGAATTCTGTTGTCAAAAAAGGACAAAAGTTTTTTCTCGCTCACGCCGGTATCAAGTCAAAAGTGAACATAAGAAAATTGGTCCACCATTCACGATTGCATGTAAAGAGAGTCAATACCGTATCTACTTATAAAATATCATTTGGTGTTATAAGTTTAACGTGTGTATCGGTGTGTTTGTCTGTGACATCGTAGCTCCCAAACGGCTGAACCAATTTTGATCTAGTTCTTTGTGTGACAGGTGAATTGATCGAGAGTGTTCTTAGCTATGATTCAAGAAAATCGGTTTTTATTTTTATATAAAAAAAAAAATTAAAATTGTAATTAGGCTTGCTGTATATTTTATACATACATAGTTCGTGAACTACAAAGCGTGATATAAATAACAAAATCACACTATTCTCTCAAAGATTGTACATTAGATTGTAAATTAATTATAATTTAAGAGTGTATTAACGATTCACTTAAAATATATTAAGCTAGATTTAGACATTATAACCGAGTATTTTACGAAATCATATTAACATTTACTTACAGCTGTATGATATCAAAAAATTAGTTATAAGTAGCTAAATGCAAAGCTTAGAATAGGATTATATAAAGTTTTCTATTTCAAATAATTTAGCATAACGGTTGCCCTTGCTAGTAACAACTCTGAACGTAAATGCTCGCAATTGGCACCCAGCACTTAGCGGTATTTTCCGATGGCGACATCTGGAATCCTCAACTACATCGTAGTTTAGCATTACTTGTGATAATAGTTGAATAAACTCGTTTTACCAAGCTCTATAATGCAATGACTGAATGCATTTGATGCCGACCGATGGTGAGGAAGATTCATAATTGTTTATTCACCAGTTCTTAATGTATTTACGAGTACTAGCGATCGCCTTAAGGTCGAAATTCGACCAGCGACTTTTTGATCATAGACTATTTTTTGTTTGACATTTACAGTATTCATAAACAATGAGTATTATCTACATCACTTGCTGTCACTTTTCGTTGAGTGACAATGTCAATATTTTGGAGGGTCTAAGTTCAATGGA
The DNA here is from genome assembly GCA_033032175.1 of Saturnia japonica. Classification (NCBI taxonomy): domain Eukaryota; kingdom Metazoa; phylum Arthropoda; class Insecta; order Lepidoptera; family Saturniidae; genus Saturnia; species Saturnia japonica. The sequence goes on along the minus strand of CM065306.1, from coordinate 539,968 downwards.
ACCGGACGTTTTTGGATTCGCCGTATTTTTTAATTCATTTTATTTAATATATTAGTACCAGCTATTATAGAAAAAATTTTAGCTTTCTGTACTCCTTCCCCATATAAACTTTAACCATCCCAAATCTCACAGTCCTCCGTGCGGGTAATATGTTTAAAAAGGGGTCCGAAGTTTTCTTTTCACGTATTAATATTATAATAAAACTCGTTGCCAACTAACAGCGAACTGCGAAGGCAATAGCATTTGGACTTATTGTACATAATTTTGTATTTTTATTCTATAATTTCAATGATATTGTACTTCTTTACTTATATTTCCAAGGTAATACTCCATTGGCTTTCGTAATTGCGTTCTATATTGAATAAAATATTTTTGATCATGATTTTAAACAAACGTACATTCTGACAAACGTACTTCTGGTCCATCGTTAATAAAAACAAACAGACACAATTTTCAAGTTCCAATAGTACTTATTTACTTGAAAACATGATATAACGGCAGTTTCAAGAACCCGGCGGGCCATGAAACTTAAATAAACAGCGGTAATGATGCCAAATGTATCGTTGCCGAGATGTATTCGAATGTATGATATTGTACTAACTGAGCGAAGTTAGTCGTTTCTTGGCAAACTGTCAGCTTTAAATTGGGTTGAGTTGCTTACTCAGTAAAATTATTGAGAGAATAAAGTGACTTTTTACAAGTAGACGACGATAAACATTTACTATCACGTGGGTTATATGCTCGTTTAAAAAAAAAAAAGATTAGAGAGGGATGAAAAACACTTAAAGTCAAGCTAGTTTGATCTACAATAAGATAAAGCAAGTTACTTGATCAAGACTTCATCCAACGACAGGCAAACGTTGTTCTGCCCTTTCCGGTAGTTAATGGCTCGCCTAAAGCGCCACCTATTGAATTCTAAGATATCTATAGAATCATTAACAGGCGCTGACAAGATTTTCAAACATAGAGATCAAAATCAAAATCAAAATATATTTTATTCAATTTAAGCCCCAAGAATACACTTATGAATGTCAAAACACTATCACCGATTAGGAAAACATTCCAGCCGTCGAGAAAAACCGACAAGAAACTCGATGGGGTTTATCAACATCATTATCTTTGTTTTAAATTGATTTTACAGTATTTAATTATATACAGTTATTAACGTTTTCAGTAGATGTACAGAGAGTGAATCACTTCCAGACATCACCGTCATTCACGTAATCAGCTACCCTATAATAATACCCTTTCGACAATAAAACCTGCTTAACATGATTCTTGAATTTATTATCCGGCAAATCGGTAATGTGCCTAGGAAATTTATTAAAGAACCTAACACAATTACCCAAAAAACTTTTAATTACGAATAAAAGACATAATTACTATTTTATATTTATTTCTTGTATTTAAATTGTGTGTTTTAATTACAAGTTCAAAATTATCTTCATTTATCCGAACATAAATTATATTTTTTAAGATGTAAAATATAAAAAATGTAACATATTGAAAAATCATTCTTAGCTTTTGATACGTCGAGTATTTCTTCAGGATGTTATAATATCAAGTCACTCTGCTGTTGCATTTGATAATAATAATAAATGATAATTATTAAAAATACACTTGGTATTTTCAAAGTTTAATGAAAAACAAGATGCAGGGTTGAGATAACTAGTAGATTATAATGTAAATCCAGTTCCCAAGGTTTAAAGTCCATTAAAAAACATAAGTTCAATTTTAATGGCGGTCGTTATGCGATCATATAAAAAACTTTAGCAGTAAATAACTTGATAAAAGTTTTTCACAAAGTACCTATCACCGTTGATACGAGAGCCTTTATGAATCACTGACGTGTCACGAGGATTACCTTCGAGCCAATTATAGTTAAGTAATGGTGGATTGATCATTAACTATGATACGATATTGTTTTAAAGATTTCTCTCTACTCGGGGCAGCCCGACTGGTGGGTGAGTGACTGATAAGTAGGGTTTCCAAAGCTCTTTAGGGTAATGGGGTATTACAGTTTGGCAACGCGCTAGTGATCACTATGGTATTACAAGTGTTCATAGGCTACGTTAGCAGCTTATCATCAGGCGGGCCGTATGCTTGTTGGCCACCTTTGTTGAATGAAAAACAACGATCAAACATTTAGTTTTCTGTATAGAAAGTTTTGGTGCAACGCGCTTCTCCTAGAGGCCCTGCCAACGGATTTGCGAATGTGCAATAGTATTCGAAAACTATTTAAATTCGTATCCCTTGATGTTGGGATGAAGGGAAATTATTAAAGAAAAAAACATGAGCAAACACAAAAATATAAAACTACATAAGTAATAAAATTGAAATATAAATAATATACAAAAGTATATAAATAAAAGTTTGAGTAAAAAATTAACACAAAGCGCTGAAGCGTATCAATGTTGCTAATTTTTCCACGTATTATTATGTATATTATATAGTGATTGATAATCGGTAGAGATGCTCTTCTCATCTCTTATATCTGTTAGTAGACACGGAGCGAATGGCGGGCAAAGGCAAACAATAAATACGTCAGTAACAGAGACAGAATGATCCAAGAATAAAATATCATGATATGAATTACTCTTGTATTTACTTATATCATCTTACGTAATAGATATTTGCCTTCACAGTATAGCGGTATAATATTTTTGAATTTATAATAATATTTCGCCCGTTCCTTTGCTTACTTGTTATTTTTCTTAACATCACGTGTAACTTATGGATGATGTGTAGAGATAAAATATGTTGATACTTTCTACTTCTCTCTTGGGGTTATATGTAATAGGGGAAACTTTTTTTCTTAAAAATATAGCTATCACATGTTTTTTATATTAATTGTTTATAAATGATTGTATTATAACGATAACATAATATATAAGAACATTAGGTATTAATGGGCGAAATCAGTCCATTTATAGCTTGAAAACTTTATCTGGCCATCTTAATAAATTTATTGATCTGATTTTGGCAATTCAATTTTGTGCCTTTCATTGTTTATATGTTCTTAGCCTGATGTCGAGGAACCACTCGGCTATGGTCTTCTCAAACTTTACAATTCCTAAGAAAACAGTCAAAATAAGAAAAAAAATATCTCGGGTATAGTACGAGATTCTGATTTAAAATTTTCGATTGGATTCATTAAATCAACTATATTTCTTATACCTACTATATACTTTCATAAGACTTTAACGACTTTGCAAATATACCTACACCAGAAAAAAAACGGTGTAGAAAAACGTGTTTTCGATAAAAATAATTAAAGAACAAAAAAATACTTGATTTAAATTAAGACTACTATTATTTAATTTTGTGAATAAACGGGATTGTTAAAGTTGAAATGTTAACTCTTAAACTGAATTTTTAACTATTTCGTCCGTGCCTTGTTAAGACATGTTTCAAACTAAACGCTAACGTACGCAGTTAGGAACACTTTCAAATTGTGTCAGTGAATTCGACAAACCCCGAGAGAACTAGACAGCCATTGCGTTAAATAATTGGAAACTGCCAGACTGATGTTTCGGTATACCTATAAAAATTTGAAATAAAAATGTTAGGCGTCAAGGGAATGAACGATCTAAATCTAACCAATGATATTATATAACAAGAAGCAGATATGTTACTATCGCACGCAAAATGAATACTCGAAAACGTCCTAATTGTGACGTTTTGCTATCAGTTCGCGTCAAGCAAGCCGACCAGTGTGACCGGTGTCACGTGTGTTTAGAAAATGTACCAATTATGATGGAAAAATAAATAAAACACAAGGGATTTCGTAACAGATGTAACTATGCAATTGTTTTTATATTATTGGGGTATTTATATTATTTTTAGACAATGAACAAAAGGGTAAAAAAAAGAAACCACAAAGTTTGGAATGTGAAACATTATCTAAATACACAATTTCATCCAAATCGTTGATGCCGTTTCAGAGAATCCGATTACGTATATATATACATATTGTTAGGTATTCATCGCTAGGATCGGGAATAGTCGAGGGGGTATATTCATAATTGGATATTCTACAAGTGTCCTACTGATCAGACCTAGTGAAAGGATATAATTATAAGGCGCAGTGGATATTCTCGCTTCGATCGTTGAACTGTTCACGTCGTCTAATCACTTATACGTAGTCCGTGAATAAAGTAAGTTAGTACGTGACTCATCTTCTAAAAATATATAAAATTTTATTTTTACTCGTATTATTGACAATACATATAGTATATCAATTGAGAGATGACATATACTTTCCGTGTTCATAATTTCATAAAAATTGGTTGAGAGCTATTTTTTTTACTATTCCGTAATCTATAATTTACGATTCTTATAAGTTATCAATTATAGGATGACGTATGCTTCACGTCTACAAAACTTGATCACGATTTGTTGAGGGTTGGTAAAAAATTATTTCTTTGGAAATGATTTTATTTTAAGCAGATATGCAGGTGTACTGAAATTCAATATCGGCGATGTAACGGTGTTTCATGCTTTCGTGAATGCCTGTGATTCTTGGGATGTAGCGTCGTACTCACGGGTAGCAGTCGGTCGTACCTCACGCTCTTAAATGCTTTCGATTGAATTATATTCTGCCATACGTCTTCGCTGTAAATTTAATCTAATATCTCGTTTCCTACAGGTTTCTGGGGCGCGTATTTTTTTACGTATCTCGTTCAGCAGTGTGTCTCAAATATCACATGACGTCGATGACTGCTTATGAAATTTATGTCCATCGGGTACTGTACATTAATTTTCCCAAGCTCCTATAAAATACTAACTGATAAAATATAATACAACTCGAAAGTGAAAGTGAGTACGTAGAAGTTTAATTGCAAAATTAAATTTAAATTCAAATCGTAACGCAATGAATCAAAAGCCCTTTGAGGATCATCATTATCAAAATCCTCAAGCCTTCAAAATCTAAAAACATTATTCAAACAAAGTCCGTGTGTCCTTTGAGGATACCCGAGTAGAAGCATTTTAAATATTAACCGATAATATCCAGAAGACTTAATAGGGGTTGAGTGGTACAATGTAACAATTTAAGGTGTTGCGAAAAGATAAGATTGTTTATATTAACTCATAATAGTCAGTGAATAATGACGCATCATAGTATGTCTGTTTATCATAATTTAATAAAAACTAGCGATCGCCCTAAGCTCGAAATTCGAGCAGTGACTTTTTGATCATAGACAATTTTCTGTTTGACATTTACAGTATTCATGAACCTAAAAAATGAGTATTATCTACATCACTTGCTGTCACTTTTCGTTGAGTGACAATATTAATATTTTGAGGGGTCTAAGTTCAATGGCACTGGTCCGGTTAGGATACGCAGTATTAATTTATTTTATTTAATATATTAGTAACAGATAATATAGATACATTTTAGCTTTCTGCACTCCTTCTCCATATAAACTTTAACCATGCCAAATCTCACAGTCTTCGGTGCACGCAATACGCTTAAAAAAGGTACCGAAAGCTTTGGTTCACGTATTAATATACAGATATGGAACAAAACAACAATGAATAAATAACAGAGACATTCTTAAAATAATTTTACAAATTTATAAACTACATTAGTATTATAGTAAACAGGTAGGTACAGAGATTTTTTTTTAAAGATTTCTCTACCTGGGGCAATCCGACTGGTGGAATACCAACACCCTGCAGAATAACGCAGCCAAATAACCTTGGGTTGTATTCCTGCGGTGAGTAGAGTTTCAAGAGCTCCTTGGGGAAGAGGCTTCAAGGTCAGCAAAATGCTATTGATACCTATGGGATAACAAGCGTCTACCACCTTTGTGGTAAAAAAAATCTACATTGAATTTTAAAGCTGATGTTTAATTAATACACGCGCTCACAGAAAATATACTGATATACATCTATCATATGACATTATTTCATATACATAGATACATAATTATTTATTTATATACTAATATCTGAGCGACCGAGCTATGCTCGGTGTCTTAGAGACAAAATAAGAAAAACACCTCTCTAGGTAAACTTGAATGTAAAATATTATATAAATGCAAAGTTTCATCGAAATCGTTGGAGCCGTTTCCTAGAAACCAATTACATATATATATAAATTCAAGAATTGCTCATTTAATATAATATAATATACTATAAAGTATAGAGACAATGACAAAGACGAGGATGATGATGACAACGACGCACACTAACGTGTTTCATTATTTTTATTAGTGTGAAATCCAAAAGCCAATGTTTTTTCACCCACCCATACAAATTCTCTACCCCTCCTTTACACCCTTAGAGGTTGAATTTACGTCGTCTACATCGCGAAAGGAGTACCTATGCTAAATTTCAAGTTAATAAGACCTATAGTTTCGGAGATCGTGTGATGATTGTGTTGATCTTTGCTTATACAGGTATATAATAATATACATAAATAGATATCGATAATGCTAGACATTGCTGTCCAGCTAAGTTAGTTGTTTTCACTCCATCTATATTTTTTTGTCAAGTTTCTTGAAGACGTTGTGATAAACGATCGCACAGTGCAAAAATAAACCGAATAGTGAGTCGGTAAAATACGCAGTAAAAACGAAATGTTTTGAATTGATAAAAATAATAATAAATTTGTCTTCTCTTTCAGGGTAAAAAAATTCAGTGATATTGTAACTAGTACTTTTGGTACATATTCATATATATATATATATATATATATATATAACTGTTTATGTATATATTTCTTATATATCCTTAAGCATTTGTTTTTTTTTTAATTATTACTGATGAACTTTAACAACAATGAATTTTGAAAAAAAAATAGTAATGATATTTTATACTCACTCTGTTGTATTGTCATTATTTTTCGGGGTTTCGTGAAAGTTTGTCGAGCATTCGGGATTTATCTCGATGCGTTTATCCCATAATACCAGGTAACATTACAAATAAAAATATAATATGTTAATTGCTTTTATAATTGATAATATTTAATTATTAAATCGCAATTCGAGTACAGTGATCGACAGAGAATTCCTTTAGTCGTCTTATTTTGTAATAGATGTGACCCCGGTTTCCCTCGCATTTAAAAAAAATTCTAACCTACATTTGTATGGCAGTAGCTCACTTCGTAACGGTTATAGTGTGATGCTGTATAGCCTATTTCAGCCGTGTTAATTTTATCCGACAAAAACCGCGCCGCGCCGCCAACGCACCCAACTTGCCTATCATAATTGTTTTCACTTCCAGCAAGTACAAATTATTTTAATTTTGTATTATCTACTAAATGATTTGTCCATTTAAAATAATATAAAGAGACAAATTTAACTTCATAAAATATTCTTTATTATGTTGTAATTTTTCTACGTAAGGATTAATATGCCATAGCTAAAAATAATTTTCATATTTCACTTTTTAATATTCAAAAAAATTTTGTCACAAAATACCTTGTTGTGGCTTGTGTATACAAGACAGGTATATACAATCTCAGATTTTTTTAAAGAGGATCAATAGTTTTGTAGAACATTATATTTACGTATCATTAACCATTACGCTAGCGCACGTGGACAAAGCAGTTCAGGAGCACTTCCTCTTCCGACTTACTTGACAAAAATCAATATTTAAGGCTAGCCGAAAGATATAGCCTAATGTTAGATAGCCCATACTATTCCTCGTGAACCTGGCTATCTTAGACATAAATAATTATTCGAATCCAACTGGTAGTTCCAGAGATTAATGTATTTAAACAAACAAAAAAATTCTTCTGCTTTATTATATAAATAATATAATATATAATAAATATGATATAGTATACATTTTGATAGTTCATGTATAGGCCTCATAAGCCAATGTATGCCGGTACAAACTTATTTTATACTTGACATTTAAAACAATGTTATAATTCAGCCAAGTTAATTCACTATTCACTATTTACACTATAAGACTAATAAAGTCCTAGTAAATACCAGATGAAATGTCTCTATACCGTGTTGAAGTTAGTTCAATCTCCGTAAACGTTGTAAGAAAAACTTCTTCTAAACTCCGTTATTTATGTGTCTTCTAATAAAATGTCTTTCATTCGATCATTCAATCAATCTTGAAAAGTTCTGTTGCGACTGTGCAGTTTTTAGTATCACATTATACCGATCTGTCAGAACTCGATCCATAATATTACAACTACTATGATTAAAATGCTCTGATAGTTCCACACTTTTTATATTACATACAAAAAATCCTGATATAATAATATAAAAGTAAAAGTTTGTATATTTGAATGTTTGTTACTCAATCGCGCAAAAACGGCTGAACGGATTGTGATGAGATTTGGTACACAGATAGTTTAGTGTCTGGATTATCATATAGGATACTTTTTATCACGGTAAAGTTCCACACAGGACGAAGGACGTCGCGGGCAGAAGCTACTGGGTAATATATGTATTAAATAGGACTAACATTTTATACTATGTGAAAGCCTCTATGATTTTATATAAATAGGTTAATCACACTGAAACTAGTGGTTAAGACAATTCGAGCAATATACAACATGAGACCTCGCGAATAGGGTTGCCACCCGTACTATATTATATAGTATCGTATTATATTTTAGTCAATCGTACCGTATATTAAAGAAAAATAATATAGAACTAGAAATACTATATTTCATCGCTAATTCAACTATTGCGCTTTTTTTGTATTCACTCTGACTGGAACGAACCTGCAGCGCAGCATGGAAATTTAATACGTACTTTTTTCCTCGAATTTTCCAGAAGCAACATATTTATATGAAATTAAAACAAATGCTATTTTTCTTTTAAGAAAGGTAGTAACCCTACTCGCGAATCACTACAGAACAAATTCCAGGAATATGGTATATTAGGTTTGCCTTCCCAATACATCCTTGATAACTTAATGTATATTCGCAAAAACTTACTCAAGTTAGATTTTTTCAAAGATCAGCACAATGTTAATATTAGAAATAGAGATAAATTGGTCATACCGTGTTTTAGACTTAGTATGACTAATAAAAATAATTTAGGTATTAGTGCAAGGTCCTATAATAAGATTCTGAAGCATATTACAGATTTACCGGACAACAAGTGCAAGGACCATGTCAAGCAAGTTTTACTGTCAAAAGGTTTTTTATAGGGTGGATCATTATGTGAATGATAGTGATGTCCTAAAGTGACTTCCTTTCTGTGTATCCACTAAATTATTATTATTGTACCATTTTAATAACACTTGTACAGTTGAAAAAAGAAGATAAACCCGATCGAGTTTCTTACCGGTTTTTCTCGATGTCTGGAATGTATTCCGAACCGGCAGTAGTATTTTGACGTTCATAAGTGCCTTCTTAGGGCCTAAATTGAATAAAGATTATTTTGATTTTGATTTTATTTTATTTTATTTTTAAGCATGTATGTGGTGTCTGCGATACGGTTGGAAAGGTGATAACATAATTCCACTTTAAATTCGTGTATGTTGTACAATAAAACATAATTGAGTTACCTTTACTTTATAATAATCTAGCTCGGTTAAACGACCGCCAAAATCTGTTAGTGAATAAGAGGACGGCGGCCGTCGTTCGATGATGTTACATGAATATGAATGTAGGCAGTATTACTAACTTTGTCTTCCCAATACATCTTGAAAAATTCAATATATGTTTTTATACAACTATTTTGGCAAACAAGCATACGGTCCGCTTGATGATAAGCAATTATCGTAGACTGTACACGCACTAGCGTGTTGCCAAGCTTGAACCCTCTACTTTAATGAGCTCTGGAAACCCTGCTCCCTTCAGGAAAAGAACACAAGGCTATTTGGCTGCGATCTTGTGTGTACGATGGAGATATTCCACCAGGCGGACTGGTCTAAGTAGAGAGAAATTTATCTGTACCCTACCTCTAAATTTTTGCAAAATTAAGATAAATTTGAGCATGAAAGGAACGGGCATTTAAGTCATAATTACCCGACTGCACAAAGGAGGGTTATGTATTTCGAACGTATGTATATATGACTATTTCTTTGACACGTTCTGTAGCCTAAACGGCTTAATGGATTATAGCATATGAGGTGTCGTTATATTCGTCTTAATTGTGTGAGTAGTATAGGTTATATAATACTTAAGTACGACGTCTGGCAAACAAATAAAAAACAAAAATAGTTTTTTTTTCCTTGAAAAGTGTTTTTTGTTTCCGTTTTTATAATGTAGCTTGTTTAGATATTAGAAATAAACAATAATTATCATTTCTATCACTTAAACATAAAAGAATAAAACTTTTCGTATAATACAGTGCAACCTTAATATAACGTACCTCAATATAACGACTTCCTCGATTTAACAAATTCTTCGTAATCCCCTTGAATTGTCCATAAGAGTCAATATAAAATATACCTTTACATTGCGAATATTCTTTGCGTACAACCTCTTTATAACGAATTTTCAACTATCAAGAAAAAGTATTCATACTTCTAATTAACGAATTTTGCCAACCCAAAACCTTTATATAAAGTTTCCACCAATAATATAACTCTTAATCTTATAATGTGATTCATGTCTCGACATGTTTCGACACGCTTTTGTTTGTAAAGTAATCATTGTTGTTTTGATGGAAAGTAATGTAAACACCTCTGCTCGTCACTATTGTTAAAGATTTAATTTAAAATGGCTCAGAAACGTAAAAGGTGTTCCTTATCGGTCGCAGAAAAGCGAAACATCATTAATTATGTTGACCAAAATCCCATGACGAAAAAATTAGACATAGCTAATAAGTTCGGGATTCCCGCAAGTACATTGGCTACAATTTTAAAATCTAAAGATAAGTTTTCAGAAGAAAGTGGTTTGAATGTAAACAGTAAAAGATTAAAATCATGCGAGTTCAAAGACGTAGAGGAATGTGTGTTAAAGTGGTTAAAACAGTGCCGAGACAAAAAAATCCCAATCGGAGGCCCTATTCTTCAGGAAAAGGCTCAGCGGTTTGCAGTAGAATTGGGACATGAAGGGTTCCGTGCTAGCAACGGGTGGCTTCAAAATTTCAAAAAATGAAACGAGGTTGTTTTTCGAAAAATATGCGGTGAAAGTGGTAGTGTTAATGAACAAGTATGTGATGATTGGAAAGACAAACTGGCAGAGCTGACCACCGGATACGATCCCGAAGACATCTTTAACGCCGATGAAACTGGACTATTCTATAAATGTTTACCTGACAAAACCTTATCATTCAAAAGCGATAAATGTAATGGTGGGAAAAACAGTAAACTTCGCTTAACAGTACTGCTGGGAACAAATTGTACTGGGACTTACAAACTAAAGCCACTCATCATCGGAAAATATCAAAAACCGCGATGTTTTAAGAATGTCAATAATCTGCCAACAGATTACACGTCCAACCATAATAAGGCTTGGATGACCAGTGATGCTTTTTGCAATTGGCTTAAAAGTCTGGATAAAGAGATGAAGAAAAAAAAAACAAGAAAATTCTAATGTTCATCGATAATTGTACTGCACACGGAGAAATTCCTAACCTGAAAAATATAAAAATAAAGTACTTACCTCCAAATACCACTTCAAAACTACAACCACTGGATCAGGGCATCATCCAAAGCTTCAAAATGCATTATAGGAAGGAAGTTGTCAGACGATTTCTTGCTGATGTTGAACGTCAAACACCAACTACAATTGACGTTTTACAAGCCATGTGGATGATCGCCAAAGCTTGGAATTTAGTCACTGAAAAGACCATTGCAAACTGCTTCAAGAAAAGTGGGTTTAAAGTAACATGCGAAGATGAGGAGGACGATTTACCAGTCGCAGAACTTGCTAGGACCTGGGAAAGAGTTCAAGAAGAATTACACCTTCAAGAGACTGACTTCGAAGACTTCGTTTCCTTTGATAATGATTTGGCCATCTGTGGAGAACTAACTGATGCTGACATCGTCACATCTGTGTTGCCAGTTACTAATGCAGAAGCGGATGAAGACGAGGAAGAAGAGGGTGAAATTGATGAGCATAACTTCACAATAAAAGATGCTTATAATGCTTTGAATACAATAAAATCTGTGTTTCTCAAAAAGGGAGGTTTGAGCGACGATGTAGTGAAAGCCATCACGAAATTAGATTGCGCTTTGGATGTCATAACTCATACCGGTGGTAAACAGACAACTATCAATGACTTTTTTCTAATCAATGAACAAAATTGAGATTAAGCTACTATAACCACATTGTTAATTGTTTTTGATTATTAATGTAAGAAAAAAAAATATTATCTACCTAATTGTTTTTAAATACATAGCAAATACATATAGTAATTTGATGAAAATGTGTTATCATTTATTAGTAGAAGTTGTTCGCTATAACAAGATAAGTACGTAATATTGAGGTGAATAAAACTATTCTTTTACCTCTTTATAACGAATTTTAGACCAATCTAACCTCAACATAACAAACCTCAGTTCAACGAATTACTTGATATTACGAATATTTTCTTGTTCCCCTCCGATTTGTTATATCGAGGTTGCACTGTATATTGGTTACGTTGGGCCTCAATCACATGATGTGAAGATGAGTCCGACGTGACGTCAGTACGCACACTCTTAATAAAAACTCATTCATTATAAAATAATAGTGTTGGGTTATAGTTTATGTTTCGTAATTAGTAAATACATTTTCAAGATACGTTGCCGATTTATCAGATAATCAATCCCAGGTATATAAGTACAGCAGAAATACAGTTTGTAAAAGTGATAACCCGAAAGATACTGCAAGTTACTTCTTCTGAGTATTTTCATTACAATTTATTATTTTATTCAATATCTTACAAAAAAGTTCTATTTTACGAGCATTATCTTTAAGCGGATTTAAACAAAAAAATAATAATTGATTTAAAATGAATTAAACAAGAAACGATATTTCATGATCCTATCTAAAATAAAATAATTTATAAATTCGTCCCGTCTTATAATCTGTGGAATCTGATACGAATCCAATTATTTAAAATCATAAACGGAATAATATTAACGTACCTATCGGAATGAATAGATTTCGCCCATGTCGATATAGACGGCTGAATGGTTGGGGGAGGAGGGGAGGTATAAACCGAGACCAAACGAGGGGATTCACTCAGATTAAGACGCTTCCCTTTACAGATTTAAAAGCTCTACATTGTTCTGTTTTATCCGCGATGTTTAAGAACTTTCTAAATAATTTCCCGTTTTTCTTTTTTAATACCAAAGCCGTTAGGGATTACAGTCAGTAGAGTGATCCTGGTGTAAAAATTAGGTCAAGGAAGTATTTAATTTAATTTAAAATCCTTTTTTGAAATTTTAATCTCTATATTAATAAATCTGTTGTTTTATGTCTGTACATTTAATATTTTTGCAAAATTTCCCGATAGACATACCATATGAACCATACTGATTACGAATACGATATAAAAAATATTTTGTCTGTCTGTTTGTATGTCCGGATTTAACTCAAAATGGGCTTGACAGATTATCATTAAATTTTGTACATGGGATGTTAATGTCATTGGTCAATTGACAGGGTATAAGAATTTTCATTATTACTTTTATAAAACTTAAAAAAAATAATACAAAATAAATATTTTCGTTAATTCTTAACCGACTTTGATGAAATATTGTACACTGGAAGTATATTAGTCATTCCATAATTGATGAGCTACAATAATTGTCAATATTACTTCTAGAAATAGTAAAAAAAGTTTAAAAAAAATTCAACAATTCTCAACCGATTTTTATGCAATTTTGTAGACGTAAAGCTTACTACACATAATATTTTAGAAATCGTAAAATAGAATAATTGTTTTCAACTGATTTTGATGAAAATTGTACACGGGAAATACATGTCATTGCTCAGTCGTTACGGCATATGAATTGTCAACAATATGAGTAAAAATAAAATTACGGGATGAACATAACTACTGCGTAGTACCGACGCATGCGGCGCCGCGGGCACACCGCTAGTTAATTAATAAAGTTAAAATCTGTAAAAGTTAAGTAAAAGTAAATATAATGAATTAAAATTGTATCATATATTGAATATAGGTTGGCATCGCCGTGTAGATAGACATTATGAAAATATACATACATATTATTATCATTATATTAATATGTGACGCAAAAACTTTATACCCCTTTTTAAGCGTATTGCGTGCACGGAAGAAAGATTTGGCATGGTTAAAGTTTATATGGAGAAGGAGTGCAGAAAGTTGAAATGTATCTATAATCTCTGTTACTAATATATTAAATTAAATGAATTAATACTGCGAATCCTAACACGAGAAGTGCCATTGAACTTAGACCCCCCCAAAATATTGACATTGTCACTCAATGTTAAGTGACAGCAAGAGATATAATATTCATTGTTTAGGTTGATCTGTAAATGTCAAACAGAAAATAGTCTATGATTAAAAAAGTCGCTGGTCGAATTTCGATCATTGGACGACCGCTTGTTTTGAAAAAAATGAAAAACCATTCTTTTTATCTCACATGAAAATATCTTGATTACTTATCAATGATAGACTTAGCTTGACCTAACAGATATAAATTCACATAATAATCTTTATGTCTATGTATACGTAAGATATTGTAAAACAATTTACCCTAAATGCACAAAAAAAAAAAAAAACTCAAAAGCTCATAAATTCAGAGTGCATAGCAAATCTGCATAAAGTAACAATACAGTATTGTGGTGCATAGATACAAGAAATGTGATAATCCTAAATGCGTGCCGATTGTCACGCGCAATATCCACTTTTGTGAAATATGAGATGGGTATTTAGGTATAGAGCCTATTTGCCCGTTTATACTCTAAATACTGCCGATCTAGGACTGAATATGACAAAAGTCTATTGACGTGTTTATGATGCTCATTTTTTAATAAAATGACAATCGACAGATTATTAGTCGATACATCTGTGTAAAAGTATGGTTAGTTTTATTAATATTAACGCTCGCCCAATAATCGAAATTCGACCAGCGACTTTTCAATCACAACTATTTTCTGTTTGACATTTACAGTATGAACCTAAACAATGAGTATTATATCACTTGCTGTCACTTTTCATTGAGTGACAATGTCAATATTTTGGGGGGTCTAAGTTCAATGGCACTGGTCCGGTTAGTATTGGCAGTATTCATTTATTTTATTTAATATATCAGTAAAAGATATTATAGATAAATTTTAGCTTTCTGCACTCCTTCTCCATATAAACTTTAACCATACCAAATCTCACAGTATTCCGTGCATGCAATACGATTAAAAAGGGGTAGAAATTTTTTTGCTTCACATATTAATATGATGATAATTATTATAATAATTTAAAGACAGTCATACATGCTTTTGAAACCAAACGATATAATAGCTTGTACACAGCGTGTTCAGTGGTAGTATGTACGTATATTCCGTCGAACGATGTACGTTTGAATCCTTGCAATGAGCCTGAGCATTTGGTTCAGAAAAACATGGTGGTGAAACCATAACAAGGTGGTATTTTCTAACGCCCGCCTGTCCAGCTACCACCCTTAAGTTGAAAATTCGTCGCCAAGCACCTATAGGTATTGTATGTCGTGTCTTTTTTCATTTTAGACGCTCCTGTTCAATGACCAGAAAATTTATTTTATCTATGATTCTCTTGAATCTTCATTCTAAATATCAAATTGAAAACGTTCTTTCAGCCATTCAGCAACTTCCACCTCAGAGCTGATATAAGGCCTTCATAATAAACAGGCAAAATCCTTTTGATGTCACGCAAAGCGCAAATCTTATTATGACTATGACAATAAAATTGACACTTCACAAAAATAATAATAAACTATAATTCTAAATAGTAATAGAAGCCTTCGGGTTTATTTTACGAAATATATAAATGTGGGAGAATAGAACATTCTAACACAGCAAAATTTGAGTAATATAGGTATTTTTAATTTTTTCCTGGCAACAACACAGATCTGTCAAGTTGGTTGAACAATGAATATGTGTTTTTTACGATTTCGATTATAATTTATAAATATTAAATAAAAGAAGATTTAAAGAATTACAGGATCTTTATTCTGAGCACTTTTGACACACATCCCACATAAATATGAAATTATAATATATTAATAATACTTTAACTAAATAAAATAAATTGGTTTAAAGCTAATCATTACAGAGTGTTACTATGCGCCAAGAAGCTTGTCGGTAATTCAAACACCAGTTCGTACTTCCTTGTTGAGTTTGTTGTCGGCTCTTCTAGATAACTGGAACGGTTCATACATCGGTGGTAGCTTTGACGTTCATAAGTACGTTTCCAAGGGCCTGGCCTGAATAAAGTTTTGATTTCGAAGTTCACTCGAAGCAATTACAAAAACCGGGGAGATGAAACGTTGTATTAAATTAAATTAAAAGTATCAATTTCGTTAATCCTGCATTTTAATTATCTTTGTAGATTAACTCGAAATTTGATTAATCTCAAGAATTATCCTTTTATCAAATTAATCAATCTATGCAATTATCTATACAATTAATAAAATAGAATGCGCCTGTTTGTAATGACAAAATAACAGCTTTTTAATAAGTGCATATGAAAGTATATACGAAACCCATAACAAAAAACTCATTTTTAAAATTTGTCTATGTGTCTGTTTGTTCCGGGTAATCTCCGAAACGGTAGGACCGATTTTGACGAGACTTTCACTGATAGATGGATGATGTTATAGGGAGTAACTTAGGCTACTTTTATTTTAGATTTGGGATCCGCAAAAATAAAAAAACTGGTCATGGTGAATCAATTCGGGCGCTTAAATGGTTTATGCTGAGTAAACCATAAGAGATATAGCAAACTAATGTATTACACAATTGAAGACATGAAAAAGACCGACAATTATACATTTATCTTCTAAGGAACACCTACAATAAGCATTTTTGTCTATAAAATAGCCGAGAGCGGGGGAGCACGATTCACGCGGGCATTCTGTAGTCCATGTGAGCGAAGCCGCAGACACAGCTAGTTTTAAATAAATATGTTTCAGCATAGACAGATTATAGATAGAAATATTTAATGAGATCATGTGTCTACTGCAGTAGATAAATTGGAAGTAGTGTCCACCATATTGTAATATTAAAACCTCTTTCACTTTTTTCAGATTCATCAAACTCCTCATGTGACTATTGAAGCAATGACGGTTTAGTGGTTGTGAGTACGGACACCGCATTGATTGACGTCAGTTCGATTCCCTTCAACGAGCCTGAGCGCCTGGTGAAGGAGAATCCATAGCTTGATGGTAGAGTATTTCCTAACGACCACCTCTATAGCTTACCAGCTTCAAGTAGGAAGTATGTCGCCATGCATCTATATTTATGTTCCAGTGACTATATTCAAGAGTCACTTCCCCCATTAGGCTTAGCGTATCACTAACTTGGACAACATTTATGGACATTTGCAATGTATATATCTTTCTTTAATACTTCCCATGTGAGCAAGCCAACAAAAGCATACATTTCAAATATATGTCGCTGAAAATCTCATCCGGACTCGCCGTGCAACGTATCTTTTCATTACTAATATGATACTAGGTATATGCATGTGAACCGGAGGGATCATATTTAACCTTGTATACTAATTGTTTGTTTGTTTGTCCTCTTTGCGTTCCTTAATCATTAATCCCATTACAATTAAACTTGGTTGAGTTATTAAAATTCTGTACAGTTAAAATCAATTTAAATTATCGTTTTATTTAGACAAGATCGGGTACGGAGTCAAGGTAAATAAAGTCCAGCAATTCAAAATACTAGTGATCGTCCTAAGGTCGAAATTCGAGCAGCGACTGCTTGATCATAGACTATTTTCTGTTTGACATTTACAGTATTCATTAACAATTAGTATTATCTACATCACTTGCTGTCACTTAGCGTTGAGTGACAATGTCAATATTTTGGGAGTCTAAATTTAATGGCACTGGTCGTGTTAGGATTCGCGGTATTAATTTATTTAATTTAATATATATAAGTAACCACAGATTTAATAAAAAAGCAGATGGAGCCTTCGAAACAACAAATGCGGGGCATATATTTGGCTCTGTATCTTCGACAACCAGATAACGACACGTGCGATCGTCTGAATAATTGCCAGGGCAGTTATAATAAATTTTACTGTTTTTTTACCATTCCAACAGTGTAAGTAGTTGTTCATCCATTTTTCATTATCACACAATTACTTTTGTACTTGAAATGAAGACCCCAAGGACCTCTACATACCATTTGTTAAATAAACGTATACGTGTCAATTAATATTTCTTGGTTCTCTTTATGTGTTTTGTTTTATACCATACCTATCCTTACCAGTTCCGATGTTATAAGTGTTTGTAATTTTTGACGGCTATCTTGGATTTTAGATTTTTGCTTGAGACGCTAAATTGCATAAAGAATTCTATAATTTTTACTTTGAAACCATATCTCTTTAAGTACTTGCAGATCCTAATCAAACAAACAAACTATTACGTAACAAATACATATTACCCCCCTTTTGGTTTCGTGGTAGTCGGGTTGTAGATAAAATAATTTTCCAACGTTATGTACATATTACCTATATTTTACTACATCTTCTAGGAAAATATTATAATGTTATCTAGCAACATTTTAGTAACTTTATTTTCAATAACAAAATAATAACACGAAAATTACATAAGTATCAAAATATGCTTTGTTAGCGATGAAACGATACTCCGTCTTCTTTTTATTATTTTCACGAGGAATTTTTACAATAATAGCACACAAGACGGCACATTTTCAAAATAATACTAAAGCACACGGGGTGCTGATATATTCATTCAAAATTGACACAATTAAAAACTAATATGACACATTTTCGTGCTCTGACCGGCTCCATGTGCCTTTTCCTTAAATCTGTGTTAGTAACAGATATTGTAGATAAATATTAGCTTTCTGCACTTCTTCTCCATATAAACTTTAACCACGTCAAATCACAGTCTTCCGTGCACGCAATACGCTTAAAATGGTACCGAAAGCTTTTGCTCCACCTTTTAATATATAATACAGTAAAATATTTCTAAGTAATCTTTTGATCAATATATTTACACATAATTATTTATCATGCCGTGCTTATTCTACCTAGGTGGATAAGGATAAAAGTAATAATATTCAAACGAGTTATTGAAGTAAAACGTACCTTATTCGAACTGTGAAGCTAAAGTCTATCTTAGTCTTGAAGTACCAACAATCAAAATAAGGTACAATATGTGTTATAAGCATTATAAACTTCTTTAATTAACATTTACCAACCAATATACAAAAGTTAATATAATAATTTGAAATGAAATCTAAACTTTTCACAGCCATTGTTTGAATTTAACTGCCATTTTGTAAATCCAAACCGGGTATAAAGCGTTACGTAATCGACTATAATTTATCTCGTGTCAGGACGACGCGATCGGTTTTTATTCGAGAATAACTCGACCATTTTTCATTTCAAGATTTCTAAACAACAGATCTGGCAGCGTGGTACTTATGCGTTCTGGAAAAATCCTTTACCTTTTTTTATTTATTAGAACTCCATAGCGTATTCAATTAGAAAATTGAAATATAATTTGAGAGCTTCAACTGAAAAGATTATTAGATTTAGTTTTATTAAAAAGTTCTTTAGACCGTGTAGTTCATTTATAAATTAATAACAGAGGTTTAAATCGAATGATACTCTACATAGAATGTAACCAACAACCAACATTAATCATATAAAAGTCCTTATCTATCTATACTCAACGAGACTATATAGATGTGTCATACAATTTAAGTTATTTTTGTAATACGTATTTACGACAACAGAAATGTAGACTATATTTCGAAAAAAAAACGTGATATGACACATCACATACGTGAAAAATAATAATTGGTATAAAATAGTTGACAGAAACAAGTTTTAGGTTTCAAGATAATGTAAAATGTTTTGCTACTTGCCGCTTTGTTTACTTAATCATTTTATAAGAAAACAATATTTACCAGGAACTTTCTTTGCCACTATTAACAACTCTAACTTAAAAAAAAATCGGAATAAATAAATAAGTAAGTATACAAATCTAGAAAACCCTGTACGGAACATACACAATGTAGGTTGATGCGAAAATAAAGTCCGCCCGCAAAAACTGTTTACAACTATTAAATTAATGACGTTTGCGAAGTGAAACTATCAACGAGTAAAATATCATTTTCTTCAGCAACGAACACCTGTCCAGGAACACAGAGCTAAAAGCTGGAAATAATCCGATGAACAAATACAGAGCACGGATTTATTATTGCGCGGTGAACTAGCTCGGTCCAAACGATAAGCAGCGGCGATTTTATATTGAATTTTTATTTAAAAAAATGCTCAGAACCCCAAATAATCCATGGAGTTAACGACTCATTGTTTATTCGTGTAGTTAAAGATAATATGTAATAAATTAGTATAGGTTCAAATTCATATTTTCTACTAAACAGAAGGACTACAAGTATGCTAAATTACTATAAAGGAAACAAACAACCCGACTACAACAAAAACAACTGAGTATTCTTTTTTCTATTTTTACTTTTTATTTGATTTCCTGACCTGGTACTTAAATACTATATAGAAAGAAAGAAAGAAAAATATTCATTTGTTACAAAGACATTTGACACCGTAGAAAGTTTAAAAATATTTACAACAACCTATTACATATCGAGCATCAAATGTCTGTTGCGACAAAATGGCCCCATCTCAGCATATCTGTTGGAGCCGTCCGGTGGCGTCACATGACGTGCATACTAACTTGAAAAAGTAAAAATGAAAATGTAAAAACGTGAGAATTATAGGTATAAAACAGAAGTATGTATTATAAAACTTCAATAGATACACAAAAACAAACAAAAGCTAGAACTTATAGAAAAAGATAGAAACATAACAAAAAAGTCAAATATTCTCGTCACAAAAAGGGCTGGTGCTTAAACAACCAAAACGAGGAAACCAGGAGCACACACAGGACAAGTAAGTTTTAAATTATTTTACAGGAAGCAAAACATTAAGAAATATAAAAGACTTAAGATTAGGTTGCACTTATTTTAAAGAGCACTCTAGTGTCATGCTTTTGATCTTCTTGGTATTTTTGATGTTCGCAAAAAATCTTTTCAATGTTAATCGAAACCCGTATGTATAGTAATGTATAGCATATGTCACTCCCACAATTAACACGAATCTAATGACACCTCGTATGCTAAAATCCATTGAGCCGTTTAGGCTACAGAGCATGCCAAAGAAATAGACAAACATACATATCTACATACATACATACACTCGAAAAATATAGCCCTTCTTTTTTGCATTCGCATAAAAATAGCTAAGAAATGAATTAAATAAGAATCACAGAAGAACATAAATTTCTATGAAATAGTTTTGGCTCCGTGTTACAAAAGTGAAAGCTGCTAGCAAAATGCTATTTACCTTGATACGTCATTGCTAATTCTTTATGATAGTGGTTTGTGAAAATTTGTGTTTTTGTTTGAAGGTTGAGCTTGCTAACACGCTCTGGTACATGATCCGTACCAGCTAAAAACCTTATTAGCAGCATTCTATCTATGAGAGACTTGTAATTCAGTTCTGAGAAAAGTTAATTACAGATAGCCATGATGTAGTGATAATTTAATATCAGATGAACACCAGATCTGCTTGCTACTGCCAGCTCATATAAAAATTATTAATTAAAACAAACGCCTGAAAATATAATATTAACGCCTGTCTTTTCATAAAGATGTCTTATTTAATAAAGATATATTGTTACGACCTGTTACAACCCGATTATATATATAGATAAAATCCTGTTCCCGAAATATCTCGAAGCAACTACAAATTTCTCAATTATCGAAATAATGTTCGCGTCGTAAACAACCGCGGGTCATGTTTGTGTTACACATGTATAGGACTTTTCGCCTCGATTACGTCATCGAGTAAGTATTGAAAGTAAACATCAAGAAAAGTCGCGACGCCTCACGATGTTTCTATGATCGTTTAGTGTAAGTATATAAGCGACTCAGGCGCGGCGCCGAAACAGTTCAGTTTTGAATTACAAAGCGATAAAAACGAGCTATAAAAGGAAGCGAAACCACAGTGTAATAAATAAAAGTGTTGTGAGTTCGTGTAATTTGTAACTGTGTGAAATTGAAATAAATATTCTTCACATCAATCAACGGCATTTTTAATACCCACGGGTGTAACAATATTATATATGGCGTACTGATAACCAAAGACGAAGCCACGAGAACCAGAGTAGCCTATCAGCTTTTGTCGATAGATTGAACCATTATCATATTTATAATCTAAAAATGTGCTTTCTTAAAACCACAGTGACCTAAGTTATTTAAGTGATACTACATAGATGGTAGCATGAATTTAATAACTTTAGGCTATTGAAGTTTTGTGAAAGCACATTTTTAGATTATAAGTATGTTAATTGGTTAATTTATAGAAAAAAACAGATAGGCTACTCTGGTTCTCGCGGCCTCAATTACTAGTGTTGGTAATCACTGAATGAACTATAATGAACGAATAAAGTTCTAGTGTCTACCCGTTATACAGAATGACAATAATTCTTTTTATATATGATAGCCAGATTCACAAGAAATAGTATAAGCTATCAAACGTTAGGCTACAACTCTCAGCTAGCGGAATTGCTTTATCCGGGTGCGCTGTCATAATTGTTAATGATACGTAAATACAATGTTTTACAAAAATATTAGTGTTTAAGATATCTAAAAAAGGCCGCCGTAGCATTTGCTTATATCTTATACATAAACCTCAAAAAGGTATTTAACGATTTTTATTGTAAAGCTTTAAAAAAAAATTGTGTATTATTTATAGACATGGCATATTAATTAATCCCTACGAAAAAAAAAGTTACTTCATAATAAAGACAATTTTATAAAGTTAAATTTTGCTCTGTACAGCATGTTATTTGGACACGTAGTTTAGGAGATAATGGAAAATTACAAAAAAATTGTATTTGCGGGAAGTGAGAAAGATTATGATAGGTTACATGGGTACGTTGGCGGCGCTGTGTTTTTCAGATAAAAACACGGGTGAAACCGTGTGACAAAGCTAGTAAGTATATAAATAATTGTCTTTAAAGAAATGAAAATGGAATTTATTCATGACAGTCGGTTCATCTCATTTATAAATACAATTCAAAATAACGAATAAAACGAATGATTCGTAACAAAAGAAAACGTTGCTGTAATTGACAAACAAACGGAGGGGAAAATAAACAATAACAGAGAATCGCTAGCCGAGCCTCGGATTTATTGTTTGAATACGTTTGGTATATTTATTTAACTAAATTCTATTGAGGGTTCGCAAGTGTTCTAATAAAACAAAAATATTATTTTTATGAAATATCAGCTAGTTAAATATCATATAAATACCAAAATGCAACGAGCTGAAGCGAGTCATTATGACGAAGTTATTAAAAATTTGTCGCAATACTTCCTAACTATAATACCGATCTAGTTAGATAATAAAATCAAGAACTACATGGATCCAGTTTTATCACATAAAGACCGTAAAAGTTTAACCATTATGTGAAAGCTAATGTTATATAGAAGACGATTCTTCTCCGTATACATTGATTTGCTTCATAGAGTATATATGCAAAGACTTTATAACACTTAGGTTATTTGTCTGTATCGCTTTGTATTCAAAAATAATTATATAAGCATGCTCGATAGTAGCAATGCTTTCGACATGCATGCATATAGGTAACAATTACTCAATAATAGCATGCTTTCGTACTACTTACTAGCATGCCTATCTGTACCTTATAGGTAGAGCTAGAGGCATGTGTGTCGATGAAACTATTGCTAGTATCGAGCATGCTTATATAAGCAGTTGTAGAGCATTCTTTGTAATAACACGTTTCTTGATTATATATTCTTTTGAATTGATAACTTCTTCTTCTTTCTTCTTCGTAACGTAGGGCGTTACGGCGCCATTAATAGTAGCATAGTTTTAGTCAATTTTAACAATACGCTCGCACCCTAGCGTTCATAAGCGTGACTGTTATGGCCGAAGTACTAGGTTCGAATCATCGCCGGCTTCCCTGTCTCTTTTTCGTTTTGTATTTTTTTTTTTCTTTTTGATTAGTTTTATGTTATCACTTCTGTAGAGCGTCCCGAAAGGCACAATTTTTTTAAAAAGGGATGGATGGCTGGGCAACCATCGTTAACATTTACGTGAGATTCCGAGAAACAAACTGGGAGGAGACCGGGACATTGATAATGTTGTCGATGTTTTTAATGCTGTTTCAGTATTTTTTTAATAATCGTCTACGCCAAATACGGCTGCTATTGATAATTTATTTTTACCGGTCATAACAAAATTATTATAAAAATGCTTAAGAATGTTAACAATTTATTTTAAAATTATATTTATGTATGTATAGATTATTTGTGTGTACCTACGATATTATAGGTATGTTAATAAAAAAAAAAAAGAAAAAAACCTTTCTACTGTAATAAATACAAAGACTATAAAGAAATACTGACACCTGAATTATTCGGTCCATTTCTTGCACTCTTATTTTGACCGCAGATATGTTTGCAAACGGATGAACATCATAAATATCTTGATAAATAAAGAATATTTAAATTTGTATTCTTGTATTTGAATCCACAAAACTGAAGGTAGTTTAGTTATTAAATTCATTTGTTTGCACTCGACTGGGTGGGGTACATTTATTGATCTGAATTTATTCCTTTTGTTTGGTATAGTGGTGCAAAAGGGTGGAACGTCTTACTGATTGGAACATGAATGAATGAATGAATACTTTATTGCAATTTTAGTATATATACTGGTGAGCTTGATGCTGTAAAGCATCTTCTTCCATCTAACCAGCGGGAATGTGGAAAAAATATTACGAAACATGTCCGTTGTCTTCTGAAATAGCTAACAACAATTTCATTTAAAAGCCTCTCCAAACAAAATCAGTTCCAATCCAACAGTGAGTCTGAATTGCTAATTAAGTTATTCAAGTAACTATTTATTTATGAAATATGGATGTCTAGTAGTCAATACACTACATTTCATTCATAAATCAAAACATTTTTCAGTGCATTTGTCTTTTAAGGCTACCACCGTACGCTTCATTTGTGATCTTACTGAATACATTTTTTTTTAAATTTTCTATATCATAAATCAATGTTGGAGTCAGTAATAATAATAAAAAAGCCAAAAAGTCTAATAAAATTAATAAAAATGTACACCATATATACACACATAAAAATAAAAAAGGAAATGTCATAAGTAGAAATTTGAATATGTCAAGAAATAAAATGTAATGTCAAAATAAATAAAGCATGCCTTACCAAAATCACTTAAAAATTCTATCATTATACAAACAACAAAAAATCAAAATTAAAACTAAAATAGGAACATGCCAATAAAATAATGTAAATTAAAGAAAAACCTGTAAGCATACCTATTGATTCACTGGAGTATTAACTATAAATTGATGGACGCTCAAAAACTATCCGAATTGAAACGAGTAATGTAAAAACACTTTTGAATTGGAATAAAACAACGGTTAATTACGCTCAATTTGTTCAACATAAAATTGTGTAGCAAGGCGTAACAATGGATAAACTAATACTGGTTCTTAATGAAACTTTTGAATAGAAAACAATGAGAAAGCTTGCTTTCATTGTACTGTACTAAACAGATACTGTTAAATACAATAAGAACGAACGATTTATAATTAATAAGTTTTTTATGAGAACAATAAAACCCATTGTATCAGGCTTTTAAAAAAACTAGAATAAATATTATAGTAAACATTATTTTATATTGTAACAAAGGTTTTGTAGACATATACCTTCCTACATAAAACAGTGTCTTGTCGGTTGTCCTGCATTCTGAATACCTTTAGATTGACGTCATTTGCGAGAAATTATAACTTTTTCAGTTTACAAAAGACTCTTCAGAAGAGCAAACAGGTTTTTTTTCATAATTATAGGTGATTTGTCGAGCCGGTTTCTTAAAGACGTGTTTTTGTAGTTGGCAGTGCGTGAAATCCGAGTAAGAAATCCAAGTATCGATAATTGAGAATGAATAACATCTCGGATACCCAAACGACATTTCTACTCGGTCTATTTCCTTATTAATCAATAAAGAATAGAATAAATAAAAGTATGTAGTTAACAAAAAACAAAAAAGCACGTTATTATCATGCATTAAAAATTATAAAACATCTCTTGACTGCATTCAAAAATCATACGAACCTACATTCCAGAGATTTGCTAGTAACTACTGAAGAGTTCCACTATCCACCTCCTGGCTCCATCATCATATTAGCTCCAAGATACCAAATTGTAGTTTTGTAACCGGAACTACATATACATACAAAGTTTCATTTCGATACGATAATTAGAAGTAGATTAAAATTAACTTCTAAGATTCCATTACATTGTCTTTTAGTTACAAGTAAAGTCAATAAAGCGTGTTAAAAATGGAAGAGAATGGGGTCTGACTGGGTTGTAAGTCGTGCTAACCATAGACTTAATACCAATCAAATACCCTTCTCTCCCTTCCACAACAGAACCATACGCACTGGGCTTCGGAATCACAGATTTACGGTAATCTCCATCTCGGAACGAACTAAAAAGTTCTCTTTGACTTATCTTTGTTGTACCGTGAAGCTGTGGAACCTTCTCCCGGTCAGTGTGTTCTCTCTTTCTCACGGTTTTCGTGTCCTTTAAGCGTAACGTGAAGAGATATTTATGCAGGCTGGCATCACAGTGGTGACCGCTGATGGATTTATATCTCTCGGTGGTCACCGTTGTGTTTGGATTCTGCTGTTCTTACCATTAATAACAGTACTGTCAATGTGTCGAGTTACTATAAAAAAGATCCATAGTGACTTGCGTAGGTGTTTTGAAGCATTGACGGACTCCGTGTCGGATTCCTGCAATGAGACTGAATGCCTGGTGAAGGAAAACAGTTTGATGAAAACATAGCACGGTGGTATGGCACTTTCCCATGCCCACCTCGCTACCCTCATGTTGAAATACTATCATCAAGCACTTATAGGTGTATTAGCTGCCCTTGAAAGCGTTCGGTCACATTCGCATTTAGCGACTTTTTATCTGTTTAAAGATTTTTCCAGTGGATTAGTACTTTGAGTAGCTAGCTTATTTTCTTCTCCAAGGTTCTATCTATCGTTATACTAAAATTCATCAAAATTGGTTCTGCGGTTTACTTGTGAAGGCGTAACAGATAGACAGAGTTACTTTGAGAGACCTTTGTTCTATATGTGTAATGTATGTTAATTGAATATATAAGGTAACCTACCTATGTAATAATAAAAATAAAAATGAAGTATCTTTTTATACGTGTAACTCCTAACCACAAAAAAAAACCTACCCATACCTATCTATTACCTTAAATAGGTACAGTGCGTTCTTAACAAATCGCTAGTACCTTGAAAATTCGCAAAACGGGCACAACAGTCAATGGTGTCTGCCCGCTTTCGGGTTGTGCACTTCCGACTTCTTCCCTCACCTCGCCCGCCGCCTCACCTGACCGCACCATAGTATCGCGCACTCGGTTGGTCATCGTCGCGTCGTAAGTATTAAAATAATTTGTCCAAATGATGTAGTATGAAAGACAAAGTTTATCCACTTTAAATATCAGAAGCGATAAAGGATTCATTTTGATATAAGCATCAATTTGCTACTACCAAATATGCATTATAAATTTTTATTGTATTTATGGTTAAATATTTTGCCAATAACGGCTCAAACATAAAATATATATACATGCTGTCACGGGATTTTTTCTACGACTATTTAAGATAAATATTTCCATTTTATATTATATACGTGTAACTCTAACAGTTTTTGCAGCGAAAGCCAGAATAGCTCGCAGATAGCAGAATTTTTCCCTGCTTGACACTTATCGTTATGTTTTGGACAATTCACACAATATCTTTATAAATTATAGCCTATGTATTATTAAGATTAAAAAGTAACAAACATCCATCCATACACACAAACTTTCACGTTTATAATATTAGTAGGGAAATTCGGATCATAAATTTGATCCAAAATAAGTGAATCGAAAAAATATGAACAATGAATTGGCTTACGCAAATATTATTGTTGAATAGGTTTCAGCTAACGGTTTGAAGACGACGACAAAAAGATGATCGATGATGTCCCGCTTTTCTAATACCAGCTGAGTTCACGACCGGCTTATGATTGTGTCAGTATTATTATTGTTAATGGCGAGGCGTCCTATAAATCCGTTTTCTGTTATACTCATTAACTTTGCATTGATATTTTTATTAGATAGACTTCCTTTTATAACTATTCACTCTTCGACTATAACATATTGTTTTAAATGCTAATCGACATCATGTCAAGCTTTGTAAATCAGCCAATACTAATCATAGGCTACATTAAAAGACTCTCATATGACTCTGGTCTGATGTGACGTTACGGTTGACTGTTACGTTACCATTCATACTATGACCGGAATAATCCTATAAATAAGCGAGGCAGTCTGTTTAGTCCACTTTATTGAAATAAATATTTAGATTTAGATTAGGCTCCAGGATACCTTAGGCTAACAATACAGTCAGACAAAAAAAAAAAGAAAAAAAAGCTAGAGATTTCGGGGCGCTAAAATTATGGGTCAGTGTCAATAGACCCTTCCTATTCGTTGGTCACTGCAAATATTAGTTTTTACTTTACTTACTAGATCATCGGATCTAGTTATTTTTCTTGACTCGATAGAATCTTAAACTTTAGCATGTTGGACTAAACGCCTACGCTCTAAGACAGTCTTGACATCTACGCATTGATTTTGTACCCTCTTAATCGATATTCTATATGATTTCTTTCCTACTCCTTCAATATTTTTTTTTTTTACTTTAAAGCAGTCGACGTGTATTTAAACCGCAATTAATATAGTTAATGCCGCATCATTCTGTCGTCAAAATATTTTTCCATCTCGAACATAATTATTCAAAAAACCGGGAATAACGACAAAAAGATATGATTAATGGTTGTAACTTAATGTTGCCTTTGGGTCTCCAATGGTTCTGTTACATTTTCGATAATAATATTTCGATTGTAAAAACACCGACGAAGTGCCACGGGGATTTGTTCTTTAATGGAAATGATTAATGGCCAAACCCGTACAATATTCCTTCTACTTAAAGTGCCTTTCTAGTTATTGAAGGTCGGCAGTCGACCTAATCATATTTTTATAAAATATATTTTGCGCGGACCAAATATGGAATGGCGCTTTTACGGTTATTTGACTTCTAATTCTCTCTCTAAAATCTTTTATCCAAAAAACTCGTGACGCTTAGAATATAATATGTCGCTCCAACGTCGGGCGATCTAACATAAATGAGTATGGAGATGATGTATCTTGTAGTGCTTTCCTGTTTAACTATTACTTTCGAAGAACTGTTTTTTTAATAGGTTTAACGGTTGCCTACTATCTCACCTGATTTTAAGAGACGATTTGGCACAAGACTGGCTCTCATGGAGCTGCCAGAACTCACTTAAAGGTGTTTGACGACAGATTTTAGCTAGCTATCCAGGCGGGAATTAAAAATGCCCTATCACCATGCTATGGTTACATCACGATGTTTCCCTTCATAGAAAGCATATGAGCCTGTGCTCATTATACGGATTCGAACCTGTTCTCAAACCAAATTGTTACAATATTACAAGTATTATTTTCGGAACACAATATCCTAAAGGTTGTTGCAATTTATTAAGCATCTGTCTTATAGGGGTGAATGACCTGTGAAGGGTGGCGGATTACCCATATAGCCGGCTTGTGTATGTTGTGTTGTGTATGTGTGTGTGCGTGTATGGTTAAACTTACTATGTACTACACGGTTATAGCGAATGTTCAACTATATTTGTATCAATATACACATCAGTCTTCTTCTTCAATTTAAGTGCTGAGCTATTGTCTTGTCGGTGGAGCAGTTGCCGCTGTTTTCTACCTTCTGCCTTTCTTTTGACCTCTTCATATGATATGGCTCCCACTTTATCCTTCACTTGATGGTAAACGCTTCGTCTAGGTCTAGGTCTTTCTCACTTCCCTTCAATATTTCCTTCTAAAATTGTTTGACAGAAGTTGTCGTGGCCGTATCAAGTGTCCAACCATCTTTCCCCTTCTGTTATTTATTTTTCTCAACAATTGTCTTCCCTCGTCAACCATTCTTCTTCCTGCAACACCACATCTCAAATGTAGCCAACCTTTAACCTTTATATGAAAAGATAATTATTTATATTCAACATTAAACTATATTACACATATTTTCATTATAAACAGAAATGATATAACTTGTATATGGTAATTATAAAATATGTTCAAGAGAGACATTATCAAATAAGGAAAAATTGCGATAGTTTTGAACTTGTAACTAACACGCACAATTTCTATACTAGAATTAAATATAAGACAGTCATTCCGTCTTTTACACTTAGTAAAACAAATAAAAGTTTTTTTAGGTAATTGTGTTAGGTTCCATAATAAACTTCCTAAGCACATTACCGATTTGCCGGATAATAAGTTCAAGAATCATGTTAAGTAAGTTTTATTGTCGAAGGGGTAGATTATAGGGTGGTTGATTACGTGAATGTCTGGATGTGATTCCATCTCTGTTAATGACATGTCTACTGAAAATGATAATATTTGTATATAATTAAATACTGTAAAACAAAAAAAAAAAAAGATAATAAAATGACGATAAACCCGATCGAGTTTCTTGCCTGTTCTTCTCGATGGCTGGAATATTTTCTGAACCGGTGTTAGTATTTTGACATTCATAAGTGCCTTCTTGGGGCCTAAATTGAATAAAAGATATTTTCATTTGATTTGATTTGATAAGGAGCAAATATTCGGTATCGAGCAGTCGTAGAGAGCGGACGTTATCTTCGATCTGTTTGAATTGCTTGTGACTTTTATTCAATATCTTTTCAGTTATTGATTCCTAGAGTCATTATTTTTAAATGCTTGGCATGGAAGAGTTTTTCCGGCTTAATAGCTCGTAGGAATATCTGTGCACATATAAAAAAAGTTTAAAGTTATTTTCCTTATGACAGTGTCTTTCGGGATCAATTAGTATTTTTGCTGTTATTAACGCTGCTTATTTATAGGTACATAAGCTGATCGAACAACGGCGATTGTAGTTACATGCTCATCACTCGGTGGTCACCAATGTCTCTGAACGAATTGATTATGTTTTGAAGTGTATTTGTTAATTTTGGCGAGCTCTGGAAGAAATGTAAATAGTAAAAAAATATATTTTATAATAATAAATAAAACTTAATTACGTAATGAAGATCAAATGTCTAGAATGTACTATAAGTTAAAAATAGAATGAGAAAAAGTGATTTCTACTATCTGCTTGCTTCCATCGCTTTCTAAATAGCATTAGCTGAGCCACTTTCTTAGGCAAAGATCAAGATAACTAAATGTAACTTTTCTTTGACAATGAATTTAATATCGAGTAATGTCTCTTAAGTACGTTTATAGTTTGCTGTTTTTGTGGACATTGTGTCTCGGTCCGCAGGAGGTAGGAGGCGCGTCATAACTCACCCGGACCGTTTTATTGTGCGACGCGGATGTGGGCCAGAGTTTGTGATAACGCACAACGCCCGGCCCCTCGTTCCTTCGCAAAATGGTAAACACAAGGAGCTTTATTCAGAAAATACTTGACCACTACATCGATTTAAACTCATTTTATGTTTATCGAATCGAACTCCGTTCTGTACAGTATGGTTTGCAAGAAACTGACATGCAAATCATTCCAACCAAAAAAGACAAAGCAGTCAGACAGACTGTCGAAAGAAGTGAAAATTTAAAACTATGAACAAACAGTTGTTATTTTGGTTATTAATTATAATTTGTTTGTTTAATTTTTAGGTTATATTGCTACGAAGATTCTGTTTATCGTTAATACGTCACGTGACCATGTCGATGACGGCTTACATGAATTAACTCCCTATCCAAACCTTCTTAAAGAAGTTTTCGCTTCAAAGATATGGATTTAAATAATAAAAAAAGTATTTACAGCCTTGTTAATAAAAAGAAGCAGTTGACTGTATAGTATGCGCACGTACACACGCAAGGAAGTCGAGAGCGGTGTCGTAGAGGGGGCATGACGTCATGAGAGAGCGTCAAACCGTTTGCCGTCACGGCATACGGTTTGATTTTACTGCCAAAACGTGCCAATATATGTTTTACAAGAAAAACATTCCATAAAATCTCGCGAACCATCATATGATGAAGTTAGCCTGTAATGATGCCCTTTATTAAACTCGACAAAAAAAGTACTATCTTCAAAAAGACCATACTGACTTATAGTTCACTTTTTTCAGCTAAATCCAAGGCCAACCTCCCAATTTAGGGAATTCACAATTTACGATACCTACATGAATTCGACAAATTCAGTCAGTGTATGTACATTGTAGTATAATACATTTACGTCACAGCGGACAGTGTTTGTTCATACATAGTACTTACCATCGAATGCGCTGCCCTGCCCTTATCGACCCAGATACACATATTTTATGACTAGCTGTGCCCCACGGTTTTTTTTTTTTTTTTTTTTTTTTTTTAGAACTGACTACACTGTTAGCCTTAGGGGCCCTAAAGCCGCTGCGGCTTTTACAGCTTCACCGGACTTGGGGGCGAGCGCAGAGGGCACTCAGCCGCGAAAGTTTTGTGAACGACTCGCACGAGGGTGCCAAAGTGGCCGGACCTCGGCTCGGGCGGTCGTCGCGTTCGCAAATAGGTCGCGATCTATTCGAATCCCTACACCTACGATTCGAGCTAACTAAATATACACATAGGCACGTTCCCTTCCTCCTGGGAGGAAGGAAGGAACCGTGCGTATGTGTATTCAGTAATCGGAATGTTTCTACACTAACTAGCGCTAACTAACTAGCGTAAAAAAAGAAAAAAAAAGGTCCCTCACAGAACCTATGTACCTGTGTGGTGTGCACGTGTGTATGTTCATACGTGTGTAGTGTTGTATGTAGGTAGCTAAGTGATGCACGTACAGTGTCACTTGTATCGCGCGGGCGGTTGCCTGACCCAAGGGTTTCACTCCGAGGAACGGACCTAGGCTTGGGTTACCGCTAGAGAGGGTGGACGTGACGGGTGTGCTGGAGCGAAATTGACCGCCCGCCCTCTGCGGAGAGAACGGTGGTTACGCGGGCGTGGGCGCTGGCACGCTCTGTTTGGAGAGACGGATGTGTAATATTTATTCGAATTTTCGATGTGATCGTCGGGATCAATAAAAATATTGCGCGGCCGGCGTTTGCACCGGATGTCCGTGGGTGCCGGAACATAAGTGGCGGCTGTTTTTATTAACGGATTCGCGTGGTTCGACGCGGTGTCGAAATACGAACGGGAGAGCTGTTTAACGTAGGCATGTATCGAAGGAAGCTCCATATCTCTATGGAGATCTACGCTTCGAACATACCACGGGGCCCCGGTGAGACGATAGAGGAACCTATTCTGTATCGATTGTAACCGTTTGAAACTCGACTCGGACATATGTGCGAACACGGCGCAACTGTATGTCAAAATTGGTCGAATACACGTCTTGTAGAGCGTGAGCTTATGTCGCGTGGACATTTTACTCACCGAACACAACAGAGGATGCAACCGGCCCAGGACCCACGCGGCCCTGTTCCTAACCTTACGGATGTGGGGTCTAAAAGAGAGCCTACTATCTAGGGTTACCCCTAGATATTTGGTCTCTCTTACATACGGAATCGGATTATCGTAGAGCTTAACAGGTTTAAGCTTCCACGGTATCTGTGACGAATCCGCATCGAAGAGCATCGCGGCGCTCTTCGAGGGATTAACGGCTATACGCCACTCGTTAAACCACTTCCCGAGAGTGGTCACGGAGCGTTGGACTTTGTGTCTGAGGTGGGATCTATTCCTATCTGAGGCATATAAGACTGTATCGTCAGCGTATAGCCCTACCTCGACCTCCGGGAGTCGAGGTAGGTCACTGACGTACAGGTTAAATAGGCTAGGAGCCAGGATCGAACCTTGGGGAACGCCTGAGCGTATTGGACGGGGCGTGGACAATTCACCTTCCACTCTATAGCGGAAGGTGCGATCTGTTAAATAGTCGCGAATTATTTTAATTAGCCTATCGGGGACTTCAAAGCGGTACAACTTGTAAATCAATCCCTCGTGCCAGACCTTATCAAAGGCCTTGGCCACGTCGAAAAAGACCGCAAGTGTACGGCGGGGTTTATAAAGTTCAGCAAAATTAAATGCAACGTGCTCCGTGAGGCGGTGCACTTGATGAGTGCAAGAATATCTAGCACGGAAACCGAATTGCTCAGGCGGATAGAGGTCTTTCTCCTCTATTATTGGCTTGAGACGGTTTAGAAGGATCCGCTCGTAAATTTTCCCTAATGTATTTAGGAGACTGATCGGGCGATAGCTGTCGGGAAGCGACGCGCTCTTGCCGGGCTTACGGATACCTATGACTATTGCCTTTTTCCAGGCGGCTGGAAAATGGCAGTGGACTATGGCTACATTGAAGATGCAGACCAATAGAGCTATGAGGCGATCAGGAAGAAGCCTAAGTACTTCATTCCTGATCCCGTCGGGACCTGGTGCTTTTCTGAGCTTAAGGCTTTTTATAATGGAAAGAACCTCCTCAGACGTGACTGGGGACAGGGAGGCTGTCGCGGGGAGCTTATCCAGCTCCCGCACGCATCCATCGATACCCTCGACCCGGTCGGTATTTGCATCGACACTGTTCGGAGAGCACTGGCTCTCCAAACAAGTGGCGAGGCACTCCGCCTTGTCGCTGCTATCGAAGGCGAGCGGTATACCGGGACCCCTCTCGAGGGGGGGCATAAGATAAGAAGCCTCTATTTTGAGGCTGCGAGCTAGTTTCCAGTAAGCCAGATGCGACGGCCTTAGCCCTTCGACGAGGGCGTCCCATCTGTGACTCCTGAGTTCTAATATGCGGGCTCTAACCGCTCTCTGAAGCGCGCGTAAGCGTGCGCGGTTTTCCTCGGTCGGATAGTGGTCGTGCGCACGAGTCGCCGCGTTCTTTTCCGTCAACAATGCCCGCACGTCGGCAGGGAGTACGAAGCGGCGATCGCTCGCCTCTTCGACCTCTCTCCCTTCCACAACAGAACCATACGCACTGGGCTTCGGAATCACAGATTTACGGTAATCTCCATCTCGGAACGAACTAAAAAGTTCTCTTTGACTTATCTTTGTTGTACCGTGAAGCTGTGGAACCTTCTCCCGGTCAGTGTGTTCTCTCTTTCTCACGGTTTTCGTGTCCTTTAAGCGTAACGTGAAGAGATATTTATGCAGGCTGGCATCACAGTGGTGACCGCTGATGGATTTAGATCTCTCGGTGGTCACCGTTGTGTTTGGATTCTGCTGTTCTTACCATTAATAACAGTACCGTCAATGTGTCGAGTTACTATAAAAAAGATCCATAGTGACTTGCGTAGGTGTTTTTGAAGCATTGACGGACTCCGTGTCGGATTCCTGCAATGAGACTGAATGCCTGGTGAAGGAAAACAGTTTGATGAAAACATAGCACGGTGGTATGGCACTTTCCCATGCCCACCTCGCTACCCTCATGTTGAAATACTATCATCATGCACTTATAGGTGTATTAGCTGCCCTTGAAAGCGTTCGGTCACATTCGCATTTAGCGACTTTTTATCTGTTTAAAGATTTTTCCAGTGGATTAGTACTTTGAGTAGCTAGCTTATTTTCTTCTCCAAGGTTCTATCTATCGTTATACTAAAATTCATCAAAATTGGTTCTGCGGTTTACTTGTGAAGGCGTAACAGATAGACAGAGTTACTTTGAGAGACCTTTGTTCTATATGTGTAATGTATGTTAATTGAATATATAAGGTAACCTACCTATGTAATAATAAAAATAAAAATGAAGTATCTTTTTATACGTGTAACTCCTAACCACAAAAAAAAACTTACCCATACCTATCTATTACCTTAAATAGGTACAGTGCGTTCATAACAAAACGCTAGTACCTTGAAAATTCGCAAAACGGGCACAACAGTCAATGGTGTCTGCCCGCTTTCGGGTTGTGCACTTCCGACTTATTCCCTCACCTCGCCCGCCGCCTCACCTGACCGCACCATAGTATCGCGCACTCGGTTGGTCATCGTTGCGTCGTAAGTATTAAAATAATTTGTCCAAATGATGTAGTATGAAAGACAAAGTTTATCCACTTTAAATATCAGAAGCGATAAAGGATTCATTTTGATATAAGCATCAATTTGCTACTACCAAATATGCATTATAAATTTTTATTGTATTTATGGTTAAATATTTTGCCAATAACGGCTCAAACATAAAATATATATACATGCTGTCACGGGACTTTTTCTACGACTATTTAAGATAAATATTTCCATTTTATATTATATACGTGTAACTCTAACAGTTTTTGCAGCGAAAGCCAGAATATCTCGCAGATAGCAGAATTTTTCCCTGCTTGACACTTATCGTTATATTTTGGACAATTCACACAATATCTTTATAAATTATAGCCTATGTATTATTAAGATCTATAAGCTATATTATTCTACAGTTTTATTAAAATTCATTTAATAGTTATTGCGTGAAAAAGTAACAAACATCCATCCATACACACAAATTTTCACGTTTATAATATTAGTAGGGAAATTCGGATCATAAATTTGATCCAAAATAAGTGAATCGAAAAAATATGAACAATAAATTGGCTTACGCAAATATTATTGTTGAATAGGTTTCAGCTAACGGTTTGAAGACGACGACAAAAAGATGATCGATGATGTCCCGCTTTTCTAATACCAGCTGAGTTCACGACCGGCTTATGATTGTGTCAGTAATATTATTGTTAATGGCGAGGCGTCCTATAAATCCGTTTTCTGTTATACTCATTAACTTTGCATTGATATTTTTATTAGATAGACTTCCTTTTATAACTATTCACTCTTCGACTATAACATATTGTTTTAAATGCTAATCGACATCATGTCAAGCTTTGTAAATCAGCCAATACTAATCATAGGCTACATTAAAAGACTCTCATATGACTCTGGTCTGATGTGACGTTACGGTTGACTGTTACGTTACCATTCATACTATGACCGGAATAATCCTATAAATAAGCGAGGCAGTCTGTTTAGTCCACTTTATTGAAATAAATATTTAGATTTAGATTAGGCTCCAGGATACCTTAGGCTAACAATACAGTCAGACAAAAAAAAAAAAAGAAAAAAAAGCTAGAGATTTCGGGGCGCTAAAATTATGGGTCAGTGTCAATGGACCCTTCCTATTCGTTGGTCACTGCAAATATTAGATTTTACTTTACTTACTAGATCATCGGATCTAGTTATTTTTCTTGACTCGATAGAATCTTAAACTTTAGCATGTTGGACTAAACGCCTACGCTCTAAGACAGTCTTGACATCTACGCATTGATTTTGTACCCTCTTAATCGATATTCTATATGATTTCTTTCCTACTCCTTCAATATTATTATTTTTTACTTTAAAGCAGTCGACGTGTATTTAAACCGCAATTAATATAGTTAATGCCGCATCATTCTGTCGTCAAAATATTTTTCCATCTCGAACATAATTATTCAGAAAACCGGGAATAACGACAAAAAGATATGATTAATGGTTGTAACTTAATGTTGCCTTTGGGTCTCCAATGGTTCTGTTACATTTTCGATAATAATATTTCGATTGTAAAAACACCGACGAAGTGCCACGGGGATTTGTTCTCTAATGGAAATGATTAATGGCCAAACCCGTACAATATTCCTTCTACTTAAAGTGCCTTTCTAGTTATTGAAGGTCGGCAGTCGACCTAATCATATTTTTATAAAATATATTTTGCGCGGACCAAATATGGAATGGCGCTTTTACGGTTATTTGACTTTTAATTCTCTCTCTAAAATCTTTTATCCCAAAAACTCGTGACGCTTAGAATATAATATGTCGCTCCAACGTCGGGCGATCTAACATAAATGAGTATGGAGATGATGTATCTTGTAGTGCTTTCCTGTTTAACTATTACTTTCGAAGAACTGTTTTTTTAATAGGTTTAACGGTTGCCTACTATCTCACCTGATTTTAAGAGACGATTTGGCACAAGACTGGCTCTCATGAAGCTGCCAGAACTCACTTAAAGGTGTTTGACGACAGATTTTAGCTAGCTATCCAGGCGGGAATTAAAAATGCCCTATCACCATGCTATGGTTACATCACGATGTTTCCCTTCATAGAAAGCATATGAGCCTGTGCTCATTATACGGATTCGAACCTGTTCTCAAACCAAATTGTTACAATATTACAAGTATTATTTTCGGAACACAATATCCTAAAGGTTGTTGCAATTTATTAAGCATCTGTCTTATAGGGGTGAATGACCTGTGAAGGGTGGCGGATTACCCATATAGCCGGCTTGTGTATGTTGTGTTGTGTATGTGTGTGTGCGTGTATGGTTAAACTTACTATGTACTACACGGTTATAGCGAATGTTCAACTATATTTGTATCAATATACACATAAGTCTTCTTCTTCAATTTAAGTGCTGAGCTATTGTCTTGTCGGTGGAGCAGTTGCCGCTGTTTTCTACCTTCTGCCTTTCTTTTGACCTCTTCATATGATATGGCTCCCACTTTATCCTTCACTTGATGGTAAACGCTTCGTTTAGGTCTAGGTCTTTCTCACTTCCCTTCAATATTTCCTTCTAAAATTGTTTGACAGAAGTTGTCGTGGCCGTATCAAGTGTCCAACCATCTTTCCCCTTCTGTTATTTATTTTTCTCAACAATTGTCTTCCCTCATCAACCATTCTTCTTCCTGCAACACCACATCTCAAATGTAGCCAACCTTTAACCTTTATATGAAAAGATAATTATTTATATTCAACATTAAACTATATTACACATATTTTCATTATAAACAGAAATGATATAACTTGTATATGGTAATTATAAAATATGTTCAAGAGAGACATTATCAAATAAGGAAAAATTGCGATAGTTTTGAACTTGTAACTAACACGCACAATTTCTATACTAGAATTAAATATAAGACAGTCATTCCGTCTTTTACACTTAGTAAAACAAATAAAAGTTTTTTTAGGTAATTGTGTTAGGTTCCATAATAAACTTCCTAAGCACATTACCGATTTGCCGGATAATAAGTTCAAGAATCATGTTAAGTAAGTTTTATTGTCGAAGGGGTAGATTATAGGGTGGTTGATTACGTGAATGTCTGGATGTGATTCCATCTCTGTTAATGACATGTCTACTGAAAATTATAATATTTGTATATAATTAAATACTGTAAAACAAAAAAAAAAAAGATAATAAAATGATGATAAGCCCGATCGAGTTTCTTGCCTGTTCTTCTCGATGGCTGGAATATTTTCTGAACCGGTGTTAGTATTTTGACATTCATAAGTGCCTTTTTGGGGCCTAAATTGAATAAAAGATATTTTCATTTGATTTGATTTGATAAGGAGCAAATATTCGGTATCGAGCAGTCGTAGAGAGCGGACGTTGTCTTCGATCTGTTTGAATTGCTTGTGACTTTTATTCAATATCTTTTCAGTTATTGATTCCTAGAGTCATTATTTTTAAATGCTTGGCATGGAAGAGTTTTTCCGGGTTAATAGCTCGTAGGAATATCTGTGCACATATAAAAAAAGTTTAAAGTTATTTTCCTTATGACAGTGTCTTTCGGGATCAATTAGTATTTTTGCTGTTATTAACGCTGCTTATTTATAGGTACATAAGCTGATCGAACAACGGCGATTGTAGTTACATGCTCATCACTCGGTGGTCACCAATGTCTCTGAACGAATTGATTATGTTTTGAAGTGTATTTGTTAATTTTGGCGAGCTCTGGAAGAAATGTAAATAGTAAAAAAAAATATTTTATAATAATAAATAAAACTTAATTACGTAATGAAGATCAAATGTCTAGAATGTACTATAAGTTAAAAATAGAATGAGAAAAAGTGATTTCTACTATCTGCTTGCTTCCATCGCTTTCTAAATAGCATTAGCTGAGCCACTTTCTTAGGCAAAGATCAAGATAACTAAATGTAACTTTTCTTTGACAATGAATTTAATATCGAGTAATGTCTCTTAAGTACGTTTATAGTTTGCTGTTTTTGTGGACATTGTGTCTCGGTCCGCAGGAGGTAGGAGGCGCGTCATAACTCACCCGGACCGTTTTATTGTGCGACGCGGATGTGGGCCAGAGTTTGTGATAACGCACAACGCCCGGCCCCTCGTTCCTTCGCAAAATGGTAAACACAAGGAGCTTTATTCAGAAAATACTTGACCACTACATCGATTTAAACTCATTTTATGTTTATCGAATCGAACTCCGTTCTGTACAGTATGGTTTGCAAGAAACTGACATGCAAATCATTCCAACCAAAAAAGACAAAGCAGTCAGACAGACTGTCGAAAGAAGTGAAAATTTAAAACTATGAACAAACAGTTGTTATTTTTGGTTATTAATTATAAATTGTTTGTTTAATTTTTAGGTTATATTGCTACAAAGATTCTGTTTATCGTTAATACGTCACGTGACCATGTCGATGACGGCTTACATGAATTAACTCCCTATCCAAACCTTCTTAAAGAAGTTTTCGCTTCAAAGATATGGATTTAAATAATAAAAAAAGTATTTACAGCCTTGTTAATAAAAAGAAGCAGTTGACTGTATAGTATGCGCACGTACACACGCAAGGAAGCCGAGAGCGGTGTCGTAGAGGGGGCATGACGTCATGAGAGAGCGTCAAACCGTTTGCCGTCACGGCATACGGTTTGATTTTACAGCCAAAACGTGCCAATATATGTTTTACAAGAAAAACATTCCATAAAATCTCGCGAACCATCATATGATGAAGTTAGCCTGTAATGATGCCCTTTATTAAACTCGACAAAAAAAGTACTATCTTCAAAAAGACCATACTGACTTATAGTTCACTTTTTTCAGCTAAATCCAAGGCCAACCTCCCAATTT
The DNA here is from genome assembly GCA_033032175.1 of Saturnia japonica. Lineage (NCBI taxonomy): Eukaryota > Metazoa > Arthropoda > Insecta > Lepidoptera > Saturniidae > Saturnia > Saturnia japonica. The sequence goes on along the minus strand of CM065306.1, from coordinate 498,874 downwards.
AGGGAATTCACAATTTACGATACCTACATGAATTCGACAAATTCAGTCAGTGTATGTACATTGTAGTATAATACATTTACGTCACAGCGGACAGTGTTTGTTCATACATAGTACTTACCATCGAATGCGCTGCCCTGCCCTTATCGACCCAGATACACATATTTTATGACTAGCTGTGCCCCACGGTTTCACCTGTGTTAATTTTATCCGACAAACACCGCGCCTCCAAGGGGCACCCATGTAGTCTATCATAATTGTTCTTCCCACAAGTACAAATTATTTTAATTTTTCATTATCTCCCAAACTACGTGTCCAAATGGCTTACTCTAAAGAGCAATTTTAACTTCATAAAATTGTCTTTATGATGAAGTAACTCTTATTTGTAAGGATTGGTATGCCATGTCTAAAAATAATACTTATAAATCACTTTTTAATTTTCAACAAATCTTTGTCACAAAATACCTTATCTTGACTTTTATTTAGATATACTAAGAAACAATTGTATTGTAGAACATTGTATTTCCGTATCATTAACGATTACACCAGCGCACGCGGATAAAGCAGCTCGGGAGTTCCTCAACTTCCGACTTACGTAACAAAAATCAATATTTAAGGCTAGCTGAGAGTTGTAGCCTAATCTCAAATAGCCTAAACTGTTCCTAGAGAGTCTGGCTATCATATACAAAAAGAATTTTTCGTATTCGACTGCTAGTTCCAGAGATTAGCGTGTTTAAACAAACAAACGAACAAAAAACTTGTCCGCTTTATTACATTAGTATAGATATATAGTAGTAAACTACGCTATCCAGCTAATTTGAAGTGGACACGGAAGCCTTTAGTTAACTTCAAAAGTACTCCAGTTTTGAAGTCAGTCATAATAAGTTACTACTCCTGATAAATATGTTGTAGGAATGGTAGGTAGTTCATATTTGGATAAAACCTGATACCCTCAATCAAATAGCCAATAACAGGGGCTTTATTTTGTCTTCCCGCCCCCTACAACGAGCTTTTTTTAACATATCGGTGATCAAAACATCTCAAGCCTTGACCGATATCGAAATTTGGTACTTTAGCATACCAGCATAAATTTTATCTGGTACATGGTTCAAGATCTCGAAACCTGGTACATGTTCCTGGTGAGTGGAACGGTTTGTTCAGTGAACCTTACCCTTCGAGCCGGAATACTCTAGCGGGTAAAAAGTTGATTATTAGGCGTAAAATAAGTGTTGTTTTTAATTTTAAGTCCTAAATATTATTTTGCTAAATATTTAGTGTAAATGTGTTGGCATTTAAAATGACAATGCACAAGTGAAGACAAAATAGTTAACTGGCATAATACTTGTGAAGTTACCTCAAAGCATAATTGGTAAGGTTTAGTCAGTCACTACTTTATTGGGACGTTACGGATCTATGAGATTTTTTGATCAAGATTGAATATATGAATAACTTAAGAGTATTTAATCAGTTTCGGTTGTGGATTACGGACATTAAACTATTTCAGATACCCCATAGTTTCAGATATATTCAGTTATGAATGTTACTTTTTTCAAAGTACAGCCTTTTAACCTATTATTTAAACAGTTGTAGGTTCACAATATGAACTTAATTTTAGATCATTATAAGTTAAATATGTCATTTTTGATATTCAATAGTATCCCATTCGAGTTCATCCCTATAGGAAACATTTCCGATTTTTTTTTAATTTCGCATATCCGATAGTTGCGGCTGCAGAATTTCTTCACACCCCTGCTACTTTAGTATATTTTGACATCACAGCAATGAATATACGTGGTAAGAACAATGACATATTTTATTTCTTCGATAATAATAAAATATTGACAGTGGCGAATGCTTCAGCGATGCGACTTAAAGAGAAATAAGATCTACTACACTGATAAATGACAACTGAAAATCGGCTTTTGTGGATTTACTCGGAAACACCCTTATAAAAACATGGCGGAAACACTCTCCATATATTAAAGAGGAAAAGTCACTATGCATTTTCCAAAGCACTTTCCCTTTGTAATGTCGCACAAAGATTTTACGGAAAACCTCGGGAGGCCCCACATCATAGGAAGTGAAAGTATGTCAGTTTGAGTCCCAGAATGAATACTAACAAGCGTGGCCGAATTTATGCGTCCGTCCGGACAAAAAGCAAAGTTTTATTAAATTTCCCAACTCGATCTTGTGGCCCACTGTATTATCCTAATGGCCACTGAAATTTCCTCCTCTTTTGTCGAGAAAATTTAATGTTTTTTCCACTATCTTCAGGGATTTTTTATTTTTAAGTACATATTTAAATCTGATTTTGGGTAATCAACATATAATGATAACTATTTGCAATAGTTGCATGCTGTTAAAATAACTTATTTATTGCTTTATTCGAGTTATTGTATTATTTTATCAAGGTAATATAGATGATGGTGGCAATTTATTCAAGAAGCGTTTCCACCCCGTCGGTTGCTGCATTATACACTATATTATACAGAACTGAGTCACTATGGCGGGTTTTGTACCATTCACCCGCCGATATCGTTGGGTGCGAGTGCCTGAGTACTTCGCTAATATTTTCTTAACAGTCATTATACAATGACATTAAACTGTAAATGCGTAACGGGTAGGTCGGGCCGCGCTCTTTCCATCGGATGTGAGCCATTAAAGGCTTTATAGACCCCTCGACAGCCCTAACGCGCCGCGACCCCGCCTGAGGTCAACATAACACTCAACGTGTTCACAACAAAGTAATTATGGTACCTAAATATATGGATACAGATAACACGACATTTATTACTTCAAGCAAGGACATACTATATTGTTTTAATTACAGCGTATAAGTAGCATTGACCCACACCATATGTAAAAAAAAAAACAAAAATCTCTAGCAATTTGGGTGAAATTTTCGCCGGACTTAAGTATTGTTTTTAAACAAAAATGATATAACCTTCTTTATATTCTTCTTTTTTATTTATTTATTTAATTAGTTAATAGGCGTTTTATTTTGTAATAGTTGAATTTCATTCACCTCCGAGGTGTCGTAGTGAACGTACGTATTGCATACGTTCGCTCATTGATACGATGAAAAAAAAAAAATCATTTGCCTTTTTAGCGGAAGCGTGGAACAGAGAGTAAAGTTCCTCATACGCCATAGAAAAGGGAGGACCCTCCGACCAGACGGGTGTTACGTCTGGCGGGCAGCTGCCAAACGGTTGTAGTCGGGTTCCTGTATATATACTCAATTGTTGAGTTAATTTCTATAACGCGATGTAAGATGTGTCGTATGTGGCTCTATAGATGTCGCTGATGTCGCTATGTAAGATACGTCAGTTGTGGTGAGAGATGTCGCCACATTGAAAGCTGTGCTGATGACCAGGAATGCGCGCGTCCGCTGCATGCTGGTGGTCAGGATACGCGTAGTAGACGTGAATGCTGGCTGGCTGTATGACTCGCTGCTCGAAAGCTTGTGGAAGTGATGATGACGTCACGATGTAGCTGTGCGAAGAAGGTTGCGCTGACGTTCATGCTCAGGATCACCACTTTGGCGGAAATGACCATTGAAAAGGGAGGATCCTCTGACCAGACGGGTGTTATGTCTGGCGGGCAGCTGCCTAACGGTTGTAGTCGGGTTCTTGTATATATACTCAATTGTTGAGTTAATTTATATATCGCGATGTAGGATGCGTCGTATGTGGCTCTATAAATGTCGCTGATGTCGCTATGTAAGATGCGTCAGTTGTGGCGAGAGATGTCGCCACACCCTAAATATAAATAATATACTTAAAAATAGAAAAATGGACGAGTTTTTGGGATTATAGTGGAAGTGATGTGATAGAAAATGAAGTGGAAAGTGATCAACAAGTTGTTCAGGCGATAGTAGAAGTACCAAAATTTTGTGAGAACCGTGTTGCAAATAAAACATGTCATCAAGATCCGGAAGATATATTACAAGATGTTGAAGGAGTTACAGAGGATAATGAAGGTTTTACCATGGTCAATAGAAGCGCCAAACGAAGATATATGAGGAAATCGCCTAATATAAGTATGGTCGAAAACAACGAATCAGAAAAGTATTTTGTCTCTTATCACAGCTAAAGAAACTTTACCTAAGCAATTTGGTTTAACCAAACTACTCAGATCTGAAAATATAGAAAATATATTGACAATAAAGTACAAAAACCTTTATAAAATTTTGATACAACTTGAAGATAAAATAAATGTAAACAAATTAATGACTTGTAATTGCAATATAGATGTCAAAGGTCAGATGAAATATACCTGTCTTATGAAATATTGAAAGATGTAGATGTAGATATTGATGATGATGAGATAATACTTAATTTGGAGTGTAAATTTGATATTATATCGGTAAGGAGACTTAATAGATTAGACATTAATGGACAATTGGTAAAGTCGGAGACAATCCGTCTATGCTTTAAGGGATCCACTTTACCCTTGTATGTTTTCGGGTACGGATGTCGGTTTAAGGTGGATGCTTATACCTTCCTCGTCAGTCAATGTTCTGGCTGTTGGATGTTTGGGCATACTTTAAAAACTTGTCCGAATAAATTTAAATTTTGTCCTAAATGTGAAGAGAAACATGAAAACTGTGATACCACCAATTACAAATGTATAAATTGTAAAGGTTCACATATGGCACTTGACAAAAATTGCCCAGTTTTCTTGAAAGAAAAACATATAAGAAATATCATGACTATGAAAAAATTTATTCACAAGAAAGCCTTACAGATTTATGGAAATAAACATGAATTGAGATCATACACAGAAATAGAACATTGTAATGATAAAATACACAGTTGTGATCAGACAAAAAACAAAGAATATGAAATGTCATACAGAAACATACAAATTAATAAAACGAAAGTCCGAAGAATTCAGTCAGAAACCACTAACAATATTGATAACGATATCGAGGTAGAAGTAATACAAAAAACAAACGAATTATCAACAAAAATGAGCGGGAAAAAACAAGGGAAAAAGAAATCTTGCGTTACTTCGGAGAGGAATAAAGATGATGATAACTTTGATTTCGTAAATAAATCAGAACACTCTGAGTGCAATGATGCATCTAATGTCATGTCAGATAGAAAACATAAGTATTATGAAAAATATTCAAGGAATTTTACAAAACATTAAAAACATTTGTTTTTCAAATAACAATTTTGATGTGAAATTTAAGTTCATTAGTATTTTTTTGATTGAGGAGTTGATACAATATCTAGTGAGTATAATAGGAAATGGAGAGCTTTTGAATAAAATTTTAAATTTTTTAAATAATGGATAGATACCATCAAATATTAGCGCTGAATATAGTTCAGTGGAATGCTCAAAGCTTAAAGCCAAAAATACCTGAATTTGAACTTATGATTATGCAAGAAAAAAATCATATTGCAATAATTTGTGTAACTTGGTTAAGACCAGAGGTTAAATCACATTTAAGTGGATACAATATATTTCGGCAAGATAGAAAGGATAATTATGGGGGAGTAATTAAAGCAGTGCATTAAATGTATAATATTATATATGTTATGATGAAAGTATATTACGGTTATGTTACGATGCATAAGCCTCTAAAAATTGAATTTATCGACTTGTATTACTGCAAAACAAGAACAATGCCTAATTAATTATTAATAAACTATACTCGGCTCTTTCTGTGATAATCTAGTAAGAAAAATAGCTACTAAGGGTCTTTTTTTAGGTAGGTAATCCTACGTAATCAACAAATAAAATGCATTTTAATAAGCTAATTTAAAATTTTTAGTTAAATTAGTTTAATTTGTATGATAATTAATTAATTAATCCGACTTTCCCTTGACATCATAATGTGTCCGGGTTGGACACTTCTTAAAAACTCTGTACGATACGCTTTGGCGGTGTTTACATCAATTAAGAAAACATTCAAAGACTACCTACCATTAGAAAAAAAGCTAGAATTAAATTACCTTTTGTTTGTAATTTTTAGTGAGTGTCCTCAAACGATATAACTGTCAGAATTCTAAATTAGAACTCTTCCTGTTCTTTATGCGTCCTATTATTTTATTAATCTTAGACTTTTTCACTTAGTTTTTAAAGTAGATATTTTAAACAAATGACCGTTGCATAGCCGTGGTATATAGTTCGTCAAGATAAATATACCTATCTCACGAAATCGGTTATTCACAATCCGAGAATTTAGTTTATTGGAGTACAGGATTAGTGCCAATGAAGCGATATAATATAACAAAGAGTAACCTGAATCTTCTTTAGTAACTTAATGCCATCAGGTCACCCCTTCACCCGTCAACCCTGGCCGGCCGACGACGCGAGATACATTTTCTACAATAAGGTATTTACCCTATAAAGCATTCTGTGTCGTTCAAACAAACGATCTGTGACAATATTGGCACAGTTTATTACTTACTGTGTATATTGTTAATAAGGAAACACTAATATTATTCTTCACTTGAAGACAATATAATATTTATAGAACATTTATTTTATGCCCATCTTTCGGTGACGATACAATGAGCGAAGTCATATGAAATGAAGACACAAAAGTTAGATATATTTTTATAGTAATGCAGTGTTTATGAGAAAAGCGCTTGATATTATTCAGTCTCTGTTAAATATATTTCATTAAAATTATACACAAATACACACAAATATAAGATATGATACAAAAAATTATTAATGCAACTGAGCGAAACCAATATGTTAACTCATGCATGTTACCTTAATTCAATAGCGGTAAATTTCTTTAAATAAGTAAAATAAGCTTATAAATAAGCATTACTTGGGTATTTTTATGAAATCCATTTATTTATTTATTGCCTGTAAATCAAGATAAATATACCTATCTCAAAATAATAAAAGAAAGAAAAAGGCTTTTTTTTAATGATTGTATTGTAATAACCGCAGGCCAGAGATGTGGACACATGTATTGTTAGTCCGTACTTTTTATGCGGTAAAATTTTTTCACATACAAGCAATTGTCTCATAATGCGCAATTTGCATGCACAGAATAATCGTGTTACCTTTGCTGCAGAGGCGTTTTGTGAACTTCACGTGAATGTATGGAATAGTTTTGAAAAAAGCGCCGACGCAAAGGACAAAGTTTTATTTCAACGATCCGTGCTATATATTTAATATTTTAATTAATTAAAGCACTATATTATATTGGGATTCTTGTTACGAAGGCTCCACTGCAGTTAAGCAAAGTAAATTTAAATACAGAAAGAGAACTCGGAATAAAGTTATCAAAAATGGTTAAATAATAATAATAATTGTTATTATTACATAAGCATTTTACCCGAATGTGAAAAAGGAGGGTATGTTTTTCGAGCGTATGTGTTTATGTATGTCTATTTCTTTGGCACTCTCTGTAGCCTAAAGAGCTTGATGGATTTTAACATGCGAGGTGTCGTTAAATTCGTCTTAATCGTGAGAGTGACATAGCTTATATAATATTTAAGTAAGACGTCTCGTAATCAAATAAAAAGCAAAAATATAATCAAATATTTTTTTACTTAAGTGTTTTTTGTTGTTGCAGTCGGGATTTTTTGTTTGCTTTTTAATTGTTTAACTTGATAAATATATTATGTATGTGACGTGAACACGTATAGTATGTTTCAACGACAAGCGGAATTTGGGACAATGACCTTTGACCGTACCGAAGGAATAATTAACGTTTTTACCATTTTCCTAGATGTGTTTTGACAATTTTGAGCTCTTGTTTCAACTTCTGTCAATTACTGAATAATACAAAAACATAAGCATAGAGAGTGCCATACATCTTGTTTATGAAATAAAATAATCGACTATACCCAAGGAATATATTTCTTACCGGTTTCCATGTAATTTTTTCAAATAATAACGTTTCGGTTATTATTAATTAAACTGCCTCGTTAGCCTAATCGTCGTAAGCGCGACTGCTATGATCAAGTCCCTGGGATCCCAGGTCGAGCAAAGTGTTATTGGATTTTTCTATGAAATTTTCAGTGACCGCTCGGAGTTTGGCCCGATTAATAGCAATAGGCTCGCCCCCCATTACATGGGACCTAAAAAATATACCTGGCGAACTGTGGGTGTGTACGTTAGTACACCTCAGCCTAACCCTTCGAGGATACTGGCACGATGGTATTTATTTATGTTAATTAAATAGATGGTTAAACCTATCAGTAAAATAATAATAAAAAAACAGGTTTGTTACCTCCCACTGACAGTGTTTCTTAGCCCACCCCGTACCAAGTTAAGCGGTACTAAGCATTAACGATAAATATTTGTATGATAAGCGATGCGTATCTTTTCTGTTGGCGCTAACATAAAACATAATGTCGTTGTTCGAAATTCCGCTTTATTTCGTACAGACTATATTACAGCCTTCAATAAAATAAACAATGTCTCTATTTTTATATCATGAAAATTATTCTCTGACTTTTAGTTTTTCTTCTTCTTGGTTTAACTTTTTACATAATTATGTAGTTACAATAAAAAATACAGAGAATACTTTATTAGGAGTAGGTACAAGTATCCAGTTTTCTCCAATTTTTTCGGTGTATTTTTAACTTGACTAAGAAATGTTTTTGCTTTTATTGAATATCAAAAATATTTTCCTACCTTCGTTTTGAACTGAGAAAAATTTTCATATGATATCGTGCAAACCAACCCGGTTTTGTTTACACGAGCGGCCCATATCAATTAGTCGATTGGCGTAAGTAATTTAATGCAACAAAAAAAAAAAAACCAAATCCGTTTCTATATTTTTATATGGCTGAGATTTCCAAAACCGATTTATTGTGATTGAAATATATTTAACAAAAAATCGACGAGTTTTGTCTTCACAGCAATTACATAATTGACTTTACGAACTGTAGAGAATGATTTGTAACTAAACGTGGATTATAAGTGTTTCTTTTATTCGCATATGACTTTGCTTAGAGTATCTTAATATATTTGGTGGTACTGTTGCATATTGGACAATATTAAAATACGATGCAGTTCGCGTGTCTGTCGCCATTACACTTAATATTGTTGCATGACAGTGCACCCGAGTTGACATTACTTCTAACCGCTACACTAGCATAAGTTACCGGGTTTCACTGAATAGTACACAAGCGCCTTATTAGAGCTTGTTACAAGATTTCACAATAAATAATCACAGCTCAATACCACTGTAGTTATTAGAATATTTCGAGCATAATGATTGTTAATAAATGTGATCAGGGCGGACTCAGTATTCAGTTCGGCGCGACCGTCTTCTTCTTCTTCTTCTTCCTTACTTGGCAACTAGTCCTCTATAATGAAGACTGCTATTATCAAGTGAATAAAGTGTCCTGTCTTATGTCGATTTCAGTATCCTAACAAGATGGTGGCTCCCTTGTTAGAACTTTCTTAGGTGCTTTTGTGGGATATCAGTATGCATGCTTTCAGTTTATATTTATAATTAATTTCACTTATCTACAAAAACCGAAGTAGGTAAATGAATTAAAAAAAAAACCACAACATGTCACTTCAAGATCCCGACAAAAACTCTCAGCGCGACCATCGTTACTCAACATTACCCCTTTTTTTGCTGTTCTTCCTTCACTAACCACAGTATAGAACGCGAATACGTCACTACCTTAATAACAGATGTCTATAATTTTTTTTATAGTCCCTAGATATTTCTCCCCTGACGCAAATCAGGGTTTTAGTTGGCAACAAATCTTTCACATATTCCCATTTCATGTACCCCTGATATTCATTTTTATCACCTTACCTACTTAAGCTTAATACATTGTTCTTATGTAATACATGTTTACCTTCAACATTTCTCATACGTGACATATTTTTAAAAGGTTTCCGTCATACATATGTCATAAAATTTGTCACAATTCCGGTAATCAGATGTCAAATAAATTTCTATTAATTAGTGCAAATATACAATAGTTTAAAATTATTATAAAGTTAATATAAGTGTAAAATAATAATTTATAATATATATATAATATCATGAATAGCATCCATTTAATTATTTTTTCCCTTTTTAATTTGTCTTACTCCCGAGTTAATACTTCTCACTTGTTCCTAGCACCAGCTCTCTTTGGCACGTTCTCAATAAAAGCCAGAAAATCATCTATCCACTCCTCATCTGAAATCATATTTGGTCAATTATTTAAGCTCACCTCGATACCTATATGATTGATGTCCATACTTACTATACACTACCACTTGAAGAATTCATTTTTCTTTGTATACTAATACAAAACTCAAAAACGTTTATTTAAGCTCACCTCGATACCTATATGATTGATGTCCATACTTACTATACACTACCACTTGAAGAATTCATTTTTCTTTGTATACTAATACAAAACTCAAAAACGTTTATTTAAGCTCACCTCGATACCTATATGATTGATGTCCATACTTACTATACACTACCACTTGAAGAATTCATTTTTCTTTGTATACTAATACAAAACTCAAAAACGTTTATTTAAGCTCACCTCGATACCTATATGATTGATGTCCATACTTACTATACACTACCAGTTGAAGAATTCATTTTTCTTTGTATACTAATACAAAACTCAAAAACGTTTATTTAAGCTCACCTCGATACCTATATGATTGATGTCCATACTTACTATACACTACCAGTTGAAGAATTCATTTTTCTTTGTATACTAATACAAAACTCAAAAACGTTTATTTTGTGTGAACGCGCTAATCTCTGGAACTAACAAACAACACCAACAAAAATCCATTATGCATTTTATATGTTTTATAGAGTAAAACGAAACAATAACCATTTAGAAAGCTGTAAGCGGTAACTAGGCTAAAACTGTGGAGCACAGCTAGCTTGCTCAGAGTGCAACCAGGACCAGAAGCTCTGATGTTTATCAAATACGATCAAACGTTTCGTTTTTGATACTAACAAGCAATTTTAGTGCCTCTGGGTTATAATTAGAGGCGTTACTGGTAGACATATGAAAGGCATCATTTGATGGTACCACGTTAAGCATATAAAATAAATTGACTTTTGAGTGAAGCTGCCGATGACATTGCAAAGTTAACTTCACATTGCATCGATAATATATTCCACTCCATTCAGTTATTAGTTAATGCACTAATACATGATACTTAAGATAGTGTGACAATTTTACAACAGATAAATCTACGAGTTTTAACTAGTTTAACAATTAAACGGAACGTAAATCAAATCCTAGAAAACGCTTTGACAAACGTTGAAGTCTGTGAGCTTTCGGCATCACATTGCATGCTCGTGGTTAATCTGCTTGTTGAGCTGTTATTGTTATTCCATTGTTTATTGTCTAAGATGTTGTCTGAGATCCCAAGGAACTGCATAAAACAGAATAATAAATAAAGCCAGTGCATTTTTTTTAATCAAGGAAAATGCAGTTTAAATGTCATCATGTTATTGTAAAAATCGTCTTGGCCGCAATAAAAATACTTTATTAAATTTAAGACTAACTAAACTCTACTACTGGTTCAGAAAACATCCCACCTATCGAATTTTATCATATATCTTTTACTATGTAAGTAATATTTACAGTTATTAATTATATTATTTGAGTGGATTTAATCCAGACATTACTATCATTCGCTTAATGATCGACCCTATAATAAGCTTTTAACTATAAAACCTTCTTGACATGGTACTTGAACCGAATATCCGGAAAAACAGTAATATGCTAACTTATTGTTGAATCTAAAATTATTAACAAAAAACCTTTTATTGTTTTTTTACTAAGTTTAAAATATTGTTAGTTTCGTCTGGGACTGATTATCAGAGCGCTGTTACGTCTTTCTACCACGAACAACGTTTTTTATTAATTATTAATGGGAATTACAATCGATTACACGTATTTACACATAGGTTACGTCCTTTATGTAAGTTTTTCCGAGCATACATTACATTGTGAAGGATATATTGCGAGGGGAAAATTAATATAATTAAAATTCCTAAAACTTGTCTCGAGTGATTCACGAGATCCCATGTCGTAAATCGTTCTAAATGTCCGTTTTTGTAATATAAATAAATTATCTACCTCAACAGCTGTCGTCCACAGTAAAATATCTGAAGATATTATTAAGGTTTGGAAGTAAGCGAAGTAGATTAACCTAGCAGGTGAATATTCTCTTAACTGGCTGTGTCAAATGATTAAGATGTTATAAATAAGTGTGTTTCAATTCACTCAATACATATTGTGTTGTCTTTCTTAAATAATGAATAATCAGACAGTTATATTTTATAAGTGGATACGGCATTGACGCTCTTTACATGCAATCGTGAATGGTGCGCAATTGCCTTCAGTTCACTTTCGACTTGATACCAATGTTAGCGAGAAGAAACTTTTGTCGTTTTTTGATAACAGAGTTTCCGCCTTACGCTGTGATTTCCTATCTCTTTTGTTTCAACATGCTGATAACAAAATTGGTACCGTGTTCAAATTACTTTTAGTAAAATATACACGTTTATTTATAAAACGTTATTGTAATCAAAGTGGGATATGCCCTTCTATTTACTGACCAGCATGAAGACCGCGACTGTTGTTATTGAGGGTTCCCAGTTTCTAGGTCAGCAGCGTTGGGTTCTTCGATAGCGCTATATGCCTATACTTATTAACATTACTTCGCTAAACTATTAAAAGTGTTTGTAAACATGGATTACTCTTGTTTTATTGTTTCACATCTGACCTGCGTTCGTATCGCCAGCGATTCCTGGCCGAACCTCTACTGCGGTCAAAGAGCGTCACATTGCTACGCTGATTGGACGTGCCACTAGTCGTTGTCTTATGTTCATATTCCCATTTGTAGAAGAGTTGCTAAACCCGTTACACGGTTACAAAGCGCGATGGCCGTAAGCGTCGCTATAAAATCAGGTTCATTTCTGTATTTCTAAATGGTATAATATTTAATGTTACTTTCTGATAGTAACATGACAAGGTGACGAAACTGTAACTGATGATAAGGACAGTGAAATCTAAAAACAATGGTGACCGCCGACTGATTTGCAATTGATCACCAGTCGTCACTGACATGCCTGCCTGGGTAAATAAAAATTAAGCTTAAGTAAGTTAATTAAGTTTTTTATTATATTCATATTGGTCACAACAGACTGTGATGCTTTATATTGAATACTAGCTATGCCCTTGGCTTTACTCACGTTAACTACAAAATTCTCACGCGAATCTCGCTCTCCCGCTCCCGGCTATTTTAAAGACAAAAATGCTTACTATGGGTGTTCCTTAGAAAAAAGACGTATACAGTTTTATTGTAATTTTTTTAAATATCTACAATTGTTTAATACATTAATTTATTATGGTTTACTCATCGTAAGCGTATCCTTCGATTTGTTTCTGCAGCACTGGTGCCACGGCAGAACTCGTACTCGTAAATAAACCGATATTTCATGTTTTCCATTGTGCGGTAATAAGCGACCCCAAAGAAAAAAATAATGAGGAAAAAACAAATGAATGATTGTTTTCAAAACTCAAATGTACCAGCTAAATGAATTTATAAATTTGAATTTGGAATTCTTAACCAAAGAGGAGATATTTCAGACCAAAATGTTCAGTACGACAAAACGCTAATTTCATATGTAAGGATCTAATAATATGTCATAGGGTATTTATTATATTTGAATAGCTATTTAGAGTTGAGCTCTTACCTGTATTTGTGCCTTATAAAATAATATAAGTAATAAATTATTTAATAGGGATACAAAAAATATATGTCATGGTAAATATTCGTCCATGTTTAATTTATCATAATAACCAGAAACGTAAATAAGATCTTTTTATGTTTTATGTATACCTACAGGGAATAAATGTTTCTAAAGGCCCAATACACATAGTGGCGCACGTTTAAATTTTTCTGTATGTATCAACTGATATTATGTTTGCGTTATCAGTTTATATGCGAACTTTTAATTTTGTTACTAATTTCTTAGACTTTGTTATTACGATAAGAAAGTAAGATTACTAAACAGGTATACAGTCCTCTTGATGTTAGGTGGTGACTACAGATTATAAATAACTTAATAAAGAATCGCGGTTCTTGCTTAATTAAGCTAGTAATTTATAGCTTGCCAGTTTCGTTTCAATATTGCCAACGACACCTTTTCTGATCAGCACAGATCTATGAATGCACAATTTTTAACATTTTTGAACTGTCTTCAAATAAGGAGAAGCTTATCAATTCGAATGTTTTTTTTTTGTATTCATTCATAACTTCTTTGTTTATGAACCGATTTAAAAGATTATTTTTCGTTGAAAAGGGGTTACCTCAAAAGGGGCCTCATTTTAATTTCTTTTATGATAAAAATTGTCTTGTTTTATATTTTTATTCTGATATAAACATAATTTTGAGCGTGTACACGAACTGCTGTCACGACAGTTAGCAGCCATGTATGACTACCTTAATACCTGTAGGTATGTCAATATTTAATTATTGACTGATATTTTATTTAACAACTTTATTTGATATCCCGTTTCTGTATGTTCGGCCATCATTAAACTGTTATTCAACACGATGTTAACTGGTGTTTGTTTCAGAGGACGTCAGAGGTTAATTAACTTTGATATCATGTGGGTATGGATTTGATTATTGGATTTTTGATATTTAAAGTGACGGTAAACGTCTTTATTATGTACCTACCTTAACCAATTCTTTAAAAGTGGTCGTATTTTTTATATTTGTTTCAGTATTTTCTTTTAATCTGATTCCCCGTATTCCGTCTTTGATCAGTCTAAACCGTATTGAAGTCTCCTGCTTATTATAAGTCTCATTTCTTGCGTTATCTCTTCTAGATAATCAGATATCAAAAGCTTCGAGCGAGGTTTTTATTTAATGATTCGTTTCATTAGAGTATCTATATTTTGAGAATCCCAAAAGCGGTACTTAATTCTGGTTAATTAGGGTATTGAATGTAGTGGATTATAAGCGAGCAAAATATAAGATGTAGGTACTTTTAATATGAAGCTTGTAAGTTTTCAAGCGCGTATGATCATATAATGTCTGCAATTTTTTTTAAAACTCGCGATTTTACTGATATAACAAATAGTTTGATTGTATTTCAAAATTGTACTAAATGCGATGATCTACGTAACTATTAAAGGAATAAAATTTATAAAGAAATCTATTGTAAGTGGAATTATGTTCTTGACTTGGTCGATAAATTATACAGAAATTGACACTTTACATAATGACCACAAATATCGTTCAAGCGATGACCTGGCAGCGTAACGTCACAATACAATACCAGAATTAGAATGCCCTCCATCACTCAACTCCCTGCACTTTATAGGAACATCGCTACCGCACGCCGCAGTTCCACCGTACCGCGAGCGATCGTATGATATCGCGTGCGTCGTGCCATAAGTTCAGCTGAGAGTCTTCTAGTGTGTACTGTTATAATAGATAAGATTTAAGATTATTTTTATTTTATATATTCGATATTATAATACTTTGGGGTAGACACTATATTCCACAAAGGTAAGTACATTAAAAACATAATTACAGGTGAGTTGAAAACATTATGTTCAGGGCATAGACTGTATTGATTAAGGACAGAAAAATATTGACATAACTCATTCCTATTTTCGATTTTCATATAGTGCCATCTAGTTTTTATTTAAAAGATGTAGGTCGTTGTATTGCATGACATGATTGCAAGTGACTCGGTTGAACGAAAAAAAAAAACTGTTGATTAAGAACTCAGTACTTAGAAATTATCGTGAAATTTCAATGTGTCATAAGCCAATTTTTAACATTATAGAGTTTCTAATGGTAAGCGGAATTTAGTCTAATTAGTCTAAGAACAGCGGCGCCCGACAGAGGTAAATAATCAAACCGCTGTAGTGGTCGTGGTGCCAGTTCGCAAATGCACTTTGATAGTGACAATAGGTAGTAGATTTAACTTGATATACATTTGGAACTTCTCGCCACTGAAACAAATCCCTATAGCAAGCAATAGCTGAAACCAAGATTCGACTACTTAAGCAACTTTGTGCTTGTTGTCATTTCGGTTGAGAACCTATATAACAACATAAATTGTCAGTTTGAATAAATAAAATAGGTACAGTGCCATTTCTTTTCTATCAGTCACCGAGCACTCTATCGCTCGCCCTTCATATAACCTACAAAGTGACATAAATAAAACATAATAGGAAAAAAGCAATTGCCCACCTTGTTTTATGTTTCAGTCGTAAAACGTATTCACTATGATGAGAGAAAATGAAATTGTTATTGAGCCTAGGTATTCTTTGGGGCAAATGTAAGAGCTGCTTACCTGTAATAATATTTATATGTGGGTCTAGATTTATATTCAATTAAAATTTTATTGACACTAAAATACTACGTTGTCATAAAGGTTTTTGTCTTTTAGTAAGTGCATAAAACCCGCACATAAATAAAAAGCTTTCGACATGAAATGAAGGAAAGTACAGTGTCTCTACTTATTCGGTAGGTGTTGCAGCATGATGATAATTTATAACTGAATCCGTTTCATTGTCTCTAGATGTAGATAGTTCTGCGGTTGACAAGAATAAATTATAATAGGGACAAAGTAATCCATTTTGTATTCAGTAAGCCGTTATCGAAACAAAACATTTCCTTTCATCACACCGTTATAATATATGGGAATTTATATTTTATGTACTTGAGGTGGCAAACCGGCATGTAACTAACGCGTCTTATATTAAGCGGTTACTGTAGCAATTGACAGTTCAATATAGGGCCAAAACTATGAAAGGTACAGTTAAAGAGAATCATCTTAAAAAGAGGTCCAGCTGTAAGCTGCAAATTACAAATCAAAACCCTACCAAAATGGCGCTAGTGGAGCAAAAGAGGGAATTATAATTTTTCGTCATTTTTTTTTACTGTTGTAAAACTTTAAAAAATTACGGGAAAAGTTTGTGGATGAAATATAAAAAAAAAAAAAAAAATTCGGAGCTATCTTTAAAATTTACGCACTTGCTTCATGGGTCCACCATAATTTGACGCTTTTTGACGGATACTTTTTATACATAGATATGGTACTCCGGGTCTCTGAGACCAAACAAAATAGGACATTTGGAGTCTTTGTTCTTTCCATAGATCATAGATTTAGTATAGTATTGATCGGTAATAGATCGAATATGACGAGACTAAATATAAAAGTGATTTGTTCTAATAACGATTTAAACAAGCCGATAATATATACGAAAATGGTTTCGTATCCCTGTCACGTACCAACACAAGCGTAGGTATATAATGCTCTTCCTTTCGAGTTACCAATCGTTGGGATCGTTTACAAACCATCCAGAATAGGTTTCTTCACCGCCTTACCGGCGCCCCTTGGTATGTTATGTCATAGAGATATGGACCTTCCTTCGATACATGCTTATGCCAAACACCTTTCTCGCTCTTATTTCGACACCGCGTCCAACCACGCGAATCCCTTAATCAAAGCGGCAGCTTTATATGTTCCCGACCCCAATGCCTGCCGGAGTAAACGCCGGCCGCGTAATATCTTCACTGACCCGCTCGACCAAATCGAAACAGCTAACGCGTTCTATTCCACCGCCTCTCCAAACAGAGCGTGCCACCGCCCACGCCCGCGTAACCACCGTTCTCTCCGCAGAGGACGGGCGGTCAACTTCGCTCCCGCACACCCGTCACGTCCACCCTCTCTAGCGGCAACCCAAGCCTAGGTCCGTTCCTCGGTGTGAAGCCCTTGTGTCAGGCAGCCGCCCGCGCGATACAAGTGACATCATACGTGCAACACTTAGCTACCCACATACAACATTACACACGTATGAACACACACACGTGCACACCACACAGGTACATAGGTTCTGTAAGGGACCTTTTTTTTTCTTTTTTTGCGCTAGTTAGACTAATGCGCTAGTTAGTGTAGAAAAACCATTCCGATTACTAAATACACATACGCGTGGTTCCCTCCTTCCTCCCAGCAGGAGGGGAACGAGCATATGTGTATATGTTAGTTAGCTCGAAGATAGACATATACTCACGCTGACTTTTTTGTTGTATATAATTATGTAGTAGATTAATTTGATATATCTCTTATGATTTACTCTGCATAAGCTATTAAAGAGCTCGAATCGATTCACAATGGCCCGTATTTTTTTATTTGCGCGGAATCATAATTATTTTTCCAAAACAAAAGAAGCCTAAGTTTAAGTTACTCATAATAACATCAGCTATCTAATAGTAAAAGTCCCGCAAAATCGGTCCAACCGTTTCGGAGACTACCCGAAATAAACAGACAGACAGGCAGATAAAATTTTTAAAAATTGGTATTTGGTTATAGGTTTCTTATGTAGTTTCATATACATTTAGTAAAAAACTGTTATTTTGATATTACAAACAAACATTTCAATTTTATTAATTGTATATAGATGAAATCGATGGTTATTTCATAACCACTATTATAGTCTGACGAAGTACAGACGACAACTTTTATTATTAAGAATTATAATTATTATCTTTTGTTTCAATCTGTGAAAAATAATTTAACATTATTAATATTTTAAGTGAAATAAATAAATATTAGTATTATCAAAGAAGAACAAGTGCTGCTTTTATATTAGTTTGTAAACTGAACAATGGACGGATAGCTCGACCCATGTTCAATATGAAGCAAAAATTCTACGTTGTAAGAATTTCGGCTGAACTTTAGTGCCTACCTATTTGTGACAAATTTGAATCGCCCCATCAGTCTACATCGCGTTGGTAATCACAACTATTAATATTTTAAAGTGTCATATCATTCTTCGTCAGTCTCGGATCTAGTAGGGGTGGCAGATGGGTGTACCTGGTGCTCGCCTCGGGAGGCAATTTAAAAAAGCGTCGAATCCATTCGAAAATTTTTGTTACAATAAAGCTATCGCGTGTTATTTGATTTTGCAACGCATCCTATAATGATTTTTGAACGCGTGTGTGTGATGTCTCTGCTGGGTGAATCCTCGTTGCTAATTCGGAAAACCCAGATCTATAATAATTACATTTCGAAAATTACTTGTAACCTCGTGATGTTTCGCACTAAAAAGGGTTCATTAAAATATAATATGTATCTTAAATGCCTAAAACTGAAATAACTATACAATATGGTATTCTTTTTATCTGACTGTGGAAAAGGAGGGTTATGTTTTTCGAGCGTATTTATGTATTTATATATGTATGTCTATTTCTTGGTCACGCTCTGTGGATTAGCTTAATGGATTTTAGCATACGAGGTGTCTTTAGATTCGTTTTGATTGTGGGAATGACATACGCTATAAAATATTTACGAACGGGGTCTGGAAATCAAGTAAAAAGCAAAAATAAAAATCCTTCCTTTTTTATTGATGTTTAGTCATACTTTCTTTCTCTATGAACCTAATTGGATGATTCTTTTTTTTTCGATAGGGGATACCTCAAGGATGGTCCCATTTTAATTTAATTGGCATTGGACTTTCATCTTCAAAGATAAATCAGGGAACACTTTAAAATGACTGAAAATGGTTTTCTTTTTTTGCTAAAAATTGTCTTGTATTATGACCTCTCAGTAGAGAGTAGTATATTCTTTGATTATGACAATGTCAAACGCAATCAAGACAATGCAACTCATTTCATTTAATCCTGTATATAATCAGCAATATAATTTACTTTTATTATTCTGTACTCTCTTTCAAAAGTAATCTTAAATTTAAATAAATATACACTGATGTCTTAGCGTGTCGATCTTGTTTACTCCATACTAGAGTCATATTAGAGTAAGTAGTACTTAGGGGTGTCGAAAGTGCCAAAGAATATCGATGTTTTTAAAGAGCCTAGTAGAAAAGCCTTCTGAATTTGTGACAGTTTGTGGTCATATCTGTTCGTTCTGCAGAATTGATTAATAATTTTGTTTTATCATTGTAACGAGGCGGGAGCCGCGGCGGAGTATAAAAGATGGTGATATATGTTTTATTTTGTGGGTGAAATATAAATTTGCGTATCTGCCGTTCGTCACGGATCGCTGCACAATGTTGTAACCCCAATAACATCAGAAGTATCGTTCAGTCATTCGCACTGAAAGAGCAGAACAGTGATAAAATGCTTATCTCGCTTCCATTTTTATTCAATCGTTTATTATATCGTTTTTATTTAACACCAACTGTTCAGTTACCCGGCCGTTTCGCTGAGCGTTAATAATCGAACTTTAACATTAATTTATCTAAATTATTATAGAATCCTAAAATGTATCCCACGTCCGTTTATTCTTATTCATGACGTAATGGTTTTCTATGTCAAATTTCATTAGAATGAGTCTTTCAATAGTCATTGATGGACAAAAATCCAACAAACATACTTTCAAATTATTTCTATTAATAAAATTAATGTCTTATGTTTGTGTTTATTATATTTTTCTGAAACAAAGATACGAAGCGATAATAAAATTAAAAAGCCTGTATAATGAATAAAATCTATATATGTAAAAAGAAATGCTGTTCGTTGATAAGCGCATAACTTGAGAACAGCTGGACAAATTTGGTTTATTTATTTTTTAATATACTTTTTAAGGGAAGATAATTTGAAAAGTTATTTAGGAGTTTGGAACATTTTGGAAAAACTTAAATTGCTTTTTTTTCTTAATTAACTCAACATCCACTACTCAATATGTATAATTCTTATTTTGCTTCCTTCGTTATGATTCTAGAAAAGCTTTCAGAAACATATCGGTATAGGTGGAGCTTTGGTCCAGCTTTTCAGTATTGGAAAAGACAGCACAATGTCTAGCAGCCAACTAGTAATAACTTATATTCGTAAATAACGAGACATTTTAAGTTTTCCATTTTGTGAAAAGAACGATGTCAAAGAAAAATCAAATGGTTCGAAAATAAATGAATCACTAAATTCGAAATACAAATACACGAACCTAAATTTGAATTTGGAATTCCTGACCAAACGCCAAATATTTAAGATCAAAGTGGCCAGTTCAACAAAACGCCAATTTCATATGTAAGGACCTAATAATACTCAACTATACGGGTACAGTGGAGTGTGGACGTCTTTTGGCTGAATGGATGGATGGACGTACACCCAATATTATATTCAGCACGAGTACCTACTTTTTTTCCTAGCAGCACGGCAATTTGAAGGTGCTGTCCCTGACAGTAAGCACAGTACAATAGAAACACAACAGCGACCACCGAGACATCAAAATCCATCGACGGTTGCCACTGTTATTCCGGCATATATATATTTAACTAGATATTCCAAAGCTGATTCCGAAACACGACACGCAAAACCTAGTCATTATGACGGACTTTTTACCACGTGCATGGTGGTCGTGGCCCACTCGGGCTGTACAGCTCTACCACCCTGCTATCGCCATTTCCTCGTTCGTTGTTCAGCAGGGTGCACTACGTGCTGATGAAAGTGTCTTGGGCGTCTCGGTTCTATAGATTTAGTTCGACACCCTTTCCACCCCTCCCTACTTTCCGTTCACTTATCTTTATTTACATTCCCTTACTAGCTGTGTCCGTGGCTTCGTTCACGTTGATACAAAATGCTCGCGTGAATCTTGCTCCCCCGCTCCCGGCTATTTTAAAAAGAAAAATGCTTATTTTGGATGTTCTTTAGAAGATAGATGTATACTCTCCGTAACTTTTTTCTAGGTCTTTTTAATGTAATATATGATGTCTACAAACCATTTAAACGCCCGAATTGATGCACTATGACTAGTTTTTTATTATTTGTGCGGAACCCTAATTCTTTTTCTAAAATAAAAGTAGCCTTTTTTTTTTTTTTTTTTTAACGTGGAGAAACCCATCATGGGTACACACCCGCCCGGGGGGACGAGTGGTTATGTGAGACTCCTACTCACTAAAACTCCACGGTGTACCATCCGCCGCCATAGTAGGGCGACGCGGGCACTGCGCTGGCATACAGCCGCGCCGCCCCGGCGGCCGGCCCAGCTGAACCGGGCCCCGGCCTAATAGGAGACGGCTCAGTACACCCTAGCCGTCTCCTCCGTCCGCCGAGCCTGTGCAATGAGAAGACGGGCCCCCCGACCCGTCTCCTCTGGCTCGGCTAGGGTGGCGGGAGTTGGCGAATGAATCGCCTCCTCCTGCCACCCGTTCTTCTTTGTCGGAGAGGGCCGCTCAGGGGATCCCCTTCACGAACCCTCTCCGCGGCCTCCTTCTGCGATATGACGACCTCGCAGAAGGAGGCCATTGCCGTCCATGCCCTCTCGCTGTCGAGCATGGCTCTCACCACACTCGGCAGCGAGAGGTCCTCTCCAACGACTGCGGCCAGAGTGCGGCGCTGCTCCTCCCACGCAGCACACTCACCAAGAGTGTGCTGCGCCGTATCCTCTGCAGCCCCGCACTCATGGCACACAGGCGAGGGCTCCCTTCTTGCTATCTTGTGCAGGTACCATCCGAAGCAACCGTGTCCGGACAGTACCTGCACAATTCTGAAAGTCAGGGAGCCCCGCTCCCTGCTTAGCCATTCCCGGAGGACCGGGCGGACGGCGTCTATGGTATAACGCCCATAGCGCGCGTCCACCAGGTCCTCCTCCCACCTCCTGATAACATCTTCCCGGGCCTCCCGCCGGACCCTGTCTACCTCTATGGGAGCTGGAGGCTCCCCTAACTCTCTCCTCGCCGCCGTGAATTTATACACGGCGGCGAGCACCTACGCCTCCAGCTCCCACGGCGGGGAGCCAGCAAGAGCACAGGCCGCCCCCGCAGACACCGATCGGTACCCACGAATGACTTTCAGCGCCACGACCCGCTGCGTAGCACGCAACACGCGTCGATTCGTGGCGCTAAGGGCATCCGACCAGATCGGTGCCCCGTAGACGGCCATGCTCCGTACTACTCCAGAAAATAAGCGGCGACAGCTCGCGCCCGGCCCCCTCGAGTTTGGAAGAAGCCGGCCGAGAGCCGCCGCCGCTCCCACTATCCGCGGTTCGAGTCCCTTAAACTGGTGACTATCACCGCAGCCGCACGTGGCGAGGAGGGCAGCTTGGCCTTAGGTCGAGCAGCCTTCGTCAGTGGAGCAGGCGCCGCAGGAACCGCAGGTGCCGCTGCTGCAGGTGCCGTTTTCTTCTTCTGGCGGCGGACCACGGTAGACCACGCTACCTCCTGCGACTCCGCCGGGGCCTGGGTTGTGGCTGCAGACCCATCCCCCCCAGTCACCATGAATGTGGAGTTAGGTGCACCGGCAGACCTGGACCTCAGTCCGCGCTTCTGGTTCACCGTCTTGGCAGACACTTTCGCTCCCGTCTTAGCGGACACTGGAGCTGGCGCACCCGCAGTCGCCTTTTTTTTATCCGCCGCCAACGGTGGGCGGATAACTTGCCTGGGAGGCAGGCGCTCCTCCAAATCCTCCAGGCGGGCATTCAAAACCCGTGTCAGCCGCGCCTCCATATCCACCAGCGCTTGCCGATACTCTATATGTATGTCTATTTCTTTGTCACGCTCTGTGGATTAGCTTAATGGATTTTAGCATACGAGGTGTCTTTAGATTCGTTTTGATTGTGGGAATGACATACGCTATAAAATATTTACGAACGGGGTCTGGAAATCAAGTAAAAAGCAAAAATAGAAATCCTTCCTTTTTTATTGATGTTTAGTCATACTTTCTTTCTCTATGAACCTATTTGGGTGATTATTTTTTTTGGATAGGGGATACCTCAAGGATGGTCCCATTTTAATTTAATTGGCATTGGACTTTCATCTTCAAAGATAAATCAGGGAACACTTTAAAATGACTGAAAATGGTTTTCTTTTTTTGCTAAAAATTGTCTTGTATTATGACCTCTCAGTAGAGAGTAGTATATTCTTTGATTATGACAATGTCAAACGCAATCAAGACAATGCAACTCATTTCGTTTAATCCTGTATATAATCAGCAATATAATTTACTTTTATTATTCTGTACTCTCTTTCAAAAATAATCTTAAATTTAAATAAATATACACTGATGTCTTAGCGTGTCAATCTTGTTTACTCCATACTAGAGTCATATTAGAGTAAGTAGTACTTAGGGGTGTCGAAAGTGCCAAAGAATATCGATGTTTTTAAAGAGCCTAGTAGAAAAGCCTTCTGAATTTGTGACAGTTTGTGGTCATATCTGTTCGTTCTGCAGAATTGATTAATAATTTTGTTTTATCATTGTAACGAGGCGGGAGCCGCAGCGGAGTATAAAAGATGGTGATATATGTTTTATTTTGTGGGTGAAATATAAATTTGCGTATCTGCCGTTCGTCACGGATCGCTGCACAATGTTGTAACCCCAATAACATCAGAAGTATCGTTCAGTCATTCGCACTGAAAGAGCAGAACAGTGATAAAATGCTTATCTCGCTTCCATTTTTATTCAATCGTTTATTATATCGTTTTTATTTAACACCAACTGTTCAGTTACCCGGCCGTTTCGCTGAGCGTTAATAATCGAACTTTAACATTAATTTATCTAAATTATTATAGAATCCTAAAATGTATCCCACGTCCGTTTATTCTTATTCATGACGTAATGGTTTTCTATGTCAAATTTCATTAGAATGAGTCTTTCAATAGTCATTGATGGACAAAAATCCAACAAACATACTTTCAAATTATTTCTATTAATAAAATTAATGTCTTATGTTTGTGTTTATTATATTTTTCTGAAACAAAGATACGAAGCGATAATAAAATTAAAAAGCCTGTATAATGAATAAAATCTATATATGTAAAAAGAAATGCTGTTCGTTGATAAGCGCATAACTTGAGAACAGCTGGACAAATTTGGTTTATTTATTTTTTAATATACTTTTTAAGGGAAGATAATTTGAAAAGTTATTTAGGAGTTTGGAACATTTTGGAAAAACTTAAATTGCTTTTTTTTCTTAATTAACTCAACATCCACTACTCAATATGTATAATTCTTATTTTGCTTCCTTCGTTATGATCCTAGAAAAGCTTTCAGAAACATATCGGTATAGGTGGAGCTTTGGTCCAGCTTTTCAGTATTGGAAAAGACAGCACAATGTCTAGCAGCCAACTAGTAATAACTTATATTCGTAAATAACGAGACATTTTAAGTTTTCCATTTTGTGAAAAGAACGATGTCAAAGAAAAATCAAATGGTTCGAAAATAAATGAATCACTAAATTCGAAATACAAATACACGACCCTAAATTTGAATTTGGAATTCCTGACCAAACGCCAAATATTTGAGATCAAAGTGGCCAGTTCAACAAAACGCCAATTTCATATGTAAGGACCTAATAATACTCAACTATACGGGTACAGTGGAGTGTGGACGTCTTTTGGCTGAATGGATGGATGGACGTACACCCAATATTATATTCAGCACGAGTACCTACTTTTTTTCCTAGCAGCACGGCAATTTGAAGGTGCTGTCCCTGACGGTAAGCACAGTACAATAGAAACACAACAGCGACCACCGAGACATCAAAATCCATCGACGGTTGCCACTGTTATTCCGACATATATATATTTAACTAGATATTCCAAAGCTGATTCCGAAACACGACACGCAAAACCGAGTTATTATGACGGACTTTTTACCACGTGCATGGTGGTCGTGGCCCACTCGGGCTGTACAGCTCTACCACCCTGCTATCGCCATTTCCTCGTTCGTTGTTCAGCAGGGTGCACTACGTGCTGATGAGAGTGTCTTGGGCGTCTCGGTTCTATAGATTTAGTTCGACACCCCTTCCACCCCTCCCTACTTTCCGTTCACTTATCTTTATTTACATTCCCTTACTAGCTGTGTCCGTGGCTTCGTTCACGTTGATACAAGATGCTCGCGCGAATCTTGTTACCACTCTCCCGGCTATTTTAAAAAGAAAAATGCTTATTGTGGATGTTCTTTAGAAGATAGATGTATACTCTCCGTGACTTTTTTCTAGGTTTTTTAAATGTACTACATGATGTCTACAAACCATTTAAACGCCCGAATTGATGCAATATGACTAGTTTTTTATTATTTGTACGGAACCATAATTCTTTTTCTAAAATAAAAGTAGCCTAAGTTACTCCCTATAACATCAGCTATCTATCAGCGAAAGTCCCGTCAAAATCGGTTCAACCGTTTCTGAGATTACCCGGCACAAACAGACAGACAACAATTTTAAAAGTTGGTGTTTTGTTATGTGTATCTTATATTCTTTCATATGTATTTAGTAAAAAACTATTATTTTGACATTACAAACAAACACTTCAATTTTATTAATTGTATAGATAAAAGAAGCTAATTATCATGGTTCAATTAAGAAATTTTGTACAGTTTTGTAATAACATTACTTAATTGGTTAATTAAAACTCAAAAATGGTAACATTTTATTTAATCCAGCGTATTTTGTAGAAATTAGTGAGTTTTGTCGGGTGTACTGGGTTCGTTACAGCCTTCGTCCTCGAAATACTTTCAACCTTTCTAATAATGTCAATCTATTCACGTTCAATAAATTCAAACTTGATTTCACGATTTTAAATATAACTCGTCTTGACTACACAAACTTAAATGTTTTATAGGTATAATTAAATATAAAAAAAAACTGTTTGATCAGTTGAAAATTTGTCGTCAATACTGCTTGGTGTGTCCCGGCAGCCGTTTTCTCAACGTCAGGTGAGATTGCTGTAGTGCAATGCAATGCTTATAAAATGAAAAGAATATGTCCCAGTCAGTACGATCCTTATCTCCTTTAATCAATTATATTTTATAAGTAGATACGGCATTGACGCTTTTTACATGCAATCATGAAACGTGGACAATTGCTATCAGTTCACAATTTTATCCTTTTTTGATAACAGACTTTCCACCAAGAACTAATAAGTTTATTCTTGAAATTTGAGATTCTATGTGTTCAAAGGTGGCTTATTAAACATTCAAAATTTGTAGGTCTAATAGCTTTTAACATATGAAGGGGTCGAAAGTAGCTCCAAATAGTTCGTCTAAATATACACGCTGGCCGGTGTCGCCCGTTTCTCTATATAAATAACATTAACTATCCTTGTGAATGTATCTGTACAATTACGGAACCCTCGGTGCGCGAGTCCGCTTGGACGGTTTTATTTTTTACTTACATCTTCTAGTGCCGCCCCAGCTTTAAGCGCGAAGTAGCAAAAATTACACAGTACAGAAAATGTTACATACTTGAAACAAAAATAGTTTCTAGACAAATAAGTAATTTATAAATAAGTTATAGTAAATAAGTGTAGCCCCTTAAAACATAGCTAAGTATATCTGCTCGGGGTTACACAACCGAATCGCTATTTAGGTATAATGTTATATTATCGTACATTTCATACACTTTTATCATCATATTCATTATATTAATACGTGAAGCAAAAATTTTGTACCCCTTTTTAAGCGTATTACGTGCACAGAAGACTGTGAGATTTGGCATGGTTAAAGTTTAATATCTGGGCGACCGAGATTTGCTAGGTGTCTTAAAAAACATCTATCTAGGTAAACTTGGAATGTAAAACATTATCTAAATACAAAGTTTCATCCATATCGTTGGGGCCGTTTCCGAGAAACCAATTACATATATATAGTATACAAGAATTGCTCATTTAATATAATAACATATATATAAGGAGTGCAGAAAGATAAAATTTATCTATGATATCTGTTACTAACATATTAAATTAAATTAATTAATACTGCGAATCCTAACCCAACCAACTTAGACCCCTCAAAATATTGACATTGTTACTCAATGAAAAGTGACAGCAAGTGATATAATACTCATCGTTTAGATTTATACTGCAAATGTCAAACAGAAAATAGTATATGATTAAAAAAGTCGCTGGTCGAATTTCGATCATTGGGCGGCTGCTAGTATTATACTATAATTACAAAACTAATATATATATATAAATATTATATGCATTTCATTGGGCTTGCAACTGCAAGCGACTCAGTACTACCGCTCGCTACCTATCATAACGGGTGACTATTGTAACTATTTTCTATATTAAACCATAACAAGTCTTATTCGAATTTCTCTACAATATCGTTAACTATGTTTGTTTATACGTAGAGACCGCACGATGTACGTCGATAAATTGCAAAATTATTTAACTTGTTTGTTTACCCTCGAAGCGAAATTAATACTCGAACATTTTTGTCTGGCAATCACCACGGTGCGGCAATGGCGGCTCAGCGCACTAGCTTGACGTAAACTAACTGTAGGCGATTATGAGATATACTAATGTAATCAATCGATTATGAAGATATCTCGAGATATTTCGATTATAGACATTAGTAATTACTAATATTATTAGATCTAATTTCATAAAATGAGTAATTATTACGACCGTACGACCTTTTTTGGTAATTCTTATATGCGTTCTTGTAAACCACTTTGTTTTTTTTAGCTTTCCACTCTCACCCACCTCTGGGTATTATATCAAAGGTTCCATTATGAATGATCATTGTATATAAATGTAAATTATCACTCACAATCAAAATATATCGATTATGTAAATCATTCATAATCGCCCACCTCTAATGTACACCTCAGCTCAGTTTTATCGAAACATCACCAGTTAATTTTAGACGCATTCTTTCGACACTTTCGTTTTCTTATTCAACTAAGTACCGATTCCTATTTTCGCTATTTCTTCAGACATATTAATTCTTTATGCTTCCAATATTAATTCTCATATCAAAAAGAGTGACGGTTATTGGTTTCTTTCTCGATTGAATACTGAAATACTTGCGGTGTCGAAAAACGTTTGGTATTGCCTTCAGTCAAATGTAAAAATATTCCCAAATAGAAATAAAAGATTCAATTTATTATTGTCAATAAAAGATGAAAATTATTGCGTCTACAATAAAAGTACATTTATACGAACTACGTTTTGCAACTAACTCTAGGAGACTTTTTTGCATCCATGTGCTGCCAACACATAAAAGTTTAGTATTCCAACGAATACACCTTTTCGTTATATTTGGATAACTTCACACATGCACATATTCGTATCTGCGTATACAATCACAACATCTGTATACTAAGTTCAAATCTCCTACCAAATAACTATAATTTCTTCTTCTTCCTAATTTGGTAACCAGTGCCTTTTTACAGCCATTATCAAGTAAATATAGTCCTATTAATACTCCAGTATCCTAACACGATAGTGGGTTCCTTATTAGAACTTTCTAGGGAGTTTTTGTGGGATCCCAGAATGTATGCTCTTAGTTTATATTTATAATTCACTTCACTTATACACAAAAACCAAAGTATATCACGCAAAACGCAACCAGTATTACATAATATACGGTAAAAAATCTAAGTAAATGAATTAAAAATAAAAACCACAATATGTCACTTCAAGACCCCGCCAAAAACTCGCTATAATTTCTTATCTTGCGGTTTTTCTTAACAAAACATCTCCGATTTGATGAACGCAAAGAAAAATCATCGTAAACAGTTCGGTCTCATGACAATAGTTATTTATTTAATTAAAATAATTGAGAGTGAAAAAGTGAAAATTTTAACTTAATATTTTAACTATTCACTACAATATCTTGGTGAATCAATTCGGGCGTTTAAATGGCTTACGCTGAGTAAACCATAAGATTTATAGCAAATTAATGTAGTAAATAATTGTAGATATTAAAAAGACCTACAATAAAATCAGGGAGAGTATACGTCTGTCTTCTAAGGAACACCCACAATAAGCATTTTTGTCTCTAAAATAGCCGGAAGCGGGGCGCAAGATTTGCGCGGGCATTCTGTGGTCCACGTTAGCGAAGCCACGGGTTCAACTAGTAATATATAATTAGCTAAGCCTAAGGTCTTATTTATAATGGTTCGTATACTTGTATTCGATTATCGTTTTATCCTCTTGTGTATTTTTCTCTTCTTTTGTGTTGAATCCTTATAATTGTATCAAGTTTTAGTCCTGTATGGAAATAATGTAGTTTTTACATGGTCAAGGTAAAGACTCTACAAATTGGGGTTGTCTAAAAAAAATTGTAGATATGCTGATCAGTTGAGGTTAAACTTTTGATTGATTTTGTACCCGATGTCAAAGTTAAGGACACCATAAAAAAACTATAAAACCTTCGTAATGAACTTTGTAAGCAATAAACAAGGGTCGACATAGCCCGGGGGGACAGTACTAACCGAATGTGTTTTTGTAAAAGGGGTCTGATACCTCATGCATATTTAAGTGCCACAGCCGCGCCGTCAATAAAATGTAAAGATTTATGAATTTTCAGTTTGTTTTCGTTTTTTTAATGTTTACGTCTTTTATAGATGAGGGTATTCAATACAATAACATTAAATAGATAGTAAAACATTTCTATGCTTACATGACTTCGGAGGTCTCACTTGAAAATTTGAGAAAGAAAACCTTGTAAAACTTTATTAAAAACAGATACCACGAGCCACATGCATTTTCATAATACTTATTGCCGATTCTATTTAAGGCGTTTCACTTGGTCATATCAAAGTACTAGACAGGAAGCTTTGCTCTGTGTTACCAGTAAAATCTTATTGATATTTTAGTCCCATGTTACTTAAATTATTTTATTAAGATTAAAACTATACCTAAATGGAACGGAGAGATGACTCAAGTAAAGTTAACATTTACAAATATACATAGAAACTAATCTCCTAATATATTACTTTTATTGGTTTTAATAATGGCATATTATGGCGTGTATTATAAGTAATATAGTCCATTGATTTAATATAAATATGTTATTCGCATGCTAATGTGCTATTAAAACACTCACTGTTGTTTTATGCGCAATTACTTATATTTATGTGCTATATTAATAATTTAATGTCGTTCAATAGTTCAGCTATTAGTTAATGTACTAAGTTTAAAATCATTTCCGTACACATTTTCATTTACGTCACAACTCGACAACGACAGTCCTCAATACCAGTTGATGTATTCCAGGCTGTACTTCTAAAAGATATTAATATGCTATGGCTTAGATTAATCAATAGAGACAATCACTCTGTTCCATTGAATACTGAGATTTTGGAGTCATTTTTAATGAATTAAACTTCATGAGGTGAATTACGCACAAAGGAAGCCGGTTGAAATTCGTATTAGAATTAAACTTGAGGCCGTATTTTAAAATTTCCATAAAATTAATTAAAAACAATACCCAAAGTATATAAAACTAAAAATACAAATTTAAAATAAAATTTAGAACCATTAACAGTTTAGTAGTAATAGCAATGAACAATTATTAATAAGTAACAAATAAGACATTTTGTAATTTTGCCTAATTAAAGTTCTTGCTCGAAGTGACTTCCCCTATGACGTACGCAAAGTCGCATTGTTTTTCTGAGTTACGATTTAACTGCCGAAGTAGTCAAATTATTCCGCATCGCATTTGCTGCAACATAATATTTCTCTACAAATGTAAACAAAACTATTAAATGCTATCCGTCTAGTTCTGTCACGTCACAAAACGATTCGAGACAATACTCGCTCTACATGGCGTATAGTTTCATCTAAATCTAATTAAACTATGCTTTTGCTGGTAGTAGAGTATTTTAATAAACTCAAGATATTGGATGGTTGGCAGTTTGGATTCACGAAATCGAAATCCATCACCGACGCTGGTGCAACGGTACTAAGTCATATATTTAGGGCATAGAAAGAGTCGCAGGATGCAATCGGTGTATTCTTTGAATTCTCAGAAGCCTTCGACTACGTTGATCACACCACGCTAATTCTTAAACTAAAACATTATGGTGTTTTTGGCCTTTCACTCGACTTTCTAATCCCTTATTTAACAGACCGCTATCTAAAAGTAAGTGTAAGTAGGGCAACGTCTTCGGGATCATTGGCTAGAATCGACGTCTCCCAGGGATCGATTTTAGGTCCATTTATGTTTCTCGTTTATATAAAAAATCTACCGCTGGTAGATGAAAATAATTCTGACATGCTTATTCAAAGTGAAAAGAATAGATTCGGAGCTTAGGCAATTAAACAATAATTTAGTTTAAATCTCTGAATGGTTTCCTTAAAATAATTTTCTGCGAAATGCGAACATAGCTAAATGTATGAGTTTTGCCTTGGCCAATGTACGGCGTGATGATAGTAATTTAGTATGCTTAATTGATAGTACTGTTTTCTTGGGTATTACGCTTAATTCAAAATTACAATGAGGTCTGCACATTGACGGCCGTTGGGGCAGAAAGGTTCTCGAGTGGAGACCACGCACCGGAAAGCGCAGCGTAGGACGGCCCCCCACTAGATGGAAAGACGACATAATAAAGGTCGCTGGGAGCCGTTGGGTGCAGGCCGCACAAGATCGGTCGCTCTGGAGATCTATGGGGGAGGCCTATGTTCAGCAGTGGACGTCCTGCGGCTGAAATGATGATGATGATGATGCTGCACATTAAAACTTAGGCGGGAAGATTAAGATCTGCTGCGTTCGCAGTACACTTAATTTCGCCAGTTAACAGATATTGCAAATGCTAAGTTAGTCTACTTCGCTTACTTACATAGCTTAATGTCTTACGGTTTGTGGGGTTCAGTAGCTGAGGTAGATACAATATTTATATTACAAAAGCGGTCAATTAGAGCAATTTACATTTTAAGTCTTCGCAAATCACTAAAAAAACAAATTCCAGGAATATAACAATAATAATTAAATAACTTTGCCCACCCAATATACCCTTGCTTAAAACTTAGTCAAGCTAGATTTTGACAAAGATCAGCACAATATTAATACTAGTAATAGAGATAAATTAGTCGTACCATATTTTATACTTAGTAAGACTAATACAAGTTTTTTAGGTAATAGTGTTAGGTTCTATAATAGGATCCCGAAGCACATTACTGATTTACCGGACAACAAGATCAAGGACCATGTCAAGCGGGTTTTACTGTCAAAGGGTTATTATTGGCTGGATCATTATGTGAATGATAGTGATGCCTGGAAGTGACTCTCTCTCTCTCTCTGTGCATCCACTAAATTATTATTATTGTTTTATATTAACACTTATTAATAGTTGAAAAAAAAAGTAAAAAAGTTTCTTTCTTTATTTTCCGAACCGGCAGTAGCGTTTTGACGTTCAGAAGTGCTTTTTTAGGGCCTAAGTATAATAAAGATATTATTTATTTTTGATCAAGTACAGGAAGACAATTATGATGATAAAATAAACACGGGTAAAACCGTGGGGCACAGCTAGTACACAATATATGTATAGAAGTATTTATTTGTTTAAATATAAATTTAAAAATCGATGGTTTCCCCTTAGGCATATATAAAAAAGTTAGCATCCGTGGAAAAGTTAATATTCTACGTATTGCGATTCCGTAGCACAGCGAACAATATTGCCTGCAAAAACCACGTTCCTTTTCCAGTTTTTTATTTTTATTCCCTAAAGCTATTAATACTGCGGAAATTTCATAGAGGATATGAAAGGGAATTAATCCGTAGTTGGCTCCATTTTCCGAAGTGCATCTGGTCGGTTTGATACTCGGGTTGAGTGCATGCGAAATCTGCTATAATATTATGAAAATTTTAGTTTTTAAGTTAATTTGCATGCTTTTTAAAATGTGAAAATTCAATATATGAATATATTTTTAATGTCTAATTGTATTATTATAATAAGATAATACTACATACATACTTTTCTATAGAACATGACAATTTTCAATAGAAAATAAAACCAACTCGAATGATTTTGAAGAGTTCCCTGGTTTATCTTCGAAGTTGAAGGTCTTTGGCCAATTTAATTATAATGGGACCACCCTTGAGGTATCTCCTTAAATCGATAAAAGAATCATATAGACCGGCTCATAAAAAAAGAAGATATGGCTGAACATCCATAAAAAACGTATATATACATTAGAATTGAGTAATCTCCCGCCTTTTATTGAAGTCGCATAATTAATAAAATTGAAGTGTCTGTTTGGAATGTCAAAATAACAGCTTTTTACTATATAAATGCATATGATAGCATATAAAGTGTCGGATCCGTGAAGGTGCTATCTATCAGGTATCGAGATTATATTCTGTTTATGTTATCTATCTCAGATTATAAGTAACAAAAATTAATATTATTATTATTAATAAAATGTAAAAAAAATTAAGTAAATGAGGAGACTTACATGGCAATACCAGCGGCAAACGTACCGCTGCACCGCGCCGCGCCGGGGAAGGCGACAGTGTTATTACGTTTTAAAAATTAGCAAAATTTTAGAGAAACTAAGACTAAATATGTTAATTTTAAATCGCAATAACATTTTGATTTTCATAATAAATAAAATTTTGATATTTTTTAGTAATATAATTGGGGTACCTGTGTACACTTTTCGGATTCGACGGGGTTTTTAATACATATTGTTTAAGATACCTAAAACAAAAACAAAAAAAGATTTTTTAACTTTTGTTTGTGTGTCCGTCTGACTGTTTTATTGGGTAATTCCCAATACGGTTGGACAGATTTTGACGTTACTTTCACTGGGTGATAGCTGATATTATAAGGAGTAACATAAGTTACTTTTATTTTAGAAAAACATTTAGGGTTGTGCTCAAATAAAATAAGCTAACGTTAGCACTGTCATCATTAGAAATCGCAGGCACAATTAATAATAAATATTTTCCTGACAGCCAATCGATAAATATTACATACTGTATATAGATTCAACCGGTTATTGAAACAATCAATTCGTATCTTCATTTTAAACTCTCATATCACTTCTAAGTTGTCTCGTACAGATTCTCATAAATTAAAAAACGGGATACAGACGAGACACATTAAATTAGATACTTAATGTTTTTTTGTGGATTTTATATTTTATAGGTTCAATTCAAGAGAATCACTGAACAGCTAGAACGACTTGGCCCTTCGCATCATCTGAACGGGGTAGATTGCTTGAATAAATAGTTATTATACCAGCCACTAGAAATGTTGTTGGTTTAACATTGTTATTTTGATATAAAAATATTACGTTTAAATAATGAATAAATTAAATCAGTTTAGAGCTAAATTGGTTAATTCGACATTTTCTTAATACTGATGCCATAAAAGCAAAAGCTGTTTGAGATGCTGTATCGCTAATAATTAAAGCTTAAACAGTAGAGTGCTTCTAAGCTAAAAGGACATTTTCTCGATAAGTCTGCTTGTTCCTGACCGATTCCATCATCATCATACATTCTTACCAATATTAATAAATATATAGTTATGTTTGTACATGTAATTTAATGCCATTAAAAATATTGTCTGTTTATATGTCCGGATTTTACTCGAAAACGGCTGAATCGTTCCTAATGAAATTTTGTACTCGGAAAGTTTATGTTATTAGTCAATTGGTAGGCTATAAAAATTTTCAATATAAATACAAATAAATATTTTTTATTACTTCTTAATCACTGGTTAACAACTCATCAACAATAAATTATTTGCGGTAAATTAATGGAACTGCTTATGAAATCTTTACTCAAATTCTTTTAATGTCCAGTCTACTAATATATTTATTCTTGACAATTTCGAACTGGATTCAGCCGGCTGAAACTGACCGCGGGCGCCATTATTCGGTTATATTCCGAGTAATGGAGCGGGATTGGACTCAGGTAAAATAATTCTATCGTATTGTAGTTAATATTGCAATAGTGGGGATATAGAGTTGTTCGGTTATGCAAACTTGTGGCTTTCCGCAGTTATAAAATTTTATGTGCAGGCAGACTTTTATGTGGATTTACCGAGTATTCATACGATAGGAAAATGTTATAGACATAGTCTTTTCGCTACTTTTCAATAAACTTGGATATTAGGTTTTTTTAGAATCCTTTATAATATAACGGACAAGTCATGATGACTGAATGTTTAATACCAGTGGAATATTGAACTATTGTCCACAGGTTCGCTCATCAATATTTACGAACAAATTCCAGGAATATGGTATATTAACCTTGCCCTCCCAATATATCTTTGATAACTTAACGTATATTCGCAAAAACTTAGTCAAGCTAGATTTTGTCAAAGATCAGCACAATGCTAATACTAGAAATGGAGATAAATTAGTCGTACCGTGTTTTTAAACTTAGTAAGAGTAATAAAAGTTTTTTTAGGTAATAGTGTTAGGTTCTATAATGAGATTCCGAAGTACATTACTGATTTGCCGGACAACAAGTTCAAGGACCATGTCAAGCGGGTTTTACTGTCAAAAGGTTATTATAGGGTGGATCATTATATGAATGATAGTGATGTCTGGAAGTGACTCTCTCTATGTGCATCCACTAAATTATTATTTTTGTTTTATATTAACAATTATTTATAGTTGAAAAAAAGGTAAACGACTTTCTTTCTTTAGTTTCCGAACCTGCAGTAGCGTTTTGACGTTCATAAGTGCCTTCTTAGAGCCTAAGTTGAATAAAGATTATTATGGACTTGGTTTGACGAATGAAGTTATTTCACAGTTTTTGTTGAGTTCTTTTCGTTATTGTTTGTTGGTATTGTTTATTTTTGTAAGACTAAGGTGGCTAGCTTGATTGTAAGCAGTTACCGTAGCCTATGTGCACTTGTAACACGAGAGAGATATAACTAACTTGTTGCCGACCTTGAACCCCTCTACCAGAGGAGCTCTGGAAGCCTAATTCACCGTAGGACCACAATACAAAGTGGTTTAGTTGCATTCTTATATGGGTGTAGGTATTTCAGCAGTCGGTATCACAAGTTGATTTCTCTGTACCCTACCTTTCTTTCTCATTTGTATTTTAAAAAGGTGTATAAGTACGTCCTTTTAATCTTTGACCAGTAGTGAAATATTTACAGGCACATACTAGAAAAGTATTCTACCAATATATTTACTATTTTATTTTCTATATATACTAGGACGATTCAGCTAAAATTTCAATATTCAATAATATACAAGATCCCACATCCATAACTCTAAAGTAAGGAAGCTCATCATTCACCGGTGTCATACTGACAGCGGAACACAAACATTGCTACGAAATTATATGAGTAAGCTAACACGTTGAAAGTTATAAAATTACATTGTATATTATGTATGTAGGTTATTTCTTATGCATGAACTCTACTTGCTAAAATGTCACTATCTTTTAGGTTAAAATTTAAGATTTTATCATTATAGTAACATTTCTTTAGGAATTTCACTTTCGTGGTATTACTATTTTAGTAGCAAATTTTCTAAATATGCTTAGAAAATAAGTACTGCACATATTTTACTATACCTACACAATAAAAAATTGTCGCGTGCTTCGTCCCATTATGATATTGATAAGTATTCCTTTATTTTAAAACAAAGTCAAATAAATATTTTTGTCTTCATTTTGTGATCACTTTGGGGATATACCCAGTTTAAATAATTGTAATATTTTAAATGCAGTCAATTATTTCTATAACTCTAACTGAAAACCATAAAGGTCTCTCACAAAAAATTTCATCTATTTTTTTAATCTCCTTAACGGTTGATTCATAAAAACGATGGATCACACTGTTACTTATTTACAAAAGAAAGTCCAAGCGAAGATTTACGTGTCTAACTTATGTCTTTAACTTCAGACTTTTGATTATCAACGATATTTCACCCCGTTCAAACTCATAGATAAAATTTCAGAAAAGGCTACATTTTTGAAAGTGCCTACGTCGCAAATTGCGCATTTAAATGACTTAATCCATTTTAGTGGAGTTTTAATATTTGAAATATACTTTATATTAAATTGCTTTATAAGGACTATGGTAACTTGCTGGAGAATGCTACCTCCATGTTCTAAAAGCTAAATAACTCTACCACAGCTGCGCGTGGATACAACTTGCTCCATATTGATTTATACTTTAAACCCAGACATAAAAAAAGTGCAAAAAATCTTTTAAAGGCTTGGCGCCAATTTAATTTATGTGACTATAGTAGAAACTACTATTAGCACAGTAAGTCATCCCTATTATAGTTATGTAAATTTCTAATATAATCAAGGTTTGAGAAGGGTTCTCTTATCCCATAGACTAACTTCGTATTGAAACAAGTACACTTAAGGCTTGAGTTGGTACTATTGTTCTATTCCAAGTTATTATTCAAGTTTGTTGACTTACTAGGAGGTCAGAATAAGTTCACATTTCAAACCGCTCCCCCACTCCTTTTTGTTTAATAAATAAAGTTAGTTGATAATGTTTATATTTCTTTTCACTCACGGGTAATGGAATTGATACAATATTGTAGTGTAAATGTATTCGAAATACAATGTATAATATAGAATACTAGCTAATCCGTGCGAATATTTCGAACATTATAGAATGTAACTAACAGCTGTGATGACCATTCAGAGCTTATCTTACGCGACAGCAAAAATGTTGTAACTTTTATTACATGGTTTCAAGTTTGATTTTCCCTTTTATTATGACGATTGTCCCAGCTG
Organism: Saturnia japonica; assembly: GCA_033032175.1. NCBI lineage: Eukaryota > Metazoa > Arthropoda > Insecta > Lepidoptera > Saturniidae > Saturnia > Saturnia japonica. Next base: position 460,516 of record CM065306.1, on the reverse strand, counting down.
TTAACATTATGTACTGGACGATGTTCTTGGACTTAAAATATTATTTCAATATTATTATTTATACATGCCTCAGCGGAAATGGCAATCGCCTGTCTCGTATATGTGAAGTGGCGAGCCGTATTTGCAATAAAGTACTATTACTTTTTTAAGGTAGTTTATAAAAAATGAAATGAAATATATACTATGAAAAAATTTATTTTAGTTTTATTTGGAACATGGATCGTTATTGTCTTGTTTATGAAATTTCTGTTTTCTTTATTTCTGTTATATAACTGGGAAACCGCACCGCCTATTTAAATGGCCACTAATTTTTCTCATATAATATTCTCGTTTGATTTCTTAGATCGCTTCTATAGATCTAGAAGTCCCTAATTCAAAACTAATGATTGCACTCTATAAAAGTATTTTACCAACATTAAGCGCACTTATTAAATAAACCAATAAGTACTTATTTTTCGAATAGATGGGATCAAAAATACAACCACAAAACAACCTGATGAAAATGGGTTCGCGTGAGTTTTTATGCAAACTATATTAACCGCACTGACAAAGAAAAATGAAATTCCGATAAAAGTGCCCAGTACGTTTATCGCTCCCACAAACCCGAATGCAAATATCGCAAATCTCTGTAATCTCGATGAACAATCCCGCATAATATCGTCCGGCAACCGAGTGACGATTATTCAGCGTGACATACGTTTTGGCGTGACATTGCGACGTGCGATAAATAAAAACCTGAGCTCTATAACTGGCACGTACTGGGTATTAACAAAAGCTGAACATTTTAATTTACCTTAGAATGAATAAACTCACTTTATTACAACCCCCTAATTTAACACTCCCGATCCGCTCTGGCTTCTGATAGATAGGACGCAGCGCGCGTGGCGACAGCGTGGGTCGGCCAACCGTTTTGCTGCGAATGATTTTTTGGTTGTGCGTAATTTTAATCTGTGATAACTTTTACAGTATTTATTTAAATGAAATTATGTTATGCAGTTTTAATCTATATTAAATGCACAAGGTAACTAATATAATTATTGGTAATATTGAATTGGAGAAAATAACTAAAATCAATATTTTAAAAATGAAACTGGTTACTGTGAGCCAACCTTAGAAGGTAGACATAAGTCATCGCGAATTTTTTCTTGGCTTTTTGAAGTACTACAATTATTTAGTATATTATTTTGATGTATCTCATAAGGTTTAACCAGCGTAAGCCAAGTTACGCACCCGAAAATATTTTTTTTTACTTGATAACAAAACATTGAATTGTCTCTACTATACAAAATTTTTATTAGAATGTATTGTATATACAGAAAAAATCTAATTGACATTGAAAACTGTATAAATATCCGTTGCTTGGTTTATTAGAACAAGTAAGCAGACAAACAGACGGACTGGGCTAGCGACTTTCTTTTAATACTATGTATTGATGATGGCGTTTACCATGAGTATGTAATTTGCGAGATGGTAGCATCGGTACCCAACTGAACTGTTACCTTTATAAACTAGATGTATAATACCCGTCATAGTTGCATTTAAGCATATCCCGTTCCGGGATCAGCCGGTGTATATCCAGTAATCAAGCGGATCTGTAATCGACCGGGTCTCGACCACCGCGCATAATATGGTGATAAACCCATCACTCTGATACCCCTTTGGTTTAGTGAATTTCGAGATTCAGGTATATCCTGCCAAATGATTTGCAGACCGATGTTTCTAGCCGAACCAGGGGAGATGGGTCGAAGGGCCCGTCTTCCCATTGCATAGGTTCGGCCGTCTGGGAGATACGTTAGGGATGTACCTAACTGTCTCCTTATAGTGTTTTTTGATTGGGCTGTGTTAACAATCAGGTAGAGTGCCATCACTTATAAAAAGCTTTTTCAATGATACCTAGGTTACAGTTCCTAAAAACTAATTAAATAAAACACAAAAACGTAAAAACACCCGCTTTCCAATAAATAAACACCCGATTAGCTTCGACCTCTACAGTTTGAATTTTCTTTAATCTTGTTATCTGTTAGCCACTCGAAATGCTCTTATATACAGTCTAAAAATCTAAATATTTTATACAAAGTGGATTAATCGACAATAGTTTTCAAATTTCAAAATTGCTTAACTTTTGATTCGAGTAGGTAGGGACGTCCAATCTGCGGACAGATAACGTCAATAAAGTCAACTGGTGCGAATGTAACTTAGCTATTAATTATAATCGGGTGGTCTAGACCCCTGCACCATCTTACTTAATGCATACTATATTTTAACTTAAGTACGATGAGGTGTGGGCACTGGACAGACAAACTTATGTGTACACTTAGATTGATTACGTTAACCCATTAAGTTTAACACTTCAATTCATTACTACAAAATGATGCCAGATTAATGTATTCAAATTTGTACTTTGTATGATGAAGTTTTTGCATAGATCATTCAGTTTTCAAAGAGAATTGTGTAATTTAGCATAATCTTATGAAATGTATATTGCATGATATTATCGCTAAGCATTTGCTTCTCTTCAATTATAAGCATTTTATTGACCTTTTCAAGAAATGATTGATAGGTTGTATCAAATCAAATAAAAAAAACTTTATTAAATTTAGGCCCTTACAAAGTACTTACGAACCTCAAAACACCATTTCCAGTTCGGATAAATGTCCCAATCATCAAGAAGAGATGACTTGAATTGAACAGAATAAATTATATAATACTAGCTGTAACCACGGCTGCGCTCACGTGAACTAAAGAAAGCTGTCGATCGGGCACACGCGCGATTTGTGCTACCCCCGCTGCCGGTTATTTTAAAGACGAAAATGCTTATTGTGGGCGATTCTTAGAAAATAGACATGATATGATCTCGCTGACTTTTTTTGTATGTCATCTCTTATGGTTTACTCAGCGTAAACCATTCTAGCGCCCGAATTGATTCACCATGACCAGTATTTTTTTATTTGCACAGAATCCTAATTCTTTTTCTAAAATAAAAGTAGCCTAAGTTACTCCTTATAACATCAGATATCTGCCAGTGAAATTCCTGTCAAAACCGGTCCAGCCGTTTCTGAGATTAACCGGAACAAACAGAATGACAGGCTACAATTAAAAAAAAAATTTTTTTTTGTTATAAATGTCGTATATACTTTCATATTGTATTTAGCAAAAAGCTTTATTTTATTGTTAAAAACAGACACTAATTTTATTTATTTGTACAAATTATGTTTTATTGTCAATTATTTAAATAGTGTTCTCCACTTTCTTAGTTAACAGAGTTTTCTATTGTTAATTTAAAAAAAACATTACAATTAAATGCGGTAAATAAATAAGCCTTTAAAATCATATACGAGATGTAGAAAATCATTTTAAAACGCGAACTTTACCAAACACGCCGAGGTTAAAAAACTTATAACTCGAGTTCAAAATGTATATTATTAATCTATGTCGTCTGGATGTTGAGCCCCTACTCAGGTGTCTAGGCGTCGACCTTCGCAGCCTTGTCTAAATGTACTGAGACCTACCTACCGTTACTATTATTAGTTCCTATATTAAACAGGTTAATTTAAACTTTTGTTTTGATTAATAAACCCTTGGTCTATTGCAGTTAGCATCTCTCCAGTATTCATGCTCTTAAGTTTGTTTTAATAATAAGAATTATAAAATTATCAACGTATTTGTGTAAGTTAAAAATATAAATTATGATACAAAAGCCACTTTTAACAATTTCCTTGCAATGACTTTAATTTTTTTTATATTGTACACATTCAATAAATAAAAAAAAACACAACTACATTAGTTTACAAATAAAACTAAGCGCAGTTAGAGACGTGTGTATTGAAGTTGCTTAAAATATCGACAGTTTCGTTATTAATGACAGTGAAAACAAGTTTGTCTGGAACTTTCTCTCTTCTCGTGGACGTTAAACTCACATAGCCGATGCAAATGGCTTCCGTATTTTAATCTGTTTTGTCTGGATATTTAGATACATTCTCGTCTATATTGCATTGCATTCCATTGACCAGAACTATTTAACTATTTATATACATGCATTATGTTTGGCTTTAATCTTTATCACATATCACTAAATTGAGAGAGAAAAATATTGTATTTATTGCAACATCACTGCAGTGAGAAAATTAGATTTTTTAGGTGTCTAGAAAAACTATATATTTTATGGAATTAACATAATTATATTCAATTATTTTCACACCAAGTGGTCATTTTCGAACTCCTATTATACTAGAAATTAATGGTAAGAAATTATCTACTCAACAAACATGACAACGCATTTGAAATCATTTTGTGGAATATTGTGATAAATTAAAATATATCTAAGGTGTAAAGAACTTGTTGTAGCTTAGCAATAAGTACTCTGTAAAACCCTCTATTCAGTAAAAGCGAAAACATTGCCAGAATTAGTTGTGAGTTACGAGTTCTCAACGAGGGTAACATGCCGAGTCATAGCGCGAGCCCGAGAAGATAAACCTTGCAAACGACCGCTGAACAATGTTACACCTGCTTTAGCGCTCAGATTCACACTTTTAAGTCATGTTAAGAATGTTAAAGTTTTTAGGTGTCAATTACTTTAGGATAGTATTTTAAATGAATTATTAGGGATCTAAGTTAGGCAGATAGCATGCCCTACAATGCCTAAAATGATGATTGAGAAGTGGAAAGGCATTATTTGTCTGACTGAACTGCGACATGTTCTTATGAGATAAAAATTTACAAAGACTTGGCTGACGTATGAATCAATGATTCGCGGATGCCATAATGAAAAGTAATTAACGGTATTATTTTCACTAACATAAAAAGATTAAACCAGATAAATTAATTATAATGTCTTGTATTTTATGAACTGTTTTATCAGTGACTCTTTGATGCTTTGTCATTATAATTCCTTGGGAGACCTTGGACCTTGGAGTATGTATTGTAAAATAGTAATAGGATTTATTTAGTGATCTTAGTTTCATGATAAATTCAAGCACTTCGACAGCATAGCGGTGATCAATTAATTATTAATCCAAGGTCGTGATATTTCTAAGACGTTTGAGAACAATGAACGTCAAAAGACCATTAACATTCGGTTCTAGTAATTTTCCCGATCTACAGATAAAAAAAAGTTTGTTAATAAAATAGTGAGCAGTATTTTGAAGTCTAAAGTAGATACAATAGCTACCGCTAATACAGTGTAAACTCTTTATAACGAAACTCAAGGGACTGAGCATTTTTTGTCGTTATAGAGAGTTATCGTTATATGGAGTGAACAAAAAAACAACCAAATTAACAAGAATTTTTAATATGTATGTCTTAGATAATAAATGCTTATAAATTATTGTTTACCCATATAGTCTGATAACTTTGTCTGAGATTTTTTGCTATGCCAGTACTTATTTTATATTATTTTATGTATTCTATTCATATCTTCTTCTATCAAACTTTTTCGTCAACACTAATCGCTTTCCGTTTACTGGCCATGTTAACAGTTTCAAAGTAGGTTTACGATTGATAATACGATAGGTACCCAGTATGCTTGGTCGAAGACCATCACTTCCAAGAAAACAATGCGTCATACTGCACGTGTTGAAGGCAGTTAAGGATAACAAAAGCTAGACCGACCTCGGATGTTTCGGAACTTCAAAGTCTTTTGTTACCTGATAATAAACAATAATACCGATAATAAATATTTACTGTCTAAAAATATGAACACATTTCTTCGTAATAGAGAATGGCGTATCGCTATAAAGAGTGTTTCAATATGTGGGTTTTAACGCAAACCAACCAAGTTGGGCTCACTTCAACGTTATAGGGAGTTTATCGTTATAAAGAATTTACACTGTATATCAAAATGAAATACATTAATAGAATTAGCTATTAATAGTGTTGGAGAAAACCATAAATCATGTGCGTCGTCTATCTTTAATGTTTCACGCCAACCTCCGGCCGACCCTCCAGAACGGAAAACTTAAGTGGATATAACCACAGAATATTATGTAACTAGGTGTTGATTATGCTAACAATCAAATCTTGCTTTGGTCCACTTTCCGCGTTACATTTATCTTTTTAACTGTGACATGTATAATGTTAATTTCATAGATTTAATAGGCTTATATAGATCAGCAAATCGCAAAAGAAAGAGCTTGTGATAGATCGAGTTAGGTATACGAGACGATTCTCGTATGCACTATTAGTTTGTATCGGTTTACGTAAATCGATCACAACAAATCTCGTACATTCTTGCAAAAGGTTTTAAACTATAATTTAATGTTTTGTTAGACGGGGTTAGGGATTTAGACATGTTTACGTATATACCTTTTTTATTTATTTTTTTTTGTTAACGCGGAGTAGGAAAACCCGTTATGGGTACGCACTCGAATGGGGGGTCGAGTGGTTATGTGAGACTCATACTCACTAAAAAACTCCGCGGTGTACCATCCGCCGCCATACTGGCCATCCGCCGCCATACTGGGGCGACGTGGGGACGGCGTTAGCATACAGCCACGCCGCCCCGGCGGCCGGCCCGGCTAACCGGGCCCCGGCCTAATTAGGAGACAGCTATGATACACGATAGCCGTCTCCTCCGCCTGCCGAACCAGTGCAATGAGGAGACGGGCCCCCCCCCATCCCGTCTACCTCTGGTTCGACTAGGGTGGCGGGAGTTGACGGTTAAACCGCCTCCTCCGGCCACCCCTTCGTCTTTGGCGGAGAGGGCCGCTCAGAGGATCCCCCTCGCGAACCCTCTCCGCAGCCTCCTTCTGCGAGATGACCTCCTCGCAGAAGGAGGCCATCCCTATCCATGCGGTCTCGCTGCCGAGCATGGCTTTAACCACGCTCGGCAGCGAGAGATCTCCTCCAACAGCTACGGCCAGAGTGCGGCGCTGCTCCACCCATGCAGCACACTGAGACAGAGTGTGCTGCGCCGTGTCTTCTGCAGCCCCGCACTCGTGGCACGTTGTGTTGGGCTCCCTTCTTGCTATCTTGTGCAGGTACCATCCGAAACAACCATGTCCGGATAGCACCTGCACAAGTCTAAACGTCAGGAAGCCCCGCTCCTTGACGCACCACCCCCGGAGGACCGGGCGGACGGCGTCTATGGTATAGCGTCCATAGAGCGCGTCCGCCAGGTCCTCCTCCCACTTCCTAATAATAATCTCCCGGGCCTCACGTCGGACCCTGTCCACCTCCGTGGGAGCCGGAGGCTCCCCTAACTCTCTCCTCGCCGCCGTGAAATCATACACGGCGGCGAGCACCTCCGCCTCCAGCTCCCACGGCGGGGAGCCGGCAAGAACCATGGCCGCCCCCGCGGACACCGACCGGTACCCGCGGATGACCCTCAGCGCCACGACACGCTGCGTAGCACGCAAAACGCGTCTGTTCGTGGCGCTAAGGGCATCCGACTAGATCGGTGCCCCGTAGACGGCCATGCTCCTCACCACTCCGGCAAACAAGCGGCGACAGCTCGCGCCCGGCCTCCCCGAGTTCGGAAGAAGCCGGCCGAGAGCCACCGCCGCTCCCACTATCCGCGGTTCGAGTCCCTTAAAGTGGGATTCGAACCGCCAACGTCCGTCCAGGATGAGGCCCAGATATTTCATCTGGGCCCCAACCCGGACCCTCACCCCCTCCACATTTATGTGGGCCCCAGGAGGTGGCCCACACCGAGGCCCATGAAAGAGTATGGCCTCGGTCTTCTCGGCCGCCACCCTGAGGCCCAACGCCTTTATGCGCCTGACCACAAGAGCAGTGCCCTCTGTGGCCAGGCGCGCCACCTCCTCAAAACATCCCCCCCGGGCTACGACTAGGGTGTCGTCCGCGTAACAAAACAACCTAATCCCCGAAGGGAGCGCTACGCGGAGCACCCAGTCATAGCCCATGTTCCACAGGAGCGGCCCCAACACCGACCCCTGTGGAACCCCACACCCAGTGCGGCGCAGGACCACAGCCCCCCTTCCGTCTACGAAGGCGACCTCCCTGCCCTGGAGGTAGTCCTCCAACAGCCGCCGCAGGTACGAGGGCACTCCGAAAAACCGGAGCGCCTCCCGTATAATACCGTGCGGCAGACTGTTGAAGGCGTTGGCGATGTCTATCGACACCGCCAACAACCTACCTCCCCCCGCGGTCGCCTCCGCAGACCACTCCTTCAGGGTGGAGAGGGCGTCCAACGTTGAACGCCCCCTCCGGAAACCGAACTGCCGGTCTGATAACACCGGCCCAACTTCCGCCATGTGCCGGACGACACGAGACGCCAGAATACGCTCCAGCATCTTCCCCGTGTCGTCCAGCAGGACAAGGGGCCGGTACGAGGACGGGCAGTCCGGGGGGCGACCCTCCTTCCCCAGAAGGTAGAGTCGCCCCATCTTCCAGAGCTTCGGGAACCGTCCAACCAACAAACATCGGTTGAATAGCTCCCGAAGCTCTCCCCCCATGTGGTCCAGCGCCACACCCAACACTCGGCCCGGAACTCCATCCGGGCCTGGCGCCCTCCGCTTGTTGCGGAGGCGCTCCACCGCCGACCCCATCTCCTCCTCAGAAACGGGGGGGGGGGGGGGGGGGGGGGGGCAACAGCTCCTCCGCAACAGCACTCCCATATAACATGGGAGGCGGGAGGAGCTCCGGAGGGTCGGGCAGCAACGTGGCCACGGCCCTCGCCAGGACCTCTGAGTCCAGGGACTCTGTTAAAGGGGGCGCCTGCCCCCGGAACTTCTTCCGGGCTACCCGGTACGGGCGCCCCCACGGGTCCCTGTCCAGGGTCCTGAGGAGCTCCTCCCACTGCTCATCCTTTGCCCGGCTGATGGCCACCTGCAGGGACTTCCTGGCCTTCCTGTAGTGGCCAAGCAACCGGGCCTCCTCCCCCTCTTGCCGAGTTTGCCGCCGGCGGCAGCGTTGAAGCTGCCGCCTCGCCGCGGAGCAGGCCACCCGGAGATCGGCAATCTCCGGGGTCCACCAATACACCACCCGCCTGCTTTGCGGGCGGTTGTTGCCCCGCGGCATCGACGCGTCGCAGACCGCCGTAAGGGCCTTACGGAAACGGCCCGCGATTGCGTCGATCTCTACTTCACTAGGAGCCGGCGCGTGCCAGCTCTGGACGATGGCCGCCTCTTCAGCAAGTTGCCGATTGAGGCGGCTCACCACCCATCGGGGGAAGTTAGCCCCCCCCGAAGCCCGGCGCGCCGGCACCTCTGAGAAGGTGGAGACCCCGAACCGGATATACCGGTGGTCTGACAAGGTCTCCACCTCCTCCAGCACCCTCCAGTCCTGCACACGGCGTGCAACAGACGGCGTGGCGAAGGAGACGTCCACCACGGACCCTCCGTTCTGTCGCACGCACGTGTGCACCGCCCCACGATTGAGGAGGGACAGCCCAGCCTGGACTGCCCACTCCTCCACCGCTGCCCCTCTCGGGTCCGTGGCCACCCCTCCCCATGCCCGCGACTTGGCGTTAAGGTCGCCAAGCAGGACAATGGGGAGTGGCGACAGCCGCCTAACCACCGGCCCCAGGGAGTCGAGAAACGACTCGAACTCCCTCAGGGGCCGGTTTGGGGAGAAGTATACACCCACTACCCCATACCCTCCCCAGGCGGCTTCCACGAACCCTGATCCCCTCTCCTTGAAGGAGAGGGGGGACCCTGTGCTAAAAATGGCTACAGAGCCGTCAATGTCACCCGCCCAATAAGGTTGGGCGGGGACAGAGTACGGCTCCGCAGCCACCGCAATATCGATGTTCCACTCCGCCACTGATTGCACAAATAGGTCTTGTGCAGTGGCAGAGTGGTTCAGATTCCCCTGGAGGAAATTGGTACGGTACCTAATTTACCTGAATGTAACTTAAATTAACAAAATAATAATACACTAGTATTCCGTTTTGGGTATCTTCATATTCAACCTATTGCCGTTCTGTACTATACTAAAACTATGATTATTTTGTACGAGACAAAAGTGAGAGTGTACACGATAGTCGGTTCACTATTTATAAGAGATAACGAATTAGCTAGACAACTCACGTCTAGACGTGTATATTAATAATTTAATATGGAGATAAGGGGATATACACACGAGACTATATGACAAGGACAGAGCGATGTAGCGGATATTTTGCCTATCGTCTCATCTGATATTAAATAACGACGTATCCGAGAAAAAAGACGTTAAGCCACGATGTGGAGGGAATTGCAGTATAAAGTTTAACTGAAGGATTATTTTATTGTACGAAAATGTACAATACAACAACAAGTCAAGTACAATGAGTTTAATGGATTAATAGGGGATTCAAAAATCATTGTTGATAAAATTAAAAATTATTTACCTAACTTCATCATCTTAGTCTGCATTACAATTGAAATACACTATGTAGTCTCTCTCTTTTTCTTCCTTAAAAACTTCAATCCTTTCATTATATCGTTTTAATGTACCCCCGAAATGTGTTGACTTATTTCTCAGAAGTAACAATATTTCTGTGACTTATTTTGAGCAGATCTGTAGTCTTGTTTGTTATTAGTCTGCAATAATATCAATTGTTGTTATTAACTTAATAAGTCGTAACTACAAAACTCGCTAAAACTTGCCGCCTAGTTTGTCAATCGCCTAATCATTTCAAGTTAATTTCCTGCCGGCATACTAACTAACTAAGATTTCTGTTAGTTTTATTTATTCTATGTACTGAAAACAAGTGTTTTGCATATTAAACTGTATCAAATTTCGATGGATTTAGATCTCTCGGTTGTCGTCGTTGTGTTTGTATTGTTACTGTGATTACCATAAGAGACAGCACCGTCAATACGCCGAGCTATTATTAAAAAAAAATACAATACTTGTTAATATACTCGTAACATATAGTTTGTTGCTATTTAGAACTAATTACCGAGAGCTTGGTAATGCCAGTGCATTTTGACTGGAACACAATAGACCGAGAACAGCCGGCTTCTGTCCCAAAAAGTATATTGGTCATACTTTCACTGTTCATATCTCAAAACTTGCTTCTTCTGTTATAGGTAATAATATAAAATTTACAAAATACGTAATTATTCAAAACATGATACAGCGTAAATATCACAGAAAAATAAACAAAGAATTGTATAGTGAAATAATATAATAAGTATACAGTCCTGTTGATAAAAAGATGAGTTGTTTTCCAATTGATTTGTATCGTTAACAACGTTTCTTGTGCGTGCTCGTTCACAGTTTTAGGGTCACCGCTCATGACCGAATTGTTTTCACTCCGGTGAGTTTTACTTACAAATAAACTCCTTGAAATATACCTCGCTGCATCGATACTTAACATCGAATGCTTATTATACTTGATGTTTGATTTCACTTCAATTTATTTTGATCGACAAAAATGAATACAATGGTGTAACTTTTACTAACGTTTAAATTGTATTTTTGCAAGTCATTTGTGTTTCACTTGTAAATTATTTATTAACTAGCGAACCAGCATAGCTTCGCTCGGATCCAATTTATAAAGTGATGCAATATAGACACATGGCACTGTGTCGGCCAACTTTGGAACAAGCTAAACTGTCAGTGTATATAATTATTTACACGAACCATTTCTTTCATTCCTACATCTCTATAAGTCAAAAACTATTCGATCTACACACTTGAAATTTTGGTTTAATAAATCTCTCTTGAATACCTAGAATACCAAATTTCGCGAATAGTTCTTGAGTTATTAGGTTCTGAAAATATGAATTTATATCACTCACTCATCAAAAAACTTAACCAGTTCTAGATGTCTCAGAAACTTACAATTTAAAGAATGAAAAAGAAAAATAAAACAACTTAAAAAAACACAATTGTAAACGAAAAATAGTAATTTATTAAAACCGTTTCCGTACTCTCATCAAAAGATGGCGTTGTGCCAATTTCGATTCATAATGAACATCAAATACAAAGGTGTCACCATCCGCTCACCAATACATTGTGTTGTGCGCAGCTTTTCAAAAAGTAATAATATCTCAACAAAAACATAAATGCGAAAAAGGGCCAAGTTCGGTAGAAACGACGTTTGGGAAAGTCGTCACCTTTAAAGAGCGGATGAACCAAGTTATTAATCTCATATCAAAGAAAGTAACAAATGATATGAAGAACCAACATTCCTACATCTATAATTAAAATAACAGCTATGGAACTTGGTAACCGTTAGATCTCAGCTCTTTTATCGGTCATAACGACTACGCTAAATGTCTTATCTACTGGAACTTGGCCCCTTTTTCACATTTATGCTTGCTCACGACGCGCAATTCATAACCCATATGTAGGCCGCACCAAACAACAGTTTCGCTGCAAATGATTTCTTTGGTTGCGTGTAATTTTGAATTCGTAATATCTTCTACGTTTTAAATTTAAATGATATACTGTAAAGGACATTTTAATCTGAATTAAATACCCAAGTTCTTAACATATTTATCGGTAAATATTAATACTGAATTTGAGAAAATAACATCTTAAATAATCTAAAGTTTTTAATTATTAAGTTGAAGATAAAAATGGTTACTGTGAATCTACCTTAGGAAATATACATATGCCATCGCGGACTTTTCTTTAGGCTTTTTGAACTACTGCAATTCTTTTGATGTATCTCATAAGGTTTAACCATCGTAAGCCATGTAAGCGCCCGAAAACTATTTTTTGTCGACTTCATTACAAAACGTTGAATTTTCTCTAATATACAAAAATGTTATTGGAATGCATTGTTTAAACAAACCTGTCGTAAAAAAATACCGAAAACCGGATAAATACCTGTTGCGTGGCTTAGAAGAAGTAAGCGAACAAACGGACAGACGCGGATAGCAACTATGTATTCAATCAATCAATCAATCAATGTAATCAATTTTGATCTTTAGTATAAATAATGATTTGTTGCATGGAATTAAAACAATATCTCTACGGTTTGATATATATGTGGGAGAATAGAACATTCTAACACAGCAACATTTGAGTAATATAGGTATTTTTAATTTTTTCCTGGCAACAACACAGATCTGTCAAGTTGGTTGAACAATGAATATGTGTTTTTACGATTTCGATTATAATTTATAAATATTAAATAAAAGAAGATTTAAAGAATTACAGGATCTTTATTCTGAGCACTTTTGACACACATCCCACATATATATAAAAGTACAATGAAATCTCAAAAAGATGTACCGAGAAGATCCTATTTTGAAGACTAATATTAGGTCCATAAATATGAAATTGGCGTTTTGTACAGGAGGAATAAAAAAAATTTTTTTTTGTAAAATAAATTTAATTAATCAAAGTATGCACCGTTGTTATCTATGCACTTTTGCCATCTCATAGGTAGTTCATTGATCCCTTTACTAAAAAAAACATGGGGGCGAGAATCAATAAACTCTTTGAAGGTGGTTTGGACTGCCGCATCGGAGTTGAATTTTTTTCCTTGTAAGAAGTTGTCCAAATTCCGGAAAAAATAGTAATCTGTTGGAGCAAGGTCCGGGGAGTACGTTGGATGTCGCAGACATTCCAATTGTAGCTCATCTAACTTAGTGGTTGTTTGTTGTGCAGCGTGTGGTCTTGTGTTGTCGTGAAGCAACAGTGGCCTACAGCGATTGACCAATCTCGGTTGTTTAGCAGCTAGTTATTCTTTCATGGTTTGCAGTTGCTGACAATAGATATATGCCGTAATCATTTGGCCAGATTTTAGAAAGCTCTAGTGAACGACACCGGCGCTAGTCCACCAAACACTCACAAGTAACTTGTTCTGATCTGAGTTAATTTTCGTTTAGAACATGATTTGGCTAGGTCTCCAGGATTCAGCCATTGCGGCGAGCTCTTCCGATTATCGTACAGTATCCACATTTCATCACAAGTAATGAATCGATTTAAAATCCCTTCATTATTGTGTCGGTTGAGTAAAATAACACAGCAGTCGACGCGTGTTTGCAAGTTCGATTCACTCAATTTATGAGGTACCCATCGTTCAAGTTTTTTTATTTTCCCGATTTGCTTCAAGTGGATTAATACAGTTTTATCACTTACCCCGAAGCCTGCAGCTATCTCTGAAGTGCTTTGTGATGGATCTGCTTCCACAATAGTCTTTAATTCTTCATTTTCCACTTTGGTCTCCGGCCGTCCACGGGGTTGGTTCTAAAGGTCGAAATTTCCAGAACAAAAACGTTCAAACCAAAAACATACCGTGATTTCTTTTGCGACACCAGCGCCGTATACATCATGAATGACTGTTTTCAAAACTCAAATGTACCAGCTAAATGAATTTATAAATTTGAATTTGGAATTCTTAATCAAAGAGGAGATATTTCAGATCAAAGTGGTCAGTACGACAAAACGCTCATTTCATATGTTAAGTAATATAATAATACTAAGGGCCGATTTTTCATCTAACAGATAACTTTACTTCAGAAATCATTTTTAAATTTTGACAGTTTCTCCATATATTGTCCGACAAAACGTCAAAATTAACATTATTAATATCATATAATATCATCTCCTTCTAATTTATAAACAAATATTTATGATCCTATGAAAAAAACATTAGAAAAAAACTCCATTCCTAATCAATATTAAAAACGTTAAATGAAACAATTATTAAAGATTTTTTAAAAGTTTTAAATTGGTAGTAAATCGCGTTGGGTAATTGTGCTAAAAAGTTGAGGAAGCATTTTAATCTTCGGTCCAAATTGAGATCGTGATGAGGGTTCATAAAACTACGTTGAGCCCTATTTTAAAACCATTAGACATTATTATTTACAGCAACATGTACATCTTTATATTTTATAAAGGGTAACACTCAGGTAACCACTTTTGTTTTTAACGTGCTTTGTTTTTTTTTATTATTAATTAATAAACCGACAAAATAATGACATTGCTACAGATATTATTACCAAGAAGACAAAAAGCAATGTGGCCATAAATAATTAATTATATATTACCACAATAAAATATCAGTGTTTTTAAAGATTATTCTAAGCTATTGACCTACTAGCCATTTAATCAATTTAATATATTTATCTAGTTAATCTTAGTTAAAAAAAGTCCAAAAAAGATATTTTTATTACTTACCTATTTCTTAACCGATGTTTGTGAAATTTTGTAGAAAGGAAGTTATTCAACAATTTATTGTCCTATCATTTATTAATAATTGTTAATATTATTTTTAGAAATAGTAAAAGAAAGTTTTAAAAAATGTCATAATTTCTACCGTCTGAAGAATAACACTCAATCGAATTTGATGAAATTTTGTACACGGTAAGTATATTTCATTTCTTAAATTACGGTATGAAAATAATTACTGCGTAATAAACGCGCGTGTAGCCGCAGGCGCATTGCTAGTTTAAAATAAATCTCTACGTTTATGTCGATAGGTATGAGAATATATATCCCACTTTAATCTGCGATCGCAACCATATCGGACGAAATGATGGGGAAATAAATCAATTAAAACTTTTCGTTCCCTTGGAACCCTTCACTCTAATTGAAGTAGGATGTATAGCTGATATATTTTTTTTTTTTTTGGGAGAAACCCGTCATGGGTACACACCCGCCCGGGGGTGGTCGAGTGGTTATGTGAGACTCTTACTCACTAAAACTCCACGGTGTACCTCAGTCGCCTTAGAGAGGCGACGTGGGCTCGCGGTTGCATTCAACCACGTCGCCCCGGCGGCAGGCCCAGCTACTACTGCCGGGCCACCGCAAAAGGGAGACAATTCGGTACAACCCTAACTGTCTCCCACAGCCGCCGAACCTGTGCAATGGGAAGACGCCCCCCCCGGTCTTCCCTGGTTCAGCTAAGGCGATGTATAGCTTAGAATTAGTCCCCGCAGCGTAGACCTAATAAAACTTAAAGTGGTTTAACTCGACCGTCTAGGCAAAACAATAGCGCGTCGTGAGATGAGGCAAGTAAGGGTGGAGAAAGGACTCTTACTCGCCATTTCAGTGGCAATTCATATACAGACGTTTACCAGGAACACTGTAAAAAGTATTATTAAATGAAATTAAATTAAAATTTTCCTTTTGTACGCTACGTTAATTGTTAATTAGGAATACCAGCTAATTTAAAGGCAAAACATTATTGCTTACAGTTTCAAAGAATGTATTTAGAAATAACGTTATAATTATTTTATCATAAGTTACAGATAATATAAGTACCTAAGTATCTATTAATTATGTATTGTTTCTATTTTGTTTATTATGTGTATACATATCACAAAATTAAAACAGAATAATTATACTCATACTCAAATGTACATTGAAGCCAACATCAATACAAAATGAAATTATTGTATTAAGCGAAAAAGATATACAATAATCCAAAGAAATAATAAATTATCTCTGCTGTAAATAGTTGATCAATGGGTAGTGATATTACTTATATTAACTGGTATATCAAGCTGAAACAAGCTGTATAATTTGAAGAACTAAAAGAAAATTAATCAAAGAAAGCTCTATGAAGAAAACATGGCTATAAATAAATCTTGTGAATGAATATAGATTTATCAGAATCTTTCGTTGTTATGAAACTCATCGCAAACGATCCCATCACAGTTAACAATATTTCAATCAAGTATGTCCGACCTTACATTACTGCTTGTACTCACACACACACACACAAACCATCAGCACTGTTAACGATTCCTCAATGCTTATTTAAAATTAACTTGATCTCATTCAGTTATATTTTTGAATCTTGTTAACACTTCTGCTTGCTTGTCCATCCGGCCGGAATATCTTATGAATACCTGCATGTACCTGCATATATCAGTTATATATGTCACTGGATATTTGTTCTAACCGTTGGTTTATAAACAATTCATTCAGATTGTAAACTGCCAGTAGATTTTGAATGGACACTAAAATTTGCAATCTAACGGTTAAATTTTGGAAGGATTATAAAGTAAGTGGATTGGTTAGGATATGTTGAAACTGTGATCATAACGCACGAGCCAAGCGAGCAAAGCGAGAGGACCGTGGCAGAGGCCGGCAAGTTCCAGGATAAATTATCCGTCGAAAATTCACAGTTTAAGTTCTAGTTTATTTTCCTTATTTAATGGACGTAACCACAAAAAATCAAACTTATTAGTATCAGTTCACAATCTAACGACAGTTTACAATCTCACTAGATGGTTTGTAAACTAAGGTTTAGCATAATTATCCAGTGATGAATACATGACGAACAGCTGATATCATAAAGAATATTTTGAGAAATTATACGAATACAGTTATTGAAAATTCCGGCTAATATTTTTCGTGTTCTCTTTCAAAGCAGTCGATGTGATATCATAAACTTAAAACGTAACGACGTAAACGTAACTTATCATAAACGTTGCGACTGGTGTGTTCCTCGTTCTTATCTTAACAAGCGATCATCGTGAAACATATATCTAAATATTTATTAAATACTCTGTTCTCCACGTTTTCACTCGTGTTAATTTGATCTGACTAACACCGCACCGCGCCGCGCCGCCAAAGCACCCGTGTAGTCTATCTTGTTCTCACTTCCAGCAAGTACAAATTATTTTAATTTTCCATTAACTCCTAAACTATGTGTCCATATAACATACTACAAAGATGAAATAACTTTTGTTAGTAAGGATTAATATGCCATGTTTAAAAATAATGCGTATAAACAATTTTTAATTTTCAAGAAAAAAATTCGCAAAATATCTTATTGTGTCTTGTATAAAAGAGATAGATATCAGAATTTTTTTAGCTAGGTATACTAAGGACCAATATTTTTGTAGAATATTGTACTTACGTATCATTAACCATTACGCCAGCGCACGCGGATAAAGCTGTTCAAAGAGAGATTCCACTTCCGACTTAATTAACAAAACTCAATATTTAAGGCTAGCTGAGAGTTGTATCCTAATCTTAGATATCCAATAATCTGGCTATTATATACAAAAAGAATTTTTCGAAGCCGACTGGTAGTTCCAAAGATTAGCGTGTTTAAACAGACAAATATACAAACAAAAAACTTTTCCACTTTATTATAGTTATATTATAATAATATAATACCTATAGTATAAATTTAAAAACATTTTAAGGAAGTTGTATGTACACTTTGTTATGTATATAAATAATACACGACAAGTAGGTAGTAATTTTATATGTACAGTACAATTCAGGACGAGTGGTCTAACTTTGATTATTTTACGCTCTATAGTTGTCTGTGACACGCGCTCTGCTTCACTACGATACACACTGCCGAGTGTAAAGCCCAACAGGTTTTTATTATGAGATTGAAAAAGTACAATGAATTTTTATTTTAACATGCAATATGTTACTCAGATAAAACAAGATATGACATAAAATTATCAAGGCCCTAGCAGGAATTGTGCACGAAATTATATTTTGTACTAATTATTTTTAACGTTTTTTTGCAATTTTATGAATATTTTTTGCATAGATTTCTCGATTGATTGGTAAACAAACAATACCTTAACAATAATATGTAGATTTAAGTATGTCTAAATACACTCTTTATAGCCTGGGAAAAGGTCTAAGACATTAATGAGCTTGGAAAATGCATAAGAAATATTAAATATATAAAAAAACAAACCATATTAACCACATATATCATCAAGCTCGGCCGAGTTTCTATTTGATTTTATTTTTGGAGACTTGGAAGTTTGTTTCCTAGCTGTGTTCCAAAACAATTTTAAACTTCATTAGCTATGTCATCTTATAAGAGAAAAGTCTAAGAACCTAAATACTATAATACAATATTTTCATTTTTTTATTATGGGTTTCATAAAGTACATTGATTTTCTTCAAAGCTTTTACTTAGATACTAATGCATTGAAATATTTTCTCAGAAGTGGATATAAAGATTACGGAATATTAAGGTCTGCTGTGAAAGTTGACCATTCTGTACATCAGTGTGTCTGCCGAGCTGAAGAAGCCGCCCATCAAACACAGTTCCTTACTAATTAAAACGCATTGTAGCAGTTTCCCTCCGTTCCCCGTTCGCATCGACACAAATAGATTTCCCCACTCTAACATATTATTTCATTAAACTGCAACAGATTTATATGCCGACCTAACTAGAAACTGTTGCTTACTGCCTTAAATAATTAATATACATGCTGTTGATCACAGATCCCTGTCTTGTTAACAGGTATAACAAGCCACTGTGAAATTTTCATATATTAATAGTTTAATTTGGCGATTTGGTAACGATATTTATTAACTTTGTTTAACAACATAATTACTTTGTTAAACAAATGAAATATGTAGCTTAAATCTATACTAATATTTTAAAGCTGAAGAGTTTGTTTGTTTGGTTGAACGCGCTAATCTCAGGAACTACCGGTTTGAATGCATAAATTATTTTAGTGTTGTTTGGCCTATTTATCTAGGAAGGCTATAGGTTATATAACATAACGCTACGACCAATAAGAGCGGAGCATCAATGAAAAATGTTGCAAAAACGGGGAACAGTTATTCCTTTTGAGAGTTTCAATTGAGTGCGCTGCGTAAATGATTAAAGTTACGCAACAATTAGTGGTGACGGTATTGTTTCTCTTAAAAAGTTCTACAAAGAAGTACATTCCTACAGCTATAATAAAAGGAATAGCTATGTAACTTATAACCCTTTAGATCACAGCTCTCTTAACAGTTACAACGACTACCCCGAACATCGTTTGTACCGAACTTGGCCCCTTTTTCACATATGTCATTCTTGAAATTTACCTTACTCGACCCACTTACCGAATAAACTATTTTGTATTCGATCAAGGAATCTGTAAGCACCAGACCAATATGTGTATTAGTTCTCTCATAACTTAACAACTTTGTCGGTATTGAATACAAAATCATATCCAAAATCAAGTACACAACAGTGACTCCGCCCACACGGCTAGAGCCTTTGCATAAGAATGAGTTAGAAACACATTTGCATATAAATAATATACAAAGACTATGATTTGTTTGCAGTTTTACTTAAAAAGCTTATTATTAGTATTTTTTTTATTTTTTCTCTTCAACAGAATATTTTATTATTATCGAGCAGAGGTCGGTTGCTCTGCTATTATATAAGGTACCTGCTAAGAAACAATTAAGCTTAAGTCTGGTGAAGCTGTAAAAACTGTCAGAGGCTCCAGGGCTAACAGTATAGTCAGTAAGAAAAAAAAAAACAATTAAGCAAGTGATAGTTAATCAATTATAAGGCAAATTTATAAGGCGAGTGTGAATGGGAGCGTTGGAAGAGTAAGGCCTAAGCCCTAGATGAATGTTCCTCGGTAAACTTGGTGACGTTCTGAAGAAAGGTCAGGTCAAGAGTACTCTAAACCGACAAGCGTGCGTGAAAAGATTGATGAATGTTGAATAAGCGAAAGATTTATGCCAGGTTCGTAACAAGTTCGGCCGTGTATGGAATATTGTTCGCATATCTGGGATGGATCCGCAAAATATTCGATACTTGTAGACGTCGTCAGTACTGATTATAATTTTGTAAATTGGTCATCCCTGCAAAACGTAGGCCATTGTTGTGTCATATACCACTCTCCATCGAGGGTCCAAATGAGAAGTCTTCTTCTGCGCTTAAATGCTAATCCCTGAACACTTGGTGGAGGACATAAAACACTCATAGTTACAAAATAATTTATGTAACCATAAAATAACATAAATAATATTTAATCGACAGTGATCTCGCTGATACGTGCCAGTCAGCTATAAAATGCGATTTTCTATATTTCTTGTATCTAATATTTTTTAAGTATCTTGACATACATTAATCCAAAGTATTTTACTCTTCGATGCTCAGGGTAGGTTGCAGAGACGGGCTGTTCGCATTGTTAATGATGCAGACGTTACCAAATACATCGAGCCACTTAACCTGCGCAGGAACATCGCCTCACTGACCGTTTTCTATCGTCTGTGTCATGGTGAATGTTCTGAAGAGCTATTCAATCTAATACTCTCCTCTCTCATCCACAGCAGAACCACACGCTCTGGGCTTCGGAGTCACAGTTTTACGGTAAACTCCATCTCGGCACGAACTAGTAATTTAGATCCCTCGGTGGTCGCCGTTGTGTTTAGATTGTGCCCTGCTTACCATCAGAGACAGTAACGTCAATGTACCGAACTATTATAAATAATTGAAAAAAAGTGGAAGGATGTGGTCTCTGCCTACGTTGGGACAGAGACGTGATTTATGTATGTGTGTTTAAGAATACTACTTTTTTTAACATATAGGTACTTCCTGTCTTAAATGCAGTCATCTTCACACCAGTACGCTTGACTATTTGATCATAGATCACATATATACGAGTATTGATATCAGAAGTATTATCTTACGATAATGACCTAAAATTTAATTTTAAATTTATTGTATGAAAACATTTGTACATACGTAGCTTCTGTACGATAGTTTACATCCACTCATAGTCGTGCAGTGATGATTTCTATTTGTGAAATGATAGTAGTTTAGGGTAGTTTTACATTTGCAGGGTGGTTGGGTATTTGTAATAGACTGGGTCACAAACACAATGACGCTCTTTTTAACCCCCGACACAAAAAGCGACGTATCTGTGTATCTGGTCTGTGGCCTCGTAGCTCACAAACGGCAGAGCCGATTTTGATTTAGTTTTTTTGTTCGAAAGTTGACTTGATCGAGAGTGTTTTAGCTATGGTTCAAGAAAATCTGTTCAGCCGTCTGAAGACTATCAGCTCTTTTTTAATTGATAAATAGATGTGAGCATCTTCCACAGGTCTGATTGAGTCGAGATTTGGTATTCTGTTACTTCAATGATATTAGAAAAACCTTGACATGATGGTGTAGCGTTATCTGGCAACCATAGGATACCAAACTTATCACCAACTCATAGCAAAGATACCGTATCTGGGTTTATTAGAATGGGCTCAATGAATAGGGGAAGTGTCGGGGACTTATTAAATTATCAATTTACCTTGTGGTTTATTGTGTTTTGGCATCGACCAGTGTATATCCAGCTGCCGATAGACTTGTAGGCCGGCAGGATAACAATCTGCGATATGATGGTGGTCGCCGTTGTTTCTGGACGGTACTTTACCGTGCTACTACTACTACAAAAAAAAAAATGCGATAATATACTTAAAAATGTAAACAGTCAGACGAGTAAACGTTGAATTTTATGTCAAAATTTTATGGACTCGGTCCACTGTACTGTAACGTCGAGAGCGTTGTCAAAAAGTTGTTAGCTCACCCGTAATGGTAATTACACGCCAGTTCCAACGACATCGACCTGACTTCATTTCATTTGTCACTCACTTATCAACCACTTGAAGTTGACTCGTTGTCGAGGGGTGAACGCCGCGTGACCAACTAGTCAACATAGCATGTCAATGAATAGATGAGTAGTTAGTGAGCGATATTCATCTGGGTGTACACATCGTCCTAGCGTTGACAACTCGCGGTCCACTCGCCGTCCGCATATGGACTGCTTGCGAGTCGATATGGTGACGTTATGGAATTGACAAGTGAGTACATATGATATGGAACTCTATACAAAGAAATCTGAACCGCACGAAGCGATCCGGTGCTGGTCGGGTGACGGGTTCATAACAGAGTGACGACCTTTAAGTAGCACTAAATATGCTTCTCTCTCTTAATTACGAAGACCTATACTCGGTAGGAAACTCGTAATTTTCATTTAAATTCTGTTTCAGCCGTAACGTTTGTTGACAGTCCGAGCGGTTGCCGCGCTATTTGTAATGTATCTACTTATTAATTATACACTTCAGTACAAAATAAATAAAAAATATGTTACAGATAAAATGGCGAAGTGATTTGACTTTATTAGTCGGTGATTTAATTAACTAATAGTATTTTTTTATTCGGAGTTGAGATCACAATTATAAAATTTGAAAAAAAAAATGTAAATTTAGAAAAATAGTTGAAAAGAGAAAAATAATTATCAACAATTATCAAAATCAATACGAATTCGAAAACTAAGAACTTCACAAATAGACGTATCATAATAACTTTATTTCGTAGTTTTCGTTAATTGTACAATCAGATGCGATTCTGTAACACATAACGGATTTAATTTTTAATTTAATTTAACAATCACCTATCTAGAGTGTCAGTTTAAACTTGAACAATACTTAATACTAGCGATCGTCCTAAGCTCGAAATTCGACCAGCGACTATTTGATCATAGACTATTTTCTGTTTGACATTTGTTTTGGTCTAAGTTCAATGGCACTGGTCGGGTTAGGATTAGCAGTATTAATTTATTTTATTTAATATATTAGTAACAGATATTATAGATAGATTTTAGCTTTCTGCACTCCTTCTCCATATAAACTTTAACCATGCCAAATCTTACAGTCTTCCGTGCACGCAATACGCTTCAAATGGTACCGAAAGCTTCGCTTTACGTATTGATATATTTAAGTAACTAAAACACGTAAGAGTACATTTTATTGAAAATTACCTACCTAATAACTACCTCGTTCTATAACATGAACACACAAAGCGTGTTAAAAGGAAATGCTTCTTGTATACGGCGGCGTCGTATACTTTTTGTTTTGATTTGATATATTATTGTGGTGCATTTATTTTAATATTTTTAGACATTTTTTTTTATTTGCAAAGATATCAGATAAGGCAGTAGAAGTGAATATTGTCCACACTCACATCGTATACCAAATCAAGCCCTTCTGTTCATTCTCGAACTGTCGGCAGTTTGTCTGCTACATTTATTCGTGCATATCTACCACCCCTGCCGCCTCGCCCCATGGCGACGACATTTCGCAGACTTGTCACCCGCCAGGGCTGATTGATGATCTGTTTTTATGTCTAACCTTTAGACACGACACTGTAGTAAGCGGCATCTAGTATATACAGGCCGTTATTCGATTACGCTTTCATTTTGTGATGTTGATTAATTGTGGTAGTTTATTGGTTGGGAAGCAACATTCTATAGAACTGTCGTAGGTTGAATTTACGCGATTATGAATATTAAGTTGTCTCTTGTGATGCCTGTACACGCACTGGAGCTTTGTAATCATTCTTGTTGGCAACAGTTTGCTTTAAGTAACTATATAGGGATGCCCTTATTCTACAAGAGATCATATATTTTGGCGGAATAAACAGTTTGTTTTTTTGTTTTAACGTTCTGTAAATCTGTAGAACGTCTCTGTCGAAGAGGCATTATATCGACGATTTACAACACATTCTCGATTTGTTAGTGCTCAGTATTGTTTTATATAATACCTACTCTTTTGACATAAAGTAACAAAGAATACGAACTTTTCAATGCTAGAATTAAAAAAAAACAGAGGCAGTCATAGGGACTGCCGACAGAAGTAAAAACTTAATTTTGAATTTTTAAGTTACTTATAGTCTGAATTATTGCAGACCATATTCTTCAAACACGCATATGATACTGTCGAGTTTATACAATGTATTAGTGTATATAAGCGTATACGTGTACACGGGCTACTATATTACACGTCACTATGCTGACACAAGCGCAATACATTACGAGCATGTCGAGGTCATCAGTGACGCGAAGATCACGCAAACTCATAACTTTTCCGCTCAATCGCTCAACGCGGCTAAAGAAGTTTAAAATTAAATTAAATGGAGTATAGACTCTTTACATGCTTATATATTTCTGTTTCTATTTCTATCTCGAAAAATGTACAATTTACACAATTACGCGTAAAAACTAATTTAGCTAACTAACTTGGTAGGTACAGATTAAAGCATCCTGTATATGTTTCCGTCACTTCATATTTCCGATACAGTGACTCCGTAAAGAGTTCGACGATCGTTTGTCGTTACGGCTTTATGTTTACCTCGATTTTTTTTATTTGCTTTCAAAGTTAAAAATTTCTTTTGTAAATCATTCTACTTGATTTCTTTTTGTTTTCATCACACAAGTCAAAAGATTTTATACACAAAGGATAGTAACTGAGTTATCAAGTTATGTATTTTTATCTGTTATTGAAAATGCATTATACTTTACTTAAAAGAAATAATATGTCATTAAGTTTCAATTAAATAGTTATCTAAATAAATAACAAAATGATTGAGTGTTGCCATTGTGCACGTATCATACAAAGTCTACTAATTTCGATATTTTTTTTGTTTTTAATTAAATTTTAAGAATCTACGATTTTTACAGCTTTACGCAATCTTCTGACGTCCACACGGGCGAAGCCGCGGTTACATGTAGTTTCAAAATGAATAATATTGTAAGCAAATTCCCTGATACATCCAACCACATTTGAACATTCATGTTAATAACAGTACCGCCATCTCTTACCTAAAGGCAATTTTCAACAATAAATATAATATGTTAAACGTGTGAATGTGCTTAGTGTGAGTTTTTCAATTAATTGTAGTTTACGTAACTTTTTCGTCAGCGTTAGAAACGCCAAACTGTCCGGGAAGGTTAATTTCGCGAGTGCGAGTTCCTTCACTGCATACTGTCAGAAACGCGTTTAAACACCTAAACATGAGTTATTATTTCAATTCTTATGTTGGCTACTCTGCAGCGTGTATGAATATACGACCAAGTTGAAAAACCGACTTCAACAGTATTCACGTATTGGTTAGATGAATACTGAATTTGGTTGAGTTTTAGATAGCCATGTCTAATTTTTTTTACTTTGTTGATGTGTTTCGTGGAGATAAAAATATTAAATAATGAAGACAAGCATATCGCAACTTGATATAATGATGACTTTTACGGAGTATTTTTTTATTTGGATAACTTTATAATTAGGATAAATATTAAATTTCGCGATGTGGAAACAAATAGTTTTTGAATAATTTTTTAATAGGTTTTTTTTTTTTAATATGACAATACATAATTATATATCAGTTCTAAACAGTAGCAATAAAATGAATATAGGTAAAAATGTTTATGTATGTTATTTTCGTAATTTTTTTTTTTCATTAATAGATAAACCATTGCTTATTTTTACTATAGATATAAAATTTAATTTAAAATGTCGTTTTATTTTTCTTTACGTGTTGTTGTTAGTTTTTTACAATTATTGTTTGGTTTACGTCTTACGACTGTTTTCTATAAATATAAATACGATTTCAATATTATGTGCCGTTTTAAGTGTTACATATAATTTTCATATAATTATAATAATCATATAAATATATAAATAAAATATATAAGTAACTATATAATATAATTATAACTATAATTTAGCGGTAAAATTGCTTAATTTAGGTTTGAACTGTAATCACAAATAATATTATATAATATAGAATACATTGTGCAAAGATATCAATTTCTAAACCATGTATCCGAGTTCATTAATTGGATCAAATATCGCACGAAAATATTCTCGTATTTTTTCAAATATTTAATGCGTTCTTCTTGAGCACGGGCAAAAGAAAGAAGCCTCCAAGAAAAACAAAGTCTCCGAGTGACCTTTGCCATTCATTTTAATTAATCAGTAAGCAACTTTTGGCCTCTCTCACTACAAAAATCCAAGTGAATGACTCTACTATCACGTCAGCGTATGTTTATTATTCGAACTGTCAAAATGTGTCCAACTTGTAACTCACACTCGCAATATCATTGCCTTACATATGCAAACGTCAACTGCGTAGTAAGTGTTTCGTTCGTTGCTGACTATTTAGTAAACAACAAATCTTGCACTCGCATATTATTTTTCGTAAACTATCCCCAAATGCGTTGTTCGTTTCTCCATACAAATGTCACGTTAACGCAAACGTGATATTGATAGTTAAAAACTCACACTAGGCATACGGAACACCGAGACACCTAAAAAGGTTGAATGGTTTATTGGAACGAAGTTCCTTACGGCAGGCTTGGAGGAGATAGGGATTTTGCTGCGCGACCGAACTGAAAAAAATGTGATAGTAAAACCGTAAGAAAAAGTCCGTGGAATAAAACCGTTAAATGAGACGTGCGCAGGCGCGACAGTCGTATACATAAGCGAGTAGTGTATAATACCTTTTTCTGTAATTATTTCTATTTCTATGTAATTTTATGTTGTCAAACAAAAATAAAGAGACATATTTTGTTATTTTAATTGATAATTGGAATTACGATTTTTTTTTATATTACGTAATTTATTATTTCCTAAAATACTGAATTTTCTAAATAATTTTCTTGTACTTAAATAAAAACTAATCAGCAAAATTTAAGAGAAAAATCAAGAAAACCTACATAAAATTGAGCACGATTTTTTTTTGGAAATGTTTCGATTATACATTAACCGAAGGAACTTCGTTCCTACCTGGTGTCCCACGACACCAAATGTTTTTTTTGAATCTAGAACTACGAGTTGGGATAACATTTAACCGATTTGCTAACTTATTTGCCTATGTCTAGTTACAAGAGTTTTAACACAATCATCTTGTATTAAATTATATTCATTGTACTTACTGTTTTCAAAGAATCCGTTATGAGAAATCATATAGTAAAACTTACGCTGTCTGTTTTACGTTAAAAGGCTTCTTTAATTGGAACACTTAGTAAACGGTTAAAATATTCACAGAATATATATTTTTGGGATATCCTAATAAAGAATATTTAAAACAAGTTACTTATGTTTACTTAATAAGTATTATGTTTATACATATAGATAATATATTTCGATTTTTTTAGCTCTATCATAAAAACTGTTATACAAACAAGCGTCAAATTAGATGTGATTATAGCGCAAACCATAATAATATATTGTATGGTGAAATAGAACCCTTGCTACGAGAGACTTACTCTCATTTGGTAGGTTTTTTTAGTGTTGCCAGTACATTTTACAAATTGTGGCTAAAGTTGTCTTATTCTTTAAGTAGACTATCCATAAACCGAGTTAGCAAGTTTTTACAAAGCGGTTTAGCTAGCTTGCACTTTTAGACCCAATAAAAATAATTAGGCTTTGCCGTGGTATTGGGTCACAGGCCAATATGCCGACTAGATCTCATTAATAAGATGTTATTTAATTACCATCTTAAGTTCAGTAATTTATTCTATAATGATATTCTAAAGTTCAAAAGATGGTTTTTGTTTGTTTGAACGCAATTATCTTTGAAACTATCGGTCGCTTTCTGAAATTTATAGCGTATTTATTGAGGACCGTTATAGGCTACGTAACTTTACTCTAAAACACTAAGAAGCAGAGACGTAGCAATTTGGCGAGCTGTGGACAAGTACAAAGAAGAAATACATTGGCGGCAGCATAGTGGAAAGTTGGTCGATTTTATTTTAATACCACGATGGTGGTAAACAAGCATGTAGTTCGCCTTCTGGTTAAGCGTTCATAGCATTCAAGCATCCATAACGCTTGCAACACCAGAGGTATCACATGCTCGTTGTCGACCATTTAAAACCCTATTTACTCTCTTTTTGAAGAACTCTATACTGTAGTCCCCAGGGAAAACCACAGCAGGGAGCTCATCCACATTAAGAGCGATCGCAGAAGGAAATTCCCATTAAAAAAGAATGCCCGCGACCATTCAGCTTCCAAAGTGTTAGGACGAACTGCCTGCCGATGGTGAGCGATACGGTGGTGGAAAGTAGCCGTTGGCATCATGTTGAACAGTTACTCGGAACATTACCCAATATACAAACGGTAGCACGCACAAGGAGGCAAGATTTAGATTTAAAGGTTCGATACCGTTTGTGAGTCTAAGTTTGTCAACAATTCTCACAGTTTGTCTTTGTGCTGAGTCAAATGTCCCAAGCTGGTATCTAGATGCTCCCGCCCAGAGGTGAAAGCAGTAGTCCATATGAAGTCAAACTTGCGCATTTAGCATAAGTGAAACCATGAGTTTATTACCGCAGCTATTGTGGTACTGTTTATGCCTAACTATAAAAATTTCAGCATACGCATTGGCGGTGGCAGTTTGGGGATTTGATTGAATAAATTTACCACGGGTGAAACCGTGGGGCACAGGTAGTTAACAAATTAATTTGACGTCAGGATGTTTCTAATACTCACTCACCCGTTTAAACACTATCTTCTAGATAAAAATCTATTGTTAAGCCTTCAGGTGTTTGTCATTCAAGTAAGTACTCGTTTCATCTAGATGCAAAAGAACAAAAATTATTACAATAGTTGTTATCAACTTTATTTGCTGAAACCAAAGGTGGAAAAGTTTTCAAAACAGTTACAAAGTGAAAAGTAGCGTTATTGTATCTTTCTTGATAGCCCCGCCCCACAAGGGGCCGCATGGGGCCGCATGGGGCGGTTGCAAGCTCATATTATCCATATCAGCAAACCGATTTACGAACAACTTCCACGAGTTCGACGTAACGTTTGAAATAACATGAAACTTTTCAAGTAATTTAGTTTTAACACCTTTATAGAATTAAACTTAAACTTATTTATAAAGCATTTAAAGGATTTACTCAATTGTGCTATTACAACATTAACGACTTTTTAAATTATACTTTTATATTATATAAAAATTGTGTGATAAATGTGTATAATAATAATAATAACTGGTTTAGACATTCAATTATTTTTATAGGTATTATTTTACGCTATAATTTTTCGTACTGAGTATGTATTTAAATTTAATTGTTTGTTAATTTACACGCCACAAATGGCAGAATATGATGTACTTAAGTATTTTTATAAATTTAAGACCTGTATTGATCATATTCAGACAAATAAATTTATAGCATTGTATCAGTGGTTGAAGTTAATTTATAATTACAGTCAGAAAAGAAATATTAAGCGAGTAGCGATTAGAACTCGCACACTGGGATTCCTTAGTATTTATTATCCTTTGTGAACTAAATACCATTATGAAATTAAAGTATATATTTTAAACTTTTTCCGTATTATATCCAGGCGGAATTGAAGACCTAAAGACATGTGACAAATTTAAAGACTATATTACGTCCCTGTAGCATTTGACTATCGGTTAGTGAGTGACATTTTTAGTATGAAGAGCCGAATCTATTTATTCGGTTAACATAAAAACTTGGCTTGTATACAGCAATATGGGTCCATGAAACTTAGTATATGGTATTAATTTCTACTTCATGCCTTAAGTCGTTTTTTGAGTAAAAAGTTTTTGACACAAAGACAGACGGACAATAAAGTGATCCTATAAGGGTTGCGACCATTCATTAGGGGATACGAAACCCTAAAAAATATTATGGATGCGAAAGCTTATAGAATGAACTGGAAACTGGAAACTATCATACAGAACAAATGCCACCAAATATATATGTATATGTCATGTCAGAGGACACTCAAATTATAATACAAAGATAATAATAATAATTAAATAAGGTGAAATGTTACAAAAGATTTGAGCTCTGAAATCACGGACGTCAATACTTTAAAAATGTATTACAGTACCTATTTTCAATATTACATTTAAATGACCCCTAAATTACTTATGTTTGATTATATGTTATTGATAAAACCTCAGTGTGTAAAAGATGAGCAGATATTTAGTTAAGATCTCGCTGAGTGGCATGGGTTCGCAATTGCTGTAACCAGGCCTCAGTTCGTAGAAAGTCATGATATAAGAATTAGACTACCTACATTAGTATAAGTATGAAAGGTGAGATTTAGCTGAAACATACGTTAAGAGATTTTCGTCGTGCGGTGATCAAATCTGAAAATTTATGAAGTGCGGCAAAAATAACGCAATACAGTAGCGCGCACTACGTCATAATACCGCAGCATAATAAATAGTTTTAAAATGGAATTACAAGCAATAGCGTGTACTACCGCTCTGAGAAAAGATAAAATGTTTATGGATTTATTCTCTTATCAAATGATCGTTTGAACAACGGACCGTTCTCTAAATTATTTGGTAAACTTAACGAACTACCCTGAACAGCTCTAGCAAAATTATGGACTTTTAAAACTTGTTTGACGATCTATAATTAAAATAACACTCAATGTAGTCGCCGTTGCTTTAAAAACAATGAAATCAGGTAAAACGTTGCTTCACAAGAAAGTTGAAACTTTTTAAAAGATTTCGCCGCTGCAGCGCTGCAGTGATTTATTGTTAAGTGCACGCAATACAAGTGCAACTTATATGCTATGATATGCCTGATCGCATGTTTACCCTACGGCCAAAGTCTGGTAGTGCGCACCTAGTCTTAATGGAGCTTGCTAAAAAATAACCATGGCTTAGATCAGTAGAACATCAATGTCCATTAATTCTCGCCTTTTTAAGTACCTCACGATGAATTTTTCGATATTACGGCTCTCTCAATAAAAAAAATCAATTAGGAGCAATATCGTAGGAAAACCAGAATTTCTTAAGAACAGTTTTCGTTGTACTTAAATATAAAGAGAAAGTATATTATAATTCAATTTATCTTAGTTCGAAATAGTCAACACGTCACGGCGTCGTGTGCTTGTCACTTTTAAGGCTGAAATATATAGAGCGTACTCAGACTTGTCTGAGGCTTAACTTCACTTCACTTCTTTGACGTGATCAAAATTATTTTTAATTTATACGAAATTAATTTATTGAAATAAAATGATAAAAAATTCAACATTCATAGATTAATTCTTATTTCTTGGTAAACGTATTATTCTAGATCTTCCTTCGGGCAAGGTATTTAGCAAGACAGCAAAAATATATTGTTTAACGAAACCAACTTAGTCATTGAGAACAGTATTTTGGTATGACTTTGAGTAACGCGGAGACGATTGACTCTTAAAATAACAATGCTTTCGAAATAGCTTGTTAAACGTCTGATTTATGTTGTCAGATATATCGTGAGGCGTGAGTCATGGCGCTGCATGCCGCGGCCGCGTGGGAACACTTTTACACTAATATACAAAAACAGTATTAATTGATACCAGAGTACTGATAAATCTTTGTATTAAACATACGCTTTACTCTGTGAATTTAATTCGATCAGTTAATTATAGTTTTACTCATTGATTTAATATATACATCAACGGTTTTACAGTACTGATGGTCGTTTTCATTCAAGTTTCTACAAATAAATGAATAAAGAAAGAAGAAGAAAGAAATTTTATTTGATAATTAAAATACGGCCATAAATGATACAACACACATTAAAGAAGAGATTACAATAATAATATTACTTATTTAATTTGTAACACAATAACGTTGCCATACAAATGCCGAACTCAAGATCTAAAACGACCTCAGCTCAGCGTAGGCTGTAGCAAAATACTATAGCGTTGGTTTTCGGATAAACTATAATAGTTTTCTAATGAAAAATATACCATCACGCCTGTATTCCCCGAAGGGTTAGGCAGAGGTGTAATAATATACACCCTCAGTTCGCCGAGTATGTTTTTAGGTCCCATGTAATAGGGGGCGAGCCTATTGCCATTAATCGGGCACGAAACCAAACTCCGAGCTGCTACTGAGAATTTCATAGGAAAAACCCAATAACACTTTGCTCGATCTGGGATTCGAACTCAGGACTTCACTCATAGCAGTCGCGCTTACGACCACTAAGCTAACAAGGCAGTTTCTAATGAAAACTGTCGTTTAATTATTTGTACTTAGTGCTCCTTTAAATATATTTATAGCTAATTGTATGTCAGCGTATACTAGAAAACTATTTAGTATATTTACGGACAACAGCTTGATTAGACTACATAATAAATTAATCTATAAGTATCTATAATCAAAGAGAAAAGAGTCGAAATCTGTACATTGAAGTTATTTGAGAAAAAATACTACGGAAGGGTTTAGAATCATGGACAGAACACATTTCAATAGTTTTTGAAACTTTTGTCTGTTTGTTACAGTTATAATATGCCAATCATTAATACTGCGAATCCTAACAAGATCAGTGCCATTGAACTTAAACCCCTCAAAATATTGACATTGTCACTCAACGCTAAATGACAGCAAGTGATGTAGATAACACTCATTGTTTATGAATACCGTAAATGTCAAACAGAAAATAGTCTATGATCAAAAAGTCGCTGGTCAAATTTCGACCTTAGGGCGATCGCTAGTATAGTTTAATATATTAGTAGCAGATATGTAACAGATATTATATATAAATTTTAGCTTTCTGCACTCCTTCTCCATATAAACTTTAACCATGCCGAATCTCACAGTCTTCCGTGCACGCAATACACTTAAAAAGGTCCGAAAGCTTTTGCTTCACGTATTAATATATAGATTACCGACTTTAAATAGTGTATTTTCTAAAATGTCCTTCCATTGCAAATATAAACAGTAATGTTGTCATTATATATTCTTTACCTTTACAATTAGGTAAATATTTAAGTACACCTGAATAATATATTTAAAATGATGGCAGTTGACTCAATTAAATTGTTTATGGTTGTTTGAATGGAAAATATATATGACGCGAAGTTTTTTATTTCTTGAATTAAATTTGATAAACCTTCGACGTTAGTAGGTACAGAAATTTATAATGTCCAGACTAATATAAATTCGAAAGTAACTCTGTCTGTCTGTTATGTTTTCAAGCCTAAACCGCTGAACCAATTTTGATGAATTTCGGTATAGAGATAGATTGGAACTTGGGAAAGGACATAGTGTACTTTTTGAAGCGTAAACGTTAAAGTTAAGGTTAAAAAATAGGAGATGAAAATATGTAAGAGAGAAATAAATATATGCTTCTACGACAACAGGTTATGAAATTACAGCGTTGTCAACGTCAACAAGTTCGTTGATTTATTGACATTGTTACATTTAATAAGAAATGTAATGTATTTCTAATAATTACCTAATAAATTATAGTCTAGTATTATTTTTAAGATTGGCTGAAGTGTTTTTAAACTGTTTATCTAAGCAGTACGGCATATTGACTGTTTTGTTTTATGACGCTGTCAAACCGTGGCTCGCGAGAGTTTATATATTCTGAGCGAAATACCTATTGTAAACTATCTGATTTATACAGTTTTACTACAAGTGTATTATTTCATTGTGTTATTCCACATGTGGTGAAAATAAAACTCGGGTGAAAGTTTGTATGAAGAACCCATTCATATTTATGCTTGTGGTAAGAAAGGAATAAAAGGTGTTTCACGTTTTTCAAAAAACCTTCCCGTAGGCCGGTACAATGAGGTATGATTTTAATTATTTTTGAAGTTTTATTGGGACGGTTAATGTGTTGGATTCATATTGGCATATAATGATAATACCATACAAACAGTAATCATCACATCTATGATTTTCTTTTGGTTTGTCGTGTTCCGAAATCAGCCGGTACATATGCAGTATATAGCAGGGTAGTAAGGATTGCGACCACAATACACATAATGATTAACCCATCTATAATTTTTTTCTGTTTTTTTTTTTGTATTATATAAATATAGCTATCTATATTAATAAATCTGTAGTCCTGTCTATACTTTTAATATTTTTCCAAAATTTCCCGATACATATATTATATAAACAATACTGATAACGAATATGCCATGAATTTTTTTTGACCGTGTTTCTGGCTGTTTGTATGTCTGGATTTAACTCAAAAATGGCTTGACCGATTCTTATGAAATTTTGTACACGGTATGCTTATATTATCAGTATAAGAAATTTCAATATTATTTTTAGATAAGGTAAAAACAAAAATAAAAAAATATATATTTACCTTAATTAAATTATGTACACGGAAAGTATAAGTCATTCCATGAATGATAAATAATGAGAATTTTCAATAACAATTTCGAGAATCGTATAAAAATGAATTTTTTAAAATAAAAATTTTTATTAATTGTTAACCGATTTTGATGAAATTGTATACACGGGAATTCTAACTATTTACGTAATTAATGGGTTATAAGAATTAAAAAAAAAAAGTAATTCAAAAAGTATAATTTTCATCAATTCTCAACCGATTCTGATCAAATTTTGTAGACGGGAAACATCATCATAAAATAACGTGTACCGTCAGGAACAGTTACTAATAATATAAATGTCTAAGTTACTAATAAAATAAGTAAAATATAATTTAAAAATCAGTTAGTCCAATTAATAATAAACTACTGAACGCGCACCTATGTCGTAAGACCGCCCTAAGGGATCCTGCCTAAAGTAGAATGTTTAACAATTTGGCGGTTGCCTGAGAGGAAGGATTATACAATTGGCCAGCACGATGCTCATTGCTCGACTCTGGACACTCGCACACACACAACACATGCACACACACACTCGTACTCTTTACTTTTAATTATGAACTATTTTAGTATCAAGTAATGTAGTTTGTATACGTAAGATGTTTTTTGAGGTACTTTCGATATTTCAGGAATTTCTCAAAAATTTGTAGGTAATTTTTTGTCGAAATAAAAGTAGGTTTTAGGTAGGTTTCTATGTTTTTATTTCACTTGACGTATTCGTCTAGACAAAATGTCTATTTTCTGCAACGTTATTTAGATAACTGGTATCAAATAACGGTATTTTCTTCGCGTTTCCTTTTTTTTTGAAACACGGTATTTTTATTATATATTTCAGTATTTTTTCCAAGTAGCCTCGGATTTCTCTCTCTCTCTCTCTCTCCCTGGTCTCACAAATTATGGAAAGGGCAACAAGGGAGGTGTACGTAGATAAACCCAAATCATGCAATGTCACTGCAATCAGCAAGTTTGTTTGTAGTTTCTAAACCTTGTTTACATTAGTTAATTGTGATCTTGTTTGACTAAGCTCAGTTGTAAATAAAATTAGGTCAATAAATATGTAATACTGAATGTAGAAAAAGTAAGTGACATTAATAGTTCTGTTAATTTTGTTCAATATTACGATACGTAAAGAAGTGCAGGTAAGTCCTCATTTGACGCATAAAAAGGATGAATATGTGTTTTTCGGCAATAATTATGAAAATGCATTACTTTTGTGATCAAAATGTTACTTTTTGTGCAGTCCTTGGTAACTTTGTGCTATTAGGCACTGGCAACACTGGGTCCTGCACCGCTTGCGTTCGATAAGCCTCTTAATCCTTTTGATTATCTGTCTATGTCTTTTTTTTTAACGTGGTTTCGGAAAACGAGTCAATTTTGCGTCCCGGAAGCGTTTTTGGGGACAACGGGACAGATAACAGTAAAAAGGGACGGTTCCGTTCAAAACGGGACGTATGGGCACTTTAATCATACATACTATAATTTAGAGGCTTTAAGAATAATCAATAATGCATTAAAAATTGTACATTAGAATAATAGTTTTCAACCGATTTTGATGAAGTTTGTACAAGGGAAATACATGCCACTCCCTGACTCAATTGATACGGCATATAAGTTATCAACAATATGAGTAAAAATAAAGGGATTAAAAATTATTATTGCGTAGTAACAAACGCGTGCGGAGCCGCGGGCACATCGCTAGTATTTCTTATCTTCCATTTGGTGATTAAAATAACTTAAAATGACCTTCTGTGTATTGTACAAACACATATGCAAATAGGTAAAGACAAATAATCGTTTCACTATATTTAAAAATTTAATGTGATCACATAAAATGAGTACAATAACTTTAACAATACCTATAGATATATGATAAGTAATCTTATTACAAAATTCTAACATACAATTAAAGAGGTATATCAAAAATATAGTTTATGGAAAATATTTATACTTTTAGAATACATATACCAATTTTCTGTTTAAATTAGATATGTAATATACTCGTGTTATACTTTGATATAAAAGAGCGGGAAATCGATAGAGTTATTTTATAATTAAATTATTAAAATAACGCTTTTAACTAAACTATATCGGGTGCCTTGTTATTCTAATAATATTGTTTGACATTTTAGATGATTACTGTAGATATTCAGTCAAAACGTCAAAACTATTATAGATATTGAATTTTTTATATCCGAACGTTACCTTCACTGGAACCATGAGAATCATATAAGATCCTCAGCTCAAGATTTGTGAGATTCTTTGACAGTATTAAACATCCGCTGATCTATTTGTGCCATTCGTTTTTGTATCCAATTTTGTAATTTCAGATTTTCCTATTTCATTATTCATTACAGTGATATTGGTAATGTTGGTGCTCTCTGCGATAGTATTCTTCATAAGGCAGGAACACGCTTGCATAAAACTTTTTCTAAAATTATCCGATAGGAAAGCGTAAAGGATTGGGTTTATCGTTGAATTGCTGTAACTTAGGCAACTGGCAATAAGAAAGAATATTATTACCTCGCCTTCCGAGTTCCAGTCGTAAGAAGAGTAAACCAAAGTTATTTGCATCACCCAATACGGCAGCCAACACAGCACGTACACCAATATTACGGCTAACACCATCCTCGTTACTGTTTGTCCTGATCCCACCGGTGTCACAAACACTAATTTCGATCTGTTATTTTTCAGCGTGATAATGATTGAGGAATAGAATACAACTATGAGAGTAAGTGGTCCAGCAAACCCCATTACGAAGGCATAGAGAGTGAAAGTGCGTGCTCCAAAATATGATTCTTTAGGCCACACAATATTACACGATTCCTTATTACCATCTCCTACGGGTATCAATGTTGTATACAT
The DNA here is from genome assembly GCA_033032175.1 of Saturnia japonica. Taxonomy (NCBI): domain Eukaryota; kingdom Metazoa; phylum Arthropoda; class Insecta; order Lepidoptera; family Saturniidae; genus Saturnia; species Saturnia japonica. Next base: position 423,148 of record CM065306.1, on the reverse strand, counting down.
TATAATAGGCAATATCATAAGGATTGATACTGTCCATGCCAACGAGGAGACAATCCTTGCCATTGATGTCGTTCTAAATCGATGCGCAGCCTTTGGATGACAGATAGCTAAGTATCGATCAGCAGCCATGAAACATACAAACATACTGCTGGTAATCTGGTTAATTCCTGACGACGTCATATAGACTTTGCACATAAAGTACCCGAACGGCCAAACTTTCATCATAATTGAGGCAGTCATGAAAGGAATGCCAATGAGGAAACAAGTGTCTGCGATAGCCAGGTTCAGGATGTAAGTGTTTGTAACAGTTCGCATAGTCGAGTAACGCAGCACGACGTAAATAACGAGTAGATTACCAATGAGACCGACTGCACAAATCAGCACATGCAGGGCGCTGAGGACAATGCTAGTTGTGGGAACCGTCTCGTTGTAATCAAACGTGTTATTGTCAAATTCGATGACTTCCATTTTTAGTGATGATTTCTGAAGTGAAGAGAAATTTCCAGAAATAATTTTGTTAAACCTGAAAAAAAAAATTTTTTTTGAAATAATAACATTTGTTACAGAAAAAAATATATAATAAATTGATTTTGAAAAATATAATAGTACGATATGAAAAAAATGTGAATTAATGTGAAGGATTCGCAGTTTTATTTTATTTCATGTAATTTTTAAATTAGTAACACATAATATTATACCCATATGAATTTTAGCTTTCGGCACTCCTCCTCCATATAAACTTTAACCATGCCAAGCCTCACAGTAATCCGTTCGCGCAATACGCTTAAAGAGTCTGACGTTTTCTCCTCCCGTATTCATTCTTATATATAACCTATCAATTTTGTAATGACTATATTTTCCCGTGTACAAAATACCATAAAAACGGTCGCGTGAATAAAGAAAAATATGTTTTTTTTTAATTTACGATTTGTAAAATTAATATTGATGATTTTTAAAACCTATCAATTAAGCAATAACATATAATTCTCGTGTTCAAAATTTCAGTAGAAACGATAGAAAATTAGTGATTTTTTAAGATTTTTAAAAGTATTATTAACAATTATTATAATTTATCAATTATGAAATGATTTATAAGACTTTCATTAATATCGGTTAAGAATTTAGAAAAATGATTTTTTCTAATTACTATTTCCGAAAGTAATATTTAAAGTTCTTATAACCTATTAATTGACCAATGACATAAGCTTTCCGTATACAACATTTTATAGAAACGGTCAGCAAGCCCTTTTTTAGTTAAATCTGCCAAACAAACAGACAGAGACAATTTTTTTATCTTATATTCAGGAACAGTTACCTTTAAAGAGTACATTTGGAAAAAAAAATATGTATGTCGATATGTCACTACGTCTTAGCTGACGAAGAATGATCTAGTCAAATATGAGCTGATTTATTACACCTTCATCACTTTATTTGATCCAAAAATATTAATTCAAGTGTCGAATGTTCAATAGTTAGCAAATGAAGAATTTAATATTAATGTATAGTCTTATAGTACTTGGCGGACACCAGTGTTTTACTACTTACTTATTACTTAGTTTAAAGATTCACATTTACATACTACGAGACACATTTTGCACGGTTTAAAAAAGTGGGTGGCATAGTCACAAAATTATTAGTAATTTGTGTTACTACTTACTTGTTTTACCAATGTACCTAACTATAGAACGAGCGATAAGTAACTAACATTATTTCCAACAAACACACATTTGATATAGGTACTAACTAATTAGTGTTTTGTTATATAGTGTATAGGTATATGCGATTTAATGCTGCGTCATGAGTTTTAACAAGTTTCAAAACATTTTACAGCGGGACTCTTAATTAAAAGTGATTGTTAAAAACAATAGAATTGGAACAAACAATATGTATATATCGTTCTCAAACAGGACTACGGTTTATTCAGAAAACAAGCTATTACTCGTAAGGACAGATATTTAATGTCCTGATTTCAACAGTATAGTGAATAAAATAGTTAAAAAATATAATAGGAAAATGTAAAGTACAAAAAAAAATCAATCATTAGTGGTTTTAGCAGCATTAGCTATTAATTAAGGAAAAAAATAGAAAACTTCAAACAAGTCAGGATGTATACAGTAATGACATACAGCGCCTTCAGGCTGAGTTACAAACAAAAAGAAAGAAATATTAAAGATTTATACTCTAAATATGAATGTTCACAAAAACAGTTAATTGAACATATGGAGTCAGCAAATGAGTTGATGGAGTCAGTTGCGGGGAACATGGGGGTGATTTAATCACTCAGCAGTTATTACCTGTTAAGTGATTCTGATCACTCCGGGTCCTTGTATGGCACACAGCCACTAATATCTAATATGACTCGGGGATTAGTTTCCATGCAACCTCTGTCCTCTGAAATAGTTCATGCAGTACCTGAGCCTGATAAACCAACCAACGAATTAATTTTTACCAAATCCCCAGTTACAATAGTCATAATCTCATTAGTTTCATGGGGTTGCTGATATCAGTGCTTGAAAAAAAAAACCGGTAGTTTTTAGTAAGACAATCGGTAAAGGCTTTACGGTCAATGTTGTCACAGAATTTAAAGGAAAACAATATTAATTATTGTATGCCAGTTGCCACTTATAACCAAATGATAGAGAAGGTTTTGAACACGGTCTTATTTAAGGATTATATTATAATTTTAATAGGGAACACTTTAGATATAAAACAGTATGATTTAATTAAGCCAACTGATAAACTGTTAAAATTAGATGTAGGAATTATTTTACGAATTATTCAAAAATATTTAAACGTATTTGTGTGGCTGCAAAGGCGAAATTTCTAAGTAACAAAGTTCTTGTTTCTACTAATATGTCCAAGACTGTTTGGAACATAATGAATAAGGAGATGGGCAAAAACAGGAAAAAAGTCGATTCGGTAAATATAAATGTCGAAGGGGTACATATCTTAAACAGTTCAGAGGTAGCAACTGTTTTTCAGGATTACTTCACAAATATATCACTAGAAGTAACAAAAAGTATTATATAACCACTTACTATATATATCACCTAGTGGTACAGCATCTCTCTTAGAAAATCTGAGTACATCTTTAAATTCAAAATTTAATTTTACATTTATTAGTGCCGGTGAAATAAAAAGAGTTTTTAAACATTTAAACTTAAAACATACTGAAGACACTTGGGGAAAGTCAGTAATTGTCCGAGTTTCATATTGTATGTAATAGATGGCGCTACGGTCGATTTAGATCGCGCTCACGGTAGCCTTTCTTGGTAATGTATGGCTCCGACCGACAGTACGTAATGTTGTTGTTTTCAAAGATAATATTGTATCCTTCTCAATAAACTGTATAGTACGAAAATATAAAAGTGAAAGTAAAGTGAAGTGTTTTAGTTAGTGTTCTGTGAGTCCCTAAGAAGGTAAAAATTTTGTACAGTAATGGTAGTTCAGTCTTTAATTGTTAATATTTCACCACATCTGGCTCATATATTTAATCAGTACATTGATAAAGGAACTTTCCTCAGAGTAATGAAAATAAATAAAATAGTTCCATTGTTTAAATTAGACTGTAGAAGTTATTGGAAATTATAGAACAATTTCTGTACTTCCTTCGATTAGTAAGATTTTTTAAATAAATTGCTTAAGAAATTAGTAGAGTACTTTAGTAATCATAAAATATTGGATTGTCGGCAGTTTGGTTTCACGAAATAAAAAACTACGACTGATGCTGGTGCAACGCTATTAAGTCACATATTTCAGACATGGGAGTAGTCGCAGGATGCAATAAGTGTATTCTGTGATCTTTCAAAAGCTTTCGACTGCATCCATCATACCATACTCATACTTAAGCTGAAACATTATGGTGTGTGTGAACCTTTTCTCGACTTTCTAGAATCATATTTAACAGATCGCTGTCTAAAAGTAAGTGTTAATGGGGCGACCTCTTTGGAATCTTTGGCTAGAATTGGCATTCCACAGGGTTCGATATTGGCACCTTTTTGTTTTTAGTGTATATAAATGATCTACCCTTAATCGTTACGAACTGCGCTAACATTGTTCTTATTGCAGATGATACTTCACTTATATTTCAAATGAAAAGAAAAGATTCAAAGTTTAGGCATTTATGTAATAGTTTAGTTAAAATATCGGAATGGTTTGCTCTAAATAGTCTATTGTTAAATACAGAAAAATAAATTTATTATATTTGCCTTACCCAATGTACAACATGTTGAAAGTAATATTAAGATAGAAGAGAACTTAGTAGGCTTGGTTGATAATATTGTATTCTTAGGTATCACACTAGATGCAAAATTACAATGTGGTCCTCACATTAAAACCTTGGCAGGGAAATTAAGCTCAGCTACACATGCTATGCGTAAGATTCGCCAATTAACTGTTATTGCTGTTGGTAGGCTGGTCTACTTCGCTTACTTCCACAGTTTAATATCCTACACTATTTTCATAGATCTTCAGTAGATACCATATTTGTATTACAAAAATGGGCAATTTGAGCAATTTATGACATGGGACCATGAGAATCATTGAGGAGTAAGTTTCAAGAATTTAGTGTCTTAACGTTGCCTTCTCAATAAATCTTAGAAAATATAGTTTATGTTCGGGAAAATGAAGATAATTTTGAACTTGTAACAGGCACAATTTCAATACTAGAAATAAATATAAAATAGTCATTCCATTCTTTACACTTAGTAAAACAAATAAAAGTTATTTTAGGAAATTGTGTTAGGTTCTTTATATAACCTTCTAAGCACATTACCGATTTTCAAGATAATAAGTTGAAGAATCACGTTAAGCAGGATTTATTGTCGAAAGGGTATTATTATAGGGTAGCTGATTACGTGAATTATGGTAATGTCTGGATGTGAGAAAGTGTATGTTTGTAATGTCAAAATAAAAGTTTTGTACTAAATGCATATGAAAGTATATAAGATACCTATAACAAAAACCCAATGTTAAAATTTTTGTCTTTCTGTCTGTTTTTTTCGGGTAATACCGTAAATGTCAAACAGAAAATAGTCTATGATCAAAAAGTCGCTGGTCAAATTTCGACCTTAGGGCGATCGCTAGTATAGTTTAATATATTAGTAGCAGATATGTAACAGATATTATATATAAATTTTAGCTTTCTGCACTCCTTCTCCATATAAACTTTAACCATGCCGAATCTCACAGTCTTCCGTGCACGCAATACACTTAAAAAGGTCCGAAAGCTTTTGCTTCACGTATTAATATATAGATTACCGACTTTAAATAGTGTATTTTCTAAAATGTCCTTCCATTGCAAATATAAACAGTAATGTTGTCATTATATATTCTTTACCTTTACAATTAGGTAAATATTTAAGTACACCTGAATAATATATTTAAAATGATGGCAGTTGACTCAATTAAATTGTTTATGGTTGTTTGAATGGAAAATATATATGACGCGAAGTTTTTTATTTCTTGAATTAAATTTGATAAACCTTCGACGTTAGTAGGTACAGAAATTTATAATGTCCAGACTAATATAAATTCGAAAGTAACTCTGTCTGTCTGTTATGTTTTCAAGCCTAAACCGCTGAACCAATTTTGATGAATTTCGGTATAGAGATAGATTGGAACTTGGGAAAGGACATAGTGAACTTTTTGAAGCGTAAACGTTAAAGTTAAGGTTAAAAAATAGGAGATGAAAATATGTAAGAGAGAAATAAATATATGCTTCTACGACAACAGGTTATGAAATTACAGCGTTGTCAACGTCAACAAGTTCGTTGATTTATTGACATTGTTACATTTAATAAGAAATGTAATGTATTTCTAATAATTACCTAATAAATTATAGTCTAGTATTATTTTTAAGATTGGCTGAAGTGTTTTTAAACTGTTTATCTAAGCAGTACGGCATATTGACTGTTTTGTTTTATGACGCTGTCAAACCGTGGCTCGCGAGAGTTTATATATTCTGAGCGAAATACCTATTGTAAACTATCTGGTTTATACAGTTTTACTACAAGTGTATTATTTCATTGTGTTATTCCACATGTGGTGAAAATAAAACTCGGGTGAAAGTTTGTATGAAGAACCCATTCATATTTATGCTTGTGGTAAGAAAGGAATAAAAGGTGTTTCACGTTTTTCAAAAAACCTTCCCGTAGGCCGGTACAATGAGGTATGATTTTAATTATTTTTGAAGTTTTATTGGGACGGTTAATGTGTTGGATTCATATTGGCATATAATGATAATACCATACAAACAGTAATCATCACATCTATGATTTTCTTTTGGTTTGTCGTGTTCCGAAATCAGCCGGTACATATGCAGTATATAGCAGGGTAGTAAGGATTGCGACCACAATACACATAATGATTAACCCATCTATAATTTTTTTCTGTTTTTTTTTTTGTATTATATAAATATAGCTATCTATATTAATAAATCTGTAGTCCTGTCTATACTTTTAATATTTTTCCAAAATTTCCCGATACATATATTATATAAACAATACTGATAACGAATATGCCATGAATTTTTTTTGACCGTGTTTCTGGCTGTTTGTATGTCTGGATTTAACTCAAAAATGGCTTGACCGATTCTTATGAAATTTTGTACACGGTATGCTTATATTATCAGTATAAGAAATTTCAATATTATTTTTAGATAAGGTAAAAACAAAAATAAAAAAATATATATTTACCTTAATTAAATTATGTACACGGAAAGTATAAGTCATTCCATGAATGATAAATAATGAGAATTTTCAATAACAATTTCGAGAATCGTATAAAAATGAATTTTTTAAAATAAAAATTTTTATTAATTGTTAACCGATTTTGATGAAATTGTATACACGGGAATTCTAACTATTTACGTAATTAATGGGTTATAAGAATTAAAAAAAAAAAGTAATTCAAAAAGTATAATTTTCATCAATTCTCAACCGATTCTGATCAAATTTTGTAGACGGGAAACATCATCATAAAATAACGTGTACCGTCAGGAACAGTTACTAATAATATAAATGTCTAAGTTACTAATAAAATAAGTAAAATATAATTTAAAAATCAGTTAGTCCAATTAATAATAAACTACTGAACGCGCACCTATGTCGTAAGACCGCCCTAAGGGATCCTGCCTAAAGTAGAATGTTTAACAATTTGGCGGTTGCCTGAGAGGAAGGATTATACAATTGGCCAGCACGATGCTCATTGCTCGACTCTGGACACTCGCACACACACAACACATGCACACACACACTCGTACTCTTTACTTTTAATTATGAACTATTTTAGTATCAAGTAATGTAGTTTGTATACGTAAGATGTTTTTTGAGGTACTTTCGATATTTCAGGAATTTCTCAAAAATTTGTAGGTAATTTTTTGTCGAAATAAAAGTAGGTTTTAGGTAGGTTTCTATGTTTTTATTTCACTTGACGTATTCGTCTAGACAAAATGTCTATTTTCTGCAACGTTATTTAGATAACTGGTATCAAATAACGGTATTTTCTTCGCGTTTCCTTTTTTTTTGAAACACGGTATTTTTATTATATATTTCAGTATTTTTTCCAAGTAGCCTCGGATTTCTCTCTCTCTCTCTCTCTCCCTGGTCTCACAAATTATGGAAAGGGCAACAAGGGAGGTGTACGTAGATAAACCCAAATCATGCAATGTCACTGCAATCAGCAAGTTTGTTTGTAGTTTCTAAACCTTGTTTACATTAGTTAATTGTGATCTTGTTTGACTAAGCTCAGTTGTAAATAAAATTAGGTCAATAAATATGTAATACTGAATGTAGAAAAAGTAAGTGACATTAATAGTTCTGTTAATTTTGTTCAATATTACGATACGTAAAGAAGTGCAGGTAAGTCCTCATTTGACGCATAAAAAGGATGAATATGTGTTTTTCGGCAATAATTATGAAAATGCATTACTTTTGTGATCAAAATGTTACTTTTTGTGCAGTCCTTGGTAACTTTGTGCTATTAGGCACTGGCAACACTGGGTCCTGCACCGCTTGCGTTCGATAAGCCTCTTAATCCTTTTGATTATCTGTCTATGTCTTTTTTTTTAACGTGGTTTCGGAAAACGAGTCAATTTTGCGTCCCGGAAGCGTTTTTGGGGACAACGGGACAGATAACAGTAAAAAGGGACGGTTCCGTTCAAAACGGGACGTATGGGCACTTTAATCATACATACTATAATTTAGAGGCTTTAAGAATAATCAATAATGCATTAAAAATTGTACATTAGAATAATAGTTTTCAACCGATTTTGATGAAGTTTGTACAAGGGAAATACATGCCACTCCCTGACTCAATTGATACGGCATATAAGTTATCAACAATATGAGTAAAAATAAAGGGATTAAAAATTATTATTGCGTAGTAACAAACGCGTGCGGAGCCGCGGGCACATCGCTAGTATTTCTTATCTTCCATTTGGTGATTAAAATAACTTAAAATGACCTTCTGTGTATTGTACAAACACATATGCAAATAGGTAAAGACAAATAATCGTTTCACTATATTTAAAAATTTAATGTGATCACATAAAATGAGTACAATAACTTTAACAATACCTATAGATATATGATAAGTAATCTTATTACAAAATTCTAACATACAATTAAAGAGGTATATCAAAAATATAGTTTATGGAAAATATTTATACTTTTAGAATACATATACCAATTTTCTGTTTAAATTAGATATGTAATATACTCGTGTTATACTTTGATATAAAAGAGCGGGAAATCGATAGAGTTATTTTATAATTAAATTATTAAAATAACGCTTTTAACTAAACTATATCGGGTGCCTTGTTATTCTAATAATATTGTTTGACATTTTAGATGATTACTGTAGATATTCAGTCAAAACGTCAAAACTATTATAGATATTGAATTTTTTATATCCGAACGTTACCTTCACTGGAACCATGAGAATCATATAAGATCCTCAGCTCAAGATTTGTGAGATTCTTTGACAGTATTAAACATCCGCTGATCTATTTGTGCCATTCGTTTTTGTATCCAATTTTGTAATTTCAGATTTTCCTATTTCATTATTCATTACAGTGATATTGGTAATGTTGGTGCTCTCTGCGATAGTATTCTTCATAAGGCAGGAACACGCTTGCATAAAACTTTTTCTAAAATTATCCGATAGGAAAGCGTAAAGGATTGGGTTTATCGTTGAATTGCTGTAACTTAGGCAACTGGCAATAAGAAAGAATATTATTACCTCGCCTTCCGAGTTCCAGTCGTAAGAAGAGTAAACCAAAGTTATTTGCATCACCCAATACGGCAGCCAACACAGCACGTACACCAATATTACGGCTAACACCATCCTCGTTACTGTTTGTCCTGATCCCACCGTTGTCACGAACACTAATTTCGATCTGTTATTTTTCAGCGTGATAATGATTGAGGAATAGAATACAACTATGAGAGTAAGTGGTCCAGCAAACCCCATTACGAAGGCATAGAGAGTGAAAGTGCGTGCTCCAAAATATGATTCTTTAGGCCACACAATATTACACGATTCCTTATTACCATCTCCTACGGGTATCAATGTTGTATACATTATAATAGGCAATATCATAAGGATTGATACTGTCCATGCCAACGAGGAGACAATCCTTGCCATTGATGTCGTTCTAAATCGATGCGCAGCCTTTGGATGACAGATAGCTAAGTATCGATCAGCAGCCATGAAACATACAAACATACTGCTGGTAATCTGGTTAATTCCTGACGACGTCATATAGACTTTGCACATAAAGTACCCGAACGGCCAAACTTTCATCATAATTGAGGCAGTCATGAAAGGAATGCCAATGAGGAAACAAGTGTCTGCGATAGCCAGGTTCAGGATGTAAGTGTTTGTAACAGTTCGCATAGTCGAGTAACGCAGCACGACGTAAATAACGAGTAGATTACCAATGAGACCGACTGCACAAATCAGCACATGCAGGGCGCTGAGGACAATGCTAGTTGTGGGAACCGTCTCGTTGTAATCAAACGTGTTATTGTCAAATTCGATGACTTCCATTTTTAGTGATGATTTCTGAAGTGAAGAGAAATTTCCAGAAATAATTTTGTTAAACCTGAAAAAAAAAATTTTTTTTGAAATAATAACATTTGTTACAGAAAAAAATATATAATAAATTGATTTTGAAAAATATAATAGTACGATATGAAAAAAATGTGAATTAATGTGAAGGATTCGCAGTTTTATTTTATTTCATGTAATTTTTAAATTAGTAACACATAATATTATACCCATATGAATTTTAGCTTTCGGCACTCCTCCTCCATATAAACTTTAACCATGCCAAGCCTCACAGTAATCCGTTCGCGCAATACGCTTAAAGAGTCTGACGTTTTCTCCTCCCGTATTCATTCTTATATATAACCTATCAATTTTGTAATGACTATATTTTCCCGTGTACAAAATACCATAAAAACGGTCGCGTGAATAAAGAAAAATATGTTTTTTTTTAATTTACGATTTGTAAAATTAATATTGATGATTTTTAAAACCTATCAATTAAGCAATAACATATAATTCTCGTGTTCAAAATTTCAGTAGAAACGATAGAAAATTAGTGATTTTTTAAGATTTTTAAAAGTATTATTAACAATTATTATAATTTATCAATTATGAAATGATTTATAAGACTTTCATTAATATCGGTTAAGAATTTAGAAAAATGATTTTTTCTAATTACTATTTCCGAAAGTAATATTTAAAGTTCTTATAACCTATTAATTGACCAATGACATAAGCTTTCCGTATACAACATTTTATAGAAACGGTCAGCAAGCCCTTTTTTAGTTAAATCTGCCAAACAAACAGACAGAGACAATTTTTTTATCTTATATTCAGGAACAGTTACCTTTAAAGAGTACATTTGGAAAAAAAAATATGTATGTCGATATGTCACTACGTCTTAGCTGACGAAGAATGATCTAGTCAAATATGAGCTGATTTATTACACCTTCATCACTTTATTTGATCCAAAAATATTAATTCAAGTGTCGAATGTTCAATAGTTAGCAAATGAAGAATTTAATATTAATGTATAGTCTTATAGTACTTGGCGGACACCAGTGTTTTACTACTTACTTATTACTTAGTTTAAAGATTCACATTTACATACTACGAGACACATTTTGCACGGTTTAAAAAAGTGGGTGGCATAGTCACAAAATTATTAGTAATTTGTGTTACTACTTACTTGTTTTACCAATGTACCTAACTATAGAACGAGCGATAAGTAACTAACATTATTTCCAACAAACACACATTTGATATAGGTACTAACTAATTAGTGTTTTGTTATATAGTGTATAGGTATATGCGATTTAATGCTGCGTCATGAGTTTTAACAAGTTTCAAAACATTTTACAGCGGGACTCTTAATTAAAAGTGATTGTTAAAAACAATAGAATTGGAACAAACAATATGTATATATCGTTCTCAAACAGGACTACGGTTTATTCAGAAAACAAGCTATTACTCGTAAGGACAGATATTTAATGTCCTGATTTCAACAGTATAGTGAATAAAATAGTTAAAAAATATAATAGGAAAATGTAAAGTACAAAAAAAAATCAATCATTAGTGGTTTTAGCAGCATTAGCTATTAATTAAGGAAAAAAATAGAAAACTTCAAACAAGTCAGGATGTATACAGTAATGACATACAGCGCCTTCAGGCTGAGTTACAAACAAAAAGAAAGAAATATTAAAGATTTATACTCTAAATATGAATGTTCACAAAAACAGTTAATTGAACATATGGAGTCAGCAAATGAGTTGATGGAGTCAGTTGCGGGGAACATGGGGGTGATTTAATCACTCAGCAGTTATTACCTGTTAAGTGATTCTGATCACTCCGGGTCCTTGTATGGCACACAGCCACTAATATCTAATATGACTCGGGGATTAGTTTCCATGCAACCTCTGTCCTCTGAAATAGTTCATGCAGTACCTGAGCCTGATAAACCAACCAACGAATTAATTTTTACCAAATCCCCAGTTACAATAGTCATAATCTCATTAGTTTCATGGGGTTGCTGATATCAGTGCTTGAAAAAAAAAACCGGTAGTTTTTAGTAAGACAATCGGTAAAGGCTTTACGGTCAATGTTGTCACAGAATTTAAAGGAAAACAATATTAATTATTGTATGCCAGTTGCCACTTATAACCAAATGATAGAGAAGGTTTTGAACACGGTCTTATTTAAGGATTATATTATAATTTTAATAGGGAACACTTTAGATATAAAACAGTATGATTTAATTAAGCCAACTGATAAACTGTTAAAATTAGATGTAGGAATTATTTTACGAATTATTCAAAAATATTTAAACGTATTTGTGTGGCTGCAAAGGCGAAATTTCTAAGTAACAAAGTTCTTGTTTCTACTAATATGTCCAAGACTGTTTGGAACATAATGAATAAGGAGATGGGCAAAAACAGGAAAAAAGTCGATTCGGTAAATATAAATGTCGAAGGGGTACATATCTTAAACAGTTCAGAGGTAGCAACTGTTTTTCAGGATTACTTCACAAATATATCACTAGAAGTAACAAAAAGTATTATATAACCACTTACTATATATATCACCTAGTGGTACAGCATCTCTCTTAGAAAATCTGAGTACATCTTTAAATTCAAAATTTAATTTTACATTTATTAGTGCCGGTGAAATAAAAAGAGTTTTTAAACATTTAAACTTAAAACATACTGAAGACACTTGGGGAAAGTCAGTAATTGTCCGAGTTTCATATTGTATGTAATAGATGGCGCTACGGTCGATTTAGATCGCGCTCACGGTAGCCTTTCTTGGTAATGTATGGCTCCGACCGACAGTACGTAATGTTGTTGTTTTCAAAGATAATATTGTATCCTTCTCAATAAACTGTATAGTACGAAAATATAAAAGTGAAAGTAAAGTGAAGTGTTTTAGTTAGTGTTCTGTGAGTCCCTAAGAAGGTAAAAATTTTGTACAGTAATGGTAGTTCAGTCTTTAATTGTTAATATTTCACCACATCTGGCTCATATATTTAATCAGTACATTGATAAAGGAACTTTCCTCAGAGTAATGAAAATAAATAAAATAGTTCCATTGTTTAAATTAGACTGTAGAAGTTATTGGAAATTATAGAACAATTTCTGTACTTCCTTCGATTAGTAAGATTTTTTAAATAAATTGCTTAAGAAATTAGTAGAGTACTTTAGTAATCATAAAATATTGGATTGTCGGCAGTTTGGTTTCACGAAATAAAAAACTACGACTGATGCTGGTGCAACGCTATTAAGTCACATATTTCAGACATGGGAGTAGTCGCAGGATGCAATAAGTGTATTCTGTGATCTTTCAAAAGCTTTCGACTGCATCCATCATACCATACTCATACTTAAGCTGAAACATTATGGTGTGTGTGAACCTTTTCTCGACTTTCTAGAATCATATTTAACAGATCGCTGTCTAAAAGTAAGTGTTAATGGGGCGACCTCTTTGGAATCTTTGGCTAGAATTGGCATTCCACAGGGTTCGATATTGGCACCTTTTTGTTTTTAGTGTATATAAATGATCTACCCTTAATCGTTACGAACTGCGCTAACATTGTTCTTATTGCAGATGATACTTCACTTATATTTCAAATGAAAAGAAAAGATTCAAAGTTTAGGCATTTATGTAATAGTTTAGTTAAAATATCGGAATGGTTTGCTCTAAATAGTCTATTGTTAAATACAGAAAAATAAATTTATTATATTTGCCTTACCCAATGTACAACATGTTGAAAGTAATATTAAGATAGAAGAGAACTTAGTAGGCTTGGTTGATAATATTGTATTCTTAGGTATCACACTAGATGCAAAATTACAATGTGGTCCTCACATTAAAACCTTGGCAGGGAAATTAAGCTCAGCTACACATGCTATGCGTAAGATTCGCCAATTAACTGTTATTGCTGTTGGTAGGCTGGTCTACTTCGCTTACTTCCACAGTTTAATATCCTACACTATTTTCATAGATCTTCAGTAGATACCATATTTGTATTACAAAAATGGGCAATTTGAGCAATTTATGACATGGGACCATGAGAATCATTGAGGAGTAAGTTTCAAGAATTTAGTGTCTTAACGTTGCCTTCTCAATAAATCTTAGAAAATATAGTTTATGTTCGGGAAAATGAAGATAATTTTGAACTTGTAACAGGCACAATTTCAATACTAGAAATAAATATAAAATAGTCATTCCATTCTTTACACTTAGTAAAACAAATAAAAGTTATTTTAGGAAATTGTGTTAGGTTCTTTATATAACCTTCTAAGCACATTACCGATTTTCAAGATAATAAGTTGAAGAATCACGTTAAGCAGGATTTATTGTCGAAAGGGTATTATTATAGGGTAGCTGATTACGTGAATTATGGTAATGTCTGGATGTGAGAAAGTGTATGTTTGTAATGTCAAAATAAAAGTTTTGTACTAAATGCATATGAAAGTATATAAGATACCTATAACAAAAACCCAATGTTAAAATTTTTGTCTTTCTGTCTGTTTTTTTCGGGTAATCTCCGAAACAGTTGGACCGATTTTGACGGGACTTTCCCTGGTAGATAGCTGATGATATAGGAAGTAAACTAGACCACTTTTATTTTAGAAAATGAACTAGGGTTCGTCACAAAAAAAAAATAACTGGTCATGGTGAATCAATTCGGGCGCTTAAATGACTTACGCTGAGTGAACCATAAGTGATATAGCAAATTAATGTAGTACATAATTGTAGGCATTAAAAAGATCAACAAAAAAGTGTATCTTCTAAGAAACACCCACAGATAATCATTTTTGTCTTTAAAATAGCCGGGAGCGGGGGAGCAAGTTTCGCGCGGAAATTTTGTATTCCACGTGAGTGAAGCCACGGGCACATCTAGTAACTGTATATAATTAAATACTGTAAAAACTAATTAAAAAAAGAAAATAATATGTCGATAAACCCGATCGAGTTTCTTGTCGGTTCTTCTTGATGACTGGTATGTTTTCCGAACCGGTGGTAGTGTTTTGACATTCATAAGTGCCTTCTTAGAGCCTAAATTGAATAAAAAATATTTTGATTTTGAATACGTATTCGACAATGTTAACCAATTATCTGTTAAAAGACTATTTGTTAAATCAGACAAACAATATCAAATAGTTTTTGATCGAACTTAAACACTAGTTTTTTCTACATATTTGTATCATGTGCAGTGAAAATTGAGGTCTTGCAGAAACTACGAAGTTTGAATCGCCGATGTCCGATGCACTTGTCTCACGTTGCATTGACTTGATCAGTCTATTATTTTATTGGATACATCTTTATCTTTACACTAACATATGCTAAAGTTATACGATATCCAAAACTAATGAACTGAGTGGTAAAATATCAAAACAGAATGGATTATAATATTAAGAATAGGCCAACCATAGGAGTTTCAATAATCTTTTAAAAACAATTTTATAAGATTGTGACTTGAATGAAATGTATATAGTTTAAACTCTTCTTTGACCATTTTAAAAATAAAATTATTGAAATATTCAGTTAAAGCTTGTTTTTAAAAAGCTTCTTCATAAAAAAATGTGTTTAATTTTTTTTCCTTTATAACCATATTATGGGAGTGAATAAAAAGTAATTGGTTTGCCATCTTTGGGAGTCGGTCATATTGGATTTAGAAAGACGTTACTTAGTTAAAAGCATTATCATTCAAACCAGACGTGTTTCGGTGAAGCTGTAAAAGCCGCAGCGGCTCTGTTTGACGATAGAGCCCCTAAGGCTAACAGTGTAGTCAGTTCAAAAAAAAAAAAAAAACCAGACGTGTTACATACCAAATTTCAGCTCAATCTGTTGGGGAAAGTTTGTTAAAACTAATAATGTTATCCAATTTTAATGTGCTGTATTTCATAACACTTTATTTAAAAAGTTACGTAGGGAGTGCATAAATAAAATAACGACATTTAGGACTAAAGTAATTTTATTACAACTTTGAGATATTGACAATGCTACGTTTATATACACGATATGTACATTTATACAAACCTAAATAATTAATATTAGTATTGGTATACATAATAGGGCGTCCATTACGTTCGCTATGCGATAAAAATATTTAACACTTAATAAATTCATTCGTTACAACTCGAGGCCGAGCGTTTGCATTCATCTGTAAAGTACCTTATTCACTAGTCTCGAATTGGGAACAAATTGGTCCACCCCTAACCTCTAAATACTAAATTCGTGGTATAAAAGTGGACCCGGCTAGCGACAGCTGGAAAGACAGGGCTCTAGTCTTTCTAAGCTGTCGGTGTCATGAACTATCCAGTTTTAGTTTAATCAATGGAGACTATTAGAGTGTCTTCCTCGAGCAGCACGTGGGAAGGGTCGCCGCGATGGCGTGAGGCCCTCACTCAGAGCCTCGTGTGAGACAGGCCGTTGGGCGCTATTAGAGGTGCCAGTGTGGGGGGCCGCGCCTCCAGGGGCAGCAACTCACTAGCCACTACGGACCGAGATGTCAATGCTGTAGAAGCGTCAGAACGGGACCCTCCAACGGCGACTGACATTCCCCCTCTTGCTTCCACAGCT
Organism: Saturnia japonica; assembly: GCA_033032175.1. Taxonomy (NCBI): domain Eukaryota; kingdom Metazoa; phylum Arthropoda; class Insecta; order Lepidoptera; family Saturniidae; genus Saturnia; species Saturnia japonica. The sequence goes on along the minus strand of CM065306.1, from coordinate 406,516 downwards.
CTTGCCTGTGCTCGGGCCGCCCCTCCGCCCCGTTTTCTCGGTATGACGCTATTTTCCACGTGCAATGTAGCGTTAACATCTTTCCCAGCAGCGCAGGTACATGCTTTTAAAAAGCTTTTCTTGAAGTTATCAGATAGGAAAGCGTAGAGAATCGGGTTCATGGCGGAATTGCTGTAACTGAAGCAAGCGGCGACCAGGAAAACAGTGATGGTTATGCGACTGGCACACTCATTTGGTGGTGAATAGATTAATGCTACTTGAAAAGCCCAGTATGGTAACCAACAAAGAACATAGACTGCGATCACGGTCAAAACTAGTTTTGTAACCTTTCTGTGTGATCGCTTTTTCTCCTTGGATTTATTTTTGGGACCGACTGTTTTCAACTTGCGAATGACTAAAAAGTAAAACACAAAGATGAGGGTGAGTGGGGCAGCAAAACCTAAAGCGAAGGAGTAAAGAGTGAATGACGTCTGTCCTTTGTTAGAATCTCGCTTGGGCCAAACTATATTACAAGATAAACCATTCTCTGTAGGTATTAAAGTTGTATACATGAATATCGGTGTCATGACCAAAGCTGATGCGGTCCACGCTGCGGCTGACACAATTCTAGACACAAACGGTGTTCGCAATCGCGGAGCGGCTATAGGATGGCAAACCGCTATGTATCTATCAGCGCTCATGATGCACAGGAATATGCTGCTCGTGAACTGGTTTATGCCTGTTGATATCATGTAAGCCTTGCACATGAAGCGCCCAAAAGGCCAAGCGCGAAGTGACATTGTTACTATTAGGAAAGGTATTCCGATTAAGAAGCATTCATCTGCGATGGCCAAGTTTACGATGTACATGTTAGTAACGGTTTGCATTTTGGAGTAGCGCAGAACAACGTAAATAACGAGGGTGTTCCCAAGGAGGCCGATCACGCAGACCAGTGCATATAGTACTTGAGTGACGACATACACGATGGGCAGGTTGATGTTGGGGCAGTTCTCTAATGTTCCATTGTAAGTGCCGTTTTCATCGTAACTGTAGTTCCCATGACCGTACATTTCGACGTCTTCCAGTTCCATTGTGATTACAGGAATGAGAAGGATGCTTCAGAAGCAGTATTTACCTGGCGACAAATAGAAAATTTCGTATTATATATAGAATTTGTTAAAGAAGAGATGGACTTATATTATGATTGAGTTAATTATGAGTGTAACTTATACATTTCTTTACATATTTCTATATTTTAAAAGTCATTTATGTCAGTTATGCATTTTTAAACTACTTATATCATCATTTTTACGTAACTAAATGGTGTATTTTGCATTTGTTACCTAGGAGTTTGGGTCTAAAAAGACCAAAAACCTTGAAGTAATTATATATTAGAGCTTGGAAACTTAATCATACGTAACACAGATACATAGTTATTGCAAAGCAGCATGCCTATGCATTCATTTAATGTGTCTGCTTTCTAAGATTATTAGAATTTGTAGTCAGTTGTATAAAACATCGGTTAATAGCAATGCATCATATGCTTCTTCTTCAGTTTAGAAGTTTAATATATTAAGTTGATAAGCACGAACAAATTCAAGTAATCTACAGTATCCTTCATCTCCAAATAAGCTATCTCTCATCCACCAGTACGCAATACTTAAAATAGTAAATTAAAAAAGGCCGCCACATAAGAATCTCATGATTTTTTATGCCTTTACTTTTACTTATGTTTTGTCCCAATAATTTGTTGTGTGCCATATTATGAATTTACAAAATTCAATATTTGTTGTTGGTTACATACGAAAATCCTAAAATGATTACATTATAAAGTAACATAAATCGCTCGTTTGGAGAACCGCTAGGTAATGTTACATTAGACTGATAAATATGTTTTGATAAACTGGTAATTAATACTGTTATAATTGGAGTCTGGTTTTCTGATCATGTAACTGTATCATGAGATAAGTGCTAGCTCTTATCTCATTTCACAGATCACTAACATAGAGCGTGTTGGAGCTTAACTAAAATCATTATTAGAATACCAGACATGTTGGTAGTTTGCCAATTGAGTTTATAAGAATATCTCAATTTGTTTACACATACTTATATTGATTCGCTGTTATTAAATTATCACTGTCATCTCAACTTTTATTTCACTCCTATGATTCATGTATTGATGATCTTATTGCCCTAAATGAGATGAAACCTAGCTAACATCAAGATTTTTCAGGTTTTAGTATCATTTATTAAATGTATACTAATTCGGAAAATGATAGCATTTTATCCGATACCTATATTCTAACGACTGCAGACGAGAGGAGTAGAAGAACTGCTCGAAACTCAATGATGAGTTTGTACTTTTCCTTCATGTAGAAGACGAATAGTAAAACATTTCCAGTAATGGAAACCCTAATGGAACGAGAAAAAGTTAGGATAGATTTTCATCATGATTCTGCCTTTACCGCTGACGGACAAAACGATCTATTTATAGACTATAAGTATATTAGCTAGCCACAGATATCATTTTTAATCTATCGGCGAGTTACGTGAATCGAGACCCGAATGATATATTGTAAGAGAGATTATACAATATAACCTTCATACTGTTTTGTGCTCGAAACGGGAATAGAACATGAGTTATGGAGTAGCGGCCACTTGACCTCTCCACGCGATCGTTCCATTATGACCTATCATCGTTTGGAGATTAAATTGATATATAAGATATGAAATTGTTATTTAAGAATTTGCTGGCAGTTCGACAGATTTGTATTAGCACAGTTCATAACGGTTCCTCGATTATGAAGCTATGATGACTGAGCTTTGACTAAGAAGTAGATTCAGATGCTTAATTGAGCCCAGGTAATATTCTCTAACAGAAAGCTTATCGATTTGTTCCGGAACGATAAGTACTTGAGAGCCAGTGCCTGGGCATACTTTGCCACTTAACTTGAAGTAATGATAGAAACAAACGCTAATCTAAATATAAAAAAGGAAACAAAAACCCTGCAACAAAAAACAATCGAATAAAAAAAATTGCTTTTTTATCTGATTCCCAGACGTCTAACTTAAATATTATATAACCTATGTCACTCCTACAATTTAGAGGAATATAAAGACACCTCGTATGTTACAATCCATCAAGCTATTTAGGCTACAAATCGTGCCAAAGAAATATACATACATATATAATATATACACACGCTCCAAAAATATAAACCTCCTTTTTAGCAATCGGGTAAATAATATAAAAGTGATCTTGTTTCAATTAGATTTATGCAAAGAAAAACAAGACTTATCACCAGTTCGAAGGACAAAAATATTAAAAATATCTTCCTATAAAATCTATAGCAATCCGCCACGAAGTACACAGAGAACTAAGTACCATACAAAGCACTAACGAACTAAGTAATCCAAAGATTCTACCACTGTAACCAAATAATAATATTATGTACTTACATTTTGTTTCACTAAAGACTTATTATCTTAAAGCCCGCCGCTTACGCCGTCCCTGTCGTGTATATCTGTAACAAATGAAGGTTGCCATGAGACCTGATTGATTGATGAGGTTCTGTTGGAATACACGCAGCCCTAATGAATAATGCGTGCTCATGCTCCTTCCGAACGTGAACGATCCGATCCATTGGATAATCCAATTTTAATCGTTAGCGATAGTTAGCTACATAATTTTACTGACTTGACGCAACGGCTCATTCCATTTAATAAATGTTGCTAATTAGCAATATAATATACATACAACAATATAATAAATTGGAAAATTCAATAAATCCCCGACACAAGTAACCAATTCATTGAGACCATTCAAATAAGCCTAAATACGACATCTCTGCTATAAGTTGGTGAGGAGTTAGGTATTCCACATGATGCTGAAGCAGAAGTCAAGGTGTTTCTAATATAATTGAAGTAACAAAATACTAAATCTCGAACTTCTATTTATCCACTGAGAAAAAGCTAATAATTTTCAAATGGCTGAATCATAGCCAAGAACACTCTCGAACAAATCTCTTTCAAACATAAAAAAAAACTAAATCGGTTCAGCCATTTGTGAGCTACGTAGCCATGTTTTTGCGTCGGGGGTTAAGAACATACAACAATACATGTCTAATTGCACTTTTTATACGACGAGTAGAAGAAAAGGTTCGTTATATCGAGATACCACATATTAAAAGATTACTCTAAAAGAGCAAGCGTCTCGCGTCTCGCGTCTCGCGTCTAGGCGTCTCGCGTCTCGCGTCTCGCGTCTCGCGTTTCGCGTCTCGCACCTCGCGGCTCGTGAGTCGTGATGTACCGCGTCTAGACGAAGGCTTTACAGAATTACACGAGAAAGGCATTAAAACAACTTAAACGGTGGCTATCACGTGTGTTTTTGCAATATTTTTGATCTCGTATCGCTTTGTTGAGTCGGTTCTTAAACCCATTAGTTTGGTACCTACCTAGCTCTACTTTTGGTGGTCACCTCTGACTGCTGCTACCATTATTCTGAATCAACAATATACCTAATATCATTGTGTTAAGATAATAAAAATGATTTTAACATAACAGGTACACATAAAAGATCACTGAATTGAGAAAAATCTGTGTACAAGATATACAATATTGTGACTATAATTAACGATATTAAAAAAAAAAAAAAGATTTTTCGACTTAGGGGGTATTAAGAATAACTTATTAATTTGATCATTACAAAATTTAATGATTTTAAATACGCAAAGCGTAAAACTACGTCTTTAAAAATCCGTGTGTTTGACTTAACAATATATTTATAAATATATAATAAACATGCATATATAAACGTATGATATCGGATGTCGACAGACGGCTATAATCTAGTATATGTTTACGCGTCGATTTTGATTTACAGCTTACATTAAAACTGTTGCCAGGCTGTCTGTTTGACAAGCTTTCACTCGAAGGTAACGACAAAGATTTATGGATTCGTTTATTTATCTATAAAATATCTATAAATTCTATGGACAGCCCCTTTTTTTTTTTATAGGTTTGGCGTTGTGGCCAGAATCTCAACTGATCTTAAGTGACGATGTAGCCCAACGCTAAGCCTAGTGGAAGACTGGCTCTCAAGTGTAGCTGCCGGATGACACCTATTGGTGCTTGGTAACAGATTTTCAAGGTGGTAGCTAGCCAGGCGGGCGTTAGAAAAAGCCTAACCAGCAAGCAATGAATTCATCACAATGTTTACCATCTCCGGACGATCAGGCTCATTGCACGGATTCGAACTCACGGCGATCGACGCGGAGTCCTTACGTAAAAGCAATGATGGCTCAGTGCCATATCTATCACTTTCGTTAGTGTTCGTTAGATTGTAGTTTGTTTTGCCTAGTCATTATGAGAAAGGTATGAATTATTTTATTATGGAATACTATTAAGTGAGCAATTCGTGCCATTGGTTTTTGCAATTGATGCCATTTTTTTACAATCCATTAATTGGTTGTATACGTCTTTGCATCTTTTACTTATCTGAACGCAACATATTGGCATTATCTATGTAACATTAGCCCGCCAACCGCGTAAAAAACCAGCTTATCGCAAATTTATTTGTGAAGTATAAAGGTAGGACCGCACCAGAGCAGCACTGCGCATCGCGGCGCTACGCGTCAAAATATAATTTGTATCGTTTTGTATGGGGCATATCGCACTAGAACAACGCTGAACTGCGCGTCACGGCATATTTACCTCCAAAATAATATTTTGACGCGCAGCGCCGCTGCACACAGTAATAAAAGAGAATGCCCACTATCTATAGACATTATGGCCCTAGCCGAACACATGTAAAAATATATCGACATAATAATATACAATTTTCCTATAAAATTGGCAGATATCACGTTTTACTTTTCTTTTTTTTATCGTCACATGTCGGTTTAGCGTTGTGGCCACAATTTCACCTGATCTTAAGTGTCGATGTGGCCCAAGGTGATAGCACGTTGAGTCTAGTGAAAACTTTCAAGTGCAGCTACCGGAACACAGCCAATTGGTGTTTGAGAGATAAATTTTAAACTTGAGGGTAGTAGCTAGCCAAGCGGGAATTACAAAAAACCCTACCACCATGCTGTGGTTTCATCACGAGGTTTTCCTTCACCAAAAGCTCAAGGTCAAGCTCAAATCATTGCAGGGATTCGAACTCACGTCGACCGACCCGGTGTCCGTACACGCTTCAAACTCAGCTATCATTACGGGGGGCGGAGGGAGGGGGTGTGTAACACTCTGTACTCTGTCTGTCCCTTAGGGATTTTGGTATTATTAGTGATCTTCTTTCACTAATAAACTAACTAAACATGAAAATATAATCGTAGTATAGTTTATTTAAGTTTTGTAATGTAAGAAGTGGTAGGTATTATTTTATAATAAATTCAAACTGATTTAACATAAAAACCTCAACATTTTTCTAAACCAACTCCTTAGCCAATTGAATAGAAAAATTGTATATTATTATGCCCATACATTTTTACATGACGTGTTCACCTATTGCTAAAATATCTGTGAACAGTGGGCATTCTCCTTTAACACTGTGGGACGCTCAGTGCAGCGCCGCTCTGATGCGACACGGCAAGCGGCGCGACGCGTTGCGTCATACTGCATACTGCTTTCGGCGGAGAAGCACGCCTATTTACAAAAATGGAAATTGACGAAGAAAAATTAACTGATACTGTTTGTACTTATCGAGAGCTGTTCGATCTCCAACACGGACACTACATGAACCAGGCAAGGAAAGACAATATATGGGTGGAAATCGCAATAGAAATAGGCGTATCAATAGTGTATACATTTTTAATACTCAGTAATCAAATGAGGATCAGTCACATTTTGTTGTTTGCTATCAATTATATTTTATAAGTAGATACGACATTGACGCTCTTTACATGGCATTGTGAACAAAGGGTAATTTGCCTCAATACACTTTCGTCTTGATACCGGCGTGAGCGAGAAGAAAGATTTATCCTTTTTCGACAACAGACTTTTTAGAAGATGTCAGGAGCGACGCGCCATGCCGCTTGCTATGCCATGATGAAATGATACAAATTATATTTTAATGCGTAGCGCAGTGTTGTGCCGCATCATGCAGCGACGCGCAGCGCAGCCGCCGCTCTGGTGCCGCCCGAGAATGTATATAAAATGACGTGCAGCGACGCGCCGCGCGTTAGCGGTAACCCAAGCCTAGGTCCGTTCCTCGGTGTGAAACCCTTGGGTCAGGCAACCGCCCGCGCGATACAAGTGACACTGTACGTGCATCACTTAGCTACCTACATACAACACTACACACGTATGAACATACACACGTGCACACCACACAGGTACATAGGTTCTGTGAGGGACCTTTTTTTTTTTTTTTTTTTTTTTTTTTTTTTTTTTTTTTTTTTTTTTTTTTTTTTTTCTTTTTTACGCTAGTTAGTGTAGAAACATTCCGATTACTGAATACACATACGCACGGTTCCTTCCTTCCTCCCAGGAGAAAGGGAACGTGCCTATTACACATAGCTCGAATCGTAGGTGTAGGGATTCGAATAGATCGCGACCTATTTGCGAACGCGACGACCGCCCGAGCCGAGGTCCGGCCACTTTGGCACCCTCGTGCGAGTCGTCCACAAAACTTTCGCGGCTGAGTGCCCTCTGCGCTCGCCCCCAAGTCCGGTGAAGCTGTAAAAGCCGCAGCGGCTTTAGGGCCCCTAAGGCTAACAGTGTAGTCAGTTAAAAAAAAAAAAAAAAAAAAAAGACGCGCCGCGCACCGCCGATCTAGTGCGGTCGCACCTTAATTCATACTTATATTTTTTTACGGTATTATATTTTTTTACTCGCAAATGTGATGAAAAACGTTGTATGTTACACGGGCGGTATGGGAATTACAAACATTGACTCGTTAAAACCCTCATTCTTCGACTTCGGGCTTCTAATAGACTCTCATTCGTAATTCCTTAGTTACCGCCCTAGAGACACAATTTAGGTACTAATTAATACCTATATTTTACTTTCCAAGTTTATTTAGGGAAAAGTATCCAATATACTATTCCATGACATATTCGACTTTTCAAATTTCATTACAATCTGTCCAGCCGTTTAAACGTGATTTAAACAATTGAATATGACATAGTAGGTACTTCTGGAATCATAAGTAATAATTCAAAAAGTTTCATGAAAGTCCGTATACTAGGACATTTTAAAGTTAAATCCGTTCAAACGTAGAGTTATTGCAAATTCTATTCCTTACACATCCATACAAATTATATATGTTCTAAGAAATTTCGAGATTGGATGTACATAATATAGTTACAGTATTCCCTTGAGTATTTCAAACTGATTTGTAATTTTTAATAATATAGATATATTATTATAATAAAAACAGACCCATGGAAAAGATTTAACAAGAATATATGAGAAAAATCTATTTTAGCAACGGAAATTAGACGTACGAATGAAAGAAGATGATTTAAGACGATGACGTCAGGTCATTCATCATTTGGGAACTTAAGAAAAACTCATATTCGAAATTTATTACCGTTATTAGCGCTCGCTGATTGGTTTATAGCGTCCATGGCGTGTACCGTGAGATGTTGTGCGGCTATGTTGCCCACATTTATAATCCCTCACATAAATATTAGCGAATAACTCCGACGAGCAAGTATTTATATCCTCAGAAGCTGAGAGCAAAAAAGAAAAGGTACATAATTAATTGCTTTTAGCGGTCACCTCTACCTCGTGAAAGTTCAAAACACTTTGAATCTTACGGAAGTACATATTTTAATTCGTGTACAGTTTTGACCGTTATGAATGTCTATAATCGTCACATCTTGAAATATTTATATAATTTGACTAGCTGTGCCCAGCGGCTCCGCACGTATTTATCATGAAGTAATTAGTTTCGTCTCGTAATTTTATTTTTACAATTTTTAAAAGAGTTATGCAGTATTCTTTTGATCTATCCAATTATGAAGAATAATGAAAATCAGTTGAGGTATGGCTTTCTCTAATACCCGCCTGGCTAGCTACCACCCTCAAGTTGAAAATCTGTCGCCAAGCATCAATAGGTATGTTCTGGCAGCTGTACTTGACAGCCAGAGTTAAGTTCACTTAAGATCAGGCGAGATTGTGGCCATAACGACAAAACCTATACCGATTGAAAAAAAAAATCTAAAAGTTTATTTATTTATTTATTAAAACTTAAATTTACAACTTAAATTTTAACAATGGCCCCAAACTAGGCATGCCTGTGTCTTTACAATTACAATTCATTTTTGAGCAATGAAGAAATGTTTTTTTTTTTAAGATCAGACTACACTGTTAGCCTTAGGGGCCCTGAAGCCGCTGCGACTTTTACAGCTTCACCGAACTTGGGAAGAAGAAATGACATATAGTTCACATTTCATGAAAATCGGTAAATAAGTAATAATAATAAAAAAATTGAAATGTATTTTTAACGGTTTCTAAAAATTTTATTGAAAATTTTTAAAGGCTGTTTTAAATTCGTAAAGCAATGGCATAATAACCTTTCCATGTACAAATATTTTATAAAAATCGGTCAAATCTTTTTTGAGTTCAATCAGGACATACAAACAGACAGACAACAAAATTTTACATGGTCGTGGTCAGTGTCCTTTATAATAGATGTCTATCAGGTTTTGAAAAATAATTACATACACAGAAACAACTAAAGATTAATTAATATAGATAAAATTAGCACATTAATATCAAATACGTTCTAAATGAAATACATTTAAAATAAAATTGCTTTTCCAACAGAAAATATAATTCAATCAGCGAAAACGAAAATTGTAACCACTCTAGTATGTTTTTATCGTCTGTACGTTAAAATCGAATAGGGACAGTGAAACCATCGAATATTCAAATTTTCATAATAAAATAATATGTTGAATTTGTAAAACTATCACGTTCTAATAATTCGTCAGAAATTTTCGATAAATAAAGTATTATTATTGGAACATTTTTTTTTCACGTGGACTACTGAATACCATTGAACGGGCACACGCACGAATCTTCCTCCTCCACTCCCGGCTATTTTAAAGACAAAAACGCTTATTGTGGGTGTTCCTTACAAAATAGACATATACTCTTGCTGACTTTTTTGTAGGCTCTTTTTAATGTCTACAATTATGTAGTACATTCATTTGATATATCTCTTTTGGTTTACTCAGTGTAAGTCAATAAATAGCTCGAATCGATTTACCTTAACAAGTTTTTTTTTATTTACGCGGAACCCTAATTGTTTATCTAAAATATAATTAGCCTAAGTTACTCCTTATGAGATCAGCTGTCTATCAGTGAAAGTTCTGTCAAAATTGGTTAAACGTTTTTCGGAGATATACCCGGAACAAACAGACAGACAAAGACTAAAATTTAAAAAATTGTTTTTTTTTTTTTGTTATAATTATCATATATACTTTCATAAGTATTTAGTAAAAGCTGTTGTTTTGACATTACAAACAGACACTTCAATTTTATTAATTGTATAGATATGAACTTTCACTGTAGCTTTAGTGAGCACGCATTTAATAATTTTCATATGAATTATATGCAGGTTGTAAACTATGGAACCTGCTCAGCGGCAACGGAAAATAAGAAAAAGTATATAAGTACGAGCATTCACACGATAATTTGATATACTCGTATAACAGTAAAAAGATACGTGAAGTTTATGTTACGTTTAGTATCTAAGTAAATTATCTTGTTTACTTTTGCTCTTTCGTATAGATTACATAACAGCTAGTTCACTTCGAATTTAAGTAAATTTTACGATTGAGCTCCTTGTACAAATTGTACAACAACCCTCTTTCCGTTACACTTTAATTTAGTGGGCATCAATTAAATGTGGCACAGGTAACTACCATACGTTTTAATGTAAAAGAATAAGACACTGTGGGTGGAGCAAGGAAGCGTGTAAAGTGAAGAATGAGGCTAAATTTCCCCGACAGCGCTAAATAAATATCTTTGTTATTCCTGTGCTTATATCCTTTTCTTGTAATTGTTCTACGATTGTCGTATCGTATATATATGGTTACTTAAAAAAAAAATATAATTCTACCATCTTTTTTGCCATGCTTTAGTCATTTCTTTAATAATTTAATTAACAATTAAAAGCGAACCGAACACCATTTTTTGAGCATGGTTTTGGAAGCATGAATCCTTTACATATATTATCATACAGTGTTTACATTATTCATAAAATTATTAATAACAAGTCGAACTTAAAAATTTAGAATAACACAAATCGCTTATCACACGGCGAGTGAAGGAGCTGGTACAACTCGCTTGTGTTATAGAACATGGAAACTCATATTTTCAAGTAGGTACCAAAATACGTTTTATACGCAATATTCTAAGAGCTGTTGTAGCTTAGTGGATGTAGTATAATAATAATAACCCGGAATGGCAGAGCGCTCGAGCCCAACTGAATCACCGCCATATTACCTACCTATATATAGTTAAAAAAAAACCAGACATAAAGGTGGCTCTACAGTATGTTTCGTTTAATTATCAAATTAGTATTCTTCTTGCAGTTTGTTTTACAATCGGCTTGTCCGACATTAACCTTAAGGGTCGATGATAACTCAAATAACATAACTTGATCCTTTGTTACATCAATAATACCGCAGCTTACATTTTGTCATAAATATATGTTAAAGTTGAGGATTGATGCTATGCTATATTGATGCTAGCGAAAACAAGATTGCATAAAATTTTCTCGATAGAAAAAATTTGCAAAGTTGCCATTAAGTCGAAAAATAAACCGCTAGTACTCAAAATATACTACATATTAGATCATGAAGCTTTGTATACTGTTTTCTATAAAAAGAAATACGCTATAAAGCCATCCACCCTCCCCCTAAGTCCCGGCGCACTCAGTCTCGCTTCGGCTTTCGTGTAGAGAACGTGTATCGCTTGCGCTCAACACAATTACGCAACATGATGCGGCGAAACAATGTAAATAAAATTATTCATACAAATACATACATAATTACAATAATTATACAAGCGAAAAAAATTAAACTTTTTAATTTCGATCCAGCTCTATACCAAAATTCACCAAAATTGATTTAGCGGTTTAGGCGTGGAAACGTAACAGACAGCGTTACTTTCCTATTTATATTAGTATAGATTTGTAAGAGGGTTACAAAAATTTCTTATTTAATTCTAATTCCACAATTATTTTGTTTTCATTTGTTTTATAAAACATCAAACTAATTATTGAAATATCTTTATACTCTTTAATTATTTTAATTTATCAAATATGCATTTGAAAAGTTCAGTTCGTCTTCAAGACATGTGTTTATTTTTAAGGTAGATTAAAATATGATTATCTTTCCAGGGTTTAAAATGTTCATGTAACCGCCATTAATATTTATTTTGATATTGAATTACAGAGTAACGCAGAGGCGTCAGACGCGAGTCAGAGGACTACAATCTCACTGTGACTATCTGCGATCTCTGACCTGCGACTGTGACTGCGAAGTCGCAAGGGTGCGGGGCGCGTGGCGCTATACGTCAGAGTGACGCGTGACGGCCGAATGCTTTACAGGTGTAGGCTGGCTCTATACGTTGGCTCCAACATTCGCGCCAGCGTGTGGAGCCGGCGTTACAGCTGATATAATAAATCATTCACGATTCGGTATTTACTCGCCGTTTATATTGATGCGTAACCTTTCCCTTTCCAGAACTTTGAAAACATCTTCCAGTGCTGCGGTAACACTTTTTAAGATATATCTACTCCTTGTGTGACTCCTCTCTACAAAATGATAAGACTTTAAAAGTCTGGTCGCACAGTCATGCTGACATATTGGCGTTTTCTTACAAAGATTTAACCGAATCGAAGGTTTTTTATAATCCACTAAGGCTTAGCAAATAGGCACTATTCTGTCTTCTGTATAACTAGCGGTTGCGTATGTTTGTAGTCTACGGTACTGAAGTCTTTTCGGAAACCGGCCTATTCGGGATTTTGGAAATCATCAAACCTGTACACGAGACCGTTCGTAATAAATCTCGACACCTTCTTGTGAACATGGCTCAGAAATGGCCTATAATCTTCACCTTCACACTTGTGACCCTTGCTTGAAGCGTTTTTCTTTCGTGAATTAAACAGAGTCCGAAGAGCCCTAGGTACAGGTTATCTTCAGAAGTTCAGCTGTGATTCCTGTCATCGCCAGCAGCTTTGATGTTTTTAACCTCTTTGAGGGTCATACTTATCTCGCACAAGCTCCAGTATATTTTCGGTATAGTGCCGGGTCCTACACGAGCTAATCTAGATCTTGTATCTTTAGCAAGATTTGTAACGCGATTCTTCGTTGACGACCATGGATCTCTGTCAAAAATTCAGGTTTGGATAATATGATTATGCTGTCGTCTGTCTTCAGCTTGGTAACTGGTTTTGTCTAATGAACAGATTTCTTGCTAACACTTTGTTTCGTTCTATTACCTTTGACAGGATTAGATAGGATATGTTTAATAGGGTCGTTATTTAATTGGCATGCGTCACCTTTCAAAGACTTAGAGATGCGCCCATTGAGTTTCTTATAACGTATACACATCACCTGAAGATTGCAAAATAACACGCCTCTTCTCTATGAGTTTGAGAGTTTTTTGGTCCTGTTTATACGTCAGACCTTAAAAAACTTAGACCCGACCGTAAAACCACATTACCATATCGACCATCTCATTACTATATCATCATTTCACAAAACCATGACTTTTAACATTACCGAATAGAAAATGTCTTTCTGAATAACGGGCCATCAGCAGTGCCTTCTACATTTCGAAAGATAGAGTAGTCCGCCATTCAGTAAATATGATTCAATATAAAATTGCAACAAAAAAATCTCCTACAACAACAAATTTCGCCACAATTTTGGAGAATGTGCCTTATGCAAAATTTCATCCCAATCGAGTGATAATAAGTGCTTTAAAATTCAGTTGTAAGGTTTGACCCGAACATATACACATAAAAACATTGCAAGTTAAATAAAAGCTTGTAAAATGTTTCAATCACGAAGCAAGATCTAATAGTCATTCAGAAATACGTTGAATTGAGAATTATTCAATTATATGAAGTAGGTACATGAAAATAGAAAACTAACAGATCTACTCGAATATAAATCTTTGAACGCGTAACGCAAATAAACATATTTTATGATAAATGTCAGATGATATCAGAAAAAGATATAAGATATAAAATAAAGCGTAAGTAAATGTCTCATAGAATTCTTAAAATTCACTCGAACACCGTTGAATAACATTTGCATGATTGAATTTATTATGAAAATGCGATTTGACACCTCCTGCGGGGCATTTGATAACCTTCCTTTGACACTTTCAAATTTTATAGCCGTGCTAGCTTCGTGCTGGTTAATTCGGTCACCGTATCCAAGGACGTAGGTTTGATTTAACTTTGAAAATAATATAATATTACAATCATAGGTTAGACAATTTTTATATATTCGTCAGGCTATATTTTTTTATGGTGTGAAATAGTAGGCAGACATGCAGTCCACCTGATGTTAAGTGACCACTGATTATAAAGCCATGGCTATGTAAATCTAACCTTGAAAAGACTGAAGAAAACTACTGATACCAGTTTTCTTAGTCCTGAGGAGTGAATTGGAACACCTCGTGTATGAGCGCATGTCGCCGATCATAATCTTCGGATAGGAACATAGCAACGCCAAGCAAGCACTGCTTCTTAGCTACAAAACCATATATGACAGTACCTAGTATATCCGAAGTTCAATCTTGCACAGATTCTTTCCTTAGCTGACGGTTTTCTTTCTAAGCCTAACCCGGAGTTAACAAGTTGTCTTTCTACAAACGTTAATCGTCTATAATATCTGTTACTAATTATATTAAATAAAATAAATTAATACTGCGAATCCTAACCCGACAAGTGCCATTGAACTGAGACCCCTCAAAATATTACCATTGTCACTCAACGAATAGTGACAGCAAGTGATGTAGATAATACTCATTGTTTTGGTTTATTACAGCAAATGTCAAACAGAAAATAGTTTAAAATTAAAAAGTCGCTAATCGAATTTCGACCTTAGGGCGATCACTAGTTCCAATAATTCCTTATTTCAACGCCAATTTCATAACAATATTGACATATTTTCTACCAACTTATCATCTCATAAAAAGAAAGTGTATCATTTGTTATGTATAAAGTCTTACAATATAAATTTAGGTGATATAGCTTTATTTTCATAATGTTATTTATATATTTTTTAATGTCGTACACGACTTCGTTTCCGAAATCATAACTTAAATATTTCCATAATCATATAATTGTGTAAAATTTTCCATTTTAAAACTACAAATCTACCTAACTAACGTGTTCATAAATATATAAATAGTCAAATGAAACTTTAATAAGTAATATTAGCTATAACTGAAATTTATATCAAAACAATAACAAATCATAATAAACGAGAACATTTCCAAAATTGTTTGCAACCAATTTAATAGCCTCGGCTTTGTTCTTGATGATAGAAAGCGAGATAACAAAGGTTCAGTGCGAAATTACAGAGTCAATTCGTATTTAGTGGCGCTAAACGGTAAAGTGACGCGTTAACTAAACTAGTTTAAACGTAAATTGTGTGTAAACTCAGTAATAGGCAACGGTGTTTACCCGGTACTCTGTACCCGGTACAGTGCGGGCGCGGGCGCGGCGTTACAAACTACCTAAACACAAAATAGGTTAGTTATTTAGGCTGCTTACAAATTATTATACTATTATTGTTTTGCCAAAACTATTATGGTTTCTATTCTAAGCTTCGTCGCTATCACCACATCATATTAAAAAAAAAAAAAAAACTTTGAAATTTTGATAATACTGTATATGTATATTACTTACTAGCTTTGCCCGTGGCTTCGCTCACGTGGACTACAGAATGCCTGCGTGAAACTTGCTCCCCGCTCCCGGCTATTTAAAAAAAAGCTTATTGTGGGTTTTCCTTAGAAAATACTCTCCCGAACTTTTTTAATGCCTATGATTATGTAGTATATTAATTTGCTATATCTCTTTAATTTACTCAGCATAAGCCATTTAAACGCCCGAATTAATTCACCATGACCAATTTTTTTTATTTGTGCGGAATAATTATTTTTCTAAAATAAAAGTAGCCTAAGTTACTTCTTATAACATCAGCTATCTACCAGTGAAAGTCCCACCAAAATCGGTCCAACCGTTTCGGAGATTACCCGGAACAAACAGATAGACTGATTTTTTTTTTATAAATTGGTGTTTTGTTATAGGTATCGTATATACTTTCATATGCATTTAGTAAAAAACTGTTATTTTGACATTATAAACAGACACTTCAATTTGTTTAAATGTGACCTACTGGAGGAAAACCTTCACCTTACGGAAGATCGCAGCCAAATAACCTAGTTTTATGTTCCTGCGGTGAATAGGGTTAACAGATATCTTTGGGTAGGGGGGTTCATATGAATTTACTCAACCAAGCCCGGCGGAGCTGTAAAAGCTGTCTGAGGCTCGAATTTTCTTGGACTCTTATGACTAACAGTGTAGTTAGATCGAGAAAAAAAAAACGGCTACGCACTTAACGTGTTACAAGCGTCCCTAGGCTACGGTAGTCGCTTACTATCAAGCAGGCCGTATGCTTGCTTGCAACCCTTGTTGTATAAAAAAAAATACGGGTTGCAGTCCGGGAGTGCCGACAGAAGTGAAAACTTGATCCCGACGGTGAAACGCCAAACTAAACGCCTATACCCGGTATATGTTGATGTGATATCGTAACATTAGATTTATTTAAAAAATATTTATTAATCGGGAGTTAACAATTGTTATATTATCGGTTGTTTAAACACTAGGCAAAACAGTTGTTATTAATTTTATAGCAATAAATGTTTTTTTAATTATTTATCTAGACGCGTTTGCGGTCTGCTTTATGTACATGCATATATGCACACACTATAGCTGCGTCTCGTAACGGTGTCGCGTGTCCAGACATTTTATTTCATCTAAAAATAAGCGTACCGCGCTAAAAGAAGTTTTCACTTTAAAAATCATATTAAACCAATGATATTTTATATATGTAGATACGGCGTTGACGCTTTGTATATGCCATCGTGAATGGTGGATAATTGCTCTCAGTTCACTTTCGACTTTTATCTGGTTTTAACAACAGAGTTTCCGCCTTAGGTTTTGATTTCCTATCTCTTTTGTTTCAACATGCTGATAACAAAATTTGTATCGTTTTCAAATTGGTTTTAGTGAAAGTATAACACGTCTATTTATAAACATAGTTTTGGAGTTTTTTTGAATTACTTTAATAATATTTAAGGTCCTTTTTTATAGAGTGTATTTCTTAATTTTCGAACACATTTTAATAAATAACTAACTCCATCTGTATTGCATTGTGTTCTCTGTTGACGATAAAACGTCATCAAATATCCTTAGGAGGGGGTAACGCGAGTGTTTGTGAACAATACACGGCCATTCAGGCGAACAGACAAACTAACATGCGAACAATGTTATCTCCTGTTTGTGTTTAAATAACGCAAATAGATTAATTTTAATAACAATAGTTAGCTTACTTACGCTGCTAACTATGTAAAAAGATAAACGGTTCCCTGCAGTTTATCTACACAAACGCCTCAAGGTAGCGATGTATAGTAGTTCTATGAACTTATCAGCGGGTTGTAGGATCATTTTCAATCAATTAATAACTTGCTTGATTTGTTTGGTATTTTTAATTTAACATTTTATTATTACTTAACATCACGTCTGTATTCCCCAAAGGGTTAGGCAAATGTGTACACCCACAGTTCGCCGAGTATGTTTTTAGGCCCCATGTAATAGGGGGCGAGCCTATTGTCATTAATCGGGCACAAAGCCAAACTCCGAGCTGCTACTGAGAATTTCATAGGATAAACCCAATAACACTTTGCTCGACTTGGGATTCGAACTCAGGACTTCACTCATAGCAGTCGCGCTTACGACAACTGTGCTAACGAGGCAGTTATTGTAGTTATTCTTGTTTATTTAATATGCTTTCAATAACTCAATCGTTAATTTTTTTATCCACTCAGTTTATCTGCTAGACATTCTTAGCAAAATATAAAAGAATTGTTACATTTAAAATTGTATTATTTCTCTCAATTTTGTAATGTTCATATAAATAATATGAATAGCTTTTAGTTTAAAAAGTTAAAGGTTGTAAAAGATCGATAATAATTTTAGTCTTTAAATTTTAGATTAATATTCTTTGCGTGGCAGCAGGACGGCAAGCAACGCCTGATAATGGAAACATGTTTTGTCCTAACTAAACTTTACTAACTCAAGAGTGTTTGTTGCTCAATCATGCAGAAACGGCTAAACGGATTTAGATATTTGGTACACAGATAGCTTATCTTATAACTTGGATTAATATATAGGATACTCTATATCCTGGTAAAATGTATATTTTTTGTACATTCGGGCTGAGTCACGGGAACAGCTATATAGCCACATCGTCACTTATGATAAGGTGAGATTGTAGCTAGAACGCTAAACCTAGAGCCATTACCGAGTGCAATAAAATTCCATAACACACAATGGCACGTTACATGTAGCAGTGACATAACGTATAAAACAATTTTGACGTTAATATAAATATTATGAGTATTAATAAGTTAATCTAATAAACACTTAACATGATGTTAGATAAATGATCAATATAAATAAATGGATTAAAAAAGAATTGTATATATTAATAAATACTTACTATGTAAGTTAGGCAAACAAAAATGTAGAATTATTGTTTTGATAAACATTTGTGATGATTTCCCGTTCCCTACTCATGGTCCATGTATTCGGATAATTTACCATATAACCAACAAAATGTATATACATGATCCAAATGGATAAATAAATAAAAAAGCTAAAACTATACTAAATAAATAATTTGGTACAAATACTGAAGTTAGTTAAGCTGTGTAGCCTATGTTCCGAGTAACAGAACAGATACGTCGAGTAAACTCTTGCATTTCGGTTAGTCTCTTTCAAAGTTATCGTCTATAGTTCATTTTGACGAGAATTGAATTATATATTTTTTTTTAGCTCCAATGTATTTTCGACTTTATTTCTCTAGAGTGATGATTCAGTTTGGATAAGCGTAGTCGGCATGTTAGTTCCAATAAGAGGTCGTAGTGTATCACTTGCAGTGCGAAGAACGGCGACACTTGTCTCATTCGACGACTCTTATTGAAAGCTAGTGTTCCATTGCAGTCTTGGTGGTTTTTTGGCATCGTCTGCGACTAAATTTTTGTCTGGTTTAATCTAAATGCAAATGTGTTTAAGCATTTTAAATATTTTCGTATTTAATCTTTTTAACTGTGAGAAAATTATATCATAATATTTTATGTATGACTATCTGTGCCCGTGGCTTCGCTCACGTGGAATACAGAATGCCCGCGCGAATCTTGCTCTCGCTTCCGGATATTTTAAAGACAAAAATGCATATTGCGGGTGATCCTTAGAAAATAGACATGATATGTTCTCGCTGACTTTTTTTGTATGTCATCTCTTATGGTTTACTCAGCGTAAGCCATTTAAGCACCCAAATTGATTCACCATGACCTGATTTTTATTCTATTTGCGCGGAAACCTAATTCTTTTTCTAAAATAAAAGTAGCCTAAGTTACTCCTTATAACATCAGCTATCTACCAGTGAAAGTCCCATCAAAATCGGTCCTACCGTTTTGGATATTATCCGGAACAAACAGACAGACTGACAAAAATTAAAAAAATTAGTGTTTTGTTATAAATCGTATATACTTTCATATGCATTTAGTAAAAACTGTAATTTGACATTACAAAAAATACATTTCAATATTATTAATTGTATGTATAGATTTAGTTCTTTGAGGGCGGTTAGAAGAAACTTTACATCATATCGGTATACTGTGGGCAATTCAATTTACCACCACAATATGTTGTGTAGAAATATAAATAGTAGAGACGGTACTTTGTTATTTTATCATCTAAGGAGTAGATGTATGTTCCGTATCTTGTGCGACATCTATATAATTAATAAAATTGAAGAGTGTCTGTTTGTAAGTCAAAATAACAGCTTTTTATTAAATAGATATGCAAGTATATAACGATACCTATTACAAAAAAAAAACCATTTTAAACATTTTTGTCCGTCTGTTTCGGGTAATCTCCGAAACGGTGGGACCGATTTTAATGGGACTTTCACTGGTAGATAGCTACTGTTATAAGGATTAACTTAAGCAACTTTTATTTTGGAAAACAAAATGGTCATGGTGAATCAATTTGGGCGCTTAAGTAGCTTATGCCGAGTGAACTATAAGATATACATTAAATTAATGTAAAAAGATAATAGAAGAAGCAGAGTGAGAGAGAAGCAGAGTCTATCTTCTAAGAAACACCGACAATAAGAATTTTTGTCTTTAAAATACTCGGAAGTGGGGGAGCAAGATTCGCGCATGTATCCGATCAATAGCATTCTGTAGTCCACGTGAACAAAGCCGCGGGCACAGCTAGTCTGTTATAAGACTTTTGTTTGTAATAACTGTTTCAGTACGATACTACGTCAAAGTTCATAGAGCACTATTTAAACATTTGTACTTAATTTACGCGGTAAATAAGCGCTTATCTTTAGGAACAACGAGTTAGAGATTTAATCGAGTGCATTGAAACATTATAATATAAAGCAAGCATCGACTCGGAGGGCACAGGGCACATCGCGGCATCGTACAGTCACAAGTACGTCTGTATGTCACTATTCGCGACAATCGCTCTCTGATATCGATGTCGCTCATAACAAGAGCCATTCGTTTCCGATATAAACTTGCTCGTAAATCGGACAATACAGTTCGAGAACGCGATCAGTACACGTCACGTTAGGGTTGCCACTCTAATCCGTTTCATCCCTTTCAATTTTTTAAATCCTAAAAATTCATTTTAAATGGTTCAAATGCTTTTAGAACGTCAGTTTGTAAAAATAATGCTGTTAGTATTTAAACTATAGTTATTAGTAACATTTGTTTGAGTTTGCAACCATATAATATTTATAGGTTCTTTGCTTATTAGAACTTTTACTTGTTACAAGAACAAGTAGATATAAAACTAATTTAAAAATATAACATGATACTTTTAAATAGGTTGTTTTATAAAATGTACATATTATGAGTTACAAAATTTGCTTAAATGATATAAATGTAGTAAAAAATGAAAAAGTACATGACACTTTTAGTGATAGTAAATTATTTTATATACGTAATGGGCACTTCTTATCTTTATCCTAGATAGCTTTAGGAATTGCCACTAATAGTTCTATGTCGTTATATATATCATTAGATTGTAAGAACATAAGCTCCAATCTCTTTTATTATGCAAGAAATATATACTTAACATATCATGTTTAAAAACCAGATGAGCGTAGGTAGTAATAGCGTCCATACAACCCTACAGTAACCTTGCACAAATCTTCATATTTTATTCAAGACACGAGCTGTAAAATTTGCTGCACAAGAATATCATGCTGGCTCCTGGTGGAAAAATTGTGAATTCGAACGTACGCTCGTTCGAGACGGGCTTTGAATATCTTAGGTTTTAATAGCACTTGCTTTGTTATGCTATCTCTTATACAATACATGAACTCGATTGAATGCAAGGTTCTGGATAGATCTATTAATATATATTTACTTCGTGTTTTTTTTTTTTTTTTTTTTAAATGCGCGAGTATAAATACAAATCCTTAAACTGATGAAACTTGAGCAGTAAATGATTAGAGTGGTATGAAGAGTCGTCTATATGTTAATAGGTGAAGTAAAAGCTTTCGGTACCTTTTTAAGCGTATTGCTTACACGGAAGACTGTGAGATTTGGCATGGTTAAAGTTTATATGGAGAAGGAGTGCAGAAAGCTAAAATTTATCTATAATATCTGGTACTAATATATTAAATTAAATAAATTAATACTGCGAATCCTAAACTAACCAGTGCCATTGAACTTAGACCCCTCAAAATATTGACATTGTCACTCAACGAGAAGTGACAGCAAGTTGAAGTAGATAATACTCATTGTTTATGAATACTGAATAAATAGTCTATGATCAAAAAGTCGCTGGTCGAATTTCGAGCTTAGGGCGATCTCTAGTATTTATAATTTTAGAAGTGTATTGAAAACATAATTTTAAAAATTAAAATTGTAATTACTGTTTTATAAACAATTGACAGCGTTTAAATATATGTGCGTTGTGCATGTACAAGTTTATTTTTTTAACAAAACAAGTGAATGATTTGCACACTAATTTTTTAAAGCTTGCAAAAATCTGTAATAATAATCTAAATATTTTGCTTCTTGGGAAAACTATGCAGCGGATTTTTACCGGGTTTCATAAAACTAGAAAAAATACAACTTCCAATATGAAATTAAGTGAATGCACTAACCCTAGGCATTGGACATTTTAGCAAAACGTGTGATAACATCGACAATAGCTATTTAATTGTAATTAAAAGATAACATATACAAAAACAGAAAGAACACCGCTACAACATGTCTTAAAGCAGATTGTCACATATATGCCTATCAGCTGACTCCGTGAAATTCATAAGCTGTGAAGTAACCAGTGGGTTTAGCTGTAGTACCGGTGGTCACTGTCGAGACATCCCCAACTTCATACTTACCACCATGTTTAACGCAGGTATCTTACAGAGTAATTATTTCTTTCTCATATCTTATTATATTGTACTACTAATCCGACTGGTATATAATGTATATGTACTTGGTATATTACAAATAAAATACATTGTTGTTATAATGAGAATGTCTGTTACATTAAACGTTCGGCCACTTTAAACAAATTGTATTCACTTAACAATGTACCTTTCATAAAAAGATACCATAAAAAATTTACATCAAAGAGAAATTTTGTTCTTTAAAAATACAGTTTTAATCGGAGGCACTTCTTTAACAATAGGATCGCGTAATAATTTAATATGAGTATCATATTATTTTTTACAGACTACTTTCTAATTACAGTGTGTTATGATTATAATTTAATTTAGGATAGTTATGAATAAATTTCCAGCATACCTTACAATTTTCAGTTAATATAGGTTTTACAAATTTTATTACACAATTTTAATGTCCATAACCGAGACGTTCTTCTTGCTCCGACAGCTCAGCGTAGAGATCCTTGCCTAGGATCTAGAATAGAAGTCAGCACGGTGTAGGCCGTATCAGGATACACTGCTCAAGCAGACGACGCAGCACCAAATATCTTATCTATTGAGATTTCCTCATATGTAAAAGGAAAAGTTATTATTTGTATTATAAATACAAAATCCAGGTGATACTTTCCCGGTAGTGTTCTTTCAATGTTCAGTAGGTATTTGTCGTTTTGACAAAGGGTATTTCACCCATATTAATATTAAAATTATAAATTATAACAATTAAAATAACTTTTCTATATAAATATGTTATAAAATAAACTGTCTTTTCGACTCCCAGGTTTGTTGTACAATAATTTGGTTTTTATCAAAACACATGATAATTATGATATAAACGTTACTACGATTCAAAGGTCTGCCGTACAATGAAAAAACATGATCAGATCCATCCTGAAGAATCTGTCATACTCTCTGTTCTAATTTTCTCTTTTGTTTTCGTTTGAATTCAAAATTTCATCTTACTAGACTTTTCTTATTTTAAAAATTCAATATAAATCTAATCATAGATTTATTTTGCTAAACTAGAACCTGGATAGAATATTTGTCTATACCTGAGAAACTTCTAACTGCGCATGCTCTATTACTATCAAAGAATTATCAATGACAGAGATTGTCATTATATTGCAATGTAAACAATACGAACCTAAAATATTAACAAAGCTGTTATTAAACCAAAATTATCAAGTTATAAATTATCTAAACGCATCAATACATAAACCTATCATTAATTGGTATCCTGGAAATAAAAGAATAGGTACACCAAAACAATAATAAGGTAAATCAAATGAACTTATGATGAATAATATAAAGTAGATATTAAATAAGATAAATAAGATTACCTTCCAAATAAATAATATAACAAGTGTTTTCCCCCGTGTACAATGTATTTGCCATTTCTGAATCTCGTTGCTGGGATTGGAATTTATCATAGTGTTGTACTATACAGGTACACCAGATATAACTGACACAAAATAGACTGAAAATTAACCTACGCGTACCAGCAGCATCTTTTAGAAACCCTAACATATTTTATAATCCTTTTAAATTTCTTTTTAATTCGAGTGAACAGCAGTACGAATAAATTCGTTAATGATTAAAAAGTTGACTTGTTTGATACAACTGTTCAAAAGTTGAAAGCACTTCTAAATTCTAAATTCTTTTGCTAATATTTTTGACTTCTTCCGTCTACTTTATTCTTTATTTTTTATTCATATGCATAAATGTGAATTACTTGTAAATAGCCTTCATTAATTTATACATGTAACTTAAATATGTACTTAGCTATAAGTTTTCTTAAAATATTAAAATGAAGTAAAACAATTTGTCTGTGGTTTACCATTACACTGTTTAGGATTCAAACCTACTGCAATTAGAGCAGTCAAGTCGACTACCATTTTTTTCGTCGCTTTCATCTCTTCTATTAAATGTCTAATAGTAAACCTATACCTGTTAAAGTTATAAAGATTTTGTAACGCGAAAGGTTTTATAATATAGGTTAATTAAACTCATTACAAAAAGTTGCTCCGCTAGCTCGTACCTAACAAACAAATGTAATATTCAAGATCTTTCATAATAATTGTTATGAACTCGCATTACGTTCTAGTGCAGCTAACGATAATATTAATTAGTTCCAGTGGAAACACTCGCCGCGACTGCATTAACACTCCATTCTAGTTAGCGCAAGGAGCGATGTACTGCGCGAAGCTTGCTCAGTATCAAACTGAAGCATGATTATGCAATAATTGTCGCATCCTACAATGGATACAGGACGTTTGATGAAAGATAACGTCAAATATTTGATGTTATTAACCTTTCGCCAATAAGCTATCGTTGTGTTGCAGTAGATGCATACGAAAGTTTCTCTAACCTAATCATATATTCAGCTTCGGTCGCAGCTGGAATTATAACTTTAATTGGATATGAAGAGAACAGTTTTCAAAAGTATTGTTGTTCCCCGGCACGCCCGCGCCGCATCGCCGGTCAGTTCCTCACAGCGCTGCCAACGCTATGCAGATGAGCACACTTCTGCAACACATTCACATTATAAGGAGCTAATATTACAAAAGCTTTTATATTACTCGTAAATGTATTTGCTTCCTCCTATGTTATAGTAGTCACTGTCATCCATGGATATTTATAACCAATACAAAATCAGACTATATAGTCCTATCGGAAGTTCATTGCTAATATCATACTACCAGTAAGGTTAAAGACATCAATACGAGCAGCAGAAACCATTGTGGTTATGGTGATACTGCAGTCGAATTCTCTACAGATTCGCCAACATTTAACTACTCGATACCTCAATTTAAAATATTGAAAGTAGTGCTAACTATGGGAGAATGCTTCGATATCGAATATTAAAAGTTACCTAGAGCACGTATAAATGAATATTAGACGTAAGAGACGGCAATTGTAGTGTTTAGAAGCACAGAGACGAAGATTAAAACATCTTTCCACAGTCCACGTTCTTCTACTATATATCTCATCCGGACTAAAGTAATCAAAGAAATAAACACAGCATAACATTAACTCTGACTCTAAATGAAATAGGCCCCAGTTATAATCAAAAACTCGTTATCTGTTTTGTTTTCTATTATCCCTGAAGGCTTCGGCAACAAACGAGCTTTCATGAATGAGTAGAGAATACAATTCCGATAAATATTTTGCATCGAATGTTCCAGAATATTGAACACTTGAAAAATTGTCCCAAATATTTCGATTGAAATGAAATTTGAACTAAAATATTTACATACAATAAAAAATATGTTATCGTTTGTCCATAATAACAAATATTGTTGAATAATGATACACTGAAGATAGTAAAATACTAAGACGAGAAAAAGGAATCTTGAGTGTAACTACCGATACGCACCGACGCTCTGACACAATGGTACCGTCAGGATTTTTTCCTCACTTAAAGCACAAGCTTAATGTAGGATCAGACCCAGCGTCGATTGACGCGGCTATTAATCAAAACTTTTACAACTTTCAAATACGAAGCACAACGAGCCGGGGCTCATTAAATAGTTGGAACCGTCCATAGACGCAATGCGGCACGGCAGCTGAATACGTTACCATTGACGAATAATCCCTTTAAACCTTTGGGTATATAATATAATATATAAGCTCCAAATCCATTTAGATTACGTATAATTATGAATTATTCAACTTGTAATGAATCTCTGATGTTAGCAAGCCCATGTTGTTAATGTTGAACATGGACGATGCATTACGATGTCGGCCGCTCAGTTAATGTTGCCGATTAGCACAGCCGTAAACCACGAAATAGATTGCTCTCGACTAATTATAATGTAGGATTTTCTATATCACTATTTTAGGGAAAATGTTTATTCGCATTTTTATATGAAAACTCAAGACATTTTTTTCAAAGTTTATATACAGTACATATGTGCCGTTTTGTTGATGACTTTCTGCCACTTTGTAGGTAACGACATGAACCCGTTGCTGTAGAAACTTTGGGACTTCTGATTTAAAAAAAAAACGCGACAAATAGTTTTGGCAGTCCTCTATTGATGTTAACCTTACAGAACCTAAAGAATTCTGAAGAGACCGAAACTGGTGAAAATCTGAAGGTGAAAGGTTAGGGCTATATGGTGGATACAAACTCTTTTAATTTTTGCTGAGTGGCTAAATATGTGTGTGGTCTAGCGTTATCGTGATGAAAGACCACACCCTTCCTGTTGATCAATGCCGGCCGCTTTCTCTCAACTGCTTCCTTTAATCTCACCAGTTGAGGCAGTAGAGATCCGAGTCGATGGTTTTGCCGGGCGGTAAAAGCTTATAATGAACAATGCCCTCCAGTCCCACCATACAAACAGCATCACCTTATTTCGAGTTAGCCCCCACAGTCTGTGAAGCCTGACCGACCTTAGACCACGACGTTTTTCGCACGTTCTTGTCGTACATGATCCAATTTTCATCGCCAGTTATCAATCTTTTCAAAAACGGCTCGGTTTCATTACTTTTCAATAATGAATCGCAAATGAGTACACGGTTCATTAGGTTTCTTTCAGTGAGCTCGTGTGGTTCTTCAACTGGGTTAAAAATGTTTTTCGTGGTGAAACAATTTTTTTTTCGCTGCTTGAGTTGCTTTTGCGCCTTTTTTGTAATAATATTTTAAAATGTATCGAATTTCTTCATTAGATTCACTCATTTATACAGAAAGAAAAACAAATGAAAAATAGCCGGGGAACTAGTTTTTTTTTGTTATTATTTTTAATGTAACCGTTTTATGTTACCAAAACTAGCAAGATACAAATAATACAGACAAATAAATTTTATAAGAAGTTTATACCTACGTTATGCGAAGAAACTTTTTCCCTGACCTATTATATGACGGAGCAGGTACACAGTATATGCGTATTTCGTTTGCAATGATACCGCCTTTAGCGCGGTCTCTTATACTAGGGCGGCGGATGAACCAGGACCGTCCCTGAACTACGGCGACATATGAATTTGACTGACTATACTGTTAGCCTTAGGGGCCCTGAGCTTCACCGGACTTGATGTGGCATCACACCGTTCTTCCGTTTATATAGCGCGAGCGCTTACGGGAAGTTGTAACTGGCGGTAGATTTAAAACATTTGTTTTTTAACTACAAACAATGTAATTAAGCGGAAGTTGTGTTATTGTGACCATAGATGACTCTTTTACTCCGACATATGTTTTTTATCATTTGTAAAGTTTTCGTGAAGTCTTTGTTAATTTGGGAGAAGTTTATCTTAATCCTGCGTCATTAACTAGATGCCTAACTAACTCTTAAACTTATGAAATATTAACTTTTATAAACATGTAATAATTATTATGTAATGAATACCTACTCACTCCCTCCAATAGTACCTATGGAGATACCGCTACACAAAACGTGTAGCGAACCTAAACATGTTAAAGAATATTAACATCAAACAACATTTCTACGCAAGTAAGAAGTTCACAAATTTTAGACAAAATATATTATATATTAATAGAACATTACAAAACATACAAATTCTAGTAATTATTTTATAGATATTTGTTAAAATTTACTAGAAACTTCTACTAGAAATGAGTTCACTTGAAATTAGAAACACGTAAGAGAAGCAGAACTTGTGTAAACGAATTTTATCAAATTTAACTCCATAAATAATTAACTATGTAAGTTATCTTACTTTCTTCATATTATATTTTATTCTAATAATTATACCAAAGTACTGTTAGGTTATTAATTTCAAACAGCTAATATTAATAATTAATTAAAACCGTCGATGGAGCTTCATCAGTCATGCATTAAACCACGTGATCCAATTATCGTTCGTGGTTTCCCACAGGTCATAGGCCACAGCGTCGTGTAATTCTATCATAATGCTATTTCCGCGGCTTTGTCCGACAATCACATCAACAGTACATGTGAGTCTTTTCATCTCGTAACTTTGTTTATACTCATATGAATGAAAAATCATATAGCAATATAGCCAATCAATTTAGGAATGAATCCTTATTCCTGAACATTCGCTAACCTATCGGTAACTTCTTTAAACTCTCTGAAGGTGGTCGAATACTGGTAAGATGCAGGTTTAAAACAATCATTATCACGATAAAAGAGGAATGAAGGGAATGACATATACTTCCCACTTAGGTAATGAATGTCATCAGAATCGGTTGAGATTAATAAAATTATAATTCTTTGGATTATTATCATGATTTCTAAAACTATTACTATCAATTAATTGAATCCGCTTTTGAGTTAAAACCAGACATACAAGTTTATAAACAGAGAAACAGACAAAAAAATATATCAAGTTCGTGATCATTGTCATTTAAACAGGTGTCTATCAGAAAATTTGGATAAAAAATTCACGTACAGATAGAAATAAAAACTTTATTAAAATAGATAGCATCTCCAGACGTGATCCTCATAGCCATCGATATACGCTGTCGTCACGTTTGCGAATATTACAGAGAAAAACTTTGATGGAATTCCGAATCCTCACGCACGAGCGCTAATCAAAGTAGAAGAAAACTAAATGTTATATTTTTATGCGAATACACTGATCTAATTCCTGTAGTGGGTATCCCGCTGCTGCAGGCTACGTTTCCATTTTTAAATAGGATATTGATCATTAACACTTAAGAAAGTCCCATACTCGTAATTTTCTGCATGCTTCGAATTTTTTTTTTGTATATTACGTATGTCATTTATTTATCTGAAGTAAGGCTTTCTTATCACTCTCAACCGGACCAACGCATCGAATTCGATGTGGTTTATGTTTAGTCAATAAAATGTATCTTACTGTAATATTATAAATATAAACAATTTCAAACCGTTTATCCCTTCCACAAAATTTAATAGTCAGATATATAACAACTCTCACTAACTTAAAAGGCCCAAGTTCGGTGAAGCTGTAAAAGCCACAGCGGCTCTGTTATTGGATAGGACCCCTAAGGCTAACAGTGTAGTCAGTTCAAAAAAAAAACCTAAAAGGATTCTACCACGGCAACCAGCCATCAATTTATCAGCCATTGCGTGCAGATTAATTTCACAATTGTTGCTGAAAAATTATGTTGAATCTTAAATTTCAATTATCTACCTATACTATATATTACACTAAACTGCATATAAATGAAGGCGGCAATATACGACATTCTATCGTCAATACATTACGCATAGAAATTGCTTGCAGCTAAGATTCATTACTGTGGAACGCAGATCGACTCACGCGTTAATCCGCTAACTCGATCCAATTAACAGCTGCAGGAACCAGACGCCGTTTAATACTGACCGGTTATACTCCGGGGAGCTTTGGTGTATTGTCAAATTGTCTGACAACAGATTTAGTGGCGATTTATCGACATGACTGCATTTAATTTAGTCTCCACACAATCAATACGGTTTTAGAGATAAACAGAGTTAACAAAGGTACATGAATATAATTGTTAGTGGCAGTGGTCACGCCTATTTGTGACCCCAAAGCAATGAGTGCTCATTTGACTGCATTCCTTGACTCAGTTCTCGTGGGTTATGGGTGCAATCTATTACAATTGATCTCAAGACTGTTTTTTTTTTTAGGTTGGTTATGTATTATAATTGTAAGTACTTATAGGCGGCAGTGATCACGTATCATGTACTCTAAGGCTGTTTACTAATTTATACCAAATAGATTTATGAATATTGCTTGTTCCTTTTTGAAATAAATAATGAATTACATGTTATATGTATGCAACACTTCTACGCACTGTTGTATGTGCAGTAGGAGTGGTCGATGATTCGATTCCCGTTGATTCGGGATTTTTATATAAACTTATTTTTTGTTGGTTTTTGTTTAAAAAGTTATGAAGATAAACAAATTATAATTTAATTCCGATTCAACTAAAAAAAATTAATTAATGTAATTCGTTTATATTTATTTTAATTTAGTTTTTATAAATAATACAAACGCACAGGTCATTTTTTGGAAATCCTTGTATACCTATGTATTTGTTTATTTTTAGTGTAGGTTTGGACGGTGATTTTTAACACTGCGTAGTAATAACAAACGCGTGCGGAGCCGCGGGCACTTCACTAGTAATAATATATGGTCTTGATTCTCTTCACAGCGCTAAAGTAGATGTTGGATCGACAATAATAAACAAATAGGACTGATATTAGATAGTCTCAAAAAAAAGTTTGGCAATCACGGGACGCCGCCTGGCTGTTGGAAAACATCATAATAAATATTTTTAAAAAGTTTGTATGTGTGTGACTGTATCAGTACCAAGACCTGCACCAGCACCCAAAAGAAAGTCACTGAGAAGATGTTTATTTTATTACTATTTATTTATTTTATTTTATTCAGAAAACATACAGTGCTTAAATTCTTAATGTGTACGAAATATTCATAAATTCTACACCATTTAGCTGTTTTCGCATATTGAGACTAAATTAATGCTCGTCAGCTTTATGTTAATTTATACTATATAATAATTATCAACTAATGAAAGAAAAACAAGAAAGCGGAATTAACAAAAAAAAAAAATAACCACAAAAGACGGGACAGTCAGGAAGTCATGTCAAACCAGTTTTTAGACATTTCTGCTCGTATGATATTTATAGGTGAATTAAATAAGTCGAGCTCAGGTAACTCGTCGAGATTGTTAACTAAGTTGGCTGATCTCACAAAAAATGAATTTTGCCTATAATTCGTAGAACTATGGGCAACGTAAAGATAAATAGGTTGACGGACGGACCTAGTTGGTACTTTAAGGTTTAGTTTAGAAAGCAAACAAGGAGATTCAATTTGGCATTGCGCTATCTTGAGTAAAGTAAGTATGTCTGATATTCTGCGTCTTTCGCATAAAGATAGCATGTGATGTCTTCTACATCTCTTTCCATAACTGTCATCATATATTTTACACATGTACTGCAAATGTTTCATGAATCTACGCTGAATAGATTCTAACCTATTAATATATACTTCATATTGTGGATTCCAAATTTGCGAACAATACTCGAGTAAACTACGCACGTATGAACAATAGAGAATTTTGGTTAATTTAACGCTGCAAAATTGGGAGCTTGACCGGATGAGAAATCCCATTGACTTATTGGCCCTATTAGCTAATGCTATAGCTAAACATAGCTATGTTATCTATATGTTTCTCGTACGTAAGCTTGGAATCATGGATAACACCTAAGTCTCGGATCTCATCCACCTTTTCAAGCACATACCCTTTAAGTTTATAGATAAAATCTTTCGCTTTAGCTTTACGTGTGAATGATATCGCGTGACATTTTGCAAAGTTAATATCTAATTTATTAATATTGCAGTAATCTTCAAATCTGTACAGATCTTGCTGTATAAGATGGCAATCATTAACACTATTAATTTGTTTGAAAATCTTCATATCATCAGCATACAACACAAATTTACAATGTCTGAAGCAAGATTTTATGTCATTGACAAAAATATTAAATAGCAGCGGACCCAATAAAGAACCTTGAGGTACTCCAGAAGGCACGGGGCTCCATACAGATGAGTAACTGTGAAGTACAACTGCCTGTGATCGATTCTTAATATATGAAGTAAACCTATCTATACAAATTCCCGTGAATTCCAGCGTTGAAAATCTTTTGTAAAAGTAAAGAATGGTCGATACGATCAAAACATTTGCTGTAGTCAGTAAAAACTGCATCAACTTGACCCCCTGCATCCATGCCTGAGGTTACGTAATCAGTGAATGTTAATAAGTTAGTAGTCGTTGAGCGATTTTTGAGAAAACCATGCTGTTCAAGAATAAAAGAGGCGGAAATACTATTATAAACTTGGGTATAGACAATTCTTTCAAATATTTTAGCAAAAATACATAACTTTGAGATTGGTCTATAGTTCTTTATGTTATTTTTACTTCCATTCTTATGTACAGGAGTAATAAAAGCAGACTTCCAGATTTTAGGGACTATAACTTCCTCTAAGGAACGTTAATATAATATTGTCAAAGGTTTTATTAAAGAATCGGAACATTTGGTAATAAATAATGGAGGAATATGATCTGGTCCTGCTCCTTTTGTTAGATCAATTGCATTAAGCAATTTATGTACCATTTCAGGAGTAATTTCTATATCACTAATAATATTAATATAATTATAAGATAGCTCATAGGTCGATTGAGTATTCGGAGTAGAAGATTGGGAAAGAAAGGTAGACTGAAAGTATGTTGCAAATAAATGACATATATCTTCACCTGAATCTGCAGCCTGTCCTTCATATGAGAGAGAGGAGGGCAGAGTATTAGAACTATTTTTAGTCGACTTAATAAATGACCAAAACATTTTCGGGTTTTTAACTATAGAGTCTTCACATTTCTTAAGGTAAGAAGCGTAGCATTCTGCTTCTAAAATTTTTGCTCTGTGCCTTAGTAGCGAAAATGTATCATGATCAGATGTATTACAATATGTACGAAATTTTTGGAGGAATTTAAACTTTTTTTGAGAACTTTCTTCAAAGAAGCATTGTACCAAGGGGGGAAAGAAGAAGTAGTTATTGATTTGTGGGGTATAAACTTATCTATGAGGGATTGTAAGCATTTATAAAATGTATTTATGTCCTCCTCAAGAAGAATTTTAAGTAAAGAATCGTCCCAGTTTATTTCGTTTAAGGACGAGGTAATGTTCCCGTAATCGCCTAATTCGTAGAAGTATTTTAATCGTGTGTTCATTTTCAACAATTCGGAGCTCAACTTACATAAAGTAATATCTAAAGATTTATGGTGAACGTCCTCAGGCACGAAAGGGGTATCACATGTATATCAATGATAGGTAGATCAATGTTGGATAATAACAAGTCCAGAATTCTGTTATTGATGTTATAACAATAGTTAAATTGTGTCAAATTACATTCCAACAAAGTATCGAAAAAATATATTTGTGTTTCACCTGCGATGCCAGAGTACCGAGGTAAGTTTATATCGCAGTCAGTAGACCAAGTAATATTACTCAAATTAAAATCCCCCATAATTACAAAAATATCATTTGGACAAGAGTTAACAATTGACGATAATTTGTCTGTAAAATTTGAAAGTTGTGTATTAAAAGAGTTGCCATTTTTTTCGTCACACAAATAAATGGTACATAGATGAACTTTGGTAGTGTTTGATTTTAAATTTTTGTGACAAATGGAAACCCATATATCTTCAGCAGATGACGACCATTCCGGGCGGTCTTTCGCCAAGAATTCACGGCGTATGGCCAAAACTACACCCCCCCCATACCTCTCTTGAGTAGCTGCATAATTTCTAACTGTTCACCACACAATATATCTGTCATCAAATAGCTCGCTATCATTAATACCATTGAGCAACCAGGTTTCTGTTAGTGAAATAATATCGTAAGAGTGCAACAACAAATTTCTTTTAAATAAATGTGTTTTCGTGCGTAGTCCTCGAGTATTTTGGTAGTATATCTTATAGCTATTATCATATGAAGCCATCAATAAAAACGAATGTATAGCTAAGACAAATCAAATAGTTATTTTTAAGTTTTACTATGCCAATAAAATCCAGAATATAAGCTATAATTTTGTTCCATATTAAATCTAACCGAATCAACAAATAATTATTTATCAAGAATTTGTCAAAGTTAGTTATATTAAAAAATATATCAACTACAGAATTATCAATATAGAATATTTTGCGAATGAAAAATGAGGTAGTGCGAAAATTAAATAACAATAATATCCGAGTCACCACTAAGCTAGCCAAGCGCACGCCAAAATGATCGCAAGCCATTGTGAGCATTACGACAATGCGATTGAAAGCGCATATGGCGGATTCCGTGTGTGCTCTGGCATACTTACGTACATTATGATCCGTATAGTTGTATCGTCAACCGCTGCGCTCGAGTAGCGATAATGAGAACAAAAGACTTGGGGTTTGACTATGCTTCCCAAACTGTCGTGCCCTATGTTACAATGATTAAGAAAAAATATTAGAAATGATAAAACTACACTATTTTTGTAAGATTGTTCTCGCGCTTTATAAAAAATACAGGAGATGTGTCTGTCTTTCTACACATTATTTTACAGTGCTTGACCCAAATATACTTGAAATTCTTCTCCTTCGCCAAAGATCTGGCTTTACTCAATAAGGTCTTATTGTGCTGCGTCAAATGATCGTTCACGTATATTTTTCCTTCCGCACTATAGCCCAGGTTTAATAAAGTAAGTTGCTTACATTTGCGCGATAATGCAATAAGTTCCTCTTTGGTGTAACGATTGTTGAATGCAATCAATATTGGTTTATCAGCACTGGCCACACGGGTGGGAATGCGAGCAATATAATTTATTTCTTCTTTTTTTATAGGGAAATTGCATTTATCTCCAATTTTCTTAATGATGTCGTATAAATTTTCGTTTTTCTTTTGAGGAATTCCTCTTACCTCTATGTTATTCGCTCTGGCCCATTGGTCTTTATCATGCATTTCTTCATGGATTCTGGAAATTTCAGCCCGAAGAGTAGGAATCTCCCTTGCTACTCCCTCCAACTTGCCCAAACGGGACTCCAAGGCTCTGACTGTTTCTGAGAAGTCGCTAATCAATTGGTGTGCCATTGCCTGCGAATCCTTGAGGCCGTTGATTTCAGTTTTGATGAGTTTAACATCATCTACCAAAGATGCTAGAGGTACCAGCTGTAGCATAACCTGACTCAGCTGATCCTGAATTTTATCTAATTGGTTGGGCATAGGTAACATCGCAGCCGAGGAAAGTGTCGGGCTAGATTTGCATTTTGGGCACCGCCAAGAATTCTCCTATCTCCAAGTCTGCGATAGCCTCCTTCAGTGATCCCAGAGCACTGAAAGTCGTAACACTGTCTGCAAATGCTACACACCGGTCCCTCAGCATGCTTTAAACCGCAGCTGGCACACCTAAACATTTTAAGAAAAACTTTGAGAGACGTAGTTTAGGGCAAAAACGAAGCAAACGAGCGTGCGTTCTCTACGAAGCCGAGCGTCTGACTATATGATGGTCGCGATCTAAACCTATCCATATTTTAATCTATCCGTGTTTCAACACGAACCTTTGAAATGATTGAATCTGTTTGTTGAAAAAAAAAACGAACTCGGCACCACACCTCCTACGTTATTAGCCAAAGCGTCGCCACGCCAACATCCCCCAACATTGGGCCCAACAATTGGTCTAACCCGCCGAATTAGACGTTTCATATCAAACGGTTTTAGTGTGGATGGTATTACTAATATCACTTAGTTATAGTAAGATAGTAAATATAAATGGATCATTTGTATTTATCGTGGGTTCTAGAGTTTCTTAGTATTTACCAGAATAATCTCTCAGCGTTTACAAATTGTTATTATCAAATTAATGTAGATAGTCAAATGTATTGTTTTAGTTAAATTATATGCTTTACCTTAGTTATACGATGCGCCGATATAACCCGAATAGAATTTCATCACAAGGTCACTTGTTTGAGCTGGCGCTTAAGTGAATTTAATGGAAATATGTAACTATTCAATTAATTTACGCAATCTAATTAGTAAGTAAATCACGTATCCGTTTAATATTTAGAGCTTTTTTCTACTTTCCTTTGGGTCCTTTTTATTCATAGAATTAAATCATTATATTAATCCGTGAAGCAAAAACTTTCTACCACTTTTAAGCGTATTCCGTCCACGGAAGACTGTGAAATTCGGCATAGTTAAAGTTTATATGAAGAAGAAGTGCAGAAAGCTAAAATTGATCTATAGTATCTTTTACTAATAATTAAATAAAATAAATTAATACTGCGAATCCTAACCCGACCAGTGCCATTGAACTTAGACCCCCAAAATATAGACTTTGTCATTCAATGAAAAGTGACAGCAAGTGATATAATATTCATTGTTTAAGTTCATACCGCAAATGTCAAATAGAAAATAGTTGTGATTAAAAAGTCGCTGGTCGAATTTCGATCATTCGGCAACCGCTAGTAATAATAATTAAGGGTCTAAGGGTATAAATAATTTCTCATGATATATATAGCAATATGTATGAAATATTTGCAACTGAAATTTAGAGGCAAGTGTTGTGAATCTGTGCACGCCGCAACCTCTGCCGGGAAATTGAATATTTATCGGAACCAAACGATCCGGTGACATGTCTATTGGATTTGGTCAATTTCATCTGTTTAACACGTAAATTCACAGTCGATATGTGGTAGGTATTACAGCTAATTAATACTGATTGTTTAACTAAGTCCCATATAATTATAAACAGTACAGTACCTATACCTACTACTAGCTGTGCCATACAGTTTCACCCGTGTTAATATTATCCGACAAACAACGCGTCGCCAACGCACCCATAATAATTATTTGAATTTTTCATTATCTCCTAAACTATGTGTCCAAATAGGATACACTAAAAAGCAAAATTTAACTTCATAAAATTGTCTTTATGATGAAGTGATTTTTGTTTGTAAGGACTAATATGCCATGTCTAAAATTTATGCGTATAAATCACTTTTTCATTTTCAACAAATCTTTGCCACTAAACCACTTATTGTGGCTTATGTATAAAAGATAGGCATACGCTATCGCTAACTTTTTTTGGATATACTAAGGGCCAATATTATTGAAGAACATTTTATTTCCGTGTCATTAACGATTACGCCAGAGCAAGCGAATAAAGCAATATGGAAGGGCCTCGACTTCCGACTTACGTAACAAAAATCAATATTTAAAGTTACTATTATATTATTAGTATAGATATCTTTTTTTTATCGTAGCATGGTAAAGTGTAAGTGTAACAACTACAAAACACCATCAAAACATGATAGCGGAGTATTTTCTTTGGTCACCTGGAGAGTTACCAACTTTGGTTTCAAGATCTATCGCCCGCGGTAATCAATACAATTAATTAAATTGAAGTGTCTGTTTGTAATATCAAAATAATGGGTTTTTATTAAATGCATATGAAAATATATGCAATACCTATAATAAAACCCCATTTTTTATTTTTGTCTATCTGTCTGTTTGTGGTAATCTTCGGAACAGTTGGACCGATTTTGATGGGACTTTCACTAGTGGATAACTGATGTTATAAGGAGTAACTTAGACTAGTTTTATTTTAGAAAAATAATTAGGGTTTCGAACAATTTAAAAAAACTGGTCATGGTGAATCAATGTGAGCTCTTTAATGACTTACGCTGAGTAAACCATAACAGGTATATCAAATTAATATACACCCACAATAAGCATTTTTGTCTTTAAAATAGCCGGGAGCGGGGGAGCAATATTCGCGTGTGTTGCGTTTGATAGCATTCTATAGTCCACGTGAGCGAAGCCGCGGGCACAGCTAGTATTGTAGTACGTAGTAAGATGGCATTTAACAGTGTCTGTTGTAGTCGATTTATTAACTTGAGATCTTCACTATTCAATAGCTCGAAAGAAAATGACATCAAGCCGGTTGTGGCCGGCTTATAAGTGAGGTAACAGATCACACATGTTGCTATAGCGCCCAGTCAATAGTGCAGGTCAATAGTACGAATACTAAGCCATTCGCACGGACTCCATAATTAGAACATCACGATTCCCCAACTTACATTAAATATTAGATCCTTACATATTAAATGAGCGTTTTGTCGTACTGACCACTTTGATCTGAAATATCTCCTCTTTGGTTAAGAATTCCAAATTCAAATTTATAAATTCATTTAGCTGGTACATTTGAGTTTTGAAAACAGTCATTCATTTGTTTTTTCCTTATTATTTTTTCTTTAATCAAATCAAAATAGTCTTTATCCAATTTAGGCCCTAAAAAGGCTCTTATGAACGTCAAAACACTACTGCCGATTCGGAAAATATCCCAGACATCGAGAAGAACCGTTAAAAAATCGTTCGGGTTTATCTCTTTTTTTTTTTTGTTAACTGTACAAATGTTACAAATATAACAGGTACAATAATAATATATTAGTGGATGCACAGAGAGGGAGTCACTTCCAGACATCACTATCATTCACATAATTATCCACTAAACCTTTTGACAGTACAACACGCTTGTCCTTGAACTTGTTGTCAGATAAATCAGTAATGTGCTTCGGGATCTCGTTATAGAACCTAACACTATTACCTAAAAAACTTTTATTAGTCTTACTAAGTCTAAAACACGGTACGAATAATTTATCTTTATTTCTAGTATTTACATTGTGCTGATCTTTGACAAAATCCAGCTTGTCTAAGTTTTTACGGACATACATTACGTCGCTTATTACCGCACAATGGAAAACATGAAATATCGATATTTACGAGTACGAGTTCTACCATGGCATCAGTGCTGCAGAAACAGCTCGAAGGATTAATGACGTGTACGGCGCTGGTGTCGCTAAAGAAAGCGCGGTACGGTTTAGGTTTCAACATTTTCGTTCTGGAAATTCCGACCTTCAGAACCAACCCCGTGGACGGCCGGAGACCAAAGTGGAAAATGAAGAATTAAAGTCTATTGTGGAAGCGAAAACATAACAAAGCACTTCAGGGATAGCTGCAGGCTTCGGATAAGTGATAAAACTGTATTAATCCACAAGAAGCAAATCGGGAAAGTAAAAAAACTTGAACGATGAGTACCTACCTCATGAATTGAATGAATCGAACTTGCTAACACGCGTCGACTGCTGTGTTATTTGCTCAACCGATACAACAATGAAGGGATTTAAAATCGAATTATTAATTGTGATAAAATGTGGATACTCGCGCTCGTCCCAATGGCTGAACCCTGGAGACCCAGCCAAATCCTGCCAAACGAAAATTGACTCAGGAAAAGTTACTTGTGAGTGTTTGGTGGACTAGCGTCGGTGTTGTTCACTACAGCTTTCTAAAATCTGACCAAACGATTACGGCAGATATCTATTGTCAGCAACTGGAAACCATGAAGGAAGAACTAGCTGCTAAACAACCGAGATTGGTCAATCGCTCTAGGCCACTGTTGCTTCACGACAACGCAAGACCACACACTGCACAACAAACAACCACTAAGTTAGATGAGCTAAAATTAGAATGTCTGCGACATCTACCGTACTCCACGGGCCTTGCTCCAACAGATTACCATTTTTTCCGGAATTTGGACTTCTTACAAGGAAAAAAAAACAATTTCGATGCGGCAGTCCAAACCGCCTTCAAAGAGTTTATTGATTCTCGCCACCATGGTTTTTTTAGTAAAGGGAATCAATGAACTAACTACCTATGAGATGGCAACAGTGCATAGATAACAACGAGGCATACTTTGATTAATGAAATATTAAAATAAAATTGACTTTATATTCCTCCCGTACAAAACGCCAATTTCATATGTAAAGACCTAATATGTAGTATGTTATTTATAACGTTTGGTAGAGGATGACTGTCCTTGTAACAGAAATCATATTGCCCTTATCGTATCATATTCACATTGATACAGATAAATCAAAAATGCTGTGTCACGTTATCTTAGTAATTTGTACAAAATGCAACGTATAAACAAGTGTTTTCAATCTATATGTCTTATGCAATGGAAACTGGAAAAATGAAGTTAATTGTAGTGGAAATAATATTGTATTCCTTATGTCCGGCGCGGCGTCCGCCTGCGGTTACGCACTATCCAAGCCCTCGTCCTATGTAAACCTTTCTGGGAGATTACACCAGTGTCAATCATTTGCCCGCTCGTAAACACATTACTCTCCATTTCATCAATTCTTGAAATGCCTGTACAAATGATGCGATTGAGTTACATGTCAGTCGAGACTAGATAGATAAGTTTTTACTTATTGCTTTTGTTACTTTGGTTTTGCAAATTAAGGCTTGCGAAAGTTATAAAATTTCAAGTATGATTTAAAGAGACATTAATGTTAAAGTAAGTAAAAACAAAACAATTTATTAATGTCGACATTAAATAACAAAAAAGGCTCTTGTATGTGAAAAAGGCCCATTTGCAGACAATGTTTACCTATTATAATCTCTTTCGAGAATATTAATTTAAGTATTTTTCATAAGACGTAATAAGAAATAAGTTAAATGTATTCAAGTCCTAATAGAAGTTGGTTCTTTTGTATAAGTAGTAGGTATAAGTTATGATGGGACCGGCATATCCTTAGTGACAAAAGTCCCTATATAAAATTAAGATTACAAAAAAAAGGTTCTATGAATTAAATAAATTACTTCCATTTATTTACATTATCTATATATTAATACTTTAAGCAAACGCTTTCGGTACCTTTTTAAGCGTCAATATGGAGAAGAAGTGCAGAAAACTAGAATTTATCTATAATAACTGTTGCTAATATATTAAATTAAATAAATTAATACTGCGAATCCTAACCCGATCAGTGCCATTGAACATAGACCCCTAAAATATTGACATTGTCACTCAATGAAAAGTAACAGTTTATGAATACAGCAAATGTCAAACAGAAAATAGTCTATGATCAAAAAGTCGCTGGTCGAATTTCGACCTTAGGGCGATCGCTAGTAAACAGATGTAGGATTAAGAAAACTTTATTATGGTACCATTAAAGATAAAAAAAATTGTCTAAGTGGGTTTATAATTAAAGCACCTATAATAAGCTCGCGGTTGAAGAGACAATTTGAAAGTAGGCACTTATTTTTCTTGATTGTTTACTTCATATAAAACGTTGTAATTTATTTTAATGATGTCGTTTTTTTGCTTTTTCTTCTTATTTTATATCTGACTATTACGCTAATGGCTTAAAAGGCCTTTACAGCATCACCAAGCTTTGATATGTAATCGAATAGCAAACGATTTTATAACATGTTTTAATATAGTTACTAATCAATGAATGGTGTACAAATTGTTCCCTGAATTTATTATGAATGCTATTCAGATAGATGTGGTTACGGAGTTTCATATGTAATGATAAAAACCAACAATAATATGTTTGATAAAGTTCAGGTTAACGTTTGCGTCAGCCCCCGAATTGATTCACCATGACCAGTTTTTTTTATTTGTGCTAAACCCTAGTTATTTTTCTAAAATAAAAGTAGCCTAAGTTACTCCCTATAACATCAGCTATCTATCAGTGAATGTCCAGTAAAAATTGATCCAACCGTTTCGGAGAATACCCGGAATAAACAGACAGACAGGCAAAAATTTCAAAAATGGGCTTTTTGTTATAATTATCGATACTTTCATATGCATTTAGTAAAAAACTGTTATTACTAACAGACACTTCAATTTTACTAGTTGTATAGATCTGTTTATAGGTATGAATAGGGGGCGTGACGATGGGGAGGAGGAGGTCTAAACAGGTAAAATTTTGCATATTGCATTTCTTAAACGGCGCGTATAAGACATGACTCCGTCACAGAACAGTTAAAGCTGTCTAAAGTTAGTAATCGAGCCGAGGTCACCGTCGACTGTAGTTGTTATGGTGACCGCCCTATATGTTGGATTTCCATCGCTTGCTCGGGTAATGTGTTAAAATGTTTTACGCGTATTTCATCATACTGCACAAAAGAAGGGAACTGCATGTGATCATCTAATTTCATGTTGGAGAAACCTGTTTCTAATCATTATTACAATATCAATACAAAATAGCATCACCTAAAACAGATAATGGTAAAAACATACTATAGTAAACAAAATCTTGCCCGTTTTCAGAAGAAAAAGAAAAAAGCAAAGTCACAAGGCCAATCACTTTCACGTCATTTGTATCCATAATTCCAAATTACCTCTTCAGAATAGCGAACAGCCCTCTCATAAATCTGTCGGATGTTTTTTT
This sequence comes from Saturnia japonica, assembly GCA_033032175.1. Taxonomy (NCBI): domain Eukaryota; kingdom Metazoa; phylum Arthropoda; class Insecta; order Lepidoptera; family Saturniidae; genus Saturnia; species Saturnia japonica. The sequence continues at coordinate 364,066 of CM065306.1, read as the reverse complement.
CCAAGGAAATGAGCTCGTCCCCCTTAACGCCCTATTTTCCTATCACAAAAACATTATGTAAATGTACAGGTAGATTGAATCACGAGATTGCTCAAAGGCAGTGAGTTTGTCGGATGTCATACATTTCAATACTTAAAATTTATAAAACTCTAGTACATTCTATTTAGAAGTGACTATTCGTGATCTCTTTAAAGTAAAATATAACAAATAAATGATCATTTAAATTTTGTAAAAACGTTTTAAATGAATGAAATGTATTTTAAGACCAGATACTTTTCTCTGACCAACATACACTAGATTAACCGATTTTGGTGAACACGTGTCAGGTTCCTGAATTAGGTGATGCATCCATATTAATAAATCTGTAATTTTTTACACATGTAATTCTTCTTTAAATTTTTTTAAACTCATTATAATCAAGAAAACTGATCACGAATATGCCCTATAAGTTTTAGTCTGTTTTATCTCTGACTATAATTCAAAAAGGGATTAGACAGATTCTTATGAAACTTTGTACATGAGAAGCTTACGTCATTGGTCATTTGAAAGCCTATAAAAATCGTCAATATATTTAGGATTCGTAAAAAAAGTTCCTTTTCAACAGATTTTGATTGGACTTTGTACAGTGGAAGTATAATACCTATATAATTTACCAATTGATAAAATATATGACTTGTCAATAATATGAGTTAAAATAAAATTATGGAATGTAAATAACTACTACAACAAAATCGTGCGGAGCCGCGGGCACACCGCTAGTTTATTATTAAATTAAAAACTTACACCGATCATTTTATTAAATGGATACATGTATCTTACATAATATTATGTTTCATCTCAGTATGATCGATGGCTTCTTACAAACTTGTTAAATTTATTTTAACTAGCGGTCGCCCAGTCGCCCAATGATCGAAATTTGACTAGCGACTTTTTAATCATAGACTATTTCTATTTGACATTTGCAGTATGAACCTAAACAATGAATATTATATCACTTGCTGTCACTTTTCGTTGAGTGACAATGTCAATATTTTGGGGGGTCTAAGTTCAATGTCACTGGTCAGGTTAGGATCGCAGTATTCATTTATTTTATTTAATATATTAATAACAGATATTATAGATACATTTTAGCTTTCTGCAATCCTTCTCCATATAAACTTTAACGATGCCAAATCTCACATTCTTCCGTGCACGCAATACGCTTTAAAAGGGATACAAAGTTTTTGCTGCACGTAATAATATAATGATAAATGAAGCTTAGTGTTGCGTTTTTGATTGTTTATTTATAAATCGTTACAAATTTACTTTAATATTATTATTAATGTATTATTATATAGTATTAAGTAATTAAAGTTTGTAAATTAAAGCCACAAATTTAATTAATCCAGCAAGACATTCAATGTCATATGTATTATTAAACATAATACTCATAATAGGTGGTAATTTAATCTACTTTATATGGTGAAACATATTCTATAAGATAACTTTGTAGAATTAACTTAATTTATCTGTGTTATAATTAGTGAAATATTATATTAAAACGGCGCTTACGGGAACACGATGATGCCTTAATAGCAGTAATATTATATTTCGTTTAATTCGTATGTTACGCTTTAATTGTTAATATTTTTATTTTGTATCTTACACAGTATCTAGTTATGCAGTCTGTACCCTCTCTTATTACGTCTTGTTAATTGGTACATACGTTAGAAATGCTGATGTTACGTTTTTAACCCATATTATGTCTGCAAACTACTGATAGACACCTGGTGTTTTGACTGAATGTATTGCGACATATTTCTCATTATTTCATAGTAAACAGCCCCACTTTGTGTTTATAGAATAAGAGTTTATAAAAGAGACATTTGTAACAAATAAAAGCATTCTTAATAAAGCTTCTTGAGAATCAGTCTTGTCTTAGACTTTTTAAAAACCCTCGGCAGTGCTCCCGAAATTTAACTGGCGCAGCCGGTAGGATACTCAATCAACAATAAAAGTCTGTGTTCGAGTCTTACAAATCGGTCTCATGTGCAGATTTTGAGTATCTACGAACCAATAAATAAGTTAACGTCGGGTTCCACATCTATTTCCGAGAGATCCTGTCCTAAAAGCGAAAGCAGCTATACGGCAAGACATGGGAACGAGCAGACTGTAAGTGACCATTTTTACAATCCTTGTCTCGTCCTTGTTATTTTCTGTGGTTGTATTTTTCGTTGGACATTGTTATAATTTTCAAACAAAAATCGTTGAAAATTATTTAACAAATTTTTATAATTTTCAAACAAACATCGTTGAAAATTATTTTTCATAATTTTCGAATAAAAATCGTCGAAAGTTATTTGACTTCATAGATTATAAGATATTGAGAAATATTAATAATAAATATTAATTTTGAGAATTTTAATTTGATAATTTTAATTTCGATAATTTTAATTTTGAGAATTTTGATTTTGATAATTTTGTTATAAGATTTATTTTGTGAATTTTATTTTGAAAATATTATTTTGTGAATTTTAATTTTGTGAATTTTACTTTGTGTGTGTTTAATTAAATAAATACAATTCAAAATGCAACGCAACAATGAATCAACAATTCAATTAGTATCAAAAGAACTTTTAAGTTTAATTCCCAAGTACGATGGTGATCAAAATACTTTAAATTTATTTATTAAAAAAAGTGAATATATAATCAGAAATTTTAGCGGATCAAACAATGTTGTTCAAACTACATATGTGTTTCATGCTATAACTAGTAGATTATGTGGTAAAGCCGCTGCTCTACTAAGTGAAAGAGAAGACATAACAACTTGGGAACAATTAAGAGCTGTTTTGATTCAACATTTTGGTGATCCTAGATCGGAAGAGTGTGTGGCAATTGAGTTGGAAAATTTAAAAATTAAAGTTGGTGAAACATATACGCAATTTTGTAACAGGATACAACAAACACGCTGCACCCTCTTCTCCAAGGTCAATTTATTAACTGATGAAGGCCTCAAAGCCGCTAAAATGATTATCTATAATAATATGTGCTTGAATGTATTTTTATATAATTTACCAGAGGATTTAATTCGAATTGTGCGACTTAAAGGTTGTACCGTTTTAGAAAACGCACTAAGTGTTGTCATGGAGGAGGTCAATTTTCAATATCAGTACAATTCTAAAAATAAAAATAAATCTAATATTAAACCAGTTCAACAATTTTTCACGCCTACTTTAACAAATAATTTTAATAATAATTTCAAACCTCAACCTGCATTTGTGCCAAATACATTTAATTCCGGACAACAAAATTTTAAATTCGGAATTCCATACCAAACACAAAATAATTTTAAACCGTATAATAATAATTTTAAATTCGGTATTCCAAATCAAAATGTACAATTCAGACCTAACCTAAACCAACAAGGATATAAACCAAATTTTGGAAATAATAATTTTAAATTCGGTATTCCAAATCAAAATGTACAATTCAGACCTAACCTAAACCAACAAGGATATAAACCAAATTTTGGAAATAATAATTTTAAATTCGGTATTCCTAATCAACAAGGGTTCAAACCACAATTTAACAATACACAAAACCGACCTAATTTCAACATGCCAAATCAACAATTTAAATTTGGTATACCACCACAAAATCAACCTCAACGTAATCCACCTCAATTTCAGGCAAGCGATGTGTCAATGCGCACAGCTCGTCCTATTAGACAAAATATGATAGAGTCTTTAGAAATGAACGACCCTGAAATTGAATACCAAGACTATCAACCTGATTATACAGAATATGAAAATCATTATTTCATTGACGATAATCAACAAACTGCTTATGACGATTATCATGAAAACATAGAACCTGTTGAAACTGAAGAAGCTGAAAATGAATGCGTAAATTTTCCTATAAAAGCCTCCAAGAGCGACCCCCAGAAATAGTACACTTAAATTATGACGGCATAAATAAACTACCGCATATTTATATTCCTGAAATTGATGCTCGTTTAATGATTGATACCGGAAGTACCAGAAGTTTTATTAGTCCCGCTAAAGCTGATGAATATTTTTCAGATTATAAATATATTGATCCTTTTGAAGTTATTAGTACACATGGACGTAGCCTACATGACGAAGTTATAGATATACCTTTATTGGAAAGTTTTAAAAGTCCGATGAATCATAAATTTTATATATATAATGTAGATGGAAGATATGACGGATTAATAGGTTCTAACTTATTAAAAATATTGAACGCGACTATAGACATGAAAAATTTAATTTTACGGACACAAAATACAGAAATTCCAATAATTTATAGTCCCCCGTGGGAAATAACGCTAGAACCACGCACTGAAACCCGTGTTAAGGTGCCTACAAATTTAATTAAAGGTGAAGCAATAATTAATTTTAAAAATTTTGGAAATGAAGTACGTATGCCTAGCGCTATAGTTACTTGCAAAGATTCATTTGCAACAACAGTCATGCAGAATGCTTCGCAAGATAGTGTGACTTTAACTTTTAACGAACCATTGAATATAACCAGCCTTAATAATAATACTTGCAAAATAAATTTATCAACCGGGCAACAATTAAATGATTTTGAGATTGATGAATTACTTACACAAAATTTATCGAAACTCCGATTAGATCATGCTAATCAAGAAGAACGAGAAGCAATAGAAAAACTTTGTTTTGAATACAGGGATATATTCTATTGTGATAAACTGCCTCTTACATTTTCTAATCAAGTAAAACATCGAATCCGGACTAAAAATGAAGATCCAATTTTCATACGGCAATACCGACTTCCACCATCGCAAAACGATGAAATACAGAAACAAGTTGAAAAATTACTAAAAGATCATGTTATACAAGAATCGTTTTCACCATGGAGTGCACCCGTACACCTAGTTCCAAAAAAGATGGACGCCTCCGGTGAACAGAAATTTAGAATGGTTGTAGACTATCGACGTATAAATGATATTACTACTGATGATAAGTATCCTTTACCAAATATTAATGATTTATTCGACAAGTTAGGGAAATCTACTTACTTCAGTACATTGGATTTAGCAAGTGGGTACCACCAAATTGAAGTTGATGAACAAGATAGACCCAAAACTGCATTCACTACACCAATGGGACATTTTGAATTTACACGGATGCCATTTGGACTTAAAACAGCACCTGCAACATTTCAACGCGCAATGGATAACGTGTTACGTGGGTTGCAAGGTATACATTGCTTAGTATATTTAGATGACATCATCATTTATTCTAGTAGTATACAAGAACATGTAGAGAAGCTAAGAAAAGTGTTCGATCGTCTCAAACAAACCAATCTTAAAGTAACTCTCGATAAATGTGAGTTTTTTAAAAAAGATGTACTCTACTTAGGACACAAAATTACGAAGCATGGTTTACAACCAAATGATGATAAAATCAGGGCAGTACTTGCCTTCCCACTCCCCAGAACATCCACTGAAATTAAAAGTTTTCTTGGCCTGATAGGCTACTACCGAAAATTCATAAAGGATTTTTCAAAAATTACACAACCCCTTACATCGTGTTTGAAAAAGAAAAATAAAATTGAAATTAATGAATCATATGTTCAAGCTTTTCAAAAATGTAAAGAGCTACTTGTGAATGCTCCTATATTACAGTTTCCTGATTTTTCTAAACCCTTCATTTTAACAACAGACGCGTCAAACTACGCTTTAGGCGCTGTCCTTTCACAAGGATCAGTTGGAAATGAAAAACCTATCGCATATGCAAGTCGTACTCTTAATGATGCAGAAACACGTTACAGTACAATAGAAAAGGAACTGTTAGCCATCGTTTGGGCAGTAAAACACTTCCGTCCTTACCTGTATGGACGCAAATTCACAATATTTACTGACCACAGACCTTTAGCATGGTTAAATTCACTGAAAGAACCTAATAGTAAACTTACTAGATGGAAATTGAGACTAGCTGAGTTCGATTTTGACATAATATACAAGAACGGTAAACAAAATAGTAATGCTGATGCTCTATCACGAATTAAATTAAATATATTAAAGGACGATATGTCCTTACGAGTAAACGTGAGTGACACTGAACGATCTGAGAGTCCAATACTAATTTCAGACTCATCAGAAACGTTAACTATTCCTTCAGATTCCGATAAGACTTTAACTCACCCAATTCGTTCTCCTTCATCCAGTACTATTACTGCCTGTTCATTACCGGAAACCATACATTCTGCTGAAGATATTGATACGAATGGTATTCCCATTATTGAAGAAGCCATCGACACAAAACCTAATCAAATCCTTATTTTTACTTGGAACAGAAACCAATTATCAATAAAAGACTTATCACATGAAAAACAAAAAATTTTGGAAGTACATTTACCTGTAAACAACACTAACCTTGTTAAGAAATTTCTTTTAGAATATATAAAACCTAAAATTAAATATTTCTTTTACTTTGAGAGCGAAGTTCACCGTAAACAATTTACAAATGCCGTGATAAAACTATTTAAAAAAGATACCGTCAAAATATATGAATGTACTAAAAGAGTTATATACTTAGGTGATGAAAAAGAGCAACGTGCCACTATACTTGCTTATCATCAAGGTAAAACAAGTCACCGTGGAATCAAAGAAACTCTTATGAAATTAAAGCGTAATTATTTTTGGACAAATATGGATATAACAGTCGCTTCTGTAATCAATTCTTGTGAAACTTGTAAAACTCTAAAATATGATCGCAAACCTTTAAAACCAGAATTAATGTTAACGCAAACTCAAACAAAACCTTTTGCTGAAATATTTATAGATATATTCTCTATAGAAGGAAGCTACTTCCTTACCATAATAGATGCTTTCAGTAAACTAGGTCAGGCTTTTGAAATATCCAATCGCTCTACACCTGAAGTAGTTCGTGCCTTAATTAAATTTTTCTCATTTTATGGCGTACCAAATAAGATCAGTGCTGATTCTGGTACTGAATTCAACAATACACTTTTAAAAGAAACATTACAATTTTATAAAATAGAATTACACATAAGCACTCCACATAATCCTAATTCTATGGGTTTAATTGAAAGATTCCATTCAACTATTTTAGAAATATATCGTATCGCTAAATATGAACATAAAATAACTGACGCGGCTAACGTTATGACTTATGCAATTATGTCATACAATCAAACCATTCACTCAACGACTGGTCTTACACCATTTGAAGTAGTTTTTGGACACACTGATTCTAATAGTACTTTTGAAGTAAACTTTAACAAACAATATACGCAACAATTAGTAAACGATCATATGAAACGAACGAAATATCTTTATAAATATTTAACAGACAAAGTAATTGAAAATAAAGAAAAGATTAAAACAAAACGTGGTGGTGAAACATCATTTGATATTCAAGAAGAGGACACTATATTTGTAAAAGGTGTTAATACAAGGCGAAGTAAAGATAAACCGCGTTATCAAAAAGCACAAGTATATGGTAAAATTGACAGAAATATCTGTCCTGTAAAAATGAAAACTCGAAAAACAAACGTGCCTATTAAGGATATAAAACGACCTTCGCAGGTACCTCCTCGGGCTCCTGGCTCTGATCATCAGGATTCACGCCCTTCAACTTCACAGAATCGATAAAAATCCCGGTATAGTCCTTGTGAAACAAGGTCAAGCTAGTGTAAGTTATGATAAGTGGACAATAATTAAGATTTTAGATTTAAGTCTGATACGTGAGGATTTAGAATTCAATATAAAAAGATATACTAAATTTAATCAATATTTAAAAACACATTTTGATAATGAAACATCTAATGTTCAACTTTTTAATGTAAAGCTTCAAACGAATTATGTAATGAATATTAGTATTCAAAAATTAGAACAGTTATCTCCATCAACTAGAATTAAACGTGGACTTCTCAATCCTCTTGGATCTATTATTAAGCTTATAACTGGTAACTTAGATCATAATGATGCTTTAAGATATGAAAATATGATTGATTCTCTAACGACACGCCAAAATACACTCATTAAAAAGGTAACCTTAATATCAGATATTTCTGAATCAATGATAAAGATAACAAATTTCACGAAGGACAATTTCATTCGAATAGATAAAGAGTTACGAGAAATAAAAAAATTAATAAATCAAACTAATATTGATATAACTACCCATAATTTTATTAATGTTTATAATTTATTTTTCCATAATTTTCAACTACTCTACATTCGGTTGAATGAAATTGAAACTTCTCTGGCATTCAGTAAATTAAAAATATTACACCAATCTCTTATAAACTCAAATGAATTATTAGAATTGTTAAAAAGATAGAGAAATTCTACAAACTTGTGTATCCAGTAAGTTATGACAATTTAGTTAAAATAGAGCAATGTATAGAGCTTAAAGCTTATACAAAAGGAAGTCAAATAACATTCATTTTAGATATACCAATAATTAGAGATGAAATTTATACATACTACAGAGCAATTCCAATACCTATGACCAATCCTTCTAATCATACCACCATCATTATTCCTAAATTTCCTTACCTATTAGTAAAAGGGTCTAAATTTGTCTCGCTCACTTTACCTTGTAATGAACTTCACGACGAAATGTTCCTGTGTCACGAGGATGATTCTCGAACAACTTCAGAAGACACTTGCATAACAGCATTAATTCAATTTTCTTCGAATACGAGTTCTTGTCATCCAGTACCAGTTGAAATCAAGACCATTAAGATACAACCAATTGGAAAAGAGAGATGGATTCTTCATAGTAACGCTGAGAATATATTATCAAAAATTTGTAACGACGAAATAACGAAAGAAAATATAGAAGGGACATACTTCCTCGTCTTAGATGACCATTGCGATGTTAAAATTGGTGAAATTACGCTAAAAGCTCACCATATTACTACGAGTAATTTGAAGATGTCAAAATTACCGATTATTAATCTTCCCGAAATAACAATTACTGAGCAACAATTGCAACGTGAACCCATCAATTTGGATAACAGTGAATTAATAAATCTTCAACATTTAAATAATCTTTTAAAAATCAGTGAAAGTGAACTAAAAACATCAAGTGAAAGAATTATTAATGTAAAAAGTGTTAGTGCCGGAACTTTATTGTTATATGTGATTATATTTCTATTAATTCTTGTATTCTTAGTATATAAGCTCAGTTTTTGTAAAAATTATTGCTATCGAAATAATCATAGTGATAATCATCCCTCTGATAATTTCGAACTTGAGGGGGAGGAGTTATGCAGTCTGTACCCTCTCTTATTACGTCTTGTTAATTGGTACATACGTTAGAAATGCTGATGTTACGTTTTTAACCCATATTATGTCTGCAAACTACTGATAGACACCTGGTGTTTTGACTGAATGTATTGCGACATATTTCTCATTATTTCATAGTAAACAGCCCCACTTTGTGTTTATAGAATAAGAGTTTATAAAAGAGACATTTGTAACAAATAAAAGCATTCTTAATAAAGCTTCTTGAGAATCAGTCTTGTCTTAGACTTTTTAAAAACCCTCGGCAGTGCTCCCGAAATTTAACTATCTTAAGTAACTTCAATACAATACACAAATACTTGCAAATATAGTAAACCAAATTACAGGTTATACCAATAGTATTCGATATGACGGAGTAAAAGGGCGATCTATGATCACAATAACACAACTTCCGCTTAATGACATTGTTTGTAGTCAAAACATGTTTGTAACGTGTCGGCGCTCGAAGGCAGTCTAAAAACAAATGTTTTAAATCTACCGCCACCTAAAACTTCCCATTCGCGCCCGCGCTATATAAACTGAGGAACGGCTTTCAAGTTTGGTGGAGCTGAAAGTCGTCAGAGGCTCCAGGGCCCCTAAGACTAATAGTAAAGTTAGTAAAAAAAAAAATGTGATGCCACACACTTTATTATTCGACCTTGTACAGTTTGGATGCGCTGTTTGTTTAAGATTACTGTGATCAGTTTATTATAAAAATGTGCCGTCGTAATGGTGTAGTTCACATGCCACCCTAGTTCATGTGTCGCCGTAGTTTAGGGACGGCCCTGGTTCATCCGCCGCCCACCCTAGTACAAGAGACCGCGCTAAAGGCTATGATGTCATTGCAAACGAAATACGCCCATACAGCGAACCTGCTCCGTTAGATACATAAACAATTATAATATTATAACAAGTATTATGTATACCTGCATAACATAAATAACACAATTAATACTAGACTAATTATATTTGTGTTGTAAAACTGTAAAAAGGATAAGTACGCCATATATACTCTTACTGATTTTGTACATTACACAATATAGCCATTGAAAAATTTATTAAATACCATTAGCAACACTGTTCATTTAATTATCATTACTACTTTACATACTTTAGTCATTCATTTCACGCTGTTATTTTTTACAATTTCGTCCTGTCTTGATACTTGTAAATTATTAAATCCTTATCCTTAACAATATATTCGAGATGTTTGTGACAAATTCGTTTCGTACCTATTGCAGTGCACTCGAGAGTTTATTATATCATATCAAATCTGCAATACTATTCTTCTGTTATCAGTTTGTGATTATATTATTTTTTTTATGTTTTATATTGTGATAATTAAGTAGCAGAGTGGTTATCAAGAATGTTTATATCATAACATAATATACCATCACGTCTGTATTCCCCGAAGGGATAGAGGCTGAGGTGTACCAATGTACACCCACAATTCGCCGAGTATGTTTTTAGGTCCCAAGTAATTGGGGGCGAGTCTATTGCCATTAATCGGGCACGAAACCAAACTCCGATATGCTACTGAGAATTTCATAGGAAAAACCGATTAACACTTTGCTTGACCTGGGATTCGAACCCAGGACCTTGCTCATAACAGTCGCGCTAACGACTAGGCTAACGAGGCTTAGTTTTTAAGGTCCTATCGTCCTATATCTCAGAAGGTGGATAAGAAAAGAATAATATAGGTAATCGGATTTTTTCCTTACTAATATTGTATTATTAATTTCGCCCCAAGCCTAGGTGAAGCTGTGAAAGCCGTTTGAGGTTCCAGGGCCCTTATGGCTAAGAGTATAGTCAGTTTAAAAAAAACATAATAAAGCAAAATTCTTGTTTATAATCTTAGTCTGGGTTTAGAATCATAAGTAGAAATAACAGTCAACATTAATAAGGACTAATAAAAAAATGGCACACCGTGTCCTTGGTCGGTTCAGTCATTGACAGCATTTACTACTTTAAAAACAAATGAACGCCATCTATGAGATGCTCTATTAAAAACTCATAAACAACGTAAAAAAGCAATAAAATCAGAACAATCAAATGAATCGATCGCCGACATCAAACTGTCGAGTTTAGTGTTTTATAATGACTTGTATTGTTAGTAAATTACCCGAGACAGGCGCGGCCTGGCGTTAACATCGGAAGCGCAGTGAAAACAATCTCGTAGGTATAGCTAATTTTATCGCGGCATCTCGCAGCATCTCGCAGCCGCTCTCTGTGACGTTGATTGATAGGAGAGGTAGCATCTGACGTGATCCGCGCGATCTCTTCCGCTATATCGCGCACAATCTCTTGATTGATTCTACCAACCAGTCCACTATGTTTTTGATGGTTTTACGATTATTTGTGCTTTTATCATTTCTTTTACATTTACATTTGTTTCAATTTATATGTTCTAATGTTCCATTTTGAAGTGAAAACTTATTTTAGCGCGGTACACATATTTTTAAATGAGATATAATCTCTGGACTCGCGACACCGTTACGAGACGCCGCTATAGTTAGCAGACCGCAAACGCGTCTTTCATAAAAGAATATTAAATGTATTTTAAAGTTTCTAATAATTAATAAAATACAATTCATAAATAAAATGCAATTCATAATCCAATAACTAAGTTTTCACTTCTGTCGGCACTTCCGGAGTGCAACCCGTAATTTTTTTAAAGTGAAAACTTCTTTAACATCTTTGTGATTTCAGAGACGATGAAACGAAAAAGCGACAGTAAAAAGAGACCGAGACATAATTTCAGTGTTTCTTATATTCTTTTAGACATAGTGGGAGTTTGCTTGGGCCTCATCGTTGTACGTGTATTAATACGTGTTAGTGCGCGCATGCGTAGTACAAATATTGGAAAAAGACATCACAACAACCGTGGTGTCTCGTATACATGTACGTATTATACGTTTGTATTTTTTTTAAATGATATTCCCATGGATATTTCAAATGTGCAAGGTGATGGCTTAATTGAAAATCATATTGTGAATATGTACTTGTATGTACATTTTCATAAACTTTAAAATAGTGTGTTTGATCATTTTCTGAATTTAAAAAAAACATAGACGTGAAGGTTTCACTCCCACCACGTGTGAACTGCACACATGATTGTTTTTGCTATAGAGCTATCAATACAAACGTGATTACAAAAATTCATGATTAGAAAAATAGGGCTTGTTAAGGCTATAAATTTTTAAGGGTAAAGGATTTACCTTTCCAAGCCATGTGGGGTAAACCTTAACGATATTATGGCGAGCCTTGTATTTAATTATTTATTAGTATTTGTTGTAATATAAGAAAATAATCCAGTCAAAGTATATGAGTGGTACCTACTTATTTTTGTAGAACTGCCTCATTAGCCTAGTGGTTTTAAGCGCGACTGCTATGTTCGAGGTCCTGGGTTGGATTCCCAGTATTATTGGGTTTTCCTATGAAATTCTCAGCAGCAGTGGTTTAGGAGTTTGACATGCAAACTAGCCAAAAAGCTTCGGAGTGGCGCCTTCCGACTGAATCGAAACTTAAAAAACCACAACAAAGTCGATCAAAAGTCCAAGTCATGTTGACTGCTTTGTTTAACTATCGCAGTGTTGTACACTCGGAATTCTTACCGGAAGGTGAAACGGTAAATAAAGAATATTCCCGGTAAACTTTTTTGACAGAGTAGCATGTCAGCCACGATGATATGGAAGCGGTTAAGACCTAAATAGGTATTGGAACATTCCTATTTTGAGGCGTCGCAAGTAATGGAATATTTTCTAATATTTTATAGTCCAATAAGTTAAAATGATATGACAACGCTAAAATAGTAGCATTAATAGCAAATAGTATTCTGTAATACATACATAGTATACCATAATAAGATAAAGTGAAAACGGATTTCATTTCTCATTTAGTTTTTAATTTTTAGAACTATTCGGGAATAAATATTTTCAGTGTCCAACTGAAACAATTTGTGGTTTTCATCGTGACGTTGTTTTGAAATCCCTATATAAAAAAACTGAAACACTTTAATTTATATTTCTAAATAAAAACACCACGTGGTGTTCCGAAAACAATGTACGAATAGAATAGAATATAATATTAGATTTGTGTTTATTTAAACAGTAAAGTTATGAGCAATTCAGAATTGAAATTTTGTTTCGTGAAACAAAATTATATACTAGATGATTCATAGGTATTGGGATAATCATGCTCATATATTCCACTTTTATAATTTTCATATCGGAATAGATACGAATATTGCAATCAGGGTGGATAACTTATTTTGTAATACTAACGGTCGCCCCTAAGGTCGAAATTCGACCAGCGACTATTATCTGTTTGGCATTTGCAGTATGAACCTGAACAATGAATATTATATCACTTGCTGTCACTGTTCATTCACTGACAATGTCAATACTTTGGGGGTTTAAGTTTATTGGCACTGGTCAGGTTATAGGATTCGCAGTATTAATTTATTTAATTTAAGAAATTAGTAACAGATATAATAGATAAATTTTGGCTTTCTGCACTCCTTCTCCATATAAACTTTAACCATGCCAAATCCCACAGTCTTCCGTGCACGCAATACACTTAAAAGAGGTACAAAGCTTTTGCTACACATATTAATACAATGATGAATAAAAGTTGCTTATCAAAATATCGCATACAAAGATGAATTTATAGCACACTTGCAGGTTATTTTATAGAGCGGCCAGCGTTACCTGCTTCTTGTTTATTCGCTTTTAAATACATTTTTTTTATATCGCATCGATGGTAAACAAGTATGATGTTCGCCTGATAGTATGCGATCACCGCAGCTTATGGTCGCTTGTTTTACCAGAAGGATCACACACACATTGCCAACCCTTTAAAAATTTTTTTACTTCTCTCTTAAAGAAATCCATAATGTAGTCTAATAGAAAACCCTGAGCGAGGAGTTCATTTGACATCAGAAGCGTTTGCGGAAGGAAACACCTTTGTAAGAGGACGGTCCGCAACCATTTAAACTGTCTATGAGGAGCGATGCGAAAATGCGATGGTGGAAAGTAGCCTGCTGGCAATATATTGAACCATTCCTTGGAACACAAACAAATCTCAACAGCGGTCTCGCCGGGAATCAGATCCCGAAATACGACAGACCAAAAAAAAATGAGCACCTAATGGGTTTATTACTATGTGTGTAGCGATCGCGATCTTTCTTATCTCTATTATTATTATTTCTTTAACGTATTTTTGAAATTTCACTCTCAATTCTCGAATCCTAAGCCTAAGAAGTTGTCTCGTAGTCAATGGTAAAAAGTAGAGTAGATAGATCGTGATAAAAAATTAATCTCTCACTTTGTATCCCTCACTCCGCTCATGATTCTTGTCTAGAACCTCGAGCGTATGATCCAATTAAGTCCCTCGAATTATATTCCGTCTTTTTTCACTTGTTGTGTAATCTACTATTACTCGAGTGACTCGATACTACGGCTATTTTGAATTCCACGAGGACCACTTTGCTCTATTGAGAACACCGAGCTTTTTGAAGCAGCTTTAATGTGTCCATGTGTATGATTACAATTTTCGCCTCGTGGATAAAATTTCTAGTTTTTATTAACCCCCTTTTATTATTGTTTGATTAAAAAAAAATTAAACAACACAGTTAATAGTTAACAAATAAAACAAAAAAAAGACGGTTTCATATGCCGGTTTAATTCAACATATTATTTTACAATTTAAAATCTTTGCATTAACTGCACTGTCTTTCAGCGGTCAAAATGGATTTACGGATGGCTGATTGCTGATATTACTATCAGTAGAGTCATTACTCGATCCACATCATAAATTATATCTTCAAATAAGATCGTTTAGGTGGGAACGTTGATAAATACGTGTAGTAATCGAGTTAATTAACAAATGAAGTTAACAGCGTGTGATGAATTCTAATGGCGTTCGTCCATTAGAGTTTGTTATCGTATGTCATTACGCCCCGCGGGGCGAACTTACCTAGTTAGCACATCAGGCATCATCCATTCATTGTCACACAGACAACTTACTTCATTTTATATTTTACTATAAATTATGTCCTCTTTAACCACCGCTAACCTCTGCTTTTTTATCATAAAATTTCTAAACATTTTCTTTTTAAAACTCAAAAAAGAAAGTATTTTGCACTTGCACATTAACGTTATCAAATTGTTAAACGAAATCTAAATCCATGAATCATAAATTCCATAAATAAACAATCCCAAAACCATAAGAAAACGAATATATTTATTTATAATAAAATTCCGTTATCACTGTATCATGTTCTATACCTACTCGAGAGTACATTGCGACTTTGTTAAATATGTAATTAATACCACGAAGGATTTCGAATATAAATAACTTATACTAAAAAAGGAAACAATGATCCTGGCTGCAACAGAAATAAAAAATAAATATTTTTCCATTTTTGCTTTTTCTTTGACTCTAAGAGTAATAACACAATAAAGATCATTAAAAGATGGCAACATTCACATCAACCGGAGAGCCGCCGCTGAGTCACGTGCTTTCACTTTGTCACGCACTTGAGTTATAGTAGTTTACTTTAGTTCAGTTGTTAAGCAACTCACTATTCCCTGAAGATCGTAATCTAGAATATCCCCGAACTACCTAAAGGAGCCGCGCTCGGGAGCTAATATAGACAACTTTGCTAAAGTGTTTTTATTAAACGTTGAAAAAGTTGAAAATTCTCTAAAACGTCGACCGCTTTCATGAAGCCGATCGCTCACAACAAACAATGAAACGAGAACGGAATATATATTGTAAACAATACATAAATTGTTCAAAGTCGAAGTTGTTATGTTTACGGAGCCGTGCGTTGGTCGATCGTGGCCGTCCTGGGCAATCGATCACTGTCAGCGACTGACCACCAATTTATACGTAATTATGAGTTGGACCAGATGGGGCGATGATACGTGAAGGGCTGAGAGAGACCGAACTAGAGGCCAAACAATTAGCTGTGGTCGCGTGGACTACACAATGCCGTCGAACAAGCACACGTGCTAATCGTTCTACCCCAGCATCCCGGTTATTTTAAAATTGTTAATGATCCTTAGAAGATAGACATATAATCTGGCTGACTCTATTAAAGGCCCTTTTAAAATCTACAACTACGCAGTACATTAATTACATATATTTTTATGGTTTACACAGCGTAAGCTATTTAAGTGACCCAAAATCGTCGTTTATCCGGATCGATTTTTATTTGCGCGGATCCCTAATTACTTACAAGAATAAAAGTAGACTAAGAAACTCCTTATAACATTAGCTATCTGCCAGTGAAAATCCCGTCAAAATTGGTCCAACCGTTTCGGAGATTACCCGAAACAAACAGATAGACAGACAAAAAAAATTAAATTTTTTTTTTTTTTTGTTTTAAGTACTTTATATAATTTCATATGTATATTTAGTAAAAATCTGTTATTTTGACATTACAAACAGAAAATTCAATTCTATTTATACGATAAATAGATAAATAAACAAAGTATCACGGTGACTGAACGTTCTCGCTTAGTTACCAACTACCCTTACGGCCGTTTTCAATAATATATCTGGGTTTACTATCCCCGATTACTACATATTTGTAATAAGTAGGTACTATCTTTAACAAAAGACAGATATCGGCCTCCCTCTTATCTATCCAAGCTATAAGATATGGATATATATTATGTAGAAAGGAAAAAAGTATCCATTGATAGGTTATTGAAAAAGGCCTTTAATTTATCGCCAAACACCTGCCTGTTGATTATGGCAGTAATAGACTAAGCCAAGATAGCACGCTAGCTCTGGAGCACAGCTGAGGTAAAAAACCGATACGTGAAATGATACTGATATCAGATGACAGATTTTTGAACTTGAATGTACTTAAAGAGAAACTAGGAACATTTTTACTACCTATTTACTCGTACGTACATGGCAAGAGGAATAATGATGCCTAAATGCCAAACTAGTATTAAACTATACTAACATTACAAAGATGAAAAGTTTGTTTATTTATTTGGTTGAACGCGCTAATCACAGGAACTACTAGTTGGAATGGGAAAATCCTTTTAGTGTTGGATACCCCATTCATCAAGGAAGGCTATAGGCTATATAACATCACGCTAAGACCAATAGGAGCGGAGCAACAATTAAAGATGTTGTAAGCAAAAACGGGAATTATTTAATCCTTTTGAGAGCAGCTATTGCGTGCGCTATGTAAATGGTTAAAGTTATGCAACAATCATGAGTAACGATATTATTTCTCTTAAAAAGTTCAAAAAAAAAAGTCCGTGATAGCATATTATGTCTATCTTTTTAAAACCTTTTTTATGGTAACAAAGTTCTAAAATGATGCATTATTTGCGAAGGTTTTTATAAACATGGTGTTAATGCTTATCGAAATAAATATACGTTATTCATAACAAGTATTTAATTATGAATAAAATTGCCCTTCGCATTATTTGATTTCAATGAATATCATAGGAGATATCACAGTTTTAAAATAACTAGCGATCGCCCTAAGGTCGAAATTCGTCCAGCGACTTTTTGATCATACACTATTTTGTGTTTGACATTTGCAGTATTCATAAAAAATTAGTATTATCTACATCACTTGCTGTCACTTTTCCTTGAGTGACAATGTCAATATTTTGAGGGGTCTAAGTTGGTCGGGTTAGGATTCGCAGTACTAATTTATATAATTTAATATATTAGTAACAGATATTATTGAAAAATTTTTAGCTTTCTGCACTCCTTCTCCATATAAACTTTAACCATGCTAAATCTCACAGACTTCCGTGCACGCAATACGCTTAAAATGATACCGAAAGTGTTTGCTTATATACATATAATATATAGATAGATTCCGCAGTAAAATAATGATGAAGTACCTCGCGCGCTTTTTTGTTTTGTGGAATGATGATGAATGCAGTCATGTGGAGATGGGAGGGCGAATGGTGTTCAAATAGTTCGTAGATAAAATAAAGAAAGTTTCAGCACATTTAGAATAAAATTATATTATAGGTGCCTACGACCCACTCTCTCTAACCCTCTCTCTCTCTCTCTTATGTGACACATACGAAATTGCGCGGGTTCAGTTTCGCGCGGATGCAGTTTACTTACATATGAAGAGAATAAATAGGAAAGGAAAGGATGAGAAATCTTTAAATAATAAAAATAAAAATTACCGTTAAATTTAGACTTCGACAACTGCGTTATAATATAATGGAACTAAAACTATCCTATCTTTTATGTTAGACCAAATTACAGAAAGTTAAGAAATTTGATCAAAATCGTTTCAGTCTTTTCGGAGTTTATCCCGAACATATATTGTGACACCAGATTTTTATATATATAAGATTTATTCAAAAAATACATCCATGCTATTAGTCCTTAAAAATAAAAAATAAATTTGTCTCGTTATATAACTCCCACAACATGTACGGGCGAACCCAGTGCTGCAATAGCGGGTAGTCGACTCTAATTGCGCTCATCTGCAAGATGCTGTTGAGTATGTATGTATTATTTATTAATCAGTCATAATGTAACCAAAAATAATCTGAATATACAAGATATTTTGTGATTTTCGCCGTCACTTCGCTTTTGCGAAATACGTAATTCGGGTAATAGTATCATTGTTACACTTTTTCTAAATTGAAAGTGAAGACTCAGACGTAGCTACAAGTGTGCGAATGTGTACTGAGCTTAGAAACATCTTATTTATTTCCTCCGTATATTTAGTAACTGACTCGCAACAATACAGCAAATGAATTCTAATTGAAGCGACTCATAATCTCGGAGGGTTTCGCTCCTCTCGCAAAGTAAATCTGTGTTCGTAGGGTAGATTTCAGAAGCGTTTGATTTTTCTTTCTCTCTAAAATGTTATTTTATTATTTCTAAGTTATATGAAATGCTTTGTTCAAGTGTTGACACTGCCGACGCCGACGCTGACGCCGACGTGTATATTTATGTAAATTAAGTATTTAGTACTTACTTCGTCGACAATGATTGAGCTACTGTCAGAATTGTTAAATAAATTTTTAGTATTTAATTATCAACTTTATTTCATATAATGTACTAATAAATATATCTAAGATGGAAGGTAATATTATCACAGTCATTGCCTCTTTCTCATTTCTATATATTATGTTGTAATTATATTATAATATTCTTTAATATTGCGAGGTAGGGCAGAAATAAATTTCTTTGTCCTTGGAACAGCCGTAGATAAATAATATTGTGTTGTGTTCCTGCGTTGACTAGTACAACAACGTCTACAGGCTAAGGCAGCCGCTTACCATTAGGTGGGCCGTAAGCTTATTTGCTACCTTTGTAGTTTAAAAAATAAATCAAATTACACTTAATTAATGTAAATTTTTTATATAATATTTTACCAGCTGTACGGAACATCGCTACATACATTTAGTGTAAATATTACTGTGTCCCAAAAGTATCCGACCTGTACCTGTAACTTCGCACTGGCTTTATATTTCGTCATCCATCCCATGGCATCCTTTGAAGTAGTCCCCCTTGGGCTGAACAAGTCGGTGTTTCTACATCCTGATGCAGTTCTGATAATAGGTTTTCCGTATGGCCATGAGTGCACGCATCGCATTCATTTAAACCGTCTCTCTGTCGTTAAACCAAAACAAAGAAAAGTCAAAACAAAGAAAACAATTTCTGTCCTTTGAGCGAAATTTTTAATTTTGGGAACAGCCAAAAGTCGTAGCGGTCTATGTCGGGATTGTACGGAGATTGACGAAGTTGTTTAATATGGTGTTTCGTTAAAAACTATTGCTCGAGGTTCTATGAATACGCTGGCGCGTTATCATGGTAGAGAAGTCAGTCGCCGCTCACCCAAACATCCGTGAGACTGTTTTTGAATCGCTTGTACCAGTCTTTTATTTGAGTATTGCCCATAAAAGCATGTTCAAAGTCCTACTGCATCATTTCGATGCTCTCTACACAACTCTTTCCGAGTTTAGAGCAAAACTTTATGCAAATTCGTTGTTATAATCTCTCTGTCAATTTCAACGATAGAGAAATCCGATGAACGCTAAAGCGACATTTTACGTAAAGTCACGCTGCACTTTAAATAACAAACCTCATCGGTTGCCATGGTAGCCGATGACTTCGTGAAGAGTCACTTGTTACGCTCGTACATCGTAATGGTCATTCGGACGTTTTAGCGCGAAGTTATGGATATTATCGGAATCTTTTGGGACAGACCTCGTATGTAGACTGCACCCGTGATAGAATCATAGTTAAAAGTAAGTATAGACAGAAATAACCAACAAACATAATTTTGGATCATCAGATACTTCACATAGAAAAATCACAAGCAAACGAAATTCGAAGAGTAACACTACGTGTATTATTCGTGTAGATGCGAAAATAAATAAAAACACATATAGTGTTACAATGGAATTGAATAGTAAATTTGAAAACTACTAATTTTCTTAACTTGATACAATCACTTTCGCACTAGAAATATCCACAAAAACCTTAACACAAATGTACTCGAGTCAGGAGTTGACTGAAAAACATTTTCTCCTTGAATCTCCTTGAAATGTTAACAGTTTTCTCTAAAGGTTTTTCCGTTTGCACCTCGAGTGCGGTGAGGTGAGATTCTACGCGGTGTTTGTACGGCTCTTCTGACAGCGGACTCTAAAGTGTTTTGCTTGTACTTACTTACAATGAAAAATATTTTATTTTATTTTTATAAACTTTAACATCAAATTTAAAATCATAGCACTCATTTTGGTATCATACCAAATAACTAATTTTACGTCAAAGTTTAATTTTCTTTAATAATAAATCTTTTATTTATAAATTATCGAACCCAGAAGTAAATAATAAATTTTAATAATGAACATAATTATAGGAGAGGAGTATATTAGTCACTGGAGTATCTTGGTCACTGATCAGGGTTGCAGTTACTATTTACTAAATTAAACTTACATTAACATAGGAATAAAAAAATATAATATTACTATGAAAGCTTGGGGATTCACTTTAAATAAAAAATGACGTTTTACTTTTAAACAAATATTTAAATGTTTCCTTTAGTAAACAAATATTCCATTACACTGTGTATAATGTGTTAAACGAACTTTATTATATTTTTACTGTGAATAAAGATTTTTTTGATTTAACTTTTCACGCGGAAGTAGCAAAGAAAATTTGGATAAAGTAATTTTCGACTTGTCTTTTGCGTTAAGTAAATTATATTCTTTCAGGATCCCAGTAATTGTAGACATCGAATCGTTAAGCATAATTAATTATGTATACATGGCACTATAACATAATATAGCAACTAACTTAGTACAGGTTAAAAGCACCTATTTTACCCAAAATACGAACGTTTCCTTCTAATTTTTTATAATATTTCAATACTAGCTGTGCCCCAGGCTCCACTCGCATGAACTACAGAAGAACACACAGTGTTTATAAAAATCATAGTTTCTTTGAACTTTAATATTTGTTTTATTATATGAATATATCGTGATAACATATATTTTGTATTAGAACCAAGTATCTAAGGAGTAAAATAAAAATAATTTTATCTAAATATATGTAGTAGTTTTTGCTTATGTGCGCATAACGAAAAACCTCTATCATCTAATCTATATACAATTAATAAAATTGAAGTGTTTGTTTGTAATGTCCAAAAAAACAACTTTTTACTAAATGCATTTGAAAGTATATACAATACGTTTGATCCGGGTAATCTCCGAAACGGTTGGACCGATTTTGACGGGATTTTCACTGGTAGATAGCTGATGTTATATGGAGTAACTTAGGCTACTTTTATTTTTAAAAAAGAATTAGGGATCCGCGCAAATAAAAAAACTGGTCATGGTGAATCAATTCGGGCGCTTAAATAGCTTAAGCTGAGTAAACCATAAAAATATAACAAACTAATGTACTACATAATCGTAGACATTAAAAAGACCTACAAAAAAGTCAGCGAACACCCACAATAAACACTTTTTTCTTTAAAATAGTCGGGAGCGGGATTCACGCGGGCATTCTGCAGTCCACATGAGCGAAGCCACGGGCATAGCTAGTTTTATATAAATTGATAAACTTTTAACTTTTATTCCGAGAGTAGATGAGTTGTGAGTCAACATGATGTAGTTTGTCAAACTAATGAAACTTCATCATTGAAAAGGATACGCTAAAATAAAACAACTGATTACCGATCTTCGGCATCTAGAGATTTACTAATAGACCTAGATATCCAATGAAACCTTCATTCATCACATGATATTATGCAAATTGTAATAATAACTGTATGGAGTGTCGCAGTGATCTAAGTAAATCATGATGAGACTGCCGAGGGCTTAAGCGAATCCACTTAGCAGCAAATATTTTGCACAGCTTGTTTAAGGGCGGCAAATTGTCGCGCCACCCTGTCGCCTTAGTGGTCTGCGCCAGCGTCCCGAGTCCTAACTCTAACCGCATCCACTCGCCACCGCTCACACAACCTTCTTCGAATAATACACCCTTAATCTGCACCACATTATTTCAAATGTTTGCTCGCATATGGAATAGTTAATACCAAAGTTATAATCAAACTATAACAAAGTAGATATAATGTTTATACGTATTATACAATATGTATTAAAAACCCCATCGGATCCGTGGAGGTATTATTAAGTATCGAGGTTATATTCTGTTTATGTTATCTATCTCAGATTATAAGTAAAAAATTACCCCTAATAAAATGTAAAAAAAATAGTTTAATGAGGAAATTTACATGGCAACACAGGCGGCGCGGCGCAGGGTTTCACCATACGATCAAACGTACCACTGTACCGCGCCGCGCCGGGGTTAAAGACGGTGTTCTCACGTTTTAAAAATTTGCTAAAGTTTAGGAAAACTAAAAGTAAATATGTTAATTTTAAATCCCAATAACATTTTTATTTTCATAATAAATATTTTTTTTATTTTTTTTTTGGTAATGTCGTTGGGGTGGGTTACCTATATACCCTTTTCGGATTCGACGGGGTGTTTTTATACATATTGTGTAACTTTCAAAATATGTCTGACGAACTGCTAAGTAGAAACTTCACGTGACAGGAATGGGGATCCTCAGTCAGGCCTAGTGGAGAGCATATTCTGGAAACATTTGAAGTTGCAGATTTAAGAATATTATGCATGGTGAGGTAGACTATATGACAAAATACGTTATGGACATAAGAGACAATAAAAAAAGTCGTGGTAGACTACCATCTATCTGGACAAGTACTGTTAGGAGAGACTCGACGATGGTTTTGTACCCGAAAATTATGTTTTTAATTCCTTCGATTTGAGATCCTTAGCATGAGACCAAGTTATTTAACTATATTTCAGGATTTTCAGTATAAAAACACACAGATTTTGACGCTTATAATTATGTATTAATAGAATCCGTTACAATTAAATAAAGCAAACAGACACGTATCATGTATAGATTTTTATAATTTGTTAAATTGTCCGTTATAATAAAGCTTATTGTGTACAAACTATACACAGCTATGTACAATGCGGGGATGGAAGACATACCAGGTACGCAGGGCCTTATACCGTGTACCAGGTAAACATTATACTGGTACACAATATTACCAACTTCCAAAATCAATCAAATCCCCTGGTGTTTTGTTCACCGACGAGCTAAAAAAAGGTTCACCAGGGTGCACTTACTTGAAGATACCGGCTTTATTTTATCAAATACCAAACTTTTAATAACTACAGTACCGGGATTTATGCGCCACTATCCTACCATCCCTTTTACAACGACCGAAAATATTCAGCTGTTTAAATGTAGGACGGGTAGCGTAGGCTGTTTTATATGTCAACTATAACAAATAAGGTTCCTTTTCTGGGGATGGAACCCTGAATACAAACATAAGTTACTATTTGTTGGCATTACTTACTTGTGTATATTATGATAATAGCGGATTTCAAGTATAATGTGATCTATCTTCAAATTCATAAGTGCGTATGGAATTATAAAGTAGATCAAAGAGTGATATTCACTCCGGCCGCCCACAGTAAAGAATATTACAATAAGCCGACATAACGTATAGCAAATGGCAGAAGGTCCTATTCAAACCACAATTTAAATACATCAATATTGATAAGAGGAATACATCAAAGACTTATTTAACATTATATTAATACGAGAAGCAAAAACTTTGTACTCCTTTTTAAGCGTATTGCGTGCACGGAAGAATGTGAGATTTGGCATGATTAAAGTTTATATGGAGAAGGAGTGCAGAAAGCTAAAATTTATCTATAATATCTGTTATTAATATATAAAATAAAATAAATTAATACTGCGAATCCTAAACCGACCAGTGCCATTGAACTTAGACCCCCAAAATATTGACATTTTCACTCAAAGAAAAATGACAGCAAATGATATAATACTCATTGTTTAGGTTCATACTGCGAATGTCAAACAGAAAATAGTCTATGATTAAAAAGTCGCTGGTCGAATTTCGATCATAGGGCAACCACTAGTACGTTTAATACTTCATATCTCACGAACGAATTTACAGAACTCGCAGCGAAGAGAGAATTTAATTTGGACTATTCACCATACATCCAGCTATTCATACTTGCAGTTATATATTTATAAACTGGCATAACGACAGCCACTGTTAATGGAATCAGATGTCGCGGCGGTCGGTGCTGTTCTTGGGACAGTATGTTACGTGCCATAAGGTGACTATCATGGATCATTTTGCAGAGCTTATGCAAAAACAGCAACGATTAACGATCAAGTATGCCGTCGTGCGTCGCTTCGGAGAGTTGTCATCCGCAGAGCGGTGACTGGCACAAATCACGCCACGAAAATAAACCAGAACAAAAAAAAATCAAACGTGGACGGACCGACGCGGCTCCGCCCCGCAAGCCTCTCCCCGCGTCCCGTAGCACGTGAGATGATTTATGATTAATTACACCCATGTAAAACGTTTTGTTATTAAAAACTGCTTAGCTGTAAATTGCCGAACAAGTGTTTTGACGTCGCGGATCTGGATACTAAGCACGTCTTTATATTTAACGCTCATAAATAATTAAAATATTACTAATGTTAGGGGGTGCCTATTAACTATTCGAACTTAAATGTGAAGTGCAGAGTTAAATATTAAATATTTAACTGAGAGAGTGTACATTATAATATTTAATGGTATGTTTGGATGTACATCATAAACATATCAAATAAATTTAATTATTTAAAACTATTGAGTAAATCTCACTTGAGGGGTACCGCCATATCTTACCAAATCTCACAAGCAGTAAAATTATGGGTTCAAATTTAAAAAAAGAAGTATAAATTGTACCTACGCGATGTACTTTTGAAATAACATTTGGTTCAAGTGAACTGAATTTTCGGCGAACCTAATTTTTAATAATTTTGCAATCAAAGTGTAACTTTAAATTCGATTAATACTTTTTTGGCAATTAATAAATAATAACACATATTACTTATTAAATATAATAAATTAAAATTAGCGTATTAGAAGCGTGGTTTTTATGCATAGGTCTAATATTATGTTTTGTAACAAAATGTAATTAATATTCTACACCGTACGGTAACGAATTATGTTCGTATATAGGGATTTACTAAATTAATTCAGAGCCTTGATTATGTTGATGTAAATTATGTTTTAGATAAATTTATGGTTAACAGACAAATTTCAACGAAACAGAACATGTACAATAAGTATGTATGTTTGTTTTGCTTCGTTTTAATTTCGAGTTGTTAAATTACTTATTCGCATTTTTTTATGGATGTTCAGCTGTAACTTCTTTGTTTATGAACATATTTGGATGATTCTTTATTGATTAATACGGGATACCTCAACGGTGTTCCCATTTTAACTTCATTGGCATTTGACCTTCAACTTCGAAGATACACTAAGGTTTAAAAATTGTCATGTCTTTTATTCGAATTATTAAAAAAAAATCTAGACAATATTTGAAAAATAAATTTAACGTTTATTGTATCACATACAGAGTCAATGTTAAAAAAAATCAGTTTAAAGCACCACTTTATGAATGAATCAGTACTATTAGTACCGCGGTTTTCCAGAAAGAACACAGGTTCGTATCGTACAACGTGACAAGTTGCCGGTAAGTGAAAAATCTTGTTGCCATCATGGAGTAGAGATATTCTCTTACGATTGCCTGGCCAGTGAACACGCTCTAATCGTCGTAAATCTGCCGGCAAGCTTCAATCAGTGCATTTCAGTAGGTGAGATTTAGATTAGTGAATCTATACATAAAGTTTCAAAACCCTAAATAAAACGAAAATGAATATCATGCAACAACTGTTCACGGGCCGCGGAGGTTTTAGTGATTGCCTGAAAGATTCAAATCAAAAACAATTATTCATAACACTTATAACAATAAAACTCAACAATGTTAAATAACAATTTTTTCAAGATGTTAACTATAACAGGGGCTAATTTATAAAGAATAATTAAAATATTATAACAGCTAAATAAATAAAATAACAACGCAGTCAAATGTATTAGAGCTTTGAATTTTAAATTCTCGCAAATTAATTAGCCCTCGAATAACCAGTATGTATTTGCTTAAAACTATTCTTATAGGGTTCTAGAAACGATTCTTGATAATATATTTATTTTAGCACATGAACGCGTAGGTACCGTTTAAGAAAGGTTAAAACATTCAGTGTTCGCCTTTATCTTTCATGTTGTTCTAGTTTCGTTCTGAAATAGTTTCTATTCAAACATTGTGAGATACAAGGTTGTCAAACGTACGTGCAGGTAACGCAAATATTCATCATTATATTAATACGTGATGGAAAAACTATGTACCCCCTCTTACGAAAATTACGCGGACGGAAGTCTGTGAGATTTGGCGTGGTTAAAGTTTGTATGGAGAATGATTTAATATTCATCGTTAAGGTTCATGAATACTGCAAATGAAATGTCAATCAGAAAATAGTCTATGATTAAAAAGTCGCTGGTCGTATTTCGATCATTGGGCGATCACTAGTTCGTATAATTAAACGTTCTTTCTTAACAACGATATTGATATAATTATAACGTACTCTATCGGTTTTCTTTTTAGTATGTGTTAGTAAATATATATTGAAAATATATTATGGGATAATTAGATACTAATTGTATTAATTGAATAATAAAAAAGCATTTTAACAATGTTGTGAATAAAAAAATGTGTTAGGTACTTGTTAATACTGGTATGTTTGAAGTGTATCTGCTCGAGGAGCCAAACTGTTATATGCTAATGATAATAATAGTAATAGTACACTACTATTACTACTACTGTACTACTACTAGTAATAGTATACTAATAGTGGCAACATGCTTAGCTTGCTTTTGAATCAAATCGAAGTATTCAAATATGTATGTACTTTTATATGAAACATGTATTTAGATCGTAAGGCTCTCAAGTGAATAAGATCCAAGAATAAAGTAAATGTAGATAATTATATATAATATTCGACAGCCCTGAGATAGATATACATATATGGTGTTTACATACAAACGACGGCCATTGTTGTAACTACATACCTTCTATTTAGAGTTTGTTTGAACGTCTTTTCGTTTTAAGATTGTGTAATGAATTATGAAAATTGGAATAATTCTGACTTGTTATTATTAATACATATTTGTCGAGATATATGTATATTATTAGGTACGGATGTCAAGTTATTAAGCTTGGAACGTTGCCAGGAAACGGAAAATTCTTTGTAACAGTTTCGTTTTTGCTTTAGTAAATCTTGTTGGATTGATATTTATAGAAAAGTGAATATTATTCATATTACAACAATGCTTCGTATTATCCTACTCTTGTAAGATACACTTAACAATACAATTTAACAGCTACGTTACCTCATTTTTACCAATTATCTATGGTACTGATGGTATAAAAGTTTTTAAAGAAAAAAGGATGTATAAAAAGGCTACAGTATTCATAAATTAAAAGAAATATGCCATGACTTTTATAAATATAAAATTAACAATTAATATTAACAGATGATTTATAATCACGTAATATCTGAATTAACGACATAACATCAAAACTAATTATTATCATTTACAAATCCAATTTCAGTTGCATACACGTTTATTTATATCCAATTTGTGCCCAAAACCCCAGTGTGACGCAATGCGTTGCAGTTATTCGGTTCCCGACCGCAATCAAGCCGACCCGACCCGGCCCGACCCGACCCGAAGCGACGTGTTCAAACATATCACGAACTAAATCCGAATGTAATTGTAAAATGAAATCGAGTAATCGCATCCAATCGTCTAGCGTTTGCGAGTTGCAACCGCTACCATGAAGAGATTCGTAAGCCAGCAACCCGGCTTAATGCAAAAACAATGAGAGGGCCCAATTAACTAATTAGTTAATAGAATAGTCTTGGATTTTACAACATGCTGAGGTCCTGGGGTCGACCTCAAAGGGATAAGCGTAGTAAGGATAAATATAAAAGCTAACGATGTTAACTTTGAACGAAGCTGGATTATAAAGATTAAAAAATTACAATACAATTGTTAAATACAATTTCATATCCAGACGTCTAATATACATTATATAACATTATTACTAGAGATAATAGATGCCAAAGAATATCAAAAACATATATTAAACAAGATAAATTAAAATTACAAAGGCAAATCTACTTAATACACTAATTTTAAGTTATGGTAAAGAATTAAGCTTGCATGGGTTTCTATCGCAGAGACCTTCATATTGTCGTCTGCGGCAAAACTTTATTCTCAACTTTCAAAATAGCTTAGTTATTCTTAAACTAGTTACGGAGCAAATTAATAAGTAAGTTAGGCAAATCCCATGATAAATAGCGATCTTTCTCTTGTTCCTGCTAAAGTATATAATTAATATAATGTATTACATAACAAACCGTTATCGAGTAGTCTACATGCAAACTGAACTCTGTCATTGTATACAGTTTACAGACTGTTTGATACTGTTATTGCATTAAATTCGACTACGAAGTAATACACCGCAACAAAATCCACATAACCCGCAATACAAATGAATATTACAATCAAAATGTAGGATTCAGTGCTGCATGGTCGTATAATCAGAAATAAATTCATAACCGGTCACTGTCCACAATGCAGCAACTCTTGCGAGATGATTTAAGCATCATAGAAGACGTAACAGTCGTAATAACCGTTCATTCAGACGCACACCTAACACCTTGCTTGCTCTTGTGTGTAAATAAGACATCAAATCCACTGAGATATTTTAAATATTTACAAACCAGATGAAAATAATGGTCGATAAAAGTCGAAATTTATGAATTAAGGCCACATCACATGATTCTACTGAATGTGTAAAAAATTAGGGGAAATTTCATAGCTTTTTATAGGTATATGTCTGCTTTACATCATGTCGAGAAATAGAAAAGATTTTAGGAAAAAAACGCATTATTATTATTATTTTGAACTATTAAAGAAAATGTATCATCTGTTATCATATAATCAAAGTATACGCTGAATAGTTGAAGATATGTTATCAACATTTTCACAAACTTGTTAACGAGTATATTAATTTAATTAAATATTGCCTTCATAAATAAAAATTTTATCTCTATTATTTATTGTTTCATTTTTATTCAGGAATATATTAAAAACGAAGTCCACATTTAGGTATCACTCGAGTTAACGAGTAATAACATTTTAAAGATGTTCAGGATGACGAGTGCTGACGCGCGCTAACTTCTGAAGTTGTCTGTTTCACAGTTTCTCGATTCGTCAAATTATTAATAGGGTCGAGAATGTCGGAAGTCATCTTGAGATTCATTTATTCTTTTACATTCGTTTATATAATTGCATCTAATTAAAAAAGCACGTTAAAAAAACATGCGATCGCGATGAAAACCCGTACTCAAATGAACAGCAAATGCGATTACCGCCGACGCGACACATTCGCGCCATGCCGCGCGATAATGTTAATGGTTTGCGTTAAATATACAAAAGCTAGGAGCATAATTTGAAATTGGACAATAGATTTGTATCATCTGAACATAGGAATACATAAAATAAAAGAATAATTAAAATAGAAAAAAATATCATAAAATAAAAAGAATTTGATGCGTTACCTGGATCGAATGTGTGTAAAAAAATAATTCGATTTTAATGGAAAAATAAAAATTATATATTTATCTTAAAATATGAACTTTACTTTGTTCCATATTCATATACTTATCACGAAGTGCTACAATATTTCGAATGTTATCAGTTGTTAGTACGCAATCCATTTGTAGTAGAAAATAAATTTACAAAGTACATTACGGTCACGTCCCGATATGGTAAGTACCAAGCGGGACGATAACCCTTTACACGATTGTTTTCCTGGAGCAGCGTGGTACTGTACCCCGGGGCGCGGGGCGCGGGTTTAAAGGATTCTGAGAAAGAAAATAAACGATAGGCTGACGTGACCCAATAAATACAGGATAAAACCAACTATTCCATGGGCTTCGCCTCCAGGTGTTTAGGTTAAAGCAGCCGAGATTCAGCGTCGCTCGCTAAACGGGTTATCTAAACCATGCCCGCATAGCGGGAACAACAAACTGTCTAGACTTTATAACGGATATCAAGTTAAACTTAGGTGACTTTTCGGTAATTTCAGTCTCGTAGAGGTCAGTTTTAACGCCTTCGTCCATACATAACCTGCCTACCCCTAAGTACTTGTTCAATATTGTGCATAAAAATAATTGTTTTAATTGGTTAAGCCCACTTTTGTTATGACTTCTTCTACTATTTCAATATTCATGAAAGTAATAATATATTATGTACATTTTTCTTAATTCCTTATTTAGTCGTATTTATAAAACAATAAATAGAAGCTGTAACGAAAATGTAGGAGGAACCAAAAGACTAAAGCTACAAATATTTAAAAAAAACACTCGAAAAGGTGTCATTCACTCACCACTATGTACGGGGTTAAGTAGAAACTGCAACTCGAATCAAGTTAACTTGGAATCTGAAACGAGAAAATGTTGGTTAATACTTTGTTTCTTAATCCACAACGATGTCTTAACGATGCGGGATATTCTCAAATGTAAAACAGTACAATTTATATACCAATAAATTGAGTACCAATGTTTTGACACGTTTTTTGGGTAGACCAATATAAAATAGCACTTAGGCAAACAAAGTTTACAGATTGCCTCATCGCTAGGAATAAAATTGAAGCAGGCTAAATTCTAAATTATTGTATCGCTTCCTTCATTCGCGGATCTAATCGGTACATTGACTGCTTTGACTGCAAACATAGCCGAAATTGCGAATGGAACAGGACGAGATGGGTTCGAACAGATAGAATCAAGTGACATTTAGAAGTTGCTTGAATCGCAAGATGAAGATTGACCACAAACCGACTTGAAGGAAATGTTAAATTCACAGCCCATTGAAGAAGAGGCATCAAGAAGCACGGGAAACGTGACATTTCATTTGAAAAATCTTAGTGAAGGTTTAAGAATGGCAAATGAGCTTTGTGATTTCTTTATAAAAATTGATCCGTCTATGGAACGAATTCTTATTTTTAAGAGGCAAGTTGCTAATGCCACTGCTTAATATCAGTCTGGATTCACTGGTAGATAGCTGATTTTATAGGGCTACTTAGGCTACTTTTATTTTAGAAATATAATTAGGGTTCCGCAGAAATAAGAAACTAGTCATGGTGAATCAATTCGGACGCTTAAATGGCTTACGCTGAATAAACCATAACAAATCGATAATGTAATGTACTAAATAATTGTAAACATTAAAAAGACCTACAAAAAAGTCACTACGAGTATACGTCGCTCACTGTGGGCCTCATAAGAAAGCTCAAGGTCGCTCAGCGAGCTATGGAGAGGGCTATGCTTGGTGTTTCTCTACGAGATCGAATCAGAAATGAGGAGATCCGTAGACAAACTAAGGTAACCGACATAGCCCAAAGGATTAGCAAGTTGAAGTGGCAGTGGGCGGGGCACATAGTTCGGAGAACTGACGGCCGTTGGGGCAGAAAGGTTCTCGAGTGGAGACCACGCACGGAAAGCGCAGCGTAGGACGGCCCCCCACTAGATGGAAAGACGACATAATAAAGGTCGCTGGGAGCCGTTGGGTGCAGGCCGCATAAGATCGGTCGCTCTGGAGATCTATGGGTGAGGCCTATGTTCAGCTATGGACGTCCTGCGGCTGAAATGATGATGATGAGTATACGTCTATTTTCTAAGGAACACCCACAATAAAATAGCCGGTAGCAGAGGCGCAAGATTCCCGCGGGCATTCTATAGTACTCGTGAGCGAAGACACGGACACAGCTAGTATTATATATATATATATATATAACGTAAATAAAATACTAAATAATTTGTTTCATCTCTGTCGTACTAATACAAGAAATACCGTTGTTGTTTCTTTCTATTTCACTTCTTTAAGTCTTTAATAAAAATTATGTCAAATGTCCAGACATCTTGACCGGGTTCGGAAATATACCTACATAAGTACAAGCACATAATATAATTATTTTGGCAAAGAGAGCTGGAGATACTTTATACTTATTTATGTAAATACTAGGTCATTCATTTTCATACAAATGTTGACTATGGAAGAAAAAAAAAATAAATTTAATCTTTTAACTCGATAATTTAATAGATACGATAAGTAATATAATTCTATTATAATTGTATACGAGAGAAATTAACTTACTTTGGACTTAATCATAAGTAAGTTAGTAGGAGCTTATTAAAGGAATAAAGTTTATTAAGAAGTGACGCGTTGACGAAGTTAGCTGGGAGACGCGTCAGAGAGACCAGAAGAATTACTTTCTTAAAGAAATCAGAGCAAAGTTTTTTCCTTTATATTTTATTGATTCATATTAATTGGGGACGTCTTTAGAAATACTTACGAATTTATTTTATTAATAACATCAGCCAGCGACTTAGTCTGCTTGGACTTCAAAATTGGATCTTTACCGAGAAATAAAGTATCCTATCTGATAATCCAGGTTATATACCATCTGTTATACATATTATAATGTAATTGTAATAATGTAATTTTGAATAAATAAAATAAAAACCATTAGGCCCAGGCACTCGTAAACCTAAATCCAGATTCTTAATTAGCCAATATGGCGTTTGTACTCGTGATGGATTAGTTGGAGTCTATGAGCATACTAATGACTTTGAAACTAGATTAGTATTATTAGTTGCAAGCTTGCTCTCTATAATATGCTTGTGTTAAGATGTCACGGGACGATCAAACGAGTATATCAGGAAATCTGGCATCAGTTTTGATAACCCTTACTAAAAACAAACAACAATGATGGAAGAGAAGTGTTCGACCGTTTTTACCCAACTGCGAAAAAGGAGCGCTATGTTTTTCGAGCGTATGTATGTTTGTATGTATGTTTATTTCTTTCTTACGCTCCGTAGCCCAAACGGCTTGATATATTTTATATACGAGGTGTCATTAGATTTTCTTGAACTGTGGGAGTGAAATAAGTTATATAATATTTAAGTACGATGTCTGGGAATCAAATAAAAAACAAAAATATATTGTTATTCAAGTGTTTGTGTTGCAGTCGGGTTTTTGTACCTTTTTAATAATTTAGCTTATTGAATACTATTTATTATGCCGCTCATTCGTATACAAGTATTAATTCGAGATTGAACTCTGGACCTTCGACGTTAGAGTCACGTTTCCATCGACTGATACAATGAGTCAAACTGTAAATTAAATACTTCGTTAAAAGTAAAGCAAGATTCTAGAGTGTAAGGTTTCGTGTACACGAATAATTAAATAGAGGCGTAACGCCTGCCCCCCCCCCCTTAAACCCCTGCCGCCCGCACTCTGATACTTCGATTCGATTCCTTATTTTTAATTTAATTAATTAGAGGCAGAATCGTAAAAGAAACAATAGCATTAAATTTATTTGGACTTCAAAGTTAATGGCTTCTGTTGGACTGATTTATTAACACTATGAAGCTTCGTTACCCCTCGATGTAGCGGTAAGGGTTTTAGTGCTGCCGTCTCGGGTTCTATTCCTCCGAAACAGTATCTGCATAAGCAGAGTGTACATTTACCCGGTATACGGTGCCGCGGTGATTGCATGTAAGTATGTATGTACAAGTGAGTGTGTCACGGCACTGGTTGTAAATGAATACCGATCACTTAACATTGAAAACGAAAATAGGTAATTCTTTATTCAATACTAGCTTTACACGCGGCTTCGTTCACGTGTACTATAGAATGCCCGCGTGAATCTCGTTTCCCTACTCCCGGCTATTTTAAAGACAAAAATGCTTATTGTGGGTTTTCCTTATAAGATATATACATACTCTCGCTGACTTTTTATAGGTCTTTTTCATGTTTATAATTTTGTCATACATTAATTTGCTATATCTCTTATGGTTTACTCAGCGTAATCCATTTAAGCGCCCGAATTGATTCACCATGATCAGTTCTTTTTTATTTCTACAGAACCCTAATTCTTTTTTTAAAATAAAAGTAGCCTAAGCTACTTCCTATAAAATCAGCTATCTACCAGTGAAAGTCCTGTCAAAATCGATCCAACCGTTTCGGAGATTACCCGGAACAAACAGACAGACAGATTGAAAAACAAAAATATTATAAATGTGTTTTTTGTTATAAGTATCATATATACTTTCATATGCATTTAATAAAAAGCTGTTATTTGTACATTACAAACAGTCACTTCAATTTTATTAATTGTATAGATAAGTTCTAAGAAGGCGCTTATGAATAATATCAACGATTCAGAGAATTTCCCTGTCATCGAGAAGTGCTGGTAAAAATCGAAATCAGATTTCTCAATTAATATTTTTTACCCATGTAAGTGTTTTTATAGTTATTATAATTTTTTTATGAATGCACGAAGAGGGAGCCACTTCCAGACATCAACATCATTCACGTAATGTACGAAAAAATGGGTGGGTAATGTAGTTTGGAACCTTATTGTAAAATATAATACTATTACATAAAAACTTTTATTTTTCTTACTAATTCTAAACGCAGGATTTTTAAGAAATGCTGTTTAAACAATGTCTGTGCGTTTAGTTCTTTATCGACACTAATATTA
The DNA here is from genome assembly GCA_033032175.1 of Saturnia japonica. Lineage (NCBI taxonomy): Eukaryota > Metazoa > Arthropoda > Insecta > Lepidoptera > Saturniidae > Saturnia > Saturnia japonica. Next base: position 328,680 of record CM065306.1, on the reverse strand, counting down.
TAAAACTGAAGAGTTTGTTTGTTTGGTTGAACGCGCTAATCTCAGAAACTACTGGTTCGAATGGTAAAAATGCTTCTGTGTTGAATAGCCCATTTATCGAGAAAGGCTAGCTATATAGAGGAAGCTATATAAAATCACGCTATGATAAATAAGACCAGAGTATCAATGAAAAATGTTGGAAGAACAGGCAAATTTTATTGTTTTTGAGGTCTTCCATTGCGTTCGCAACGCGAAATGGTTAAAGAACTAAAAAAAAAGTTACGGTACAATCGTGTTTGTTGGGATTGTTTCTCTTAAAAGCACTAAAAAAAGTCCGCGATAGCGTATGGCTAATTTTTAAGGTTTACTCAATATAACCTTTTTTATGGTAATAAAATTTGTTCTAAAATAATGAATTATTTGCGAAGGTGTTTTTATATACATGGTTCTAATGCTTTTCGAAATAAATAAGTTATTCATCATAATTGCCCTTTACACTAATTGATGTAAATTAATATCTTGGGAGATATAACAGTTTTAAAATAACTCGGCAGCAAAATAATGATCAATTACCGCGAGCGCATTTTTATTATGCAGAATAATGTGGGAGGCGGGCGGAACCTATAATACAGTACCTACGATCCACTCTCTCTAACCCTTTCTTTCTCTCTCTCTCTCTCTTACATGGTCAGCTAGTTAATAGTTGGGAAGAGCTCGTGCAATAAGGACGAGAGTGGAGGAGCTCTGTTCATAAAGCTGTTGCTAATTTTGAAAAAAAAACGATTACTACATTTACACGCGAAACGTTTTATAATTAAAACCCGTCCAAAACTTTCCTACATCTCTACCTACAAACACCACCTCAGGAATAAATTTTTGTAAGCTAGCAGAACTCCGTGGCTTTTGAGTAAATACCAGCGATCGAGGACTCACTTCCTCCAGCACATATGCTTACTCGATACCTATTTGGTAGGCACACATACACATGTCAACCGTATGCAACAATAAGATATTTTTTGTTTTTAATTTTACTTGTTCTTTTTTCCTTTATTATTAATCTTATTTTACTTTTATGTATGTGTAACGAATAAACGTATTTTTTTATTTCTTTTTACATATAGTTGCAATATGAGTCTTACAACAGTACCTACCTTAAAAACTAAATTTGTCTAAACCAGCCATACATATAAACGCTCATAATCGGAAATAGGACGATCACCCTTGACGGACAGGAGTACAGTATTAATATTACGATTTTAAAAAGCGCTTTATGTAAAAAAATTATCGAGTTATAATTAAATTTATGGTAACGAAATTACCAGTTACTACTTAAGTAGTCGTTTATCGAGTTAAGGTTTGTCTGGACGACGCGACGCCGCGACGCGACGCGACGTGACTTCCGTCCCTTAGGTCACCAATGTCACCCCACAATAACTTGACTAACTTAACTATTAAAGCTGTGATAGAGTAGGATCACCACTATGTACTTACTGAAAAAGTGGCATCATATAATACTTATATAGATTATTTTAACCTCAAACATTATTATTATTATTATATTCTTTATTGCACAAAAAAAAAAGTACAAATGGAGGACTTAATGCTAAAAAGCATTCTCTGCCAGTCTTCCAAGGGAGCAAGGGAAAGGTATATGCAAGGTGTGCATAATGTTAAGTAAAGAAAAAAAGATTATAACGATTATTAAGATTATTGGTACATATCTACTTCTATATATCTACGACTGTAGAGACAAGTTGCGGTGGACGAGTGCCAGTTTGTATATGTATATATAAGTATTATTTGAGTATTATTAGTGTGGTTCTTAAAAGTTAGACATATGCTCTCGCTGACATTTTTGTTGGTCTTATAGTGTACAATTATCTAGTACATTAATTTAGTATATCTCTTATGGTTTACTCAGCGTAAGCCATATTTTAAGCACCCGAGTTGATTCACCATTTCCATTATATTTTATTTGCACGAAACCCTAATTCTTTTTCTAAAATAAAAGTTCATAGCCATACACGATCGGTTATCTGACAATGAAATACCTACAGAAAGATCCGTCAAAACCGGTCTAACTGATTCGGAGATTAACCCGAACAAATAGACACAAATATAGATGAAAATTTGAAAAATTTGTTTTTGGCTATGGTTATCGTATATACTTTCACATGTATTTAGTAAAAAAAAACTATTATTTTTATATTATAAACAGACACTTATACACAGATAATTTTATTTATTTGTATAAATTATATAACTTAACAATTAAGAATAAGTATTATGTAAAGAAAACATAACAACTAACATTTTTTACGTTCTACCGTATTCCTAACAAAGATTTATTATTTTCGACATTTGAAATATGTAAGTAATTGAAGCAAATGACCGCGTAGGCAGACAGCACTGGAGATTCACCAGACTATTGAAAGTTATGTGAATCGAATAAATTACTTACTACTATTGTGTTTTGTTGCTGAGTATTGTCCTCGGGTTACTCTGTTCTCTACTTAAGTCATTGAAGTGATTTGTTCAGCAATCAGCGTCGACCGAACACATGCTGCTTTTACAGAATTGTCAGCGCTGGTCTTGCACTGTAATGAACTCGCTTCCAAGTAGATAGTTTAAAACTTTTTTCCCGAGTTAATTTAAGAGCAGCCAAGCTAACATCACGTGCTTGTGAAGCCTTCTCTTAGACAACTAACAAATGATTTTTTTATTTATAATTATGTATTTCTACACATTTAACAGAAGTATTTATTCTACAGAATGTTACATTTAATTAGGTCAGTGAGTACTCTGAAACTATAGGAGATAGATAATATGTTCTATAGAACCATGATATCGATTTTAAAAATATGAAAAAGTACATTAATAGACTTAAAAAAAACGAGTCGGGAATCGACCCTAATCATTAAAAAAAAAATCGTTTTATTACGACAGTAAAGGTATGTTGGTAGGAACAAATGTTGCTATGAAACCCTGTATCTAATATTAAAAAAAAAATGCTTAAAATTATTTAAGAAGTCGTGTATAAGTTTTTAAAAAATGAATGCAGTTTTTCATGTTTTTAAAATCAATGTCATGGTTTTTTAGAACATACATATTTATTTATCTCTTATAGTTTCAGAGTGCCCTTCAACAGCACATTTAAATGTAAACAGCCTGTATACCTAATAAACGGCAAAAATACAAAATTAACTGGGTATTGCGAAACTGTATAGTTTATAATAAATAATAAAGACCTAGGACTCAGTTACATGAAGGCAATATGTTTCCGCTTGAGGCTGCTTCTCGTGTCACTGCGACTAGCGACTGTACGACTGGTATGCATCCCAATTGCGCACACTGAGCACTAATGCTAATATTCAGCTGGCAACACCATATGTTAGATAGCAGGGTTGTCGCCTATAAACTGAATTTATTTAATTTTCATAATTTTAAATTAAATTAATATATTTTTTATTATTGAATAAACATAAATTAATTTAATTGAATTTAAAATATTATAGAAATGTTAAATGTATTGGTTAGTTTTACAACTGTATAGTTTTTTTTTGTACAAATAATAAGTATAGTAACGCAGTACCCGAGTTTGTAAGGCGTCCGGTTGCAGTTTACAATAATATTTTAATAATAAATTAATTTTTAATAAATAATTTTAAACTAAGTTTCAGTGGGAACTTCTGTTATAAATTTTACAATAATAAATCTAATTAATTCCATTAAATGTAATGGAAGACTCTTTTAATCTGAAGTGTCAACTCTATTATACCTAATACGGTCCATAATATTTGTGCTTTATGTATTCGTTTTTTTTTTTTATATTAGCTCGGAAAATTGAGAGTACAGTCCCTGATGGTAACCACAGCACAATCCATATACAACGGCTACCGCCGCTGTCATGCCTACCTGCTTATATATCTCATCACGTTGAGCTTTAAAGACCCAATGTCGTAACATTGGTCGGTAGATAATTTTCACGGTTTCACGGTGTGATAAGGATAAGTCATAGAGAACTTCTTAGTTGGTGCCGAGCTGGTAGCTATCGTGAAACTGTGAATCTGTGCTATTACTTACAGAGGTTTGATATTTAGTTATGGGTATATGTATTTTCGTCAACAGGAAATTAATATTACTAGCGATCGCTCTAAGGTCCAAATAACTAACGACTTTTTGATCATAGACTATTTTCCTTTTGAAAATTGCAGTATTCATGAACCTAAACAATGAGTATTATCTACGTCACTTGCTGTCACTTTTCGTTAAGTGACAATGTCAATATTTTGGGAGTGCAAGTTCAATGGTACCGGTCGGGTTAAGATTCGCAGTATTAATTAATTTAATTTAATATATTATATGGTAACATATATTATAGATGCATTTTAGTTTTCTGCACTCCTTCTCCATATAAGCTTTAACCATGCCAAATCTCAAAGTTTTCTGTGTAGGCAATACGTTTAAAAAGGTATCAAAAGCTTTTGCTTCACGTATTAATATATAGATTATTCAGGGTGAACTGTAATACTATCAGCCGGATATTATATATATCATCGGTTAACTATCAAAAGACCGGACGCCGCAACCCTAAATAGGTTTCGAATCGTCACCGACCGGGCCTGGAGCCAACTCTCCAGCCAATTTCTGAAACGGGCGACCCGCTGGGGCAATTCATACGAATAAATTGTGTAATTGTCCCCGTTCTTTATTGCTTTGCATTTAAAAAAGGTTTATTTAAATAGTATTGTGGTGACGCCTTGATTTAGATACGAGTTTAAAGCGTCTCTTTTTGTACCATTTCCTCTAATTTGGCTAATAAAATCAATTTCACGTAGACGTCACGTTCATAAAATACTGGAGGAATGAGAATAATTTAGTTATTTATTTACACGTTATGCGTTAAATACGTAATGGCGGACTTAATGCCTAAGAGATTCTCTGCCAGTCAACCATTAGGTGATGCAGAGATAAATGTTGGTAGGTGTAAAAGGTGAGGTATTTATGAAATTATGTTTAACCTATTTAATATCACAATATATAAATAAAATATCAACACCAATATACTACATATATAATACATATATACTACACATATACTATACATACACATAACAACATCATACATAAATATCAATACAATAAATAAAAGTATAATTAGTCAACATTAAGTACTAAATACAGCATTAACCAGATAATTCTGCTAAACGACACTGATAAAGTCGACGTACCTTGAATTTAAAACTGAAACGGATAGATGATATCATGATTTCATAAGGAAGCGCATTCCATAGGAGAATAGATTGGATATAGAAAGATGAATGTACTAGATCGGAAGTATGGACAGGACAGCAAAGAATAAGATAATTAGAAGAGCGAAGGTTAAGGTCATGATTAGAGCATAAAAACTGAAAATGTGGAGTTAAGTAAGAGGGAGTGTTGGGAGAAAATAGAATAGAATACAGAGTTGTCAGAGCCCGCAAACTCCGACGCTGGCGTATGGGCAACCAATTAAGCTCTGAACGATGGCTCGATACACGGTCATACTTACGAAGATTAAAAACAAATCGAATGCAATTGTTGAGTAATATGTCAAGTTTGTTAAGAAGGTCAGCGTTCAGATCGTAAAAGCACACATCACCATAGTCAACTATAGGAAATATTATAGATTGCACAAGACTTTAGAGTACCGATCACTTTCTGACTAACCTTGGAAATATGAGTTCTCCAATCCAATTTGGCATCAATGTGTAAACCAAGGTTCTTTACATCCGTACTAAACGGTATGACAAGATCACTGAATATAATCAGAGGCAGCGAGCTGAAGTCTATTCTGGTAATCATACGAGAGCTCCCTATTACAATTGCTTGACATTTGGAAGGATTAACTGATAAGCCAAATCTCTCAGACCAATCCCTTAAGGCATTTAGATCCCGGTTAATATTATAAATTGCATCTGATAGAGAATCTACTGCGGCCTATGTGTATAATTGCAGGTCATCAGCATACAAATCAGTTCATGAGTTAAAAGGTTAATAAAGAGGGAAAAAAGAAGAGGTGAAAGTATACCACCCTGAGGGACGCCAGCACCAAGCTCACACCAAATAGACATAGCCCCATCTATACGAACCGATTGTTGTAGTCCCTTTAGATATGAAGCGAACCATGCCAGTGCCGCTAATGAGATATTATAATGAGAGAGAATAGCCAGAAGAATGTCGTGACTAACAGTATTAAAGGCATTGGAAAAATCTACTAGAACCAGCACAGTAATCATTTTATTCTCCACTCCATTTCTCAAATTTATCAAATCAGTCACTTTAAGCAAAGCTATAACTGTACTGTGACCTGGCCTGAAACTGGATTGTAGTGGACTCAAGATATTGTTACAATGTACAAAGGATGATAGTTGATTGTGCACACATGCTTCGAGTACTTTAGAAAGAAATGGAAGTATAGATATAGGTCGAAAGTGACTGGGAAGAGAAGGATTTGCAGTTTTAGGAAGCGGATGGACATAGGCTTTACTCCATATGGATGGAAACTGTCCAAAGGATAGAGAAAAGTTTATGAGATGAGATATAATAGGAAGAATCTGGTGAAGAATAGTAATAATCATTTGTCTACTCAAATTGTCACAGCCCGTAGCATTAGATTTTATTGAAAGAACGGACTTTTTAATCTGATCTCATATAACCGTAGAAAACTTGAATGGGACCATGCCCATACGAAGCAATGTGGCTATATAGTGAGTTGTCTTACTTTTAATTTGATCACTCAGTTTATCGGAGGTTGTGAAATGGTTATTGATATCATCTAACTTTATTGTATTAGGTAGATCTAGATGTTGAGATTTACCAAAGTTTAAGGGGTCAATTAAATAATTACACATTATACATTTCTGACAATAATTAATGCTGTTATATGTTTGAAAGTTAAGAAATAAGTTTTTACACAAACATAAGTAACATTAATATTTATAATAGGAGAAGATCTAACAAGTAAAACATGTTAATCCCCTAGTCCGGGATAGAGGGTTGACATTTCAATATCGCTCTTTTGAAATGTGTTCTTCTTTTACAGAATTCATCAGTTTTACGTAATATGTTATACTAGCTGTGCCCGCGGTTTCGCTCACATGGAATACAGAACGCTATCGATCGGGCATAGGCGCGAATCTTGCTTCACCGCTCCCGGTTATTTTAAAGGTAGAAATGCTTGTTATAGGTGTTCCTTAGAAGATAGACATATAATCTTGCTGATATTTTGTAGGTCTTTTTAATGTCTACAATTATGTAGTACATTAATTTGTTATATGTCTTATGGTTTACTCAGTGTAAGCCATTTAATCGCCCGATTTGATTCACTATGACCAGCTTTTTTTATTTGTACGGTACCCTAATTATTATTTTTAAATAAAAGTAACCTAATTAATAGTAAGGAGTAAGAAGTAAGTGTAAGGAGTTATAACATCAGCCATCTGTCAGTGAATTTTCCATCAAAAATCGGTTCAACCGTTTCGGAGATTACCAGGAACAAACAGACAACAATTAAAAAAAATAGTTTTTTGTTAGAAGTATCTTCTATAATTTCATACGCATTCAGTACAAAGCTGTTATTTTAACATTACAATCAGACACTTTAATTTTATTAATTGTATAGATAATTTAGAAATTCTGTTCACAGAAGTGTAATCACTTAAATTAGTAAAGTGAGGCATGTAAAACGGGATGTATTTATTAGATTCAGAAAACTTAACTCTAACTTGGGAACGTAATTGAATATTAATTTTGAATCTACTCGTGATTTGTCGACAATCAATCATTCTATTTATCAGATTATATAAAAACATAAGTTCCAATACTTCCAGCAACTTTCTACGATTGTATATTGAGGTAATATTAAATGTTTGAGTCGGACGTCGTGATTTAGTCGTAATCATAATGATTTATTTGTGTTACCTCCAGGCTTAAAAAAACTCCGATTCGATTGATTGTTTGTGTACTACATTACTTGTGTCTTTGACAGTTCTTGACTCATTATTTTATATTGGTGTAGAAAAAGTTAAAAAGTTAAACAAGTTTAAATCTTAGATTGACGAGCATTATTAATGTTCATTGTATAATTAAATTAGAATTGACTGTTGATTGTACATAGCGCTAAAAATTCCAACTTAAAAAAGGCAGAACTTTTTCTTTCGCCGATTAAGCAACGGATTTTTCTTTTCCTTAAATCTTTGTTTCTGCTCTTATCCGATTTTGCGACGTATTTGTAATCACGACAATGACTTTAACTTCCGATTATCCCGTGCGTAGGAAGCCCCACTGTAAGAGATTAGGCGAGTCCTTCCCAACATTATTGGGGTATAATATCGCCTTTTATCGTCGCGCTCCCTCTTTTAGTCGCATTACTTACGTTATATCGTTTATAAACTGTATTCGCTTGATTTAAGGTTCATAATGAAATGTAAACACGCCTTGATAAACAGTTTTGGATAAGTTTGTGTTAATACGAAGATTATACTAAGTAGTACGACGTCCTTTAGTAGAAATTTGGCAGATAATATTAATAATATAAAACATCGTGCCAAATTAAGGTTACAATAGTACATTATTGCAAAGGCCGAGAAATAGGCAATTGCAGGTCGACTATGGCTGCGGCTCGGCCTTCACTAATACGAGACAGGCAATTGCCATTTCGGCAGAGGCATATATAGGGCTTTTTCAAACATGCATGGAAATAATGTCATTACTTTCGAAAAAAGAACACGCAAAGCATCAAATTTACGGACAAAGAAAATCAAATCCATTGCAGGAGCGTTTTTGAATTTGGAACATTACAACGCTCCAGCAATGTTGTATGAAACGGCGTGCTGGGGTTATTAAATACTCTTTAATTAGATCTCTTTTATCATTCTTGACATGTCCGTAAATTCAATACTTTGCGTGTTCTTTTCTCGAAAATAATGACAATATTTCCATGCATGTTTGAGAAAAATATACTTTTTAATAATAAACATAATTTACGAAGACAAATTAGATACTCTGTTTATCGTTTCATGTCTAAGTAGTGTTACAGTACCGAATGAGTGAGTATAATTAGTCTAGTAAGAGATCCACACTCACAGAGCACAGATAGTATAGAAACTCACACATAGCGAGCTTGTAATTAATTCATATTTCATATTTGATTGATCGTATTACAAACATTTGCGCATATGCTTGCTATACACGTAGCGAGTGTTCGATAATTCAAATCTACTTAATTCTAGTCATGAGCACTGAGTGGTCTACGCCTACCTCAAACCCAGCCAATGATAAATAACAAAAGATAAAAATAGAGGTACCCAAAATAGAATTTGTAAATAAAACCGATAAAAAGATTCACGAGTCGCGCATACAGATGTTCGAAATGGGGTTGCCAACTTTTTTAGAGGGAATATAATTTTTTCAGGTAAATAAAATAATGGATAATCTAAATATTTCTAATCAATGTATTGCTAAATAATTGTTATTTCGCATCTAACTGTTATTGCTCGAGATATGAGAAACTCCATGCTTAGTTTTCGCTGACCATTGGTACTTACCTTTTTTTTAAATAATATATCTATCGTTTATTTAGTAATCGTAATTTTCGTAGTACAGTTTATTCTGAATTGTATTTAAGTAGAATTATTGAAAATATAATAAGACATTATACTGACAACGGTGAAGGAAAACGTCGTGAGGAAAGTTGAACACTTGATAAGTGTTCTTGTAGTACATGAAAAACTGTGTTAATTTCTCTGTTTGAAATCGCCAGTACGCCGTGGCTGTCGAAGCCTTTACCGAGCAGTAGGTGATATTATTTTTTAACATTACTGCCGAGGGACAACCATAGGATAAGCGCGTAGTGATACGCAAAATCGGTGTTAGCAGAATGTTCCGGCGCGCTATCTGGGAAAGCTGGCCACTCGAAACGAACGCATATAATAATTAAAAACGAGATATGTTATCCGGCAGGTTGCGCGTCGGGCGCCACACGACGCTGTGACGCGCCCCGCCCCGCCCCGCCGGCAGTGTTAATCTGTGTTCACACTTCACACTGGTGTTAGCTTAACGGTCGATTTGTGTACGAATTATCAGCTCCACAGTCGACGTTTTTGGCGGGAATTTGATCGGTCATGCGGTTAACATGCGTTATTTAGATTTATACTATGTAACGTTCATTGTATTTTAAAAGATATAGTTGGGTTAAGAAAAGAACAGTCTCGTATGAAATAATATTACAATTTAAACATAACAATGACACTGGCAAATACTTTTACATCGAAATAAATAAATAAAAACTTGTAGTCCAACGGTCAACGATCGAATCATATTTAGATGCTACCAAAATCAAATCCAAATGTTCGTAGGGTTTTGGATAAAACCATCTTATTCGTGGATGTCATATGGTATATTGATAAGGATAGAACTTGAGTGATGTTCGACTATGAAAATATGATTAACAACACGTACCAGCGGTCTAACAGTTCCAGCTTAGTCCTCAGGAGTACCAACATATTAATACCTGGTAATTGGAATGATCGAATGAACTGTATGTATATTTGCAATTATCATTATCATACATTAATAAATAAGCACTTACGTCTGTACATGTAATATGTTTTTTAAAATTTTCCGCTAGATATTATACTATATAAGGAAACTGGTCACGAAAATGTACTCCATTTTTTTTTGTCTGTCGGTCAGTTTTTATGTCCGTATTTAACTTGAAAACGGCTTGACCGATTCTTCTGAATTTTTTCACATGGGAAGCTTATATCATTGGTCAATTGATGTGATAATAAGAATTTTTGATAATATTTTTAAAAGTCCTAAAAAAATAAAAAATAAACTTTCATAATCCTCAACCGATTTTAATGAAATTTTGTACACGGTACAATCAATTGGTAGATGTTTATAAGTTGTCAATAACATCAGTAAAAATAAAATTACGGCGTGAAAATTATTACTGCGTAAGAAACACATGCGGATCCGCGGGTACGCCGCTAGTTTATTACAAAGTTACACAAGTCGGTGTTATCAATAAACTAACAAAGTTTAATCAATTGAACAAGTTTTACCTCTTCCAATTTTCACTAAATAAATCTTTTCATTTTATAATTAACTAAGCATGAAGTAGACAAAATAAATGAATATTATCGGTTTCGAAACAATCATATTTTTGTATGTGTGGGTTTTCCTTCGCCGTCGAGCCTGTAGCGAGTTAATACATAATAGCCCAGTCATATTAGGGCTTTCACCTCGGAATGAAAGATAATAAGCTGCAAATTGGTATGAACCTTTGTTTTGTCATTCTAAATGTTGTCTCAAAAGTCACAATCGTTATCGTGTCCGCGTCTCAAGATATTCAAGGTCAAAGGTCACAAAAATCGGTTTTTCGCGAATATCTGGCTTCCTATCGGTTAAATGAGATTTGCATTTATTATAAAAGTTGTAGGCTATAAAATTCCCTACAACTTTTGTTTAAACTTTTTTTTCATACAACCAACCGTTTTGAAGGTAAAGCGCGAAGAGTGCACATCGTACAGTCATATACGGCCTAATGCAAGGTCAAGCGTGAGTTATGGTTATCAGTACGTTATAAAGTCAATTATTTACTTGGAAATTATAATTATTAAACAATGCCTATTATTAATGTACTAACTATTAATTATTTATATTTAATTAAAGTAAGTAACTTGATTATTTATATATAATTATTCATATTTAACTATTTAAATATAAAATATTATTAATTCTGGATTATATATTTTAGTTTTATTTTAAGTTAACACGACATTATATATATTTTCTTTAAAACGCGTAAATTTCTCAATACTTATATACCTGGAAATACTTGTCCCTACCCTATGCCCTTTTCTATTCATTGCCGGGACAGATGTTTTATAGTATTCAAGGCCACTCTCTCCACTTTGTATGAGTCAAGATTATTCGTTAGTTTGAAATTGTACCGTTGCAACTACGGACGTACGGTTTTAAGAGCTATGGCTGATTTGTGTTTTATATGTGATAAGAAACTTTCAGAAGGTGTTTCTGTGAATGTCGTACGTGGTTTACAAACTTTAAAAACTGCAAGTATTGAAAGAAATGATGGACATATAGACTATTTAAATACTTTAAGTTCTGTAAATGTGCATTCCGAGTGTCGAAAAGTGTACACGAGTAAAAATGTTATTATTGCATCAAAACGACGCACAGATGAGAGTGAACCTTCAACGTCAAGTGCACCTCGTAAAAAACGAAATGAAGTCTTTGATTTTGGAAAGTTATGCTTATTTTGTGGCCAAGAAGCTGATGAAATAGCAGAAAAGAAAAAAAAATTAAAGTATAGATGGACAATAAGTAATGTAAGTACTCTTACATTCAAAGACAACGTAATTAAGAGAGCAGAAGAACGAAACGATTCCTTAGGAGAATTAGTAAAGGAACGTATATATTACGAGTATGATTTGATCGCTGCTGAAGCAAAGTATCATACTATTTGCTATACCAACTTTTTAACCCGAGTACCATCTGCAGATAAAAAGCCTCGCCAAGATGATCAAGTCACTCAAGCAATGAAGGAGATTTTTTATTATATAGAAAATAATGAAGATTCTCAATTTACTTTGAAAGAACTTAAAGATGTCCCTACGGAATACATACCTGACGATAAGACAATTATTACAAAATTACAACAAAAGTATTTAACTGATATAATAATCACAAAAAAAATTGGATCATTTACAATTATATCTTTCCGTGATACACAGCTTAACGTATTATCAAAAGCTTGGTACGAAAATAAAAAAAGTACTCCTGTAGAAGAACGTCTACGGATTGTAGAAGCTGCTGCGGCTATTATTAGGGAAGACATCAGATCATCTGTAGTTGAAACAAAAACGTATCCACCTCCGAATAAAATGCTAGATTGTATTAATGAAGAAATACCAAAAACATTATCACATTTTTTGGAAGAAATGATATTAAAAAATAGAAAAGGACAAGTAGATCATTTAAAAACGAAATGCACATCTATTAGCCACGCAATAATGGCTTCGATACGAGAACGTTCATTTTCATCACAGCTACTGTTGGGCCTTTCCGTATTTCTTCACAGAAGATATGGGTCTAAAAAATTGTTGGATGTTTTATCATCTTTAGGATTTGCTGCATCATATAGTAATACCATACAGTATGAAGTTTCAGCAGTTTACCATCCACAACCTCGTATTTTACCATCAGAGTCTGGTGCGTTGGTACAATATGTTGGAGACAATGCAGATATTAATGTCAGTACTCTTGACGGTAATAATACTCTTCACGTTATGGGAATGATAAAAATAATTACTCCGAAAGATGCTGTAATTTATGATGATCGCATAAAAAAATGTACAACTAAACCGAGTGCAAAAGAGTTAGCAGCAATATCACATGTATCTCTTTTAGCATATGAAAAGCCAGTTGTACCTGGGTACAGCAAGATTCAAGTCCAAAATCTACATGATGATCAAGTACTGATTGAAAAAAAATTTAATGCAGTTGATTTGTTGTGGTTATACGGAAAATGGAAGAATCTTTCACCGTTGCCAGGGTGGAATGGCTATCTTCAACAACTTACGAAAAATAATCAAAATTTTTCAACTTCTCAGGTTATATTTCTACCTTTCATTGATCATCCTGCCAGTAATTTAGACACAATTTATACAACTTTACATAGTGCTATAAATATTGCCAAGTCACATCAACAAAAAACGTGCATAATTACATTTGATCAGCCCCTGTACTCAAAAGCACGTGAAATGGTCGCTGCGTCAGATGCAAACTCAGACTTGTCTAAAACAGTTGTCAAACTTGGAGGATTTCATATGCTCATGTCTTTTCTTGGATGCATAGGACATGTAATGGACGGTAGTGGTCTCAAGGAAGCTTTAAGTAAAATATATGCTACAAATTCGGTCGACAAAATGTTGAATGGTCACGCTTATGCAAGAAGTATCAGAGGCCATATATTATTACGACTTGCATTATCAATAAAGATTTTTGAAGAGATGAAAATTGAAAATTGTGTGTTAGATGAGTTAATTGAACAGATAACTAGTCGCGATGTTTCCTACGAAGATGTTGAAGGATGTACGAGCAGCTCCAACTCGTTAATTGATCAATTTCAGGATGAACTAAAAGAATTAAAAGCTTGAGGTCCCACGGCACAGTTATGGGTGCAATATTTTGAAATGGTATCAATAGCCCTAGATTTCATTCGCGCTGAAAGGCTGGGACTTTTTCAAGAACATTTGGATGCAGTGCGAAAAATGCTGTCCTATTTTCATGCTGGTGGTCATTTCCTATATGCGAAATCAGCTCATTTGTATCTTCAAGATATGTTAAAACTTGAGGAGACAATGGATCAACAGGCTTTTGAGAACTTTAAAAACGGATTCTTTACTGTAAAACGAACAGAAAAATTCAATTCTGGTACATGGACAGACATGATAATCGAGCAAAGTCTGATGAAATCTATGAAGACAGAAGGAGGATATCTCGAGGCCGAAGTACACAAGAAAGTGTTCTATGTAAGTGGGTATATGCTATGTATGCCACGAATACAATTTGTGAAGAAATTGAACGGTTTTGTAACATTTCTTTCGATTCTGTGGACCAACATGTTGATGCTAGAGATTCACGAATAAAAAGGGATGATGCTGATGTAAATGAACTGGTTGGTTGGTTTACGCTTCATAATCCCTTTCCAAATACGAATCAGTTGGTATCCTTAGCTTCAGGAATCGTTGGAAATGACCAAATTAATTGTCACCGAGCCCATGAAATCGGATTGCAATCTATGGTAAAGATAACTGGTTTGAACGTCAACGAAATAAAGTTAAAACGCGTCGATAAGGTTTTACCGCTTTCAGCCATTAACAAATCTGTCAAAATTATTGATTGTAAAGTTTCTATAGATCCAATGTTACTTTTCCAGAGAATAACTGTAAGCAAAAAATTTGAAAGTAATTTACAAGAATATCTTCAGTATGAACTAAGCCCGTATCCGACATCTTTATTTGATAGTAATGGCATGAGAAAAACCACGAAAGCAACATTAAATGACAATATGATGCCTGTCGTTATCGATCTTGATGAAAATAATGTAACATACATCATCGATGGTGGATTTCTTCTGCATCGCGTCGTATGGAGCAAAGACGATACTTTCTCTATTATTTTAAATAAGTACATTAAATATTTACAAACGCATTATGGCTCAGCAATTGTTGTTGTATTTGACGGATATTCGGACTACAGTAAAAATATTAAAGCACTGGAACAACAAAGAAGAACTGCTGCACTTTCAAAATCATATGAAGTTTGTTTTGACGAAACAATGGTTGTGCCAATCAGTCAAGAAATTTTTTTATCAAATCGGTCTAATAAAAAAAAATTTATCGACATGCTTGTTGAAAAATTTAAAACTGTTAATATCACAACAAAACAAGCCAGAGATGATGCTGATGTTCTCATCATTGACACAGCTATTGCCTTATCAGAACATCAAAAGACTGCTGTCATCATAGGAGAAGATATCGATTTGCTCGTTATTTTAATTGGACGTACTCAGTCACATCATCAGGAATTTTTTTTGAAAAAAGTTGGCAAAGGCAATGTCAAAACACAAATATATTCTACTAAAAGTTTTGACCAATATCCTCGTACTAAAAAGCACATTTTATTTTTACACGCATTCAGTGGCTGTGACACGACTTCTGCGCTATTTAAAAAAGGAAAAAAAACTGTTACTAGAGCATTGGAAAAAATTCCTGATTTAGATAAACTGGTGGAAGTATTTCAACAAGAAAACTGCCCAAAACAAACATTATTAGAAAATGGAGTGCGCATCTTGTTGGCATTATATAATGCTCCAAAATCTGAGGACAACATTGATCATTTCCGCTACACGCAATTCATCAAATTTACAAAACTAAATAAACCTGTACAACTGTCAACACTTCCACCAACAAGTGTAGCAGCTCATCAACACATAAAACGTGTCTACTACCAGATTCAAACGTGGTTAGGGAAGGACTTAGAACCTCAAGAATGGGGCTGGATACTTGAAAATGAAATCCTGGAGCCCATACGAACGTTATTACCTCCAGCACCAGCCGAACTACTAAACGTAATATTTTGCAATTGCAAAAATGGTTGTGGTTCCCCCTGTGGATGCAGAAAATCAGGGCTACAATGTTCTTTAGCTTGCGGCCAGTGCAACGGACAAGTTTGCCTCAACGCTTCACTGTATCCAAGTAATCCCGATGAAGAAAATACATATGATCCCGATATTCTGGAAGGTTTGGAGATGAACATGACAGATAATGAGGATGATGACAATGAATCGAACATTTTTGAGCGACAAGAAGAAGAAGACGACGAAGAAGAAGAAGATAATTAGCTTCCATTTCCAATTTCATTACAATTAAAATCAACAAAGATACTTTTGATATTTGAACTCACATTTTGACAAATGTATATTATGCCGTATTTAATAATAAATAAAAATATGTGTAAAATATATACTCTTACTATCATTTTAACTTAAAATAAAACTAAAATATATAATCCAGAATTAATAATATTTTATACTTAAATAGTTAAATATGAATAATTATATATAAATAATCAAGTTACTTACTTTAATTAAATATAAATAATTAATAGTTAGTACATAAATAATAGGCATTGTTTAATAATTATAATTTCCAAGTAAATAATTGACTTTATAACGTACTGATAACCATAACTCACGCTTGACCTTGCATTAGGCCGTATATGACTGTACGATGTGCACTCTTCGCGCTCTACCTTCAAAACGGTTGGTTGTATGAAAAAAAAGTTTAAACAAAAGTTGTAGGGAATTTTATAGCCTACAACTTTTATAATAAATGCAAATCTCATTTAACCGATAGGAAGCCAGATATTCGCGAAAAACCGATTTTTGTGACCTTTGACCTTGAATATCTTGAGACGCGGACACGATAACGATTGTGACTTTTGAGACAACATTTAGAATGACAAAACAAAGGTTCATACCAATTTGCAGCTTATTATCTTTCTTTCCGAGGTTGACCCCTTTTTTTACCTAATATGACTGGGCTATAATTCGATAAATTCAGAAGCACGAGCCATGACAAGAACCGGTGACATATGCAAGGAACACAATATCCTCTCAAATAATACAATTGTTTTGTACTCGAAGCTATTACATATAAAAATATGATCGTAAATAAATCATTATTTAGTTCGGTAAGAAATCCACTCCGCCATTCCAGTCGTTAAAGCACTCCAAGTAAATACCTTATCTCAAATAACTTTATCTAAAGTTGTAAATTATTTAATCTTGCCTCCATATAACAATTAAAGTAATACGTTCAGTATAAAATGTTTTGTAAAATTACTGAAGAATAGATATCATGGGATTCTTTTTCTGACCATTTTTGTTTTTATTATTATACAAGATAAAGTTTGTTTGTAATCTCACCAGTTAATAAGTGGTGATGTAATCGAAGACTAACACGCCTATTCTAGAAATAGGACTAACCCTCAGTTGTAACCTCGGGCTTCGGCTTTGGGCTTTACTGTCAAATGGTTATTATAGGGTTGATCATTATGTGAATGATAGTGATGCCTGGAAGTGACTCCACTAAATTATTATTATTATTATTGTACCTAATATATTAACATTTGTATAGTTGACAAAAAAAAGATAAAACCGATCGAGTTTCTTACCGGTTCTTCTCGAAGTCTGGGACGTTTTCCGAACCGGCAGTAGTGTTTTGACGTTCATGAGTGCCTTAGGGTCTAAATTGAATAAAGATTGTTTTGATTTTGATTTGATATAAAACCTGCCGACATGATTTGTATTAGGCAAACGGTAAAACTAGTAAAAATGCATCACCATAATTATGGTTATTAATTGGCGATTTATTGATTAATCGATATTATTCACGATAATATGATGCCGCTGTGCGACAACGTGAAGCCAAAGGCGTTCTCTATATCTCGTAATGAAATCAGTCTAGACGCCTCGCGCGGACTACAAGAGAGCGTATCGTTTGCATAAAATATTCCTTACAAAGTCGCCACTCCGCGTTTCCTCAGTTCTGAGTTTCCCTTTACTTAACACTTTATGTTGGTTTAAATCAAATTAACTTATTTATATATCTGGTATGGCAGTTTTGAGGCCTTCATAAGATGAATAAACACACATTGATTAGTTGAAATTACTATTAACTTCACCGAGTTTGTATTACTTTAAAACAAGTAGACTAGTTAATAACACGAACTATATCGAGTGATCGGAGCAATCATTCTGTTCCGTTGAATGTTAACAGAACTAGTTTGAATAAAACTATTATATTACACAGCCCTAGAGTCACTTTACATTTTAATAAGACATTACATCTATTAAAACAATATTAAAGTACAATATATTAAAAATATTAAAAAAAAACTGAATGTAAATAGTAAATGTAAACGCGACCGATCTCATTTTATCACGTTTAAAACGAAAACAATACACGGTACACTTTATGTGGCGCGAATGATTTGTTTATTTTTTTTTATTTTAGTGGTTAATTTTATTCGTGTGTTATAATTTATATATTAATACGTGAAGCAAAAGCTTTCTACCCCTTTTTAAGCGTATTGCGTCCACGGAAGACTGAGAGATTTGGCATGGTTAAAATTTATATGGAGAAGGAGTGAAAAAAGCTAAAATTTATCTATATCTGTTACTAATATATTAAATTAAATTAATTAATACTGCGAATCCTAATCCGACCAGTGCCATTGAACTTGGACCCCCCAAAATATTGACATTATCACTCAACGAAATGTGACAGCAAGCGATGTAGAAATACTCATTGTTTAGGTTCATGAATACTGCAAATGTGAAACAGAAAAAGTCTATGATTAAAAAGTCGCTAGTCGAATTTCGAGCTTAGGGCGATCGCTAGTATATTTAAAAACAACAGAAAATATATGCATTGATGATAATATTATATAATATAAAACACTTTCAAAAGTCTATTCTGTTATAATGTCCCCCTAGCTAAATACCACCCTCAAATTATAAATCTGTCGACAAATACTAATAGGTGTGTTCCGGGAGCTGCACTCGATGGCCAGCCTTCCACTAGACTTAGCGTGCTACCATCTTGGTCCACATTGTCACTTGAGATCAGGTGAGATTGTGACCAAAAAAAATAAACCTATAACGATTTAGAAAAGACAAAATAATGGTCTCTTGAGACTGTTTTGCTAATGTGGTGTGAAAGTGGTTAGCCATTTAAAATTTAGTGAATGGTCAAACGTTACATAAAATAATGTATATTTTTTTGAAGAAGTTGGAAAGAGGGAAAATTACCATATTTTATTACCCGAGAAGTAAAACTTTTACATTACCCATAATAATAGCATTTTGGAGAGACAATAAAATATTGATGGCTCCTCGTATTTGTTTGTATAAATAGAAACAAATAAGCTATAAGACTGGTGGAGGGTCGAGGGTGACCAAACGATCCAATGAATCATAAATATTATAATATCAGTATCACATTATACCATTATATTCAGTCATAAATACACAAACGATTTCTATTATTGTTTTGTTCGGCCCTAGAATAGATACCGTGACTCTTTACGGTTAACATTTAATATAAGCAAATAAAAAATACATAAACAGAGGAACAAGCGTGAAGGAAACGAAAGAGATTTCCAAACATTTATATTTATTATCTATCTTATTACATACGCACCTATCTATCTTGACAATATCAAATCTGTTGTTCCTGTATACAACGTAACATATTAAAAGTATCTTTGGTTTCGATTTTAGTTGATCCCAAGGTAGTCGCTGATGTTATTGTATTTCGCCGTGGTCACCATTAGGTGCAGTGTTAGCCACTTTGCTGTGTTACAATAAAAATAAATATAATAACCATTAGGACCGTTATTGTAAATACATTTTATTGCGATGTGATTTACAAAAAAAAATCAATATAAATGAAATTAAATTATTAAAAGAAAAATTATTACACGAAATTGTAATCAGCAAAGTATGATGATCTAATCACATCCAGTGATTTTGAAACATCATGGCTCTATACAAAGCATAGATAGAATTACAATTTCAATTTTGAAAGATGGGTTAATGTTCTTCAATAAAATAAATTATTTAAAAAAATTGAAGCTCACTAAAATTGTAGGTATTGATTTTTGGTAGATATTCTTTATCCAACGAAAAAAGAATCATTCAAATCGGATATAAACAAATACATTACACACACCGTTAGTTATAAAATAAATAGTTATTTATGCAATGAATACTTAAGAAAAAAGTTAAGTATAAACAATTGTGAAATTTAAGAAAGGAAGCTGTCGGTCCGCACGCCACGGCCTAGGCACAGAACAAGGCAGAATCACAGTTAAATTTGACGAGATTAAAAGATCCCTCACCGATGTCTCTTCAGAGTTTAATTAAAAAATTCTTTCAGCTAGCAACAGAGGGAGAGGGGGGTAAATGTTTTTATAAGTTTTTTTACACGAAACAAGTTAGCGGACACCTCGCAGCGTAAGCTCATTAACTAGAATAATTACACGGCGAATTAAAGAGAGTTTACAACTTGAGAAACTGTTTAAGCTCCGGCGACACGGTAACGCGCATCGTTTCGGCTATTGGACAAATGTACAGAACGTTTGTTACTTTCGACCCGCTGTTACTTTTGTACCCGGTCTCTCCTACTTCAAAAATATAGCTGAAATGAACCGGGTGTGGGGTAACTCGTCACTAACAAAATATACATAAGTATTTTTATAAAACAAGGTTAATGTATGTAAATGCGAAAGTTTTTTCCATCGAAAAGTTTACATTTAATCGACCTTGACCCTTTGCATTCCGCCTAAATACTACCTCCTGGAATTTCTCGACGTGGCAATTAATCTCTCTCAGACGAAATAACCACGAAAACTGAAATAACTAAGAGTGATAAAAACCGGTAAATTTAAATTTAATTTTCAATACAAAATAAATTACCCGTTATGGTAACAATAAAAAAAAAAGATTATCAAATAGATAATTTATTTATGGAAGATACAAAACTCTTCTTGGGAACAAGATCTACTTCAAATAATAATACAAAGATAATTTCCAGACATAGTTAGAGTAACTCCTAGTGAATACCTAATTAAATTTTTAAACTCGCTAGTTTTTTGCTGTCTCAGTAACATTCCATTAACCGAAATTAATTGCATATTGCATTTTTATTAAAGGTTAGCTTCTTAATTAACAAAGACATTACATTTGGCTGCTGCAGTTATATTAAATTGATAATACGCTTATAACAAATTATGTTTGATAAATGCATTATTATTCACTGTAGGCTTTTTTGCAGGTTATTTAATTGCATAGAATCTCTTAATAGTACATTATTTTTAAATATTATGTCTAATGAAGTAGACAGTATTCAACTATCTACTCGTGCGACCTTAGAAAATAAAATCCATGTTTACAAATAATAAAGATCAAATGAATATACCTATATTAACCGAAGCCTTTTCGAAATGAACAAAAATTTAAGATTAAAAAAGTTATGGTGGGTTCCTCAATCAGACTGAAACCTGACTGATAGAGGAAAATCTTGGATTTCTGATTCCGTTTATTAAAGTGAAGCCTTTATAGAAATCTAAATATAGTCCGGTTCCATCATTCTTTCAACTGCCTTTGGATTGTCGTATTAAACTAAATTTTTAAATAGATAATACCTCTATGGACAATATATATATATATATATTGACGTTACCTAAATTCTTTGTGCCATGTAATCTTTTGAAACTCTACATAATAAATTACATCGCGTTAGGTAGCACTTGCAAATTAAAATGGAACAAATACACATATATTGTATACTTACATAAGAGTAACATACATAAAGTCAAAAGTAAGATCATTTTGGGATACATTAGTGACAGTATTAAGAAAGTAAATAAAAAAACACAGTTCGTATATTATATAATCTTAACTGGCTTAAAACCTGTCACTGTCCGAATCTAAGTCTATGCGATAAGTAGAGCCTGTAGGGCTGGCTAGCGAGTTATTTTGTAATTGTGTTCTATTTACACGTTAATTAGGAACTAAAATAATTTGGGGATGGTATCTCATTGTGATTATAAGCCTATCAATCAGCCCGAAATCCCATTAGTGCTCTAAAACGGTGACTCAAAGCGAGGTTCGCCGTCTTTTAGATGCAGCTGGCATATCGTATAATACTCATTGTATATTTGTTCTATTCTATGTCAATAATTTAATTATATGTTAGAGTAGGTACATACATAAGTAAATGAAATCACTCTGACGGCCGCAGTACTTACAGAGAATTAATAAAGTGAATATCTCAGCGGGTAACGAGATCTATTCAACACAGTCCATTGTTCAGTTCAACAGACAAATCCAATAAATTTGTATTAGCGGATCCCGCAAAAGGTCTCCCCGACACAAAGTTTGCGGGCCTTTACAACTTGTTAAACGAATGAGTGATATAAAGATGCCTTTTGTTCAGCAAATCTTTAATAAATTGTGTGAAGAGGACGAGAGCTGGTTTGTCAAGTGCTTTTGTTGCTTTGTATCCTTGTCAACTAACTTAATCAAAAAGATTTTCATAAATACATAAATAGCGTTTCTATCGAGAATAACATATTGAAATATTATAATACATTGTTACGATTTGTATAAATACATGTACTATTTTTCAATACTAAAGAAATACTTAGAAAAATCTAGAATTCTCTTAAATCAATAACTATTAATGCATAAAAAGAGAATGTAGGATTCGCAGACGCGCGGAACACGCACACTTAATCGGTTTAAATTTCTAAAAAACGCATATCTCAAACATCCGTCTTACAAAAATTATCGGTATGTTACAGATGAATCAAAACCATTCTTGAAATTGTGACCCCTCTTTTTATGGTATATAATATTATGTTATTTAATAGCGAGCCACATTCCGAATGAGAATAGTTATGTCTTGGACGTTAAAGCGAATACAAGAAGCGACAGAAGAAATCTACAAGAGGACTTCAACCACAGTGTGAAGCAATAGACGTTTTTTCTGGTCACCAAATGAGACTAAGAACACGTGTAATAGTGAATCTATTCTACTTTTGTCTTTTTGAACGAATCAATTTTCTCACTACGAGCGACACTTTATTACCCATGTATGTAACAATATACTAATATCAAACAATCTAGAAATCAATATATTTCTTAAAAAATGACAACTATTGAGATGGTAAATGCAAAATGTTGGCAAATTCATCTTTTAAATACATGACAGTTTACTACACCCAAAAGCTTAGAATTATCGTAGTATTTGGACTCACATAATTAAATTTAATGTCAGATTACGGCTTACTTAGTTTAACTTCAAGTGATTTGGCAACTCACAAAGTTATCTTCATTTCCACATTAATAATATTCATGTCACAATACTTATCATTTTACTTTTTATCTAAAATAATAAAAACTTTAGCTTTATCAATTGAAAATAGGAAACAGTTTAGTAAAGCGCCAAGCATTCTTGTCGGTTGCTTTATCAGCTATGTGCATATCTATAAAACGTTGCCACTTGCATTTCGATACGATTTCATTGTGTAATATCAGTGAAATCAGTGTTGCCATGGTGACGTGATTTGCTCTATTTGTCACGTAGATACCAGGTCGTGTGGCATTAAACGTAACAGGTCTATAAACGACGGCACCTTGAATATTTACCACTATTGAACTAAGAATTTAGCTGATACAGCACGTTCAGTTTAAGTTGTAGCTCTTTTACCTTTTGCAGTAACATCAGATGTGGAGTTCTTGGCGGGATCTTGAAGTAACTTATTATGTTTTTTATTTTCAAATTAATTAACTTAGGTTTTTTGACTCTTTATTACATTTTTTTATGGCATTTGGCGTGTACTCATTTTTTATAGTCTGGTAGTTGTGGATAAGTGAAGTGAATTATAAATATAAAGTACGAGCCGAGCATAGATAGTTCTGACAAGAGAGCTACCATCCTATCAGAGGACCCCACCTCCTATAATTATTACAAATTTTTACGAAGGCTTATCAATATTAACACTGGCAAGTGCTTTTTGTTGCGCCAAAATAAGAAGAAGAAGAAAATCAGATGAGGTTATGGTTAAATAGTAACATTAGCCAAAACTGAAATAAATGTTTCAATTTCTTTTGTTATTGTAAAGTTGTGGACAACTTGTGATTTGTTTTTTTTCATTTTTCTCAAAAGTATTTCAAGTAAATTGCAAAATAAACTGCATAAGAAACTTTACATTTTAATTAATGCTTTAGAACTTGCAAACTTAGTTATTTTTCTATAAAACTTGTTTCAGATTGTCCACAGAATGTGTCACGAGTACAAACAATACGCTTCGCTGACCGACATAATTTCGCTCGTAATTACAAAACTTTTGCATATTTTATGTTCTTTTCCGTTCTCTCCGAGGAAAACACAGCATCAACTCATAATGGAAGAAAAATTCGCATTAGAGAGTTATTTTAAAAAGGATTAAATAATTCCAGTTTAAAACTGTCGTCAGCACAAGTCTGCTGTGAAACTAAGCAAATAGCGGGAAGTAATGTTGAAACGTTATACTGTAGCCATTATACAAGGTGTCCAGAAAGGGTATCGGGTGTTTGTAAGTTCAATGAAACAAAAATTATTTGTATGCAATAAAAAAGTTTATTGTTTATTATTAGCATATGAATTGGAGAATTATTTGGAAAAGATGATGTTATCCAAATGATGACCGTTACGTTGCTGGCACTCTTCTAAACGGAAACGAAGATTGGCGATAACACGTTGAAGCATAGCTATCGATATTGCTGCCATTTCTGACCTGATGTTTTGCTTTAACTGGGTTAGATTCATCAGATTGTTTTGATAAACCTTACTTTTAAGGTATCCCCATGCAAAATAGTCAAATGGGCTAAGGTCGGGGCTTCTGGGAGGCCAGTTGATGTTACCCCTTCGCGAAATGACTTTATTAGGGAATAATTCGTTAACAACTTCCATTGAGTCATTTGAGGTATGGCAAGTGACCCCATCTTGCTGGAACCACGTTCTTGAGTTGAAACCTGCAAATTCCTGCAACTCTGGGACCAAAAAATTTCGCAACATATCGCAATAACGGTCACTATTCACATTAATTGCTCGGCCTCGTTGATCTTCATGAAAATAAGGACCAATTATGCCTTTAGCAGACATAGCGGCCCAAACAACGACCTTTGGGCTATGCAGGGGTCGTTCATGCTTTCGTCTCGGATTCTCCACTGCCCAGTACCGATAATTCTGCTTATTAACATGACCATTCAGGTGTAAATTTGCTTCGTCACTGAACAGTATGTTGTTAAAGTTGTTAAATCGCTGCAGCATTTCGTTCGCAAAATTCAGTCGATTAGCATAGTCCGTATCCTTCAATTCTTGAACCAATTGAATTTTATAGGCTTTTAGATGTAAGTCTTTCTTTAAAATCGAATGTAAAGACGATTTTTTGATGTTCAACGCTTGGCTTCGCTATCGGATGGATAAAGACGGATTTTGACGAACCGACGCCTCAACTTCTTCAATTGTTTCTTCATCGCGAACTGAACGAGAACGACCAGAGTTTTGAATTTTAACTGTCGCACCTGTATTCTCGAACATCCTGATCCATTTCCTAATGCTATCGTCACTTGGCGCGTGGCGTGTACGATATTCCGCACGATAGAGACGTTGAGCAGTCACTATTGAATCATCATTACGATAATACGCTCGTACGCAAAATGCGCGATGCGTCCCCGAGTACTGTTCCATCGTGACTAAAACTCCACAAAATGGCGGACGCCACGAACCCCTCCCCGCACCCTTTAGACGCCCCGTTTCGAATATGGCGCGAAAACAAATACCCGATACCCTTTCTGGACACCTTGTACAACAAAAAATATTTTAAAACTGTATTTAGAACTAGACGCTGTTCATATTTTATATCTAAGTCGTTTCAATTTACTTTATAACTTTGGGTGAAAATAAAATGTCGTACCAATTTTTGTTACATTTAGGAGCTATATTATATTAATAAAATTACATTAAAAGCTTTTAATATCTTTAAAAGTTATACATTGATAACAAATTGTTATTATTGGGGATGGATTCTTTAATAGAAAATATTTTCTAACAGTAAAAATGAAATTCTTATAACATGATTAATTCGTGATTCCAGTACGCTTCAACAGTATGAGTGACTAAATAAACTTGGATAGTAAAATATTATCTGTAGTTAATAATATCATAGATTTTATCATTGAAAAACGTACGTTTAAAGTTAAAATGAGAAATATAGGAATCCCTCGAAATGGTTTTTCAAACTCTTCATGAGATTGTTTAGATAAAAAAATTTACAGAAATCCATGAAATTATGATACTTTCTCGTCGTTGCGGTCCAGAATAAAGATTAAAACAAATTAGTTTTACAAAATGTACCTAACGAATACTGAGGCCAATTTAGTTTCAAAGATAAAAGTTTCACACACTTTATTCCCAGTAGTATTTTTTTGTAAAAACAGACCAGGTAACACTGGCAACACCGATATTAGTAATCTCTTCGCAGGTTTTTTATTTAGTATATCGTAATTGTCCTCCAAAAAACTATACGCCTCAATTTACTTCTTTAAATTATTCTATAAATAAGTTATAAATGGTGGTTCCGGCTTAGAATTGACCCCTCCATCTCTACCCGTGGATGTCGTAAGAGACGACTAAGGGAAAAAAGTTAGGGGATGGGCAGCAGCATCCCCCACTTAAACAACAAAAAGCAATATCTGCGCTCGCCAACCCGCATGCCTAGCGTGGCGAGTATGGGCAAATCCCCCCTATGAAAACGACAAGAACGACCAAGCCCACAGTCCCCGGCGGCCCCGCTATTCCTAGTTTCGGTAGAGGCTATGGTAACGGCGGGGCAGGGGGTGCTAAGAATCCCCGGAAGAGTTCCAGCTACCGAACCCCACGACAACTGGCCCTGGCAACATATAATAATCGCACTTTGAGGACTGACGCGAAGATTGTCGAGCTGGAAGAGGAAATAGACAAGTTACGCTGGGATCTTATAGGATTATCAGAAGTCCGAAGAGAGGGTGAGGACACGATAATCATGAAATCCGGTAACTTGTTCTATTACAGGGAGGGCGACCAACAGTCCCTGGGTGGTGTCGGGTTTATCGTCCGGAAGTCTCTCATTAACAACATCGTGACCATCGACAGTGTGTCGAGCAGGGTAGCGTACCTGATACTCAGAATATCCAAAAGATATTCGCTGAAGGTCATACAGGTTTACGCACCGACCTCGGCACACCCTGATGATGAAGTGGAGGTTTTGTATGAGGATATTAGTAGGGCCATACATACCTCGAAAACCCACTTCACTGTTGTAATGGGAGACTTTAACGCAAAGCTGGGCAAAAGAGATGGTGAAGAGTTGGGAGTGGGGCAATTTGGTTATGGACAACGGGACCCTAGGGGCCAGAGGTTGGCCAATTTTATGAAGAAAGAGGGACTCTTTATGATGAACTCTTTCTTCCAGAAGCCACCTCATAGGAAATGGACCTGGATGAGCCCCGATGGTTCCACGAAAAATGAGATAGACTTCATCATGACCACGAAGAGATAAATATTCAATGATGTCACTGTGATCCACAGAGTGAAAACCGGCAGTGATCACCGAATGGTTAGAGGCACATTGAATATCAATCTAAAAATAGAAAGGTCTCGCCTGATGAAGTCTACGCTCCGACCCTCTAATGCTCAACTCCAAAACCCCGAGAGCTTTCAACTCGAATTGAAAAACAAATTCGATTGCTTAGATAGTTGCGTCTCCGTAGATTATATTAGTAATAGGCTGGTAGAAACTGTCCATGCGGTTGGGTCCAAGTTCTTTAAAACTCACCGTAGAAATAGGACTCAAAAGATATCAGATCAAATCCGAAAACTCATGGCGGATCGGCGTGGTATAGCGCTGCAGTCTTCCGATGACGCTAAGTCCCATAGGCAGCTCAATAGATCTATTCATAAATCCTTGCGACACGATGTCCGGTCTTACAATACCAAAAGTATTAAAGAGACGATAGAGCTGAATAAAGGCTCAAAAGTGTTCGCAAGGAATGCATCTATTGGGCAGAGCCAGTTGACGAAGCTGAAAATGGATGATGGCAGCATAGCGCCCACCAAGCCAGAGGTATTAAAGGAGATCGAAAGGTTCTATGGGCAGTTATATACCTCGAAAACTAAGCCTGTTACCAGCCCGGCTAAAGATCCGAGAGCCGGGCTGACCCGACACTATACCGAAGATATCCCCGACATCACCCTGTACGAGATTAGGATAGCCCTTAAGCAGCTTAAGAACAACAAGGCGCCTGGTGATGACGGAATTACATCAGAGCTTCTTAAAGCGGGTGGAACACCGATACTTAAGGACCTGCAGAAGCTCTTTAATTCCGTTATACTCGAGGGTAAAACGCCGGAAACGTGGGGTGGCAGCGTGGTGGTCCTGTTCTTCAAGAAAGTTGATAAAACCTTATTGAAGAACTATCGGCCCATCTCGTTGCTGAACCATGTTTATAAGCTGTTTTCGAGGGTCATCACAAATCGTCTCGAGCACAAGTTTGATGACTTCCAGCCTCCCGAACAAGCCGGTTTCCGAAAAGGCTTTAGCACCATAGACCACATCTATACGCTGCGGCAGATTATACAGAAGACTGAGGAGTATAATCTGCCTTTATGCTTAGCGTTCGTAGACTACGAAAAAGCCTTTGATTCGGTCGAAACCTGGGCAGTGTTGCAGTTTCTTCAGCGGTGCTGTATTGACTATCGATATATCGAAGTGTTGAAGTGCTTGTACAACAACGCCACCATGTCGGTCCGAGTACAGGAGCAGTGCACGAAGGCAATTCCTTTGAGAAGAGGCGTTAGACAGGGAGACGTAATATCTCCGAAGCTGTTTACCGCCGCTCTAGAGGACGCCTTCAAGCTCCTGGAGTGGCAAGGACTCGGCATCAATTTCAATGGCGAGTACATCACTCACCTTCGATTTGCTGACGACATCGTAGTCATGGCAGAATCGCTGGAAGATCTTGGCACAATGCTCGATGGCCTCGACAAAGTTTCTCAACAGGTGGGCCTTAAAATGAACATGGACAAGACGAAAATCATGTCGAATGTCCATGTGGTGCCCACCCCAGTATCAGTTGGGAACTCTTGTCTAGAAGTTGTTGAAGAATATGTCTACCTGGGACAAACAGTCCA
Organism: Saturnia japonica; assembly: GCA_033032175.1. Lineage (NCBI taxonomy): Eukaryota > Metazoa > Arthropoda > Insecta > Lepidoptera > Saturniidae > Saturnia > Saturnia japonica. The sequence goes on along the minus strand of CM065306.1, from coordinate 299,284 downwards.
GTTAGGTAGGTCCAACTTTGAAAAAGAGGTCAGTCGACGAATCCAACTCGGCTGGGCAGCGTTCGGGAAACTGCGCGACGTCTTCTCGTCCAAAATACCTCAGTGCCTCAAGACGAAAGTCTTTGACCAGTGTGTGTTGCCAGTGATGACATACGGCACAGAGACGTGGTCGCTCACTGTGGGCCTCATAAGAAAGCTCAAGGTCGCTCAGCGAGCTGTGGAGAGGGCTATGCTTGGTGTTTCTCTACGAGATCGAATCAGAAATGAGGAGATCCGTAGACAAACTAAGGTAACCGACATAGCGAAAAGGATTAGCAAGTTGAAGTGGCAGTGGGCGGGGCACATAGTTCGGAGAACTGACGGCCGTTGGGGCAGAAAGGTTCTCGAGACCGGAAAGCGCAGCGTAGGACGGCCCCCCACTAGATGGAAAGACGACATAATAAAGGTCGCTGGGAGCCATTGGGTGCAGGCCGCACAAGATCGGTCGCTCTGGAGATCTATGGGGGAGGCCTATGTTCAGCAGTGGACGTCCTGCGGCTGAAATGATGATGATGAAGTTATAAATAGCAATTCATGCTATCCATGTTTGACTAAAAAATATTGAACTTACAAAAAGTGATGGGTCAAACGGATTCTCCCTTTCTTTGTACGTCAATATGCAGATGCTTAAGTCAAACCCTTATCAATAACAATTAAGAAATCCGTAAAAGAAGGTGTCTTTACATCTCAATAGAAAATAACTAAAATAACCTCAATATAAGGATCGGGTGATAAGAAGAACGTAGAAAATTACTTACCAATCAGTATTCCCTACGAGCTCCAATCTACTTGAAAATATAAATTACGCCAGTAGTTCAACGAGAAAATACGGGTTTGTTGAAACCATTCGACCGTGTCAATCATTCGGTCCTTTTAGCAAAACCAGCTAATTCAGGGATTCATGGCAACCTTTACAAGTAGTTAAGCTCTTATCCCATAAACAGATCACAGCTAGCTACGTCAAGTTTGCCACAAGGTTCTAATCTGGGCCATTTTTGTTCTAGCCCTCCATATAATTTTAAATGTCTGCCTTATATTGACTATATCAAAACTTTTCAAAGAATCCACAGCAATGATGACTTTCTTAGCCTTCAGAAGAAGAACGAAATAGCGCTAAATATAAATAAATCTCAAACTATTAAATTCGCCATCAACAAAATTCGTTAAAAATACTTTCAACTATATTATCGAGGTAGTCGATATTGATCAAACTAACACTGCAAGAACAAGGTATCATGATTGGCTCTAATCTAAAATTTCGGTCACACATTGGCGACATTATCATTAAAGCAAAAGCAGCATTTTAGAATATTGTTCGCGATCTATAACACTGATAGACATGGTAGTCATTTTATCGTCGTGTTTTCAACTGTGTGGCAGATTCGGTCTGAAACAGAATCAGAATTCGAATTCAGAATATAAAAATAAACTCCTTAAATTCTTGAAGACTGAAGCTCTGCTGCTGATTTACTCTGTAGACAAAACGCATGCGTTGGAACGACGCGTCGCGGTGTCCGTAGAGTTATATTTAACACGAATGATACCGTGGGGCAGAGCTAATATGTATATAAAATTCATTTAACACATTCTGTAAATTTATTTTATAAATGAAAAATAAAACAAAAATTGTAAATATCTTTTTTCTCGTTATATATTATGTGTAGTTTGATATATTCGTAGATGTTTAGAGTGCTGTGCCAACAATAACAGTTTAAAATTGTCCACGAAGCCGATCGCTCGACTTGACGCTGTCTGATCGATCCCTTTCAGTTATTTTAACTGCAAATACTATATAGATTTACGTCAATTCTTACTATTCTTTCTACACTTGACGTTTTCGGTTATTAGGATTTTAGATTCCTCTATGCTTTACTAAAGGCACTTCATCAATGAATTAAAGAAAAAAAATGCATAATATTTTATTCAATTTAGGCCCTAAGAAGGCACAAATCAATGTAAATACACTACTACCCCTTCGAAAACATCTCTGTCATAGAGAAGAATCGACAAGATCGGGTGTATCAAAATCCTTTTTTTCAATTGTTTTTACAGTATGTAAATTGTTTACAGTAATTATTATAATTTTCAGTGGATGTACAGAGAGGGAACTAATCCAAAAAATTACCACCAGTCACGTAATGATCTACCCTGTAATAATACCCTTTCGACAATAAAATTTGGTCAACATGATTCTGGAACATACTATCCGGCCAATCGGTTATTGTGCTTAGGAAGCTAATTATAGAACCTAACACAATTACCTGAAAACATTTAATCATTTTACTAACTCTAAAACATAGAATGTCTATTTTGTATTAATTTACTTATCTAACTGTCACCTGGTTGGTTCTTTGGTTCTATCATGATATCCTAAATTACCAGCTGACGATAAAGGGAAAGATGCTAATCGAGAACTGTTCACAATGTTTACGTCACCCATTGCATCGGGGAAATATAGAATTACAGATTGTCTAATGTTTGAAATCGTCAATAATAAGTTCCATGCCTTCCTTCAGAAAGAGAATCCCGTCAACCAAAGTATTTACAAGCCGGTAGTATCCAGCATTACGTTTTGTGCTTACTTTATAGTTTATATACTCCATAAATTACTCGTTATATGTAACATTTTAATAATGTTTCATATAAAATTTCCCTTCGCGAACTTACAAACTATTTCTCACTTCACGTATTATAATTTATACCGTTTCATAAAAATAATAAATGTACTAACTGACCGCGAAGTGATTTCGCTGAATTTATAAAGCGGTCTAGAGGTTTAATTTATTCTCAACAACCCAGTAATTTGTAACTCACCGAGGAATTTAATTCAGCCGCGACAGGCAGGCGCGACCCGGCTCTGTGCGGCTCAGTCTGGCGCGACGCTACGCAACGCCGTTACACTCCTAAATACAAGTCACTAGCGATTTATTCACAATATTCTGTAAATTATTTTTAGATTTAGTTTTAAATTAGAATATTGTTTGCTAATCTTTCATCTCAGCGCGTAATAATCAAAGGTCTTGTGTTCATTGCGGTTAAAATTAATTATTATATAAAACATATTTTTTAATTATTGCCTAAGTTATTTATTCACTAGTCGGTTAAATTAGATTTAAATGTTGATTTTACCATAATAAATAAAACTAACAAAGATGAATGATCCATGGACCAAAATAAGGTTTCAAAATAATCAAAATACGTAAACAATGTATATTTGCAGAAATTATATCAACGCTGTGTGATAATTTTTGTAGTTACACTTCTTTACTAGCATTAGGAAAAATAATAAGGATTATTTTTTACGATACAAAGTCTACATTATGAAGTTAGTTAATAAGCCTCCTGTTGTATTGCGGTGCAAAGAGGTAGGACATAATTTCTTTGCAGAGTTCTCTGTACTTGTGCCAGTCCGACTGGCAGAATACCATAACCCTAAAGACAATTGCAGTCAAATTACCTATTATAATCTATTAAATAAACTATTGTAATGTGGTTATACTTATAAAATAGTTATATACCAGCAAACGCTCGCGGCTTCGTACGTGTTAATTACAATATAAAAATTTCTTATTGTTATAAAAACTCAGTTAAATACAATATTATTATACATGTTTGTTCAGTAATTTCCTCAGTTATAATAATTAATATTGCTGGAAAACACTTAAAAGGGCGACTATGGAACATTTACTGTTTTTTTTTTTTGTAGTTTTCATTGCTTTTTTGTAATTAATTTCACTTGAATACCAGTAATGTAATATGAACGTGGAAGTGGAACGTTAAATAAATAATGAAATCGCTCTCGCTTGCAATTGGTTCCGCGCCCTACGCGCGCTATGTCTCTGCTCAGTGCTCATTCGCAGCCGGTAGTTACCAACGCGGAACGCCGCGAGCTGTGCTCAGCAAATCCACTAAAGGGGGAATAAACTATTGTTAGCTTTGAATTCTAATTCAGTTATATTCTTCCACTGAATATTTAAAAGCAATTTCCAGTAAAGATAATTGCCCATACGTTCTATGAAAGAAATTTATTTACTCATGCTTGTATCTCCCTTTTATTTATTTATTTTCTACAGCTGTGAAATGTTTTGTTTGCAAAGCCTTTTACATGATATTTGAGAATGCTTTTGCAATACTAACAAAATGTCTTGGTCTACTTGAATTTTGTTATTCGATATCGTTGGTCACTTTGACACAAGCAATTATATTACTGAAACTTGATATATTCTACAATTTACTGGAAATAAAACCGTGACTAAAGTAAACAGTTACAAACAAAAGTGAACTTACAAACCATTAGTTTAAATATTAACTCAACTTTATAAGTATACTTTCGTACAAATATGATAATTTTATTCATTTCAAAATAATAATTTATAAAATGGCATCTCGTAATTATAAGCCGTCGTCGAAATCATGAATTACTAAATCGCGTTTAGAATCCACCCTAGACAATTTTTATGGATTTATTTATATAGAGAAATAGTGTCAAAAAAGTATATTTAATAATATAAAGTTGAATACTTTGTAAGCATTCCTTCAAAATACTATTGATGGCAAAATAAAACTTAAAAGTGATTTAACAATCGCAACGAGGGATTCAGACTCTAACCTATCATTTATTACATCTAAGAAAAATGTGAAGTTAAATTACTTGAAATAAAATTATCAAGTTTTAAATTAAGTTACGAAAAATGGCAGATATTTCATGGCTCGTTTATTCCCTTGATACTCAACAGCATTAGCATTCTTGTACAACAGTTACATTATCTGACAAACTTTTTGTCGTCTGGTAAACTGAAGAAACTTCTTGTGAACTTTATTACTACAAAGATTAATTATACAGCAGCCTGGAGTCGACTAAAACGTAGATATTACAAGAAATTTTGGTTATGAAACAAAGGTACGTCTGTTTACATAAAACTATGGTAAATTAATTTTCAATATCAATAACACGAAATGTGGAATACATAAGCTTCACCTTTGTTGTGATTAAAACACAATATTTTATAATAATAAATATCTATTATGTTCTTTTACAATAATTAATTATTCTAATAAGTCAATTATGAATAACAAAATTCAGAATGAATTTCTTGAAACATTTTTAACTGATTCGTTAGCCTAGTGGTCGTTAGCGCGACTGCTCTGAGCGAGATCCTGGGTTCAAATCCCAGGTCGAGCAAAGTGTTATTGGGTTATTCCTATGAAATTCTCAGTAGCAGCTCGGAGTTTGGTTTCGTGCCCGATTAATGGCAATAGGCTCGCTCTCTATTATATGGGACCTAAAAACATACTCTACGAACTGTGGATGTGCATTAAAGTAAGTACACCTCTGCCTAAACCTTCGGGGAATACAGGCGTGATAGTATTTTTAAAGTTAATATGCAATAATTAAGAAATGTTGAAAGAGTATTTAAAAATAAAAAAAAAACAAATAGTAAGAAAACAAATGTGATACCTTTGTACTATAGAAGGAAATATAAATAAAAAGGAAGCTTGCGTGATATGCAATAATCGACAATTATTGTAACTGAGTTTTAATTTACATTTCTTAGTGATTACAATAATTACCTTCTATAGCACGCAATTAATAACTAATTAGTTAATTATAATCATTGCTATTGATGGCGTGAGAGGTTAGAATTTAGTTCCTTATCCGTGGTTTTTTTCTAGTTAAGAAATATCTGTTAATATAAAAATCTCAGTCCAACGTTAATCTCTAGAGCACAGGATGAACCCGCCCTAAGCCGACGAGCTCCCGATTCTGTCATTAGCAAAGCTTGTCTGTAACTCGTCCGCGACTCCCTCCTCCATTAGGAATATAACAAGAGTTCGCAATCTCATCTATCTGCATTTAATCCATTGATAGATTGTGTTGATATCCGACTATAGCGAGCTGATTCAAGCCACAGCCAAATCTCGATCAGTGTCACAACATACATTTTTATATAGAAACTTACCTATATTCACAACTTTTTACATAAGCTTGTAGAACTTACTGTACTGTGAGAAAATAATATACCTAAAGACAACGCAATAAAAATGAATAAATATTGCGATCTATGTATGTACTCTATGTATGATCTATGTACTTGTATGCGGTGGAAGTGGGAGCGAGAGGTATTCCAGCAAAATCTCTCTATAACTTGCTAAAACACCTCGGCCTGTCAACTGCAGTTAGTTCTATTTTAGAACGGGTATCTAAAGCAACATTAACAGGCTTTTACCAAATCTGGGTATCACGAGCAGTCAAGGTGAGCGCTGATGTGCATCATAAGGGGGCCCCTAAACCTACACCTGGGTCGCAAATCCCGGGGGCTGCTCGTGTTTCCTCTCTCTGCCACACGATGGACCCGGCACCCGTACTGTGAATCCATGGAGTGCTAAGATGTTTATCTCATAACTGAGCCTTAAAAAAGAAACGCGGTAACACTATGAAACTTCTGGAATAGTTTTAAACATATCATAGGACCAAAAATTACTCATTTACTTTCCTTGAGTAATGTTATCCGTCAACATTAAACATAAACATAAATAAATGAAAACATACCACTAACTCTATTTACCCTGGAGGAAATATAGCGTGATGATGGATAATATTCACTCGAGCACCACATAAAGAAACCAGTGAACTCTTTTTCTATACCTCCTTAATTGTTTTTTTTATATAACACTAGCGACCTACCCCAGCTTCGCACGAGTACAATTTACAAAGTGATATATTTTATGTTTTAAAAAGCCTGATTTAGAATTTATCGCTTTAATATTGACAGTTCATAACTTCATAACTACCTCATTAGCCCAGTGGTCCTAAATGTGGCTGCTATGTTCGAGGTCCTAGGTTCGATTCTCAGGGCGAGCAAAGTGCTATTGAGTTTTTCTATGAAATTCTCAGTAGTGGCTTAGAGTTTGGCTTTGTGCCCGATTAATGGCAATGGCGAACTGTTTGTGTACACCTCTGCCTAACACTTCGGGGATACAGGTGTGATGGTATGTTATTTAACTTAATAGTTAGGAATAGTGCGCTTAGCTCACGTCGCGCAATTTTTCATAGGTTTTTTTAGGTATATCGTCTACGGTATTCATTTTAAATGGTAAACTGTAAAGGAAAATCTTAATCTACATTAAATACACAAGTTAAGTAATAAACTTATCTGGAAGATTAATACTAAATTGGAGAAAATAGCTTTTTAAATAATAAAAATATAGTACTTAATATTTTTAATAATTAAGTTGAAGACAAAAATGGTTACTGTGATTCAACCTTAGGAAATAAACTTATACCATCTCGGACTCTTCTCTAGACTTTTTGAAGAACTACAATTCTTTAGTGCATTATTTTGATTTATCTGAAAAGATTTAGTCAGCGTAAGTCATGTAAGCGCCTGAAAATAATTTTTTGACGACTTGATTACAAATAATTGAATTTTCTCTACTATACAAAAACTTAATTGAAATTTATTGCATATATAAACCTTCCGTAAAAAAATATCTCAATGTTAGTAAAAACTGCATTAAAATCCGTTACATAGTTTAAATGATGTAAGCGTACATAGGTGACAGGCGGTGGGAAGCGACTTCATTTTATACTATGTACAGATATAAATGGATTAATGGTTGGGCTAGCAGACGTTTTTCTGCTCTTTCCGGTAGTTAATGGCTCGACGAAAGCGCCACCTATCGGATCCTAACGTATCTTCTAAACTATCGTCTCGATAAAACAAATATATTATAATCAAGTCGTTCAGAAATTATAATATAATCACTAACAGACGCACATCAGATTTTAATTTTTATATATAAAATTGTAGCACTGTATACGCTTGCTCTGTGCATCCACTGTAACCGCTATCTCTGTCGGCGAGAATAACACTAAGTAATTAGAGATCCGACAAAACAATATAAGAGAAAATTCGCTACCGTCTTATTAAAGTGTCGTAAAGGAAATACTATAAGAAATTTATTACTCGTGAATGTTATCACACTGAATTCGTTTTACAAGCAGAATCGGTTTCATTGCCGTATCACACGATTAACATTTCAAGAAACATTTCTCTGAATATCACAGCGCAGCCGTAAAGCTTCTGTTCACCGCGGCTCTCGGGTTCAATCTCGATGAAATAGGAATTATCGATATTCAGAATGTATTTAAGACTTATCAAACGGTAATAGCGAATCCGGTAATTTACACTGATTACTTTTACTAATGTACTTAATTATATCCACACATTTAATTTGAGAAAGTTCACTTTATAGGAACAACAAAATTACCTGAATTTCGTAAGAGGGAATGACCGTCAATCCATTTGGGTACCTGTAACAAATAACACAGAATACATATCACAGTATATTTCAAATCGAAATGAGATATGGACCGAGAAGTTGGGTGAATAAATACATGCGCAAGTGTTAATATAGCAATGCTTACATTTCCATAGTTATCATGGGATGTGGTAAGCGGAGTGATATATACATACTACTATTAAGGTTTTTATTAAGGTATTTTCGCTTTTAACTCAAATAATACGTCTTGTAAGCTTAATAAATGTGGTTTAAAAACTATACAATTGAGTATAGACATATTTAGAAACAGATATCTTGGAAACTACATAAAATTTCGTTAGTTCTCCGAACATAATATAATGACATTATCATAACAATAATACCAGATAATTTCAAATGTTGCTATCTGTCAAAAATTTATTTCTATCTCTCACACTCACTAATAAATTGTAATACATATTTTCTTATTTACTAAATATGTATAAAAATTATTTGTAACACAGTGTTAACACAAATTCAGAAGATCAAAATAAAAACTAATATATATATTAGTTATATTATATATATTTCGCTTCTGATTAGTTAATATTTGAGATTTCAATCGCACGCGCAAATTATGCTGTAGTTGTTTTCGTCTCATAATTCTATTTCTACTGACAATTGACGATTCTTATAATATCCTATCCACTAAGAAACAAAGTAAGGAAGTAACCTTACAATTTTCAATTGAATGTAAGTTTCTTTTTGACAACATTTTATAAAGATCGTTTAAACTGTTTTTGAGTTTAATCCGGACGTTTTAATGGATAAAAAAAAAATTACATAAATTTCTAAATCTATCTATGAGGAATCTATGAGGAAATTTGGAATTAAAAAAATAAAATGTGCCAAAACTTCATATTTATTAATATAGACTAGCTGTGCCCGCGGCTTTACTCATGTGGTCTACAGAATGCCATCGATTGGGCACACGCGCGAATCTTGCTCCCCCACTCTCGGCTATTTTAAAGACAAAAATGCTTATTGTGGGTTTATCTTGGAAAATAGAACATATACTGTCGCTGTCTTTTTTGTAGATCATTTAAGCGCCCGAATTGATTCACAATGATCAGGATTATTTTTAATTTACACGGAACTCATTCTTTTTCTAAATTGCTAAGTTACTCCTTATAACATCAGCTATCTACCACTGAAAGTCCCGTCAAAAACGGTCAAATGATCCGAAACAAAATGATCAGGATTATTTTTAATTTACACGGAACTCATTCTTTTTCTAAATTGCTAAGTTACTCCTTATAACATCAGCTATCTACCACTGAAAGTCCCGTCAAAAACGGTCAAATGATCCGAAACAAAATGATCAGGATTATTTTTAATTTACACGGAACTCATTCTTTTTCTAAATTGCTAAGTTACTCCTTATAACATCGGCTATCTACCAGTGAAAGTCCCGTCAAAAACGGTCAAATGATCCGAAACAAAATGATCAGGATTATTTTTAATTTACACGGAACTCATTCTTTTTCTAAATTGCTAAGTTACTCCTTATAACATCAGCTATCTACCACTGAAAGTCCCGTCAAAAACGGTCAAATGATCCGAAACAAAATGATCAGGATTATTTTTAATTTACACGGAACTCATTCTTTTTCTAAATTGCTAAGTTACTCCTTATAACATCGGCTATCTACCAGTGAAAGTCCCGTCAAAAACGGTCAAATGATCCGAAACAAAATGATCAGGATTATTTTTAATTTACACGGAACTCATTCTTTTTCTAAATTGCTAAGTTACTCCTTATAACATCAGCTATCTACCAGTGAAAGTCCCGTCAAAAACGGTCAAATGATCCGAAACAAAATGATCAGGATTATTTTTAATTTACACGGAACTCATTCTTTTTCTAAATTGCTAAGTTACTCCTTATAACATCAGCTATCTACCACTGAAAGTCCCGTCAAAAACGGTCAAATGATCCGAAACAAAATGATCAGGATTATTTTTAATTTACACGGAACTCATTCTTTTTCTAAATTGCTAAGTTACTCCTTATAACATCAGCTATCTACCACTGAAAGTCCCGTCAAAAACGGTCAAATGATCCGAAACAAAATGATCAGGATTATTTTTAATTTACACGGAACTCATTCTTTTTCTAAATTGCTAAGTTACTCCTTATAACATCGGCTATCTACCAGTGAAAGTCCCGTCAAAAACGGTCAAATGATCCGAAACAAAATGATCAGGATTATTTTTAATTTACACGGAACTCATTCTTTTTCTAAATTGCTAAGTTACTCCTTATAACATCAGCTATCTACCACTGAAAGTCCCGTCAAAAACGGTCAAATGATCCGAAACAAAATGATCAGGATTATTTTTAATTTACACGGAACTCATTCTTTTTCTAAATTGCTAAGTTACTCCTTATAACATCGGCTATCTACCAGTGAAAGTCCCGTCAAAAACGGTCAAATGATCCGAAACAAAATGATCAGGATTATTTTTAATTTACACGGAACTCATTCTTTTTCTAAATTGCTAAGTTACTCCTTATAACATCAGCTATCTACCAGTGAAAGTCCCGTCAAAAACGGTCAAATGATCCGAAACAAAATGATCAGGATTATTTTTAATTTACACGGAACTCATTCTTTTTCTAAATTGCTAAGTTACTCCTTATAACATCAGCTATCTACCACTGAAAGTCCCGTCAAAAACGGTCAAATGATCCGAAACAAAATGATCAGGATTATTTTTAATTTACACGGAACTCATTATTTTTCTAAATTGCTAAGTTACTCCTTATAACATCGGCTATCTACCAGTGAAAGTCCCGTCAAAAACGGTCAAATGATCCGAAACAAAATGATCAGGATTATTTTTAATTTACACGGAACTCATTCTTTTTCTAAATTGCTAAGTTACTCCTTATAACATCAGCTATCTACCACTGAAAGTCCCGTCAAAAACGGTCAAATGATCCGAAACAAAATGATCAGGATTATTTTTAATTTACACGGAACTCATTCTTTTTCTAAATTGCTAAGTTACTCCTTATAACATCAGCTATCTACCAGTGAAAGTCCCGTCAAAAACGGTCAAATGATCCGAAACAAACAAACAGACAGACAAACAACAATTTTAAAAATGGGTATTTTGTCATATGTATTGTATATACCTTCATATGCATTTAGTAAAAAGCTGTAATTTTGACATTACAAAAAGACACTTCAATTTTGTATAGATTTTATTAAAAAAATTAACTCCAATAAAAAACGTTATGTATAAATATATTCCATTTAAGTGGTTTGTAAAGGAATGTCAGAAAGCAAGGTCCGTAATGCTTGGAGCACTCTCATTGCAGACAAAGTGTAATTATGAATTAAATGAGATGAAAGGATCCTAGTTAACCGACCGCAATGCAATCACTTCAAAGCTGGTTGTACTACTGTGAGCGTGTTCACTATAAACAATATAATTAATTTATTAACACACTATTCATATAAATAATAATGCTCTCTTGATAAGCCTAAGTAAAGAGAGAGTGTGTGTGTGTGTGTGTGTGTGTGCGTGTTTGTGTGTGTGTGTGTGTGTTATCATACCTTTTTAAATTCCGTAATTGTCATCTAAGGAAAATATAATTAATCACACACAGCATGGTAGTACAGATATATCTGGATAACGCAAACTCCCTATTTGGAAGTCTATGGTAAAGTGCTTAAATGGCTTAAAGGTGCGTTAATTCAGGTACACTGTATGCCACAACTTACTTACTAACTTAGAGTGTATTGTAATTTTTTCTTGGTTTTGACGCTGCAAAAAGCATTAACCAGTGCCCATGTTTTTAAACTTTCATAAAATTTCCTAATACACAAAGTGGGGAGTTCTGACAAGATGGCGGCTTCCTTGTTAGAATTATCTAGGGAATTTTTGTGACATCTCAAAATGTATGTTTCCAGTTTTATTTTTACAATTCGCTTCACGTACGCAAAACTATTAAAATATATCGCGCTAAATGTCATCAATGATACATAATATTGGGTTATAGAATCTAATGAATTAAAATGAACACTACAACATGGTAACTCAAGATCCCGATATAAACTCACATATTTTAACTTAAAATCAAATACTATTAGAGCTAAATGTCGATCCAGCGTCCTAAGATAGCTAGGGCTTATTAAATACGGGTTACGCCGCGTCATTCGACGTTACTTCGAATACTTGCAAAGACCCTGAGCTTCCGATGAAAGAAAACATCGTAATGAAACCATAGTATGGTGGTAAGCTATTTTCCAATGCTCGCTACCATCCTCAAATTGAAGTAGTCTGCCGCTATGCATCTGTAGGTGTGTTCCGACAGTTGCACTTGAGAGTCAGTATCAATAATAATCTTAGAGTATCTTGGGCCACATCATCACTTATCGATCGCAGTCTCTGTACACGCTGCCATCGAACCACCATTACCTCAAAATATTATAATAATAATACAATTAATATAAAGTAAAATCGCTTCAAGCAGTCTGTCCCTCTGTACGATTAGATCTTTTAAACTACGTAACGGATTTTACTGCGGTTTTCAGCATATGTTTATCTCATAAGGATGACACGCAGTAACCATTTTTATCTTCAATATGATAATTAAAAATATTACGATTGTGAAGATATTTTCTCCTATTCAGTAATAATCTTTATCTAGAAAAGTTTATATATTAACTTGGTCATTTAATGTAGATTAAAATTGCCCTTTACAGTTTTCCATTTAAATGCATACCGTAGAAGATATCACGAATTCAAAATTACACGCGACTAAAGAAATCACTCTTAGCAAAACGGTCGCGGTATGTTGGCTGGCAGTCCCGTACCTATGATGAATTGCGCGTCACCGTCACGAGCGAACCGCACTTTTCGCAGCTATGAAGTTATGAACTGTCAATATTAAAGTGATAAACTCTAAATTTGGCTTTTTATATATAAAATACACCACATTGTAATTTGTACATGTGCAAAGTTTATAATAGTTTATAATAAAATAATTTATACTCTATATTTGTATGTAAAATATTGTTATAGAGAGGGATGCGTGATGTCATGTGGTTTTTATTTTACCACGTCTTACGACGCGTTTTCAAAAACATTTTATAAGTATGTAGATACGGCATTCACACTCTTTAAATGACATCGAGAACGAGCAGCAATTGCCCCTAGTTTATTTTCGACTTGATACCGGTGTGAACGAGAAGAAAGCTTTATCCTTTTTTGACAACAGAGTTTCCGCCTTACACTGTGATTTCCTATCCCTTTTGTTTCAACATTCTGATAACAATATTTTTGTCGTTTTCAAATTGTTTTTAGTGATAGTATAACGCGTATATTCGAGAAAACGCGATTTATAAAACATAATTGTTTACAATGTAAAATTACAAACGGATGCCACAGAGTTGAGCGGGCTTGTCTCGCTACATCACAAACATTCGAAATTCTTTTCGAACTGTATTCAACAATTTGAATTCCCTAACCAGTAAACACATTTACTTGCTAATATAATCACTGTTTGTGCGTCAACTTCAGGAATTTTCCATCGAATTTAACTCTGATTCGTATGATAAATATCCATGCACTCCTCATGAGGTTGTTGTACAACACGGTTACGTATTTATTTGTTTCACAGTTTGCTGACACGTAGCTTTACGTAATTATTGTTACAACCTTTTACGTTTGTATTCACTTACAAAATATTTAATCTTGTTAAAATTTGTGATTTTTTGTGCCAGCACATAATTATTTCTTAGACTTTTTAGGATTTCATTACGAGAAAAAGAATACTGTTGGTTAAGCCTGTGCCTTCCTCCCCGCACAAAAAGGGCCTGTATCTTTCAAACAGCAGTAGGTAAGTAATTAAAACTTTCTCATAACATGTGTTATCGTGGCGGATAGCCCAACAAACTTCAATTTATTTTCTCTTTTGTAAAACTAAACTAAACTAAACTTAATGTGATTATTATACAAACATTGTGAACACGACCAATTGCCTGACAGAATGAATAAAAGAAGATATTTTTTTATGATTTCTTTTATACAATGAAGGAAACAAGGAGCTCTGGAACCCATAGTAACTGCAGGAACACAATACAAGATTATTTGGCTGTGATATTCTGTACGGTGCCGCGACGGGGGTACTCCACCAGACGGACTGCTCCAAGTAACATCTCCAAAGTAATTATTCTGTGCCCTAGCTCTCGTAAATAATACATGTAACACTTATATCGTTTGGGAATTGAAAGATTTCAATTAATATTAGTATTTATATTCATTTTTGAAGTATATAATAGTTCTTTAGATCATCTATATATTAATACGTACCTTTTTAAGCGTATTGCGTGCACGGAAGACTGTGAGATTTGGTATGGTTAAAGTTTATATGGAAGAGGAGTGCAGAAAGCTAAATTCTATGTATAATATATGTTACTAATTATATTAAATTAAATAAATTAATACTGCGAATTCTAAACCAACCAGTGCCATTGAACTTAGACCTCCCAAAATATAGACATTGTCACTCAACGAAAAGTGACAGCAAGTGATGTAGATAATACTCATTGTTTAGGTTCACGAATACTACAAATGTCAAACAGAAAATAGTCTATGATCAAAAAGTAGCTAGTCGAATTTCAATCATTGGGCGACCGCTAACTATGATAATTATATAACTAGTGGTATTATAAAAGTCATGATAGAATATTTATCCACTGTGAAGTATCAGCATGTATCCACACCCATCTATAAAGTTGAATGTATACGAATTAGAGAAAATACATTGATAGGTGAATTTATCTAGTAATAATAATAATAGTTTTATTTATGCAAAGTACAACTGATTTTACATTTAGAAACAAAAAACAAAAACATAACATAACACTGTTATGAGCAGGAGCTCAGTCAGGAGACTGCCAAACTAAGGTTCCCTGTATCTTGGCAGTCGGTTTGCCTCCTAAATAGATATATTCATGATTGTCGTTCCCATTACTAACGAGTTGTGCTCATACAAATAAAGAGAGAAACACTAAAATAATAATAATAATGCTACCAATACTACTACTAACCATAGATTCTAGAAAAAATAATATATACATATATTTATAATTGATAATTATATTATAATGATGTTCTATGGTAATTAGTGGTGTACTATATGTGTTAGTGTGCGAATGTGCATGTATTATATGTTTGTGAATTCGTATGGGTGTGTGTATGCGTGTCTGATTTTGTGAGTGTGTGTGGGACTGTATCTATTTTGCAAGATTATATTGAGTACATTGCAATTATGTATTTAAAAAATAAAACATTTTTTATCTACGTTTTATTTCAAAAATTTTAACACATTTAATTTTAAAATTAGTAACACATGATACTCACGTTCCAGAAAGACATCATGTCGTACGGAAACTTCAATGTTTGACAATTATTGTAATTGCACCACAATGCAGTTATAACTACAGCATCCTATATATCTGGTGATGAAATACCTACGTGCTTTATTTTGAGAATAAATATTTGCCCAACAATGGTGTATTTGTATACTGATATCAATCAATACATACAATAAAAACGTAACTGATCGATGTCTGTACATAGAAGATATATGAGAAAAACTATTGTTGGGGGTCTCTATCAACGCAGGAGAACCCAAAACAATGATTGTTAGAATTTTTGTCTGTTTGTCTGTTTGCCAACTTTTGTGCGCGCTATTCTCAGAAACGGCATAACCGATTTAGAAACGGTTTTCACTAATATATTCTGGTAGGGTTCACTTAACATTTAGTGTTTGTTTTACTTCAATAAGTTTATAAATAAAAAAGTTATATCAATTTAAAAAATCACGTCGAACTTTTTTTTAATAAAAATGCTATAAAATAGCTCTTCAGTTGAATTGGCTGAAACTTTGAAACTGGTTTGTAAAATGATGATAATTGAAACTTTCCAATGTGAGTTGACCTTACATCTATATAATAAATCATATTAATAAATGGTCACCCTATGTTGGATAAAACCACGCAAGCAAGTCGAGTGACGCATCGCTGCTAGGCAATTCATTCCGAAAAAGATCGATTCGAATCAAACTCTGATGTATCGATTCACAATATATCGAGGTCTAAATGATCGATCTCTCCAAAAAATCGACCTACTTTTATTCACTTTTCAGATTTGTGTTAACAATATAAAAATCCCTAATAAAGAAAACAAAAAGGACACCACAACAATTGATCTTTTGCTATTTT
Source organism: Saturnia japonica (assembly GCA_033032175.1). NCBI lineage: Eukaryota > Metazoa > Arthropoda > Insecta > Lepidoptera > Saturniidae > Saturnia > Saturnia japonica. The sequence goes on along the minus strand of CM065306.1, from coordinate 282,680 downwards.
TACCATGCTAAAGTATCAGTTAAAGAGAAACAAAGAAAGGTATCTATACCTAGAGAGAGAGAATTAATTTCAAAAATTTATTATTATAAACTGTTGTCGTTATTCTGCTATTGGGTAATTTACTGACACCATAGAGAACGACAGCATAATGAAATGAATAATCCATACTAATATTATAAATGCGAAAGTAACTCTGTCTGTCCTGTCTGTTGCACTTAACGCCCTGAAATAGACGATGAAAGTTTGTACGAAGAACGCATCAAAATAAATTTGATGAATTTTGGTATAGAGATAAATTTGACCATGAAGAAAGACATTGGCTTACCTTATGTCGTGAAAATAAAACTTTAAGAGGTGAAATAGGGAATGAAAGATTGTATGAAGAACCCACTATTTCTAAATTTAGGGTTATGAAAATTCATATTTATGTTATTAGGAAGAAATAACAGTGTTTCGTGTTTTAAAAAATAAGGGTGATTTACAATACACATAGACTACAACTCTTTGATACTGAGCAAAATGTTCCTGAGACATAAGCTTACATTATACAAAACATATGTCCGTCGTATCATGACATATAAGGTGCGCTACATTCGCACATACGTCAAAGATCAACATTAACAAATTTCAAATCCTCCAAACCCGATTCTTACGTAAAATTAACAAAGCCCCTTGGTACGTTGGTCGAATCGTATATTAAATATCTTACGCGATCGTACTTCGGCACTGCTTCGAATCACGTGAATCCGTTGGTCAAAGCTGCCGCGACTTAAACCCCAAAACCGAACATCCCACGCGAACAACTCCGGCCGCGGATATCTTCACCGAGCCCGTTTATAAGATCGAGGAAATAAACAAATACTACTCCACCGTCTTTCCAAACAAAGCGTGCTCGCGCCCACGCCCGCGAAACCACCGTTCCATCCGCAGGGGACCGGCGGCTAATTTCGCTCCCGCAAACCCTCCCTCTCTTACGGCAACTCAAGCCTAGATCCGTTCCCTCGGTGTACAACCCTTGAGTCATGCAGCCGCTCGCGCGATACAGGTGACACTGCACTTACAATCACGTAGCTACCTACACACATCATTACACACAATATGTACATACATACGTGCACACCACATAAGTACATAGATTCTGTAAGGGACCTTTTTTTCTTTTTTTACGATAGTTACTTTCAATCATGTTTCCAGAATACTAAATACATATACACATGTTCATTCCTTTCTCCCAGGAGGCAGGGACATGTTATATGTATGCGTTAGTGTAGCTCGAATTTTCTATAGATAGGGAATTAGTCAGTTCGCGACCTTTTCACAATCGCGGTAATAGCCCAAGCCGAGGTCCGGCTACTTAGCACCTTTGTGCGCATGTTGCTCACGCTTTCGCGGCTGAATGCCTTAAGCGTTCGCCCCCAAGCCTGGTGAAGATGTCAAAGCCATAAGTGGCTCTATTTCTTTAGGGCCCCTTAGGCTAACAGTATAGTCATAAAGAAAGAAAAAAACCATCTATAATTTTCTTTTGGTTTAGTCAGTGTATATACAGTAAAATAGCGGGGTGGTAGGGATCGCGACCATCATACATATAGAGTTAAATACATGTATGATTTTCTCTTGGTTTGTCGTGTTCCGAGATCAGTCCGTGTATAGATACTATTAATAATTTAGTATAGCGGACGAGATTTTTTGTCTGTTTGTTTAAACATGGTAATCTCTGGACAACTGGTAGCGGTCGGATTCGAAAAATTATTTTTGTATATGATAGCCAGATTCACGAATATTAGTATAGGCTATCTGGAACTAAGCTATACCTCTCAGCTAGCCTTAAATATTGATTTTTGTTTAAGTAAGTCGAAGTGAAAGTCTTCCCGAACTACTTTATCCGCATGTGCTGGCGTAATGGTTAGTGATACGTAAATATAATATTCTACAAAAATATTGTTCTTTAGTATATCTAAAAAAGTCTCCGATAACATATGCCTATTTCTTAATAGCATAAGCCACAATAAGGTATTTTGCGAGTTTTTATGTTGAAGATTAAAAATTGAGCTATATTTTTAGGCTTATCGTATTAATCCTTACGAACAAAGTTATTTCATCATAAAGACAATTTAAATTTTTCTTTTTATTGTATGTAATTAGGAAACATAGTTTAGGAGAAAATGAAAAATTAAAATAATTTGTACTTGCGGGATATGATAACAATTATGATAGACTACACGGGTCCGTCGCGTTGGCGGCGCGGTATTTGTTGGATAAAAACTCGGGTGAAACCGAAGGGCACAGCTAGTTATTAATATGTTTATTATGACATTATTTAACACGAGACTTCAAACACGTTAGCTTGTGGATACATAAACACTGGCTTATAAATGATGACGTTTCTTAAGTTATTTAATTGCTAGTACTTACAAAACATAGATATTGAGAAATTCCGTGTATGAACCGGCCTTGGTAGTTAACCGCAGCACAGCGGAACCGCTCTGTAAACAAATGCTCAATAATAACCTATTTCCAAATTCTATACATCGGTAATTAAAGCTTGCTTTATTTAAAGGACTTCCGCCATATTTGTTTGAATAATACCGTGACGTTAGCGTCGGCTCGTGTTTGATCAACCGGTTTGAACTGCTGAGCCTTGCCCCTTGGTATCTTTGATGTTTATATTTGACTATTAAGTAGCATATTTAGTTTTCGTATTAAACATTGTGTATATGGGATTCAGTTATGTAATTACTCTATTGATATTAAAATGATGAGATTTATATTAATGTCTTTTAAAATACTTGGGTATTATAAAGGTGAAAGTTTTTGAGTGTGTTTATATGTTTGTTACTTCTTCACGCTCAAACGGTTGGACCAATTTTGATGAAATTCGGTATGGAGGTAGCTGACACTCTGGATTAACGCATGGGATACTTTTAAGGTTTTTTCATTAAATTATACTCGGGTGAAACCGCGGGGCACAGCTAGTTCGTAAATAAAGTAGGAAAGTTGTATTCTAAAAGAAATTGCTAATTTGTTTGTAAACGAATCACGCATATACCTCTGTGGTATTTGCTATAGGTATGTATATTCAATTATTGTTAGAAATATACCGATATCTCGTACACTCGACGAAAGACAGCATTTTATGACGTCAACTTACCATTTAAGAAATATATTATATCTGTAAAAATATATATCTACGAATATATACTATGATTCTATAAAAACTGGTCTATTGTCTGTTCTTTCGCAGATTGTGGGTGAGTGAAATGAGTGGTCGCTTTGCTCAGACCTCCAAAGCTGCTTTTCCACTTGATTTCATCTAGATGAAACCGACCGTTAGCGGTCACCGCGGTCGCCTGCACGGATTTAGGAAATATTTGCAGATTCCGGATTGCTTTTCTCGACGTAACTCGGATTTGTTTCCGACACAACCGACACGCAGATCAAAGTATGAGATCGATACGTTTGTGTAAATACAGCATGTTGTCTATTACAATATAGAATGATGACGTTCGGACTTTCTTTGCTAATTTAGAAAATAAACTTTATGCGCCAATACACAATAATTGCACTCTAATCTATACGTCAAATTATTATGATGCTACGCTTTAAGATGTATATATACTAGATGAGTCCACGACTCCACTCGCGTTAATCATGCTGTCCTCGCTCCTCCCCGTGGCCGTCGTCCACCGGTCATTTTAAATACGAAAGTGCTTATTGTGGGTGATCCTTAAACAAAACATATGTCCTCGCTGTTTTTTTTCGGACTCAGAAGCGGTTAAAAGTGCCTTTAAAGAGTTCGTCGGTTTCTGTTTCGAGGATTTCTATAGCAGAGGCATCAGTGGAAGCATTGAAATGGCAAAAATGCATAGACAATAATTGCCAGTGTAACGAACTTATTAAATACATACTTTTCATTTAAAAAAAATGTTTATCTTTTCTATATAAAAAGGTAATTTCATAGTTAAAGGCATATTACAAAGGAGTGTTTTGAAGATAATATTTCAATTGTATTATTTTGAAGCGACGCAATAATGGTTCAGTGTGTTCGGATACAGCGTTCATCGACCTAGATAATATTTCAACAATGGGCCTGATCATGTTGTAACGGATAACACCATAATGAAACTATTGCATGGTGGTTGGGCTGTTTCTACTACCCACCCGGTTACCTACTAGCCTCGAGTTGAAAATTTAACGCCAAGTACCCATAGGTGTGTTCCGGCAGCTGTTCTTGAAACTGGAAGCTAATTCCTTTTAGGCTTAATGTATTTATTATCATCTTCAGCCACAGTATCACTACATATCAGCTGAGATTGTATTCAAACGCTAAAACCTATAAAGAATTAAAAAAAAAAAAACAATCTTTAAAGATAAAAAAATAACATCTTGATATCAAAACAAATATTTATTAAGCACTTTAATAATAATAATCATTTATTACCAAAAACAAGTTACAAATGAACATGATTGCGTACACAATTTGGCAATGGGACAGACTCAGCTGATGGTATGTGACGCGGACACCACACAGCGCTGGGTTTCAGTCTGCCCCAAATTCATAAACAGTCAATATGCGCAATCGGCAGCTCGGCGGCTCGTCACATCATATTATTCATTTAAAGAAATAGTTAAAGTCAAATAGTATAAAAATAATAATGATACTAAAATGTTAGTATTTATATTAATGCAAATTAATTATCAGTAAAGAGAGTAATATATTAATAACATAAACATAATAAAATAGTAAGCAGATGATTAATTAATTGATTGTTTAATTGATTAATTATCCACGCTGTATGTTATAAGATGCATTGATCAAGTATCAATTTGAAAACCAATCAATGAACTAATAAATTGAACGACATTGATTCCAGGGAGACTGAAGATCTAATCAGAAAAAAATAATCAGTGGTTATTACAAAGTTGTATTTTGCAGTATGCTCTGTTGAGTTTTATCTCGTATTGAAGCAACAAGTTCGTTCATATTCTCCAGCACGTGTCGCTCGCAACTCGCAGCCGCCGCCTAGCCACAGCCGGTTCCCGCTCCGGCTAATATTTACTAGGTCGGCTCGCTCGCGTCCCCTACCACCACTACTCGATTCCTTTTCACACTATTCTCGCATTGAGAGAGACACTTTGTGTACGCTACGTTAAATCATCGTATATTACAGCTGAACCAAACCTTATTATAGAATGAGTCTTTCAAGCGAAAATAATAATAGCCTTACTAACTGGCATAATGCGCACACACCACGCTCTGCGACGCGGCGACGTTATGGTGAACCACGACATTATAAAATTTGTCAATCAGATTTAAAGGTTTATTTATATTAATGAAAATTTATTACTATTATAAGTTCCACTGATAGTAAAATAGTTAACTGAAAAAACTAGAATTTCTTACTACTTTCATTTATAGTCTAACCACTTTGTTAATAATAACATTGATATTAGTCAATTATAAAAATAGTGCATTATTGTTTTTTTACTTTTTAGGAGTTTACTTTTTAAAAATCGATTTCCATAAATAAGAACCCCGGTATGGAAATGTTTGAGGAATTACATTTATAAAAGCGTTAACTCAGAAGCGTTATGTATTCTGTCAAAATGCCTTTACTTATTAGTAAATATAAGATTTATGCGCCATCTAGACCCACTAATGCAAGAATTATTTTACCCTTTTGACTACTTTAAACATACGTACAGTTTTGTTTATTCTTTATTATATATACTGAAAGATGGCGGGATTTTTATTATTATTATTTTATGTTTATGCCATGACAATCATAATTTAAGAGTAACACTTTAGTCTTGCGTTGAAGTTGACACACACATACACACACAAATTTTTTATAGTAGCATATTTCAATCCTAAAACGACGGTTTGAGACTGTCGATCAGACTGTCGCCACTGTCATATCAGGCACTGCTATACACTGTCAGATCCAAATACGCGATAATCCAAAAGTACGTCACAGTGTCTGATTTATCATCATGTGTATGGCAGCCACGACCCAGTCAAGCTTACCAGCAAGATTTTTTTAAAATTGATATTTAATATGACAGTACAGGTATTGTGATAGCAGAGATAACATAATATTCTTATTTTAAATCTGAAGCTGTGATAAGACAAAAACCGCACGACGTCAAATACAATACTCGTATGTTCCGTCCCATTCTCACAGTACGTGTTTCTATTTCCCGGAAGTCGTTTCCGCACACCAAACATTTGCGAGCTCGGATCGCTCTCAACGAATCGTTTCGATTGTTTACCACAATATGTGTCAAAACCAAACTAGTGGATACGTAAAGATTCACTATAACTATTGTATAAACAGTTAATAAATTAATATAAAAAATTAAATAATTATAACAACTTTTAATTCAGTTGGAGTGACGAACTGGAAACATTCATTATATATAAAAAAAAAAGCTAAGAATGAATAATCATATATTTCGATAGATGTTCAAGATAGATTATTCAAAACATGATTCTGAAATATTAATCGTCATGTTAATATCTACGTGTCGACATTTCCACTGCAATTTATTTTAATTACAATTCTACGACGTATTTTTTTATTATAAACACTTTCCGAGTACCCAAATACGAAAATATACACTTAGTTTCCAGGATTCCTCGTCAGACCACTTTGTTACTAATAATTTATGATGATTAAAAGTAAAAATGTGTACGGTACGTGGGAAAAAAACATAAATACATACAGATGCTGAAATGAGTACAAAGAGTTACTAGACAAGGAAAATATTGTACACAAAATAATAAATCGAAACGAACACACAGGAAAAAGATGTCTAATTAACTTTTGTACAATGTGACAAGAATGCAGATGTAAATCTATTTACTTTAATTTTATAATCTATTTACATCCATGTTTGTAGCAGATATCGCTTATTAATGTATACTAGCGATCGCTCTTAAGGTCGAAATTCGACCAGCAACTTTTTGATCATATATTATTTTCTGTTTGACATTTGCAGTATTCATAAACAATGAGTATTATCTATATCACTTGCTGTCACTTTTCATTGAGTGACAATGTCAATATTTCTAAGGGGTCTAAGTTCAATGCCATTGGTCGGTTTAGGATTCACAGTATTCATTTATTTAATTTAATATATTAGTAACAGATATTACAGATAAATATAAGCTTTCTGCACACCTTCTCATTATATAAACTTTAACCATGCCAAATCTCACAGTCTTCCCTGCACGTATTACGCTTAAAATGTTACCGAACGCTTTTGCTTCGTATATTAATGTACATATATATATTAGGGTGCTTTTTTTACGACTTTTTTTTTCACTCCCATCTCGAAATTTTGTGGGAAATACCTAAAAAAAATTCCCTTTAAATTTGAGCTATTAATATTAACTGCTCACCCAAGGCATGCAAAGATTTCCAGGTTAAAATACACGCAAACTTAAACTTTTTTTCTTTAGATTTCAATGTTCTACAAAAGTGCTCATTGCGGTGAAGTCGTAACTCACACTGGCGAGGTCATACGGGTCACCCAAACCCAATTTTTCCGTGAAATTCTTGTTTTTTTGCCCCTATCTCCTATATAACAAGAGCTACAAAAAAATATATATAGAGCAAACTTGTAAGAAATTTAATTTCCTACAAAAAAGTTTCCGAGAACCAAATTGCTAACATCGATATTTATTGAGATATTGGACTTTTAAGTTGAGGAAGTATGGAATTTTCATGAATTATTGAGTTAAATTGTCGGAATTATAATTTTTTTTTGCGTTGAATTGAATGGCTTTTAGAAAAATATTTATGTCTGAGTACAATTTTCATCTTAAAAAAAGAACAATTTATATAATGGTGGTTTTAATAAATTATAAAAATGTAAGTAATAAGGGAATTTTTTTTAGGTATTTCCCACAAAATTTCGAGATGGGAGTGAAAAAAAATAGTCGTAAAAAAGCACCCTAATATATATATATATTTTTTATATATAAAACTTAACAATATTTTCTATCGCCAATGTTTACATTGGTCACATAGATGTATTCTCGAATTATAATATCTATTGCCAACAAATATATTTGTCATCAAATATTAATTCTTTTGATATCATCTGGTTCTGCCATTCAATATAATAGATTGTTCATCAAATAAACGGCTTTATTTCTAGTAGTTTATATTGTAGCCACTCTCGGTAACACACTGAATTGATTAGGTTAGTTTATAACTGCGATCATAACAATTAAGTCATTGAAAATTCATATTTCTTAGGTAAACGTTTTGATATTGTATGGTTATTCGATTTTGATAACACATCTATTATTTTAGGGACATGTCTTATTAATTTGGCCTTAAATTGGAGATAGTTAAAATCATACCCATTTCATAAATGTTATTTATTATATTTTGTAAAATAATCGCACGTAAATTTGATCGAATTCCTTTTTTTAATAATCGTAGAGTATAAAATAACACGACGAGAGATTATTACAACAACGAATTTTTTAATGAAAATGGAATAATACGCGTCTCGTGTTGATGTCGTCTGTAGAATTTATATCAAATTAAAATTCACTCGTTATAACCTTCAGAGGGATCTGATAGACCGGAGTCAGGTTGCCTCTCGACGATATAATCAGCAAACACAGGCTCTGGAGCTGCCAGACGACCTCCGTCTACAGTCTGTCTAAGACACGCAGAATTTAAATTGATTCAGATATTTAAACCTATTTGCAGATATTTAGTTTTGCAAAGTTTCTAGAACGAGAATATCATTTAAATTATTACAAATAATATCAGTAATAAATATAATCTATATATTAATACGTGAATCAAAAGCTTTCGGTACCTTTTTAAAGACTTTTGTTTTGTAAAAACTGTGAGATTTGGCATGGTTAAAGTTTATATGAAGCAGGAGTGCAGAAAGCAAAAATTTATCTATATCTTTTACTGATATATTAAATAAAATGAATTAATACTGCGAATCCTTGCCCGACTAGTGCCATTGAACTTAGACCACCCAAAATATTGACATTGTCACTAAACGAAAAGTGACAGCAAGTTATGTAGATAATACTCATTGTTTATGAATACTGCAAATGTCAAACAGAAAATAGTACATGATCGAAAAGTCGCTGGTCGAATTTCGACCTTAGAGCGATCGCTAGTAAATATAAATATGCAAAATATACAGAAAACCTTTACGATAAACTATTGGTGACAAATTATTATAATAATAATACTATTTTATTGGAATCATAAATCATGTTACAACAAAAACAAAAATGTACGGTATCAGCTACATTAGAGTAACTACATTGAAATCGAATTAAAGTCTTCAGATATAAAAATCAACCGTAAGATATACGCGAGAACAGTTGACACAAAGCATCGCTATATTAATAGTATACCTCTATGTAGTAATCGAGATAATTAGATACTTGGGCAAAAGAACTTTTCCTTAATTCAAAGAACCTGCAAACAATACTATAATAATTTATTCATACTTGGAGAGAGAGCTTGGAAACTGATACAAAGCCGGTGCCGCGGTGATGTTAGTGATGTGTTTAGGAGTTTGGAAGTCTGTTGGCTGCGAGCCAGCGCTCGCTCCTCCAACACGTCACGCTCCAGAACTTGAAGTGTTTTCGCGTGTTTACTTCTACTTGTCTTGCGTGACTGTTTGCTCTTAGTTTAATGCAGTGCTATGGAGTCTCTGACGTGGAGTTTATAGTAAAGTGGCTAGCCAATTAGTCACTATTAATCATCATTAAACAAACTCTCACTTAGTATATATGCAACTATTTTTAAATTATTTGTAACGTTTACCACTAAGTTTCAAATGTAATCTCACGTTTACAGTTAAGATCGGATATATCAACCATTTCCGACCAGCAAGATCGTAACAATGGAATTTATGTTTTGCAGTCGTTTTAACTGAAAACGGTTTGGAGCAGTTATTGTATTAATACGTGAAGCAAGAGCTTTCGATACCTTTTTAAGCGTTTTGCGTACACGGAAGACTGAGATTTGGCATGGTTAAAGTTTATATGGAGAAGGAGGGCAAAAAGCTAAAATCTATCTATATTATCTGTTACTAATATATTAAATTAAATAAATTAATACTGCGAACCCTAACCCGACGAGTGCCATTGAACTTAGACCCCCAAAATATTGACATTGTCACGCAATGACAAGTGACAGCAAGTGGTATTAATATTCATTGTTTAGATTCATACTGTAAATGTCAAACAGAAAATAGTCTATGATTAAAAAGTAGCTGGTCGTATTTCGATCATTGGACGACCGTTAGTATATATAACGCTTTCCAACAATAAGCAATTTAAAATTACCATTAATGATAATCGAAAATTTGTTACCAATATCTTTAGAATCGTCTCTCGGCCGCAATGCCGACGTAAAAATTCAAAAGCCTGAATTCAAATGTCCGTCGGACGCTATCTATTGCTTTCATTCGGGGACACTCCGTTTCCGCTGCGTAAGCCAAGTGATAGTATTGCTCACGATGAACAAATATATTGAAGTGCCATGAATATTTATACATTTTGTGCAGAAACGTGAAATAGTTTGACTGTAGATACTGTTCTGTTGTTTTTTTCCTATTATTAATTTTGGACTCCCAAAAAGTCCATGAAATAAAGAAATCCTTATCGTTAAGAGTTCATAAATTTAATAAACATCTAATTTATTACTAGGGATTATTGTCCGAACAAGAATGAGAGTCACTATGTCTACATAAACTACCGTTTTAAAACCAACACAACGAAGTGAGTTAGAGAACCTTTTGTAATAGTTCATCCAAAAGATTAACAATAATAACTAACAGAATTTGTACACAATATATGTAATCAATGTATAGTTAGGCTAGATTTAACATCCAGTGGAACTGGACCTGTTCTTCCGTTATAAATTGTACCCACGCATATGTCATCCCAGCACTGATAGACGAACGGATATATAGACCACCCATACTTACTTTTGATCATTTACAAACGATCGCCAGACTCAAACTAGTCCTATATCTTAGGTAAGTTTTCTCTTCTCTATACATAAAGGAAACGCTGCCATGAATTTTATTATTCAAAGACTGTTGACAAACAATGTTCAGATATTTGTAATAACAGCTACAATTACATAATAAAGACCATCGTTAACTCTCTTGTAGTACCTAAGTCTTACATAGAACTCTGACTGGCATTGGGGAAATGCGGGGACGCTGTGGGGTTACTGGGTTCACTTTGATGGTTCTAATATGAAATAAAAAGGTTTCAATGAACATGAAGCCTCGAGATTATTTATTGAATACATCTTTCCTTTACATTATACTTTAGAATATATACATATTAGTACATGGCTAGCTTATAATCATCATTTGCAATTGTGGTTTAACTTTTAGTCAGAAAACAGGAAAGATACGCTGTTGTCACAAATAGACAGCTAATGTATATTATGAGGTACTTTAAAAAAATAATAATAATATAAAAGGAACGCAATATTTAAATAAATGTTGACTTAGGTACAAGATAAAACTCCTCTAGTCCGAACAATGATGTACCAAATAATTGCAAAGAAAGAACATTGTCACTTTGTTTCTGAAAATTCGAGATTTAACTGCATATGTTTAATTTTAGAGTTTACTTGAAGGTCAGGCAGATAACTCTGTACGCCGGTCAGATGTTCTGTTAATTGTACCAAAAGGTAAGACATTTTTGGGAAATATCGTTACTTATAAATATCAACAGCTGTTTTGTTTTTCGGTGGACAATTAACTATTGTTAAGAATTGATCACAAAAATCATTTATTGCTGAATTAGGCATGTGGGGTGTAGGAAAAAAAGGAAAATGTGGAAATCACTGCGTTATTAGCCCAGCTTTCTAATATTATCGACTCGAATGAAATGACTATATTGTATCAGTTTACACAACAGAAGTAGGTTACCTTTGACTCAGTTACCGCCTCGCAGCACTACGGTCAATTAATCAATTAGAACCAATTAGTGACCGGACATTTCCTCCGGCTTGCATCTGGCGATGACTTCAGCGGAAATATTACTGTTTCTTCAGCCATATGTTTGTATATTACAAAAAATTTAATCCGAGTAATTAAGTTAGTCAGTAGGCGTTGTACGTCGATACTATATGGACGATATATATTTACACTGAAATCACCCTACTCGTTCCAAAAGGGAGACCCAAGCATATGAAGTTAAACACTTGCCGAACATATACATGCATTAATCATGTTTTCGCAGCCGAAACTATGTAAAGGCTCTAGAACAAGCAACCCAAACACCAGCCTATTTATCTAAACGTAAATGTTCTCCTGGAAAACTTTTTAATATAAATCACTATAAAAAGGATTCTAACAAAATCGTTTCCTTAAATTAGGTCCTTACATATGAAATTGGCATTTTGTTGAAATGGCCACTTTGATCTCAAATATCTGGCGTTTGGTTAGGAATTCCAAATTCAAATTTAGGCTTGTGTATTTGCGTTTTGGATTTAGTGATTAATTTGTTTTCGTAGTATTTGAATTTCTTTGCCATCGTTCTTTTCACAAAATGTAAACCTAAAATAACGTGTTATTTACGAATATGAGTTCCACCGTGGCATCAGCACTGCAGAAATATCTTGAAGGATTAATGATGTGTATGGGAAGCTACTTTAAAAGAAAGCACGATACGTTTTTGGTTCCAACGTATTCGTCACGGAAATTTTAACCTACGAAACAAACCCCGTCCGGTCGGAGATCCTATTTTATAATGAAGAATTAAAGGTGATCGTAGAAGCATATTGATCGAAAATCATGTCAGAGTTAGTGACAGGCTTCGGTGTAAGTGTTAAAATAATTTTAGTTCACTTGAAACAAATGGGAAAATTGAAAAAGCTCGAGAAATGAATACCGCATGAATTGACTGAAGCACACCAACAAACACGTATTGAGTGCTTCGTCACATTACTCGACCGTCACAATAACGAGAGAATTATGAATCGTATTTATACTTGTGACGAAAAATGGATCCTTTCCGACAATCGGAAACGCTCATCACAATGGTTGAATCCAGGATAACCGGCCAAAACCTGTCCCAAGCGAAAGTTGACTCAGAAAAAGGAACTGGTGAGTATTTGTTGCACCAGTGCTGGTGTCATACACTATAGTTCCCTAAGATCTGGCTAGACAATAACGGCAGATTTTTAAAGTCAACAATTGCAAACCATAATTTAAAAGCTAGCCGTTAAATAAAAAAATAAAATAAAAAAGCCTTTTATTCCATTCAGTAAGAAAACGTATAAAATAAAATACAAAAAGGGTATTAATATTCTGCTTTGCATGGACCCCTCTCAGGTAAGGGTAAAGGCCTCCTCCAAGGATTTCCATTTTTCTCTATTCTTTGCTACTTGTAACCATTTTGTTCCTGCGGTTTTCTTTATATCATCCTCCCATCTCATGTAAGGCCTCCAGCTTGACGTTTGCCTAGTGGCCCCTTCCATGTGGTTACATTTATGGACCACCTGCTATCCACATAATGGGCTAAGTGGCCGGCTCATCTAAATTTTAGTATTTGCGCATAAGAAAGCGAATCTATGGCTTTGGTCGTATTTTGTGCATTTTCTTTATGTTGAACATGCTATGTTCCATTCTTTTTTGGCACGAACTGATTTTGTTTTTCATTTTCTATGTAAATTTCCACGTCTGGCAGCCATACGTTAGAGAGGGCAGAATGCATGTATCCATAGTTTTCTTTTTGAGCTTTATCGGAATGTTGCTTTTAAATACTTCTTTTAAACTCCAATATTTGTTCCACGCGTTTTTAATTCTGCGCTCTAACTCCATTTCATTGTTGTTGTTTTTGAAACTTATTTGTTTTCCAAGATATATATATATATATACGTACTCTAGCGGTTCATTTCCTAGTGTAATACACTTTTTGATGCTTAGTCATGGATTTCGTCTTTGACAGATTCATCTCCAATCCCACTCGACTACTAAATGAAGTCTCTAACATATATTGCAGACCACAGCTAGTTTCTGATAGTAACACTATGTCGTCTGCGAATCTTAGATGGGTTAAAAATGTACCATAAATGTTCAAACCGCAGTTTTTCCAGTCAAGTTTACTTATGACGGTTTCCAGCACAGCTATGAAAAGTTAAAGCTAGCCGTTAAACAACCGAAACTGGTCAATATCTCTAACCCACTACTGGTTTTGTACAACGCTAGACCCCCTATTTCACAACAGTCGTTCGCTAAATTAGAGGAACTGTGGTTGGAATATCTCCGACACCCACTATACTTCCCAGATCTTGCTCCAACATATTACCACTTTTTTCGCAATTTGGACAATTTCTTGCAAGGAAATTTTTTTAATTCCAATGAGGGTGTCCAAACCACCTTCAAAGATTTTATTGATTCTCGCACCCACAACTTTTTCAGCAATGGGCTCAATGAACTACCTATAAAATGGCGAAAGTATATAGATAATAATGGTACATACTTCGATTGATTAAATGTATAATTTCATATGTAAGGACCTATTATATTATGTCTCTAGAGCAAAATGCATTAATTCTAGCGGAAAGCACGACTACATCCCACATATTTCTACCTAACGTTTATACACTTTCACTTCTATAATTAATAAATGTAGGTAGGTACTTATTTCATCCCTAAAATAAAATATTGATGTATTACGATGATTTCATCCCACTCGTCTCTCCATTTTTGTTTACCTTTATTTATGTCAAGTATTGTTGACATAATGATGTAGTAGTTCTGAGATACCGATAAAAAGGTACATTTGAGATTTATGTTAACAAGACGAAATTGAGTTAATTTGTCATTCAAACTGTTATAACGGTGTTTCCATTTTAGACGCAACTCGGAGGAACTTCTAAGATTTTCTCATCTTTCTTTGTTTTGACATTCGGCCATTACGACACCCACGTAATTTATTCATTTTTATAAGAGCAGCACTCTATTTTCTTTGACTAATCGGGTTTCTTGCTTGTAATAAAAAAAATGTTTTGTCATTATTATATTGTTAAATACAGTTTCGGTTTTAATTGCTGTGTTCGTTTGCTTTTTTAAAGGTTTTTGTAAAGTTCTTTACAAAAAAATAATTGTGAGTGGCTTCTCTTTGTGTATCTGTCTTAAGTTGGTCATCGAGAGGCTTCACTTGGGTCGATCCTTTGCTGCGTACTCGGTCGAAAGGTAATTTCCCTCAAACCTTACAGTTACCATCTTTTTAACTTCTCTTCAGAAAATGTGACAAAAGTATCTACAAAACAACAAAGTACATGGTACGTATAAAAAAATATCAATTTTTAAACATTTGTGTCTATCTGTCTGTTTGTTCCGGCTAATTTCCGAAACGGTTGCACCAGTTTTGATGAGACTTTCACAGGCAGAAAACTGATGTTATAAGGAGTAACTTAGGATACTTTTATTTTAGAAAAACAATAAGCATTTTTTTAAGCTTTGTCACCACAATACCGACAGCATTATGTAATCACACGTGAACGAAGCCGCGGACACAGCTAGTATTTAAATAAACCAACAAAGCATCTATGGTGGTCCAAGTTTATTAGACTGAAACGAATAGTGTCACACTTAGGAGTTGAGTTTTTGGTATTACGTTTGTAGGTAATGCTAATGATAAAAAGGTATAATTATGGGAAAATTATTCAGATTGCTTACCACATGTATAATGTAAATCATTTGAGCCTGGCCGAGGTAGAAGCAAACGCTGTTCCACCACATTTAGTGGACAATAAAGTATAATTATATTTGTAAGAGTTGAGGCCCCACAGAACTTTACGAGGGATCTTTCATTAACAAATTTTATTTCTCATAATAAAGTTTTATGAGCATTTCAGGAGCACATCTCGCGGGCGTAGGCGCGGGCGAGGGCGCGGGCTCGGGCGCGGGCGTGGGCGCGGGCGCGGGAGATGGCGCGGGAGAGGCCGCAGGCGCGGACGCGGTGCACTCTGGCTGATGGCGCGCAACAGATTTACAGCTTACGTAGCCCAGCTCGGAACTAACTATATTCTGGAATAGCTGTTACCCGCGGTTTCACCCGCATATAATTTAAAATAAATCACTGATAGATGTTTTATAATACTTTAGTATAGACAATATTTTTATCGGGAGGACAAATGGTCACATCGCGGCATCGCACGACTTGTTAGCGCTACTACTACTAGTCTACTGTTTTAGACTAAGTAGGTCCAATAAAAGTTTTTTAGGTAAATGTGTCAGCTTTTATAATAAGATCCCGGAGCATATTACTGATTTACCGAACAACAAGTTTAAGGACCATGTCACGCAAGTTTTACTGTCAAAAGGTTATTATAGAGTGGATCATTATGTGAATGATAGTGATGTTTGAAAGTGACTCCCTCTTTGTGCAACCACTAAACTGTTATTATTGTATCTGTTATATTAACATTTGTACATTTGACAAAAAAAAGATAACCCAGATCGAGTTTTCTACCGGTTCTTCTCGATGTCGGGACGTTTTCTGAACCGGCAGTAGTGTTTTGACGTTCATAAGTGCCTTCTTAGACATAGACATAGACCCGAGCCGAGTGTTGAATTATTTTAATTTTTCATTATCACTCAAACTATGCATCCAAATAACATGCCGTAAAAGGTAAAGTTTAGCTTTATAAAATTGTCTTTATGATGAAGTAACTTTTGTTCGGAAGGATTAATATGCCATGCTTAAAAATAATTCTCATAAATTAATTTTAAATCTTGAAAAATATTTAAAAAAAATACCTTATTGGGGCTTATGTATAAGAGATAGCTAATTGCTATCGCTGATTTTTTTTAAGATTTACTAATAGCCAATAATTTTCTAGAACATTATATTTACGTATCATTATTCATTACGCCAGCGCACGTGGACAAAACTATTCGCGAGGGCTTCGACTTTGAGTTATGTAACAAAAATCAATATTTAAGGCTAGCTGAGAGTTGTAGTCTAATGTCATATATAGCCTATACTATTCCTCGAGAGTTTAGCTATCATATAAAATCCGACTGGTAGTTCCAGAGATTAGCGTGTTTAAACAATAAAACTTTTCCGCTATATTATATTAGTATAGACAAGCTGTGCCCGCGGCTTCGCTCACGTGGACTACTGAATGGCTGCGCGAATCTTGCTCCTACGCTCCCGACCATTTTAAAGACAAAAATACTTATTGTGGGTGTTCCTTAGAAGATAGACGTATACTCTCCCGGACTTTTTTCTAGATCTTTCTAATGTCTACAATTATTTGGTATTTTAATTTGCTATATCTCTTATGGTTTACTCAGCGAAAGGCATTTAAGTACCCGAATTTACTCACCATGAAGAGTTTTTTATATTTGTGCGGACCCTAATTCCTTTTCTAAAATAAAAGTAGCCTAAGTTACTCCCTATAAAATCAGCTTATTACCAGTGAAAGACTAATTAAAATCGGTCCAACTGTTTCGGAGATCACCCGGAACAAACAAACAAACAGACAAACAATAATTTAAAAAATGGGTTTTTTGTTATATGTATCGTATATACTTTCGAATGTTTTTAGTAAAAAGCTGGTATTTTGACATTACAAACAGACACGTCAATTTTATGAATTGCATAGATTAGTATGGATATGTAGGGAAATACGAGAGCTGTCACACTCTGCAGAAAAAAACTTTTTTATCTACAATTACGTCATCCATATCATTTACGTTCACCTTTTTTAAAGACTTATCTATAAATATTGTAAGGAAGCGAATTTGTGATTTTGATTCTTTTGATTTTGAATCGGTTGGCATTTTGATGAACTTCTAAGTATTGTAAGTGAACCTATATATAGTCAGCTATAAAATTATTTTCAACACACTTGCTCATAAAGTCGCTGTAATAAAGAAAACTTTAAATTCCCCATTTTATACGTGGTTAAAACGCTATCTGCGGAAAGCCAAAAAAAAATTAACCTCATTCCTTTAGTCTATGGCCGATCGCCATTGTTAGATGCGCGCGCAAACTGATTAATTTTTCCCGCCATAGCGAAAAAAAATGATTTTTTATTATCATTTTCCTTCACAAGTGTGTTGAAAAACGTCGTATGATACACGTGTGTATTGGTGATTACCGTCCTCAGCTCTCTTAAGACCCTCACGGCCTCACCTAACGGCTCGGGTCTCAATGGCGCCTCAGCGGTAATCACCAACATTACACACTTGTACCTGTACTATTAAAAGAAACTTATTTCACCGATTCAATTTTACAATAACGCTTTGAATGAATGTGGAAAAGAAAACAGTGTGCTGTAAATGTATAAAATACATATATGAACATTTCGCACCAGAAACTAAATAAGCATTTGTTGATATCTACGTGGACCGGATAATAACAAAATCGGGAAAATAGTTCCCTTTCCTTGAAGGAGGCGAGTAACATAATGTTGCAAGACTATTCAGAAAAGGTTATATATAAGATGATTTTGTTTTCTTTCCATTTCTTCCAACGCTTCTTGACTACACATTTAAGAATAAACACAAAAAGGATGTATATCAGTCTCCAATGTATCAGTAGAGACAGTATTGTCTCCGTGCCATTTTAAGTAAAAGTCACACCTGACTTACAACACTATGAATTCTTATTCAAAATATACTATTAACTTATTTTCATCAAAAATGTAAAGACTTTTCATAAGTACTGTGGTGGTATTATAAAGAATTATATGATTATTGTGGAGTAAAGAAACTTAATAATTTAGATTTTCATCCTTTAAAAACTGTAATTACGAATTAAGAATATTGTAGGAATAACTTTGAGTTATTAATCAATTCTGAGTATTTTCTTAATTATAAAAGTTGTTTTTAATAATATCAATCCAATGAAGATTGTGTATAAATAAACATTAACTTTTTATATAATATAAGTCTCGATAATTATGTTCGTTAAAATTTCTAAAAAGGCCTAATATAATATAATTACACACTTTATAATATATACTAGACAAATATCTTGAAACTGTTGTATCAATTCAATAAATGATTTTATTCAAATATTTATGTAAATGGAATTCTTACTCTTTCTTCCATTTAACTCTATTTATTAAACAAAAAACAATAACATTATTCCCAATTTAATCATGATTACTCTTGTCGTATTATTACATTTCTGGAGTATGTGATTATATACTCCACAAATAATTTATTTGTACAAGATATAATTACTTATTATGCACTTTAGTGTAAGGTGATAAAGACTTAGTATTTACAAGTAATTAAAGTAACTGTGTTTCTGGCGCTTCGATTGACTATAGACAGACGACGTATAATTGTTAGTATGATTTCTTGCAATATTTAATACCTAGCGGTTGCTCCCACGTACATAGTGGGGTAACAGTGAGGACTCATATGATTTCAGCTTTCATAATTTATAATATTTCATACTTGTATAATTTTAACAAGCTTACCGTGTAAAAGAATAAGTTCATCAATTAAAATATGCGGTTAAATGTGTTAACTCCGTTAAAGAATTAATCTTTAAAAACCCTTTCTTAGTGCCCACCTACTTACTCTACGTAAAGAATCCCTTTGCATAATTGAACGCTTCTATACCCAAAAGTGTAAGTAGTGCGTTGTACATTGTTAAGTAGATTTTATCTTATTATTCTTACTTGACTACAGTTATTTCAAAAAAGTTATGTACATTTAATGGGATTTATGTTATATTAGTAACAGTGGTATTTATGAAATAAAATTGTATAACCTGTATAATTGTTATTTATGATTCTTAGTTTGCATAAATTCATACATCGAGTTGAAATAATTTACCGCAGTACGCAGATACCGTCCACTCTCGACTATTTTAAAGAAAAAAATTTTTTATTGTCAGTGTTTCTTAAAAGATAAATGTATACTCTCGTTATAGGTATTTATAATATCTACAATTATGTAGTACATTAAATTAATATATCTCTTATGGTTTACTCAGCATAAGCCATTTAAGCACCCGAATTGACTAACCATGGCTAGTCTTTTTATTTGTGCGGAATCCTAATTCTTTTTCTAAAATATAAGTAGCCTAAGTTACTAATCCCTATAAAATCAGCTATCTACCGGTGAAAGTCCCATCAAAATTGGTACAACCATTTCGAAGATTACCCGGAATAAACAGACAGATAAAAATTTATAAAATGGGTTTCTTGTTATATGTATCGTATATACTATCATATGCATTTAGTAAACAGCTGTTATTTTGACATTACAAACAAACACTTCAATTTTATTAATTGTATAGATGTTATGATGTGGGTTAGGAAATATAAAGAAAAATGGATTTCAGTTTTCAAGTGCAACAGATACCGACACCCACATACCTTTTCAACTCAGAACGATGACTAGCTGTTCTGCTTGGTTATACAAGCATTAGAAAACGTCTTATCAGGCTATAGTTGTATCACAATCATTTACTTTATCGAAAGTTCGAGTTTCTTGTTAGGTTAGAAACCGTAGCGTCCAATCTACCTATCAACATAATTTATTTGAGTTAGAAAAAAGTACTATTAAAATTGATAACCTAGGCTTCCACAGAAATTATATTATATTACAGTAATATTATAAAGCGTTAAAGTTTGTCTGTAAGGGGTAATCTCAGAAACTACTGATCCGATTCTGAAAATACTTTCACTTAATAATACTGTAGACTACCCCTGACTGATTAAATTTTATAATGTAATTAACATGAACGAAGTCGCAGTCTATCGCTACTAAATTACAAATTGACTCGCGCCCAGGAGTTTACAGTTCGCATTAAATTGTTATTAATCAATACGATATATTCATATTAAGACTGTTAGTAGTAACAAATTCCACTAATAATTAAAACTTTTAAACTCGTTAACATAATTATTTCAACGAAAACAATGTTACGATCACGTGAGACTCGATACACAAGAGAAACTCTCGGAAACTTTTATCGCTTTATATGTAATCAAATATTCACATTTTTATAAAGGATTCTCATCAGACTCCTCGTCGAATCAATCAGTTGCCATGACAACGTTTCTATAGATTTGAACCCTGATAACACGTACACGTGACACTGATCGCGGTCGGTGCGACTCGTCGCTCGCGAACAAACACCGCTTATATTTTAATTACACGTATGTAGAGATATCACGTTATCTGCGCGCGTCTGATAACTCTAAACCAAAATATAATTGAAATCAAAAGATTCAATATTGTCAGGTACTTACAGAGTAAATCTTCTTATCGAACAACACTTAATTAATACTTATTTATTACTTAATAACGTTCACACTTAAATTTTAAATATACACGTAACTAGCGGGAGAATCTCGAGTAAAGTTTCATAAAAGTACGAGACGCACCGAACATGTGTTATCGCGTCGAGCGCCGCGCGCTTACTGACTGCTTCTTGATGCTACACGCTTCATCACTCTTCAGCCTCCAAATGTTTCAGCCGGTCTCATCTACCAATGAATGTATCGTAGCCGTGTAGCAGTTCGGCGTAGCACCGTAGCACTGTAGCGCCTACAACTGTACATAACGTAGTTGAATACAGCATTAGCATCGGATGACAAATTTTGATATAATATTTATGAACTATATAATTAGTATAAAAAATCTTGAATACATTTTCCAAGTTCATAAATACTTTAAGCACTTAATGGAATATGAATAAATTTTAAAGAAGATATTCTGTAGATGATAAATGAATGTGATTTCAAAATGCTAGGCATTTTAGAAATAATAATTTGAGGAAATACATCTTCAGGAATTAATAACGATGATATAATAATTCAGTAGCAGCGCTGTTAAACTCGGTTTTGATGGGCATAGTTTCAAATCCACAATAACAAGCCATCGGGAAATAAAATATCCTGATAAAAATACAATATTACGTTTTAAGTATCCTTTGAAACTATATCCGAAATCCCATAATATGTGGTTGTAAGACTCCATTAAATATTTTTGTGCAACGTCAGTTTTAATATCAGCTATGGAAGCATCGTGTCGGTAACTGATCCGAACCGAACCCATACACGTCAAGATACATCTGCAGAGAGAGGCATTCGGTTGGCAGATGACAAAGTATTGAAGCGTGAACATTGATTAGGTGTTACTATTTTGATTTATTATATTTTGTGATACAAGTTTTTTTAATAAGAATATTCTTCATAAATGAATTAAATAACATTTAGTATAAACCAGTGTGCACTGTAGGGAAGACGCTGCGGCGAGATTTTGACAATTGCGTAGTATATCACATAGCTGATTAACGGCTTCGTACGTTTTAACATACCTAAGCCTACTTAATACAATTGTTTATTTTCTATTCATTCGCAATAAATTATCTATCTTCTTTAACAATATTATAAAAGGAAAGATTGGATTTTTTGTTTGTATTTTTATTGTAATGGATAAACAAAAAACTACTAGACTAATTTAAAAAAAAAATCATCGATATAAAGCTACAGTATCAGCGAGTAATATAGGAGTATAGCGAGTTATAATTTTAAAACTTAACTTATTTCTCATGAAAATGTCTGATAGTTTTACACAAAGTACAAAAGATCCCGCTAGATAATATATTTAATTATTATAGTTATGATACAATAACCATTTTGTGTTCACATTGGTCGCCTATTTCTAAATCAGATAACGGAATTTCTTAACAACGACAAGCAGAAAAACCTATCATGTTCATTGACTTTATTGCTCTTAATGTGTGCCTCTAGGTCATGTTCATAGGAACTCGCGTCAGAGCGCTGTAACGCTGCGCTTAGAAAACAATATATTTGAACAGAACTCTTATTCAATAAAGTGGCATTTTTTCAATATGTTTTACATTTTAACTGGTAATCGGGATTCTTCATTTTTTTCTTTCTTTATAGGTTAAATGATAACCAAAATTCAAAATTTGAAAGTTTGTAAAACTACTAGAAGTACCTTAGAGTTTTGATGATCGACGAGTAAGTCAGTGACAAAATTAAAGAACTTTGACTAGCGATAATTCAAACTTATCTATATTACGAGTTGTTTGTTTCTTTAAACACGCTAAACTCTGGAACTTCCAGTCGGATTTGAAAAATTATTTTTGTATGTGATAGCCATATTCACGAGGACTAATTGTCAACTAAAATGTGTTAACCGATTTTGTCTTGATAAACAAGCTTTTGCCGTGACTTGACATCGTTCTCGTGGCACTGATGGTCACTCTTGTATTTGGATTTTATTTACCATTAAATGCAGTTTTATCGTTATATATCTATGTTCTGAAAAATTTATCCTTTCACTTACATTTACTCACTTGAAATTAATCAGTAACATTATGAGCTGATGATAAAGAAGAGTTCTGCAAAGAAACCTGAACGGCATTAGAATTTTCTCCTAGTAACAAAATGTAATGTAGAAATACAGAACTGTAGATATTTCAGTATTTGTATAAATCCAAACATCTTGAGAAGATACTTTTACCCAACAGTGAGGTATTAGCAGCCTTGTGTTTATTTATGGAAAATAATCAAAAGTATAAATATTATTTAATACTAGCTTGATACCCGCGACCTCGTTTGCACATTATTGGATATACACAGACTGATCTTGGAACACGACAAACCAAAAGAAATCAGATGTTTCACATGTATGTCGGATATACCACACGTATATTACTGCATATGCACCGGCTGATCTTGGAACACGACAAACCAAAAGAAAATCATGCGTGGTTTTATCACTGTGTGTATGGTATTGTAATTATATGTCATTATGAATTCAACACATTAAAGGTCCCAATGAAACTCCAAAAATAATTAAAATCAACCCTTAGGGTGCCTGTCCACTGATGCGGAGCGAGGCTGTGCCACTGTGTTGCGAGTTATTCAAAGCGAGTGGCACACAGTGGGTCAGGTTTCGCAAAATAGGGACATAGGCATTGAAAGTCGAAAATTCAATCTAAATTTTGTTAACAAAAAATGATGGATCATAATCCAAATCATTTTTATTCTTAAATAAATTACGATATAGTCAGTACTTACCTTACTATCAAACGGACCGTATGCTTGATTGCTTGTTGTAGTATTATAAAAATTGAATGTTTCTCTGTGACGCACTCGAATTTTAATATTACTGGCAGTATTTTTTAAACAAAACATAAAACAATTTAGGTAATTTTTCAACAGATTACATGAAATGAAAGCCTTTTTGAAAATCACTGCTCACTGCGCATTGTTCTACGAAACTAGATATACCTATATCAGTTAACACCGCAGCTCTTGGTGCACTGTGACCTGTGACTTTAGTGTGTGTAGTAGTTATGGTACAATCGAACAAAAGCGCGCTTTCTTGATCTCAATATTCTAGCACAATATTTAAAGGATAATTTTAAAATATGATGAATTTATTTTGTTTTCCGTACTGTCAGATTCAGGTCGGAAACCTGTCCCAAAAAAAATGATTGGTCGTATTTAAATAATTTCAAAACTCCAAACAACTACAATACTTTTCAAAGAGTAATAATTCGAACTTACAAATTACATTTGTGACTACTTATTTGTAAATAACAACCGTTTACAAAGTACTTCGTTGGTTGTCGCATTCTAAGACGACTCATTCAATTTTTTTCTACCGAACGATTTATTGCTACAAACCCGCACAAGCGAAAGAGCCGTCGAATGGGAATAAACTTGAATATTAGATTTTCTTTGTAAAAATTATATTTTCCAATACGAATTTCTTTATAATTTACTAAACTAAATTGGATTGGAGTTGAATAATGAGCGACCAAGGAGCGGCGTCCGTGACATTCTTTTTACCAAGATAACGCAGCCTACTCACACAGCTGCTAGAACCATGGACAATTTGAATACCGTGGGAGTACAAATATTACCCTATCCCCGTATAGTCTAGATCTATCTCCATGCAATTTTTGGAATAGCCCACCTAAGTATCAAATGAATGTACTAAACAATTGTAGATATTAAAAAGACCTATAAAAAATTCAATGAGGGCATAATATGTCTATCTTCTAAGGACCATGCACAATAAGCATTTTTGTCATTAAAATAACCGGGAGCGGGGGCACCTAGTTTTATAATAAGTATTAAAATTTATCCAAAATAATATTATTTCTTCATCTAATCGTATATGACATAATTTCAAGGTAGACCTAGTGGTTACTTCTGAGAAATGTTGATCTGATATACGCCGCGCAGTGCTACTTTTTATTTAATCATTATATTCTATCAACATATTATCAACGGTAATTTCCAAAATAAAATTAGTACAATATTATGATACAAAGCCTTATAATAAAATAAATTTCAATTCGAACTGAAAACCATTTAGTAAATTGTATGCTTAGTCCATTTAGAAAACAACATCATATTGATGCGATCGAAGTAAAGTTTGCAAATAAGATTCTATAATATATATTCAGTTTCGACAGATTGAATCAGTTGTCTTCTTTTGTGTCGTTTAAATGAATTTGTGATTGATTGTAAATAACTACAATAGAAAAACATTTAACAGAATGTTTACTGCACTAACAGAAATTTATTTAAATCATAAATTATTGATAAATACTTGAATTGCGTTAAATAAACGTTTTCTCAATTTACAAGCAATAATATTACAACTGCGTAGTTTTGAAGCCTCCTCTCAAGAGCTGTATTATTTGAATCTGGTTATTGTTAACGTCTAGAGGACCTATCAGTATTTGAAACCATTAACCATGTTTTCACTATTAAGCTACTTGCTCAACTCAAGAATATTTTAATTGCAAGGGATTTTATTTTTGGAGCTAGTACCTGCAAATTACTGTTCAAGCTTTGTATAATTATGTGGACGGCGAAGCAAGTACGCTATCGGCCAGTGATTGCACGATTTTTGCCTTTCTTTTTCTGCTTTAAAACGCTGATAACTCTTTTCTTTTATTGTAGTATGTTCCTTTAAAAGTAACACAGATACTCCAAGTTCTTTCGTTTTCAATTACAAAATCTAATAATTCGTCTTTGACGCTGTTTCAGAAGTTATTATTTTAGGCAAATCGTCGGCGTGCTCGCTCTTTACGCGTAAACTATTTATTTCTTACTAGTTCTCCAGCTTCGCGTAATCACAATGATTACTATAGATAATGTACTGGCATCGTATATATATCTACTTGTATTGGGTTAAGCCAGGAAACTTTTAAAATACTTTATTGTACGTTTTTTCGCAGTTACCTCGTGTAGGCTTCACATGTGTGGATCACGAATTATAATACCTTTATATATATATATGAGGGCGTAGGTACGTTGTATGGGCATATTTCGATACCATGACACAGCCTTTAGCGCGGTCTTTTGTGCTAAGGTGGCGTATGAACCAGGGCGGCTTCATTATGAACAACACCCTTGCGACGGTACATTTTAATAATAAACTGATCACAGTAATCTTAAACAAACTGCGCATCTGCAGTACGACGTTCAATAATAAAAAAGTATGTGGTATCACTTTTGTTTTTATCTGAACACTGTTAGCCTTAGAGGTCCTATCCGAAAACAGAACCGCTGCCTCTTTAACAGCTTCACCGAACTTGGGGGCGAGCGCTTAGGACACTCAGCCGCGAAAGTTTTGGACGACTCGCACGAGGGTGCCAGAGTGGCCGAACATCGGCTCGGGCGGTCGTCACGCATGCGAATAGGTCGCGATCTGGCTAATTCCCTACTCCTACGAATTCGAGCTACATAACATATACTCATATGCATGTCCCGCTCCTCCTGGGAGGCATTGGGAACCGGTACATAGGAAGCTGCCGCTTTGATTAACGGATTCGCGTGATTCGACGCGGTGTCAAAGTAGGAGCGAGAAAGGTGTTTGGCGTAGGCATATATCGAAGGAAGGTATCACGCCACTCTTCCGTTTATATAGGTCGAGTTCGCACGAACGGGTGGCGTTAGATTTAAAACATTTGTGTTTTAGACTGCCTGCAAGCGCAGACACGTTACAAGCATGTTTTATATATGCATGTTATATAAGCATGTTATATATATATATATATATATATATATATATCGATAGAATCGAGTGCATTAAAAAAAAGTTTTTACGTTATATGCAATTCAGATCAAACTGCTATTTCTCTAATTATAGTGAACGCTGCTGACATTTCCAACTTCCTCCATTGCATGAACGTTGGCGAATGACATATTTAACATTTCTTTCAAAAATATGTAGAGGAGCCGTGGACTGTGTAGAACTCGTGAGTAGCATTTATTTGCGTACTTCCTCCAATTTCCTCAGAAGTCCGCGTCTCCTCTACGTGCTATCGGTTAACAACAATTATTGACGGAATAGTTTTACTGTAAGGGCATATGGGCAATTTAACTTACTTGATAAAACTTACAACTTATCAATACTACCGCTTCTGAACTTAAAAATAAACTAACATAACATAAGGCAAAAATGGCAATGGGCCTCTGTGGACGACTGGCAGGTAAGCGCTGGGGCTTAAACCCTAAGCTGATCATGTGGCTCTACATCACCGTGGTTAGACCCATAATAATATATGCCTGTGTGCTCTGGTTAGAAAGACAAACCAGTCGACTGTCAGGGCTCATTTAGCTTCAGTACAAAGAATGACGTCTATCTTAGCGACGGGATCCATGTCGACCTTCCCTGGAACGGCTCTGGAAGCTGTTTTAAATCTCACGCTCCTTTACTTATTCGTAGAGAAGGTGGCGATATTAACAATGCACAGAATGTATGCCCAGGGGAGGATGCACTGGCTATCCCTGTCCTTGATATCCTTACTAGACTCAGTGATAGAAACACCAGTTTTGAGAATGATATCAGAAATGATGACTCCTCAAACTAATTTAAAAAAACATACTATAGAGATCCTTCGACGGGACTCTTGGATTAATGCCGAGATGACGTGGAAACCAGGTAGTCTACTATGGTATACTGACGGGTCCAAATCTGGACATAACTTAGGCTGTGGAATATATGGAGAGCGACCCAATCTTAAGAAACACATTAGTCTTGGTAGTTTCACCTCCATTTTGCAAGCGGAAGTATATGGTATACTTGAGTGTGCCAATATCAGTCTGCAAAAGGCCTATGTTAGTCACACGATTTACATTCAGTAGGATAGCTAGGCCGCTCTCTTGGCACTGGCTTCAGATTCAACAGAATCGAAGCTTGTGGCCAACTGTGTGGCAGTGCTAAACAGTTTGGGTAAAAATATCTGACAAATCGTGCGATTGGTCCCAGGGCATCCAGGAGTTCCAGGCAACGAGTCTGCGGACAAACTTGCAAGAGCCGGAGCTACAGAAAAACAGATTAGTCCTGAACCATTCTGTGGTATTCCAAAAAGCCTTGCTCGATTAACCTTAAGAAACCATTACAACAAAGAAGCTATAATGTTCTGGTACAATTTGCCAGGACAAAATCATTCCAAAGAGCTTATTGGTGCGTTTAACCAGCGTACAGCTGGAGAAGCTCTGATGCTCAGCAGGTATCAGCTACGAATCTAAGTGAGGGCACTCACTGGACACTGTTGTCTAAATAAACGTATATACAACATTGGTGTCCAGGGTACAAGAGATTACAGATTCTGTAAAAGTGCGGATGAAACTCCTAAGCACCTCTTGTGTGCTTGTGAGCCACTAATACCTTAACGTAACCGGATTTTGGGTAATATATATATGTACGACGTTGTTTACTGGTTCTCCTCGTATATTACTTGGGTGAGTGAGCGCTTCGTTGTCAGCACGCGTCTGTTGTCTGTAGATAATGTCTATGGAAGGTGTCACCAACATTTGCATGTGATTTTTCTCTGTACAACCATTAAAAAATATTGATAAATTCGATCGATTATCCGCTTTTTCCACTTGCCGGCTTTTCTAGATAACTGGAATATTTTTCGCAAAGAGTTATAGTGTTTTAACATTTATAAGTAGCTTCTTAGAACCTAAATTGAATTATGCATATATGTTTTATATATATATATATATTACAGCATAAAATGTAATTTGTCCATGAATATTATGTTGGTAAAAGAACGGATACGATCGAATGATACTCGATTACTTAATGATGCTATTATATACTGTTCCGTACCGAGAAATATCAAGTAATAGACAATTTTAAGAATCTTAAAATTAGATATTTACACACACGATTCGTTTATAGGGCTCAGAATATTTTTAAGTAAATTGGCAAATTATTTAGTATATTCTGAAACCAGTCCCTCATTTACCCTTTATTAGAATTATGATAGTGCAAGTAATATCGCTAAATTGTAATGTCCACGCACCCCGCAACTTTTTAACGTTATGGTTATTGGGAGAAGGATGTATTCCGAGATTTTACGTCACCTTGTAATGTAATAGCATGTGGACGGGCGCCCCATGTTAAGTTTTTTCAAGGGGTTATGAATTTTTATGTTGTATTTAATACAAACAGAACCGACACGAGGTCAAGGATTTCACTATATTATTAAAAATTTAATTATTAAAATTGTTGGCAACCTCTGAGTTCTGTGACGGGTGCGCGGTACGGGGTGCGGTGTCACGTGCGAATGCAACGCCAAAGCGCACAGCTACATATCTATGTATATATACACACACACACACATGTGTATGTGTTTACGAAATGGATGGCGGGCGCTCATCGAGGCGACGTTTATGACCAACCGCAACGATAACTGTAGTAATAACATTTATAAAGCACTGATTTATCGGCATATTACAAATATACTGCAGCCCGAGGAGCGGGGAGCGGGGAGCGGGGCGCAGCGCGAGGTGCGGTGCGATGTACTCGCTGTTTGATTAATGAACGTTCAAAATTTAAGGGGATTACAAAAATTAAGTCACTTAAAAAGGACTTTTTAATTATTGTTAATATAAGTCACAAAGCTTACGAGTGCGAACTTTGATAGTTTTCGAACATAAACATTTCGTATTCGTTTTCTTTAAAAACTCTAATAATAGCGCCACAGCGCTACAGCGCTGAAAACGAAACTGCAGATCATATTTCAAAACTATACAAAATTACAGATGAAAATACAGTTTTCAAGTTTAGAGTGTTCTCAGATACTAGCATTAAGTAAACTATAAGTAGGTAAGACTTTCGCGTTATGAAGTTCCGCCGTCAAATCCAGTTCGAGCGGTTCCAGTGCCTGGAGTCACGAAGCGCTTCCCTCATAAAACCGCTACAAAGATACTAAACAAAATGTTTTGTAAAACTTTATGCAATAAACTTGTAGGTTATATTGTTGGTAAGTTCAGAGTCAACATTATATATTTATTGTTTGTTTGTGAGTATAAAAAGGTTTAGCAAAGATTCTTCGAGTTCGCGAACTTTATATACTTATTTTATATCTGTTCTCTGCAACGTAGATAATATTCGAAGCGTATCAGTTTGTGAAACTTTAAAATCATTTATATTAACTATAAAATAAATAAAATTTAAATATCTGCTTGTAATATTAAAACAACAGCTTTTTACTAAATGTATATGAAAGTACATGTATACGGTACTTATAAAAAAAAAAAAACATTTTTTTTTTTAATTGTCGTCTCTGTCTGTTTGTTCCAGGTAATCTACGAAACGGTGTGATCGATTTTGATGGGATTTTCACTGGTAGATAGCTGATGTTATATGGAGTAACTTAGGTTACTTTTATTTTAAAAAAGAATTAGAGTTTTGCGTAAATTAAAAAAAACTGTTCATAATGAACCAATTCGCTCAAATTGCTTACGTTGAGTATATCATAAGATATAGTTCAAATGAATGTACTAAATAATTGTATATATTAAAAAGAACTACAAAAAAAGTTAACGAGAGCATAATAATATATCTATGTATTTTCTCAGGATCATCCACAATAGGCATTTCTATCTTTAAAATAACCGAAAGCGGGGGTAGCACGATTCGCGCGTGTACCCGATTGACGACATTCTGTAGACCACGCGAGCGGAACCGCGGGCACAGCTTGTATTATAATAAATTATATTAATTATTTGTTTAGTGACAAAACAATTGAATGGCTTAGAGAGTGAGTATTTTTATTAAATCGTCCTCAATAAATGTAAAAAATTTCTCACTGGAGACGATCTGATAACCTTATAAAAACCTTTAAAAGTTTTAAGGTACATATAAACATGCTAGTAAGTAGTACCAAAGCATGCTATTTTTGAGAAATTGGTACCTAATGGCATGTGTTTCAAAATCATTGTTATTACCGAGCATGATTTTATACATAATATATGCAATTAAAGAGCATTATGCATGCACATGAGCATGCTTTTAAATAGCATGTCTATCTGTACGTTTAAACCACCAAACGCACACATAATCGCAGTATCGTGCACGTATTCACACGCACACAAATTCGCAGTGAAATCCCGCATTCGCGTTTCGTACACCCCATAAAGTTTGTTGAAACACTCGCAAGACTGACCGGTCAAATTGTCATGTTGCAGTAATAACAATACCGTTCTGAACACACTTACTACATAATATATTTTTCACTACTAATTCGTCGCGTTTCTGCGACTAAAAATCGTACATTTGTGTTATTAACCCACTCAATCTTTTAATATTTTTTTGTAATATTAAATAAATTTTTATCTTATTTGCATTATTGTGTTAGTCAAATCGACCATTTCAATATTTTTTATGCTTGTGCTATGTCACAGCATGTAAATAATTTTTGCAGCATGAACATGTGAATGATTAGACAGAAAGAAATACGAAAGAAAAAAGCCACGTCGCGTGGGATTGTAATGGAATGTATTGTTCTAAATATTTATTGTAAATTTTTGATGTGAAACATCTAATGGTTCATTTGAACGGGAGTAAAAGCGTTTTAACGGGACGTTGCTACGTGCCAAAATCAAAATAATCTTTATTCAATTTAGGCCCTAAGAAGGCAATTATAAACGTCAAAACACTACTGCCGGTTCGGAAAACGTCCCAGACATTGAGAAAAACCGGTAAGAAACTCGATCGGCTTTATCTTTTTTTTTGTCACCTGTACAAATGTTAATATAACAGGTACAATAATAATAATTTAGTGGATGCACAGAGAGGGAGTTGCTTCCAGACATCACTATCATTCACATAATGATCCATCCTATAATAACCATTTGACAGTAAAACTTGCTTGACATGGTCCTTGAACTTATTGTCCGGTAAATCAGTAATATGCTTCGGGATCTTATTATAAAACCTGACACTATTACCTAAAAAACTTTTATTAGACCTACTTAGTCTAAAAGTCTAGCCATTCGGCTTCCGTCGCGTTTGATCGGCTCTCTCCGACACCTCTCAACATCTGTACTGAATGTTTTTCTCTCTAATATAGACACTCACTACTTTACAGTTTGTTAATTTACCGACGTAGTTTCTTATGATAACCGAATCGTTTTTGATGAATATCAGTAAGTTTAAATGAATATATATTTTTAAACATAAATTAATTATAGTGAAATGGCTCTACCGCGTACGCGTACTCGGCAATCAACCGATTATAACCAGAGGTTCTTTTTTCGATAAATTAGATAAAAACTAAATTTAGATATTCACATCTGCCAAACGTATCATGACAACCTCACAGGTTTTTTAAATGGAGAATTAAAAAAAATACTCCGGTTTACAAAATGGCATTACCGATAATAGACAGAATTGCTTATTGTAAAGGAATCAAGATATAACATATTGACAACTTACAACTTATAATATATCTAATGAGCTAACCAAGAACGGCTATGCGGTTAACTTACATGCGGTGGAAGTGGGAGCGAGAGGTATTCCAGCGAAATCTCTCTATAACTTGCTAAAAGACCTCGGCCTGTCGAGAACTGCAGTAAGTTTTATTTTAGAACGGGTATCTAAAGCAGCATTAACAGGCTCTTAACCAATTTGGTTTGGCAGGGAGGGTATTGCGAACAGTCAAGGTGAGCGCTGATGTGCATCATAAGGGGGCCTCTTAAAGCTACACCTGGGTCGCAAGTTCCGGGGGCTGCTTGAGTTCCCTCTGTCTGCGACAGGATGGACCCGGCACCCGCACAGTGAATCCATGGAATGCTAAGATGTTTGTCTCATTGATAACTTACTGTTCTCAGTGTGAAAGTAACACCTAAGTGAAATAATCGTAAAGAAAATATTTTCAGATAGTAAGTAGCAAGTGTACAAAGCACGTAGCGATGCGACACACGCCCTCACCACTATCAAGTGCGTGGGAATAACGAGCAACCGCCACGACTGTTTTATATCAGCTGGACGTAAGTCAGTGACCCCGGCGCGGCCTGCAAACCGGCTCAGCTCCAGACCGACGCGACGCGACGCGATGCATATCACATTGCCAAATTAAATTATTCAATTGCTGGTTGTAATTTAAATGGGTGTCTTTATCGATACTTAGGCATTAGGGGCGATGAGAAGGAGGGAGGTATGTTGATATTCACAACGATCTAGAATTGATAAAGAATATTTGTAGAAACAATAATGTCTTACATATTACACGACTTATTATTACACACTGCTATGTCCTCCATCAAGTGTTCAGAGATTAATATTTAAGGGCAGTGGAAAATTTTCATCTGAACCCTCGATTGAGTGTGGTATGACACACAAATGACATTCAGGTTTCGCGAGTCTGGAACTAACTAAAATAAGAATAGGACTAATTAGGACAAATTAACCCTTGAGGTATCCCCTATCCAAGACAAAATAATCATCCAAATCGGTTCATAACCAAAGAAGTTATGGTTGAACATGCATTAAAATATATAATTATAATTATATACATTCGAATTGAGTAACCTTTTTTTGCCCTAGTAAGTAACTTTAACATACAGAAGACAATACGGCCAAACGTAACATAATCTTTTTGTTTTCAACTTGAAAGTTATAAATAACGTAACAAAACTTAATTTTATTGTAAACTTGAAGCACTCGTTATGAACAAGTTGAGAAAATGTCTAAAGCGAAAACTTTTAATATTGTGAACGTCTCTCAGAATAAATATGTATAGCGCTGTTGAAACTTTCAATTGTTATAGATAACACCACAAATAGCACTATATAAGTAATCCAAATAATATTGTAACGTTTTAAAGTACATCGTACACTGTACCTGTGTCATAGGAAAGCTTCGGTCAGCTTCACATAAACAATGAAATGGATAAGTGAACTGCGTTTCATGTGTCCGTCTAGACGTGCAAACTCCGGACTTCGGAATTAAGTAGTGATGGGGGTAAGGGGAGGTCACGCTAACTCAAATTTAAACGTATTTACCTTTTATCACTTTGCTTATAGATAATTGTATTATTTTTTTAACTTATTAAAGTTATTTATCCGGTCCATATCTATTGGATTTATCTCATATTGGCAGCACAAGATGAAATAATCATCCACTATCCATTCCACCATCGGACGACAAGAGACACGGCGAAACGCCATCGATTTATGATAGATATTCCACCAGTGCGCAAGAGCGTTTTGCTAGCATATTTATAATGCGCACGTTATATGCGATAATTATAGTGTATCTTCAAGTCTCGAGTGAATAGGTAGGTACCTTTTAGGTAAGCGTGCTCTATCGTAGACCACATCATCACTTACGATCAGGTGAGACAGTGGTCAAACGTAAACCTATTCAATAGAAAAAAACAACCAATAATACATAAAAACATACAATTAAAATGAGCAAAATATTTGAACCTTGTCAAAGTCCCATCCCAATTCATAGATTTAACACAAGTTGTGAGCAAACACCGCAAGTTAAAATTTCCGTCTGGCATTTATCTGCAATCAGCTGAGATAACACGCGGAAACCGGCTCGCTTACATAACATAAACCCATAACAACTAAGTGCAACGAGACAGAGTAAATTGCTGGAGTCGGACACCACGCCAGCCAGCCTGCCTGCGGGACTTTGTAGAATTCACTTACACTCCCAAATGGCATGGCGTCCGCGCTTCGTGTTTGTCGAGTCAGCCTGTATATGTGAATTTCTCGTTTGATGACATTTCCACAGATATTAAAAGGATTACGCAGCGTATAGTTGTTATATAAACAGCATAACATTTGATAATATATCAACAAGTGCAAGATAACAAGCTTTGCAAACTATAATAATTTTATAATAAATAGTTATGCGGTCACCGGGACAAACTATAACAACATGTTCCCACGTAAATGCCGTGTAAGCATTCTGATTCCCGGTAATGCTCGTAACTCATGGGAACAGTAGTTAAGTTTAGAAATAAGTTTTAGTAAGTAAGGCAATCGTGCTGGGCATCTAGATCTGTTCGTACGCTCATGTAATTAATTAGTCCTAATTATATTCCATTGAATTTTAAATTAATTAAGTAAAAGTTCTTGACTAAATATAATCAGAACATAGATGTAATTTTCGTTGTAGCAGGTCACTTTTCAGTGCTACTAATTGCTTGCTTCAATATAAACATAAACTTGAAAACCTCCGTCCTAGCCTCCTTTGCTAAAGGCCGGTATTTCCGATCGTTACAAACGTAAATATTCTAATAAAGGCTTAACGTGGGTCACAGTGTCATGAAGAAAGTTGTTGTCGAAACGATTTTACGAGGTAAACGTGAAACATTATATATAAAACATTATCCTAAAACCAAATGCTATGCCGATTTAATTGAAAACTTGTGACGCTGTATCCACCTGAGGCCCTGATGATTTAAAAAATCCCTATCAGCTTTGTATTCACTATTAATATATTCTGAGAGCTGCAATAAATTTCTAAAGGAATTTATATGTGCCCTACATATCTTTGAAAGGAGCTCTTGAAACTCAACTCACCACAGGAACACAGCACAAGGTTATTCGGCTGCGACCTTATGAAAAATAGGGATATTTCACTAGTCGAACTACCCCAAGTAGAGAGAAATCTTCAAAGAAATTTTTCTGCGCCCATCTATATCGTATAAAAAATACATTAAAAACTATTTGATTGACGAAGGTGTTTCTTTTCAGTAATCCACCGTAAATAATCTATCCGAAATGACTTAGCTATTTCCGCCTGCAATAGATTAATAGTAGTTTCGTCTTTCTAAAATCTAAAACGTTAGAATAGTACATAAATTTGTTAACAAATATAAATATTTAAATGAATGATACTGACAAATCAAATGTTATAGACTAGATATTATGTTATTTATAGACGAAACTACTGTTAATCGACTGCAGATGAAAGTAGCTAATAAATTTCGAATAAATGACAATACCAAAATTGCCTACATAGACAGAAAGCCAAAATTTAAATAAATAAATAAATTGTTAGAAAAAATATTTAAGCCATCTGGACGATAAAATAAAAATTGAAATAAGACCCGTGTTAGTATTACTTAATCATATAATCAGATTGACGTGAAAATAGTAGAGTAATTCAAACATACATATTTATAATTTGACGAAATGAATTTACTACAAATATGAATAACTTTAATGGAAGTTGTTCTGGGAGTAAGTAGTCTGTTTAAATATCAAAGTTTGTGAACACTTTCTCTTCCACTGGATTCAGGAGTCGAGGCGCCGCGCCGCGCCGCGCCGCGCCGACAGCGAACATCTTTCAATATGAAGTAGCCAATTAGAGAGTGCTCTATACGCAACTCACTGCTCGATCTACCAGTTCTACCGGCATCCAATTAACTCAGTCTTATTATTGAAACAGTTATAAGTGGATTTGCGTTCGCAGGCAATAAGCCTCTTTAGCTAGCTAGCTTAAGTTTGTGAAACGAAGTTCCTTAACGCGGCTCGCGGTAGGAGTTGACTTGTAGAAATCTTCACGTAATTAAACAGCGTTATAACCCCTTCATTCGACTTTCGCTTTCTATTATATACGAGAGTGTGCGAGTGCGAGTACCAAGATTCAAGCAGACGAACATCGAGCGCGGCCGGTTATGTATCCCTTCCTCGGGGTCCTCTCGCGAAATAGGCACGCGTTTAGTAATTCAAAGAATTATCAGTTATTCTGTGTGGTATATACAAAACTTAAATCGATGTGTTCTTTAGGAACTGAATAATATTTAATTTATTTTATTTTTTTGTAACTTCATTCCTGACGGTTTTTTTTTAAATAATTAACTTCGACGTGTATGTATTACATAAAAAACCTAAATGTGTAAAGAAAGTTTGTAAAATACTAGCATTGCTCAGCGGCTCCTTACGCCTTTTGTATCGTAATTTTATTTTTACTCATAATCTTGTCAATTCTTTTAGCCTAGCAGTTGAGAAGTGATGTATACTTCTCATATACAGAATTTCATCAAAATCTTTAGAAAGATATTTTTTTCCATTTCTAAAAGTACGAGTTTTATTGAGAATACTTTAAGCCTATCAGGTGTACAATAAATATAACATGAGCTTCCCGTGTACAAAACTTCATAAAAATCGGTCGAGCCTTTTTTTGAGTTAAATCTAGACATACAAACAGACAGATAGTTTTTATAATGTCATATTCGTGATCAATGTTCTTTATAATAGATAATTATTTATCGGGAAATTGGGGAAAAATACATGTACAGACATACATACCATAACGCCTGTATGCCCGAAGAGTTAGGCAGAGGTGTACTAATATACAGCCATAGTTCGCCGAGTATATTTTTAGGTCCCATGTAATAGGAGGCGAGCCTATTGCCTTTAATCAGGCAAAAACTTAAACTCCGAGCTGCTACTGAGAATTTCATAGAAAACCCCAATAACACTTTGCTCGACTTCGGAATCGAATCCAGGACCTCGGTCATAGCAGTCGCGCTTAAGACCACTAGTCCACCGTTAGTGAGAGGATGTACAGACAGAACTACAGTTTTATTTAAATATGGATAATCGACATAATATATAGAAGAAATTGTCAATTATCAACGCAGGGAAGGTCACTTTGCAAGCACAGTTTACGGAAAAGGGATTTTATACATCTAGAAATAAAAATCTATATTGTTTCGAGGTGTTAAATTTTCATAGATGAAAATGGCGACTTCAACGTCGAAAATGTTTCTTGACGACATAAAGGAAAAGGCTTTCGATATAAACAATTTCATGTTACGATATATTGTAATACTTGTATCTATTAAATTGGGTCAAAATAAAAAGTAATTTCTATTTAATTATTTGAGGTTGTAGTAGAGGTGACGAAAAATACATTATCCTATTAAATTTAATATAGGCTCATTGGAATTTTCGTATTTCTTTGAAAACTTTGGAATTTTATAAATCGTTAACGGATCAGCTTGTTGGAGTGATAAAAGTACATAATATTCTTGAGAGAAATTAAAGAATCTACAAAAAAACTTGTAGGTAATATGATTATTTTATCAATCTATTGATCCGAAAGTCATACTAGGTTAATGTTGAAATGTTATTTTATTTCGAATTGTTTTTTTACTTTTGCTACAAAAATATTGTTGAAAATAAAATATATTAATAAATGTGTACAATTCTTGGAGGGCGTGTTATTTTCTTCTATAAAACATCAAAAGTACCCATCTAAAGATTCACAGTGAATTTTTAGAAATGTTGTTTTTAATGAGCATTACTTTAAAACTACTAATTATGAACATATTTCTTTATTTAGTAAAAAATACAAATATGAGAAGAGACCAGAGTCCAGCTGCATTGTGACCATCAGACACATAATAAAGCAACTGTTTATTGTAAGTTTTATAGTTTATTTCGTTTGGAAATTACTGGTTCTTAATTGTTTATATTTTATTCTACAAAGAATTAAGAGACACATCGCTGTGTAGCAATGGACGTGAACAGAGAGATAGACAGAGAGTGTATTACAAGTGTTGAAAAATATGCTTGAGAATCTGGAAAAGACGGTTAATCGAATACAATATATTAATTTATATGTACCGGTTTAGAAAAGATGTTGTGTTATGAATTGTTGAAAAGGAAAGACAGTTGTTGAGAAACATAGTAAACAGAAGAGGAAAAATGATTGAGCACTTGATGCGGTACAAGTTTTTAAAATCAATTTTAGAAGAAAAAATTGATAAAAATTGAGAAAGACCTAGACAAAGCTTTCTCCGACAGGAGAAGGATAAAACGCGAGTCGTGTCTTATCAAAAGAACAAAACAAAGGCAGGGAATAGAGAACAGTGGCAACTACTCCATCGACAAGAGCTGAACCCTTAAATTAAAGATGTTCCGTTTATGAAGAGTTTAATATTTATAAACAAAACTTATATAGAGATGAAGCCGAATAAACCGCTAGGCTTGTTAAGTACTCATTCTATTCTATACTAGCTGTGCCCATGGCTTCTCTCACGTGGACTACAGAATGCCCGCGCAAATCATGCTTACCCGCTCCCGGCTATTTTAAAGACAAAAATGCTTATTGTGAGTGTTCCTTAGAAGATAGATGTTTGCTCTCGAACTTTTTTGTAGGCTCTTTTTAATACCTATGATTATGTAGTACATCTTATGGTTTACTCAGCATAAGCCATTTAAGCGCCCGAATTGATTCACCATGATCAGTTTTCTTTATTTTGTACGGAACCCTAATTCTTTTTCTAAAAAAAAAGTAGCCTAAGCTACTATATACCCTATATCAACAGCTATCTATCAGTGAAAGGGCCGTAAAAATCGGTCAAACCATTTCGGAGATTACCCGGAACAAACAGACAGACAGACAAGAATAAAAAATGGTTTTTTGTTATACGTATCGTATATACTTTCATATGCATTTAGTAAAAAACTGTTATTTTAACATTACAAACAGACACTTCAATTTTATTAATTATATATATAAGTGGATAAGATGACTAAATTTCCAGTCAATTAGTTCACAGTGAGAGGTCCGTCTCACAGTATCGGCATATGAATTACTGTTTACCCGAAGCTATAGAGTCATAATGGCGTCGGCGTCGGTTTCGGTTCAACCGTGTACCTACTTGTTTGGATTATGTTCATAGTAAACCAACTTTTATCGTTCAGTCTATCCATTTGTGAATATTGGTACGATACTCTTCATGATAACTTTTATCCAATACTATAGTATTTCCCTTTCATTAGTCCCGTGATAAATTTACATTGACTAGCGATCGCCCTAAGGTCGAAATTCGACCAGCGACTTTTTGATCATATATTATTTTCTGTTTGACATTTACGGTATTCATAAACAATGAGTATTATCTACATCACTTGCTGTCACTTTTTGTTGAGTGACAATGTCAATATTTTGAGGGGTCTAAGTTCAATGGTCGGTTTAGAATACGCAGTATTCATTTATTTAATTTAATATATTAGTAACATATATTATAGATAAATTTTAGCTTTCTGCACTCCTTCTCCATATAAACTTTAACCATGCCAAATCTCACAGTCTTTCGTGCACGCAATACGCTTAAAGAGGGGTATAAAGCTATTGCTTCACATATTAATACATAGATAAATGTGACGGATATCCAAATTAAAAGAAAAATCACTGTTTAACATGGACGAAAATAAAACACGTAAATTAAAATAGAACAAACGAAAATGTTAGCATTAGCGTAATCCATAGTACAAACTACATTCAATATCACATCGTCGACCAGCTCAGCAACTGCTACGGAAAACTGCCACAGCACACAACTATACCATATTCCATTTCTTTATTTTCTCGGTAACAGCTCCTGTGAAAACTTGAACGAGTGTCTTTTTTACATTATGTATGCATTATTTTATAAAAATATAACGTTTACACATGTACAAGGTTATATATACCAGAGTCGGAGAAACTGATAGAGATGGAGCTATATCGATAAACGTAACACGATAACAGATCCAATATTTTTTTACAAAATGTAAGAAACTAAACTACTGCCGGATACTTTTGTACAATTTATTAACTAATATTATATTTCATTACAAGATGTTACACGTATTAATTCTTGATTGATAATGCCAACTTCTTCAAAATTTTCGAAGTTGTTTTAAAATAAGTAGGTATAGGTAGGTACTCGACAATGAAACGAAATAATTATATCGACAGGTAATCTTTATTTATTTATTTTAATCAAAGTCTGATGAATCGTCATCGACATCGACATATGCGATCGATATCATTACTCATTTGGTCACAACACTACAACTATCAAATTAGAACTGTCATCGAGAAAATAAAGAATTGGAAATAGTATAGTAATTGTAATTATGCTAGGTCTCCAGTGTTATCAACTTGCGTAAGTATTTACCCTTAAAGTTAAACTCAAAAAACCCTAAAATCGCTACAATTCATTAAGTAAGGAACCCCCTTAAAAATTTAATGTCAACAATTTACTTTGTGGAATAAACTTTATTTATTTATTTTTATTTTTTATCGTTATAGGTTTCGCGTTGTGGCCACAATCTCAACAGATCTTAAGTGACGATGTAGCCCAACGCTAAGCCTAGTGGAAGACTGGCTCTCAAGTGCAGCTGCCGGAACACACGTATTTGGCGACAGATTTTTAACTCGAAGGTAGTAGCTAGCTAGAAAATATCCTACCACCATGCTATGGGTTCATCAGGATGTTTTCTTTCACCGAAAGCTTATGCTCATTGCAGGGATTCGAACTCACGTCCATTGAATGACATTGACAATTGAGCCATCATCGCTTCAATAAATATTTCATAAGTTTTTTATATTTCTTTTTTTAAAATCAAAAGTCAATTTTTTTATAAATCTTTAGCTATACACAGACAGTATTTCGCTAAGCATGTTTTTTCGTCTGTATGACGGTGAATGTTCTTAAGATTTGTTTGATCTTATTTCATCATCTTCCCTCCAATACAGAACAACTTGGTCTGGTTTACCGAGCCACTGCTACACAGTATTACCTATCATGGCACGAATAAAGTTATTCACAAATTCTTACCTTTGTCGTAGCCGTGCTGATGTGGCATAGTCTCCTATGATATTCGGTCCATCAAACAAGGCGTAAATAGGCGCATTTCAGTGGGCAGACATCAACGGCCGCCGCTGAAATTTATATCAACGACGGTCATCGTTGTTTGTGAACTTTACTGCACTCACCATCAGATGCTGTATAGCAATTTTGTTGATTTAGTTTAAAAAATAGTTCTTAAAAACACAAAACCCCTAAAATGTCACTTATTTATCTCCTAAAGGGAAAAACCACTAAGTAGGGAACCCTGGCGTCCTCGCTGAGATTGATGACCGTGGAAAAGAAATTACAGGGCTATAAGTATTACATACAGAATAATATTAGCAATATGTTCTAAGAATCAACTGGTACCAGTAATTGTATACAGCCAACAGTGAGACGCAGTTCAAAAGGAGCGATTTCGACGCGAATCATCTCGCGCTTAAATGCGCGTACGTCGCGTCGCGGAGCCGCTGACGGCTTTTACAGCTTTACCGGGCTTGGGTACGAGTGTTTAAGGCACTCAGCCGCATAAGCGTGAGCAACAAGCGCGCAAGGGTGCCAAAATGGCCGCGCCATGGGCTGTTGCCGCGAATGCAAATAAATCGCGATCTATCTAATTCCCTATCCTTAAAATTCGAACTAAAGTAACATATAAATATATACATGTCCACGCCTACTGGGAGAAAGGAAGGAACATGTGTATATGTATTTAGTGATCTGAAATAAGGTCTACATTAATTAGCGTAAAAAAAGAAAAAAGGTTCCCTACGGAACCTATGTACCTAGGTGGTGTACGCGTACGTATGAACATATTGTGTGTAGGTAGGTAAGTGATTGCAAATACAGTGTCACCTGTATCGCGCGGACGGCTACCAGACTCAAGAGTTTCACACCGAGGAACGGACCTAGGTTTGAGTTGCCACGAGAGAAGGAGGTCGCGGCAGTGGGTGAAGAAAGAGACAAAGACAAAGAGTTGGATGAATTATTCGAGTTTTGGCCAGCTAACTGAAATAAGCATCCTAACTTCCTAAGCATATTACCGATTTGCTTTGATTTGGTAATAACTCTGCTCCCGGAGACAGCATATATGCCAATTTTATGTACATTTTTATGACGTAAGGGAGCCAAAGGGTTATTAAGCAAGTTTTATTGTCGAAAAGGTAATATAAAACGGATCATTACGTCAAGGCAAGCAGCCTTAATGCAAGGCAATAATGATTATATCTGTAAACAATACATATCGTGAAAAAATAAGATAATTATGAAAAGAAAAATTAATATACTAGATCGAGTTTCTTGGCGAGCCTTCTCGATGACTAGCTTGTGTCCTAGAACGTATTGATATCAAGTGCATTCTGAAAGCCTAGACAGTATAAAATATTTTTGATTTTTACTTGGTTTCTGAATATATTATATAAAGTTGATTTCTTTCATCACACGCAAATCATTCCCTCACGCGTGCTTTATTTGGGTATTCCTGAGCATATGCTAGATCCTATTCACATAGATATCTTATGTCCGTTCAGTGCAAGACGGGTCTATGCAACTATGCAAATAGGGGTCGCGTTGCCTTTTCATTAACTAACCCTCGAGGGTAATTAAGACGTTGTAATTTTATTCTGTTGAAGTATTAACTTATGCGTAATTAATAGGTACCCACCATATACATGACAAATGCTTGTAATAGTTCTGATAATGAAATACTTATCTTATTATTCCACAAAATTATTGCTAAAATCCATATATTAATGTACCACTGACTGGCCATTAAATCTTGAACCAATGGAAATAGTACGCATAATTATGTCCCGTGACACTCTGATTCTGACACATTTAAAAACATAAAAAACAAATCACACAATGCAGGGTGCATGACTAAAACAAAAATATCATTTTTCCATGGTTGGCTTTTGCTTAGTAGTTTTGGTTATAATTAGAAAAATACAAATAGGGACTCCGAATAGGACACTGCGTCTATCGGCGTAGGTAATCAACCTATGATGAACAGCGACTGCGGTCCTTATAAAGTTGAGTATACATAGCTACAGGCTGCAGGGATCACTTAACATCATGTGGATTGCATGCTTATTTGCTTATCCTTAACATATAAAAAAAGAAAGACTACATAAACTATACAGGGTACAGGGACGGCGAGAAGAGAGTCTCCCATATGAGTTTTAACGGTTTTCAAATAATTATGATTCTACATTCACTTTCTTTTGTGCCAAACAGAATATCACCATATTCATGCTATTTAGTAGGTATCAAAAGTAATACTTGATGAGGCCTACCCGCGCCGCCCCGCGCCACCCCGCGCCAGCCCCGCGCCGTCCCGCGCCGCCCCGCGCCGCCCCGCGCCGCCCCGCGCCGCCCCGCCCCGCTCCCGTCCGTCTGCTTGAAACGATCCTTAATTGGCAACTCTATCCCTAAACTGTTCAAGCGGATTATTAAATTGTATATTGGATGGCTAAAATAAATATTATCAGAAAACCTCTGCCGGGGAGTGACGTACACCTGCTAGCATTATGTTAACTAACATAAGCTTCAGTTATGAACTAACCGCGTAACTAAGTC
This sequence comes from Saturnia japonica, assembly GCA_033032175.1. Taxonomy (NCBI): domain Eukaryota; kingdom Metazoa; phylum Arthropoda; class Insecta; order Lepidoptera; family Saturniidae; genus Saturnia; species Saturnia japonica. The sequence goes on along the minus strand of CM065306.1, from coordinate 238,204 downwards.
GAGGGTTAATCAAAAGTTCCACAAAGCCAACACAGTATTGACAGATATGTCAAAAAAGGCTGAATTCATTTTAATTAATTTTGCTAAGGGTAATCGAATATAATTGTTTAACCTGAAATAATTCAGGGAAGGAAGGCCAATTCAATTTGGTAAATATTATTTGTGTAAAATTTGTCAAAGATCAGTACAGTTTTAATAATAGAAATAGACATAAATTAGTCGTACCGTGTTTGGACTTAGTAAGATTAATAAAAGTTTTTTACGTAAATAGTGTCAGGTTTTATAATAAGATCCCGAAGCACATTGCTGATTTACCGGACAACAAGTTCAAGGACCATGTCAAGCGGGTTTTACTGTCAAAAGGTTATTATAGGGTGGATCAATATGTCAATGATAGTGATGTCTGGAAGTGACTCCCTCTTTGTGTATCCACTAAATTATAGGTTATTATTATTGTATTATTTTAATAAAATTGTACAGTTGAAATAAGATATCCCCGATCAAGTTTCTTACCGGTTCTTCTCGATGACTGGGATGTTTTCCGAACCGGCAGTAGTGATTTGACGTTCATAAGTGCCTGCTTAGAGTCTAAATTGAATAAAGTTGTTGATATTGATTTTATAGGAGTATTAAATGGCATGTAAAGAAGAACGTAACATTGGTGGCTCTATAAATTTGTAGCTTTTTCCAAATTTCCCGATAAGCATACTATTTAATCGATACTGAACACGAATATGCCTTTTTATGTCTCTCTGCCTGTCTGTCTGTTTGTACGTTCGGATTTAACTCAAAAATGGCTTAACCGATTCTTATAAAATTTTGTACACAGAATGCCTATGGTATTGGTCAATTGTCACAGTATAAAAAATTTCAATATTACTTTTAGAAATTGTAAAAAATAATAATTTATCAAAACAAATTTCACGTTAATTCTTGGCCGATTTGGATAAATTTTGTACACGGGAAGTATAAGTAATTAAGCAATTGATGGGCTAACACAATTGTCAATATTACTTCTAGATATCATATGAAAAAGAAGTTCAATAAATGAAATTTTCATCAATTGTCAACCGCATCTGATCTAATTTTGTAGACGGAGAGCATACATCATACCTTAATTGAGAGGCTATACGAATCTTTAATAATGCATTAGAAATATTAGAACGGAAAAATGATTTTCAACCGATTTTCATTCCTCAATTCATACAGCATATGAATTGTAAACAATATGAGTAAAAATAAAATTACGGGATGCGAATAACTACTGCGTAGTAAAAAACGCGTGTGAAGCCGCGGGCACACCGCTAGTAAGTTAATAAGGTTTTAGTTCCTGATGAAAAAGTCGTGTTAGTGCTTACCCTACTCTCTCTCTCTCTGCCGATTAGTTACAGTGTCATGCGTGTATATTCGTTGGCGATATTTATCCCATCTTCAGATAGTCTCTGTTTACACATTTGCATCATTATATAACAAGAAATGTCTTTATTCAAACTGTATAGAATAAGCATTTGAACTCACGATAGATAAGTAAAGTCAGAAACCGTGTCATGTTCAGCTTAGCTCAGGTGTAACGCGAGTTAAGTTGTATTGTCATAAGGGAGATCTGCTCAGTGTGGCAGTACGCGGCAGGTCATCGGATACCGGCATATGCTCCGCTATAAGGCCACGCAGAGGGATGAGGGAGATATAGTGAACACACAGCACTAATAAAGGCCAAACTTTAGCTACACTAGGGTTGTGCGTTTTTATACAACCAGCTGTTTCACCCGCATATAAATTAGAAGAAATCACGGATTGATGATTTATAATACTTCAGTATTGACAACATTACTATCAGGTGGCCAGATGTTCACATCACGGCATCGCACGGCTCGTTCGGGCTGGTAACTACTATAGACATAGACCCGAGCTGAGTGTTGAATTATTTTAATTTTGCATTATCTCTCAAAATATGCGTCCAAATAACATGTTATAAAAAACAAAGTTTATCTTCATTAAATTGTCTTTATGATGAAGTAACTTTTGTTCGTATGGATTAATATGCCATGCTTAGAAGTAATGCTCATAAAGTAATTCTTTATCCCCATAAAAAAAATTATTGCAAAGTACGTTATTGTGGCTTATAGGATAGATTTAAGCTATCGCGGATTTCTTTAGATATACTAATGACCAACGTTTGTTTTAGATCATTTTATTTACGTATCATTAATCATTAAGCCAGCGCACTCAGATAAAGCAGTTTGCGACGACTTCGACTTCCGACTCACGTAACAAAAATCAATATTTAAGGCGAACTGAGAGTTGTAATATACTAATATCAATAATGATGGAAATACTATTCCTCGTAAATCTGGCCATCATATAAAAAAAATCGAATTGACTGTTAGCTCCAGAGGACGCGTGTTTAAACAAACAAATAAAAACCTCTTCCGCTTTATTACATTAGTATAGATGAACGTGATCAAAGAGTATTGATTAATAACATATATTATATTTCTTTTTTGAAGTATTCAATTGAATCTGCAGAAGCTCTCTAGTACCAATTTTAATAATTTTAGACTACGATCAAATATATAGTTAGAAATACATATACTAGCACTGCCTCTAGTGAAAACACTTGTATTGTAGCTGCTGGAAACAACATTATTAAATAACCGTAATATAAAACTATGAAAATTTACAGTGGACTCCTGATTTCAAATGACGGTGTAGTAAATGGGCAACGCGCTGAAACTATATTAGGGATTATTTCTCAAGGAACTATTACTGCTGAAAATTAATATTCAACTGAGAATGCAACTTTAAACAAGTCTATTGTTTGAATATCCAAAATATTGATATACGTGATAGTTTTGGACGATATAAAACATTGAATCAGTAGATTTGTAAATCGTGTAGATTTACCTTTTCATTGTGATAAAATACGAGTGTACTACTATTAACAGTAGAACTTTATAAACTATTATTTGCTGCAACACGGAAGGTGGGGTAATTTTAAAAGTCAAAACTGAAATTAAAACATGAGAAACTGGAAAATAAATTACGATGAATTTCTGCAAAGCGATGCCTACATCAACAAAGTACGACGCATTTCCTTCGAATAAAAAATAAGATTCAACATGTGAATTAATTCGTTTTCACAGGCTTACTGCGGGATTGACGGGATTCATAAAGTAAGGAGCAATCAAAGGAACCGTCACTCAAACGGGGAATTCAACTAGAATACCTGGAAACACACCCCACCCCACCTCCACACCTCGCCAAACTCCTTGACAACTTAAAGCATACTCAACGTGTAAGGTATTAGACTTGTCAGAACTTTTCCTTTCATAAAGATTCCACAATCATCTATCATAGGTTTCTTCATTGTTACAGTGCACGATACTGTTCATGCGTAAGTAGTATGTTGCTGATGATCCGCATTTATATTTTGCAATTTAAGCTAAGAGATATTGTCTAATGAGAATTGTGGAGTGGTCTAATTTTGTTTTATCCTGAACCCATGCAAATCTAAGTGCTAGCTCGCACCGTTCACTTTTTTCACCGTGACTATTTCCGTGATTTGTTCGGTCCTGTGGGTATATACGGAGATGCGCGCATGTTAGGACGCGACTTGACGAAACAGTTTTATCCATAGAATTGTCAAGGGTGACAAAATAGTCATGAAGACAAAAGTCCATGACTGTTGATAAATTAAACTAAATTGTTAAAAATTAAACAAAAAACTCGTGACAAAACGAATAAAACAAGTTGTCTAAACTAAAGAATTTTGTTTGAGCAGTGTGAAATGAACCATTATTTTTTTATTTTTTTGATACTTATGACTAACGCAAATAATAAAAATAATATTATAATATAAATATAACTTGAGTGTTAAAAAGTATTATAGTTGGGGAGAAACCAATAACTAACTAAAATATGTTCGGTGAAAATTTTCTTTCATTGAAAATCTATTGATTATTTAACATAAAATATATTTTGCTATTTTTGTTTGTCCCCAGCCTGCAAAATTACAAAATGTGTATTGTTATGATTGTTTTTTTTTTATCAAACATCATAGTATAAAATAATATTATTTACCTTTAGTTACTTTTATTTTTGGTATATACCTACTTCATTTAGTTAACCCGAAAGACATCAGGTAGGTTGTTTTTATATACAAATTTGTGTGTTGAGTTGTCTGTTCTATAACAATTTGTTCATATTTATATGGTTTTCAATCGGCATTGTATAATTTTAATTAGAATTTAAATTTCTTATTGTTTACGTGTAGCTTTTTCAATAGTGATGACTTTATTATAGATAATTTTAAGGCATGCGCTTTGCATAACATTATAAAGAATTTATTAAGAAGGAAGATTTATATATAATTATTGAAATCTACGATGCTCAGTGGCTGATATAATATTTCAGATACAAAATTAGGATCGTAAAATTCAAAAGAATAGAAGATATTTGAATTTTATAAAGGATTATTTCAGGAATGTCTGAATTGTAAAAACGTGAATATTTAATTTTATTTATCTTATTGAAAAATTTATGTAACTCATTGTAACATGCGATAATAATTTAAAATTTATCATCGCCTTTAATGTACTTAATAGTACAAAATTTTAATATTGGTCCGGAGGAAGACATAATTAAAAAAAAATCGTCAACGTCATAGAACTCTACCTTACTAAACACTTTTCTTTAGTTTCATATGAAAGGCGCAGATCTCCATGTGTTGACCTAATCAGTTCAAGTTATCAATCATTCAAGTTCATAGATCATGAAAATTCTTCTGCTGAGCTAACGAAGGAGCTGATAATCCTACAGGAGAGACCTGACGGTTGTGGCGAATTTCCAAGAGCGTGACCCGTTGTTTGTTTGGTTAATTTATTTATGGAAGTTCCAAAAACATTATGGTAGGTACCGAACTTATATATTTTTAAAATTAAGTATAAAATTTAACAATTTTAAATTTATTACTTTAAACTCTCTTCAAATTGTTCAAACTTTGTAAGATGCCTTCATACTATATGTATATATTTAATATCGGATTTTTTATTTAATTACCATTTTTATATATTTCCTTCACAAGACTTTCTAATTAACTGTTAACGCGACAGTATTTTTTAGTTTTTATATTGGCAACATTCTACCTTCTTTTCATGTCGGTCTCAACGAACAAACGTCTCGCGTGGTGTAAAAATTGTAATGTAATAAATTTCACTATAAAAAGTTTCCTTCATTTTAACAACCAGCGACAAAACAAGAAGCCAGGAGCAGGCTAGGTACGAAAACTCCCCTTAGGGTAGATAGACAATTTACGCATCTACCTAAATTGGCAGATATTACACATATTAGGGTTTCCTTCTAACGGGACATGGGTATGGGTATAATCACTGAAGATATACCCGCTCTTGCGATCATACATCTGGTGCAAACTTTTTAACATCTACTTCAGGACTGCCCCAGATTTGATTCGAAGTGATTGGACCAATTAATCCTCTGCGTAATACTTCGCGTTGCTTCATTGAATCTATTAGAATAAATAAACAACTCCATCAAAACTTTTGATAATCTTGCAAAGCACATTGAGACCAATCTTAAGTCAAATACTTTTATAATTGTGATTAAAATGTAGTTGCGTTTAGCACGCGAAGTAGTAAGTGTGGGGCAGGGAGGACAGAAAAGACAGTCCCCTATCCTTCGACACTATTTTCATGAAAAGGTAATCTCCCTGGGGTGAGTATATTGGTTCAAAGTATCAAAATCAAAGAAATTGTAACGTAATTGAGCAATAATAATCTATATAATTAATAAAATTGAAGTGTATGTTTGTAATGTAAAAATAACAGTTTTTTACTAAATGCATATCAAAGTATATACGATACCGATAACAAAAAAACCATTTTTTAAATTTTTGTGTGTGTCTGTCTGTTCTTTTCTGCTCGGAAAGAGGAATTTGATGTTAACTGATGTTTTCTAGATGCTAATTTGGCTCTTCAGTGACAATACCAGCACAAAAAATACAATAACTTCATTCCGACTAATGAAGCACGAGCAACTGTCAAGCTTATAAAATTGTAAATAAACCTATAAATTATTATGATATAATTATCTTGTCTTGTTGTTATTTTAAGTACATTAAAATACGATGAAATTATTTTTAAAAAATTAGGTAAGCAATCTAAAAGATTGAAAGCGTTTGTATGACCGTGGTAGAGCCGCGCGCCAACTGCGGCCGCAGCGCTCTTTCACTAAAACCAGTCTAGCTCCTAAAATCAATTCTACGCCCTTTATGAAACTTGCCAAGGATTATCTACACATTATTAGCTATTTTGAAAAGAAAAAGTAAAAAATTAAAACACATTGTTGTTCCAAAAAAAGCCCATTAAACTTAGTATCAATTCTACTGCATAATTAATTATATTGTACCTTGTAAAAGTATAATTAGTCAATACTTCAAAGTCGTTTAATTCGTTAACAGACTTTACCATGTAAAAATATTTTGTATCCGGCACAAGGATATACACAGGTATAACATTATTAAAAATTACTAAAATTGAAAATATCAAAAAATTTCACCTGCCCGCTTCACATGGAATGCCCCTGATATTAAAAAAATACTTAATTATAGGTTTGTTAACCATAGCGTTAAGCTCCGCTGAAATAATAGGTCCTTATATAAGAAAAAGTAAAACGAAAAAAATATTATTAAATTATACATACTAGCAGTCGCCCAATGATCAAATTTGGCCAGCGACTTCTTTTGTTTGACAATTGCAGTATGAACCTAAACAATAAGTATTATCTAAATCACTTGCTGTCACTTTTCGTTGCGTGACAATGTCAATATTTTGGGGGGGTCTAAGTTCAATGGCACTGGTCCGGTTAGGATACGCAGTATTAATTTATTTAATTTAATATATGTATTGGTAACAGATATTATAGGTAAATTTTATTTTTCTGCACTCCTTCTCCATATAAACTTTAACCATGCCAAATCTCACAGTCTTCCGTGCACGCAATACGCTTAAAAAGGGGTAGAAAGTTTTTGCTTCACGTATTAATATAATGATGATAATCGATCAAAGTATTTACAATTATCATCTATGCACGTTCACCATTTTATAAGTAGTTCATTGATTCCATTGCTGAAAAAATTGTGGGAGTGAGAATCAATAAAATCTTTGGCGGTTTGATGAGCCTCATCAGAATTAATTTTTATCCTTGCAAGAAATTGTCCAAATTCTGAAAAAAGTGGTAATCTGTTGGAGTAAGGTTCGGGAAGTATAGTGGGTGTCGGAGACATTCCAACCACAGTTCCTCTATTTTAGCGACCGTCTGTCGTGAACTATGGGGTCTAGCGTTGTCCTGAAGCAGCAGTGGTCTAGAAATATTGACTAGTCTCGATTGTTTAACGGCTAGCTTTTCCATCATGGTTTGCAATTGTTGACATTGCAGATCTTCCGTTATCATCTGGCCAGATCTTAGGAAGCTGTAGTCCTCCATCGCATTCATCATAAGATCCATTTTTCATCACAAGTAATAATATCTACGATTAAAGATTCCTTCGTTATTGTGACGGTTGAATAATGTAACGCAGCACTCAATGCGTGTTAGTCGGTGTGCTTCAGTCAATTCATGCGGTATCCATTTTTCGAGCTTTTTTACTTTTCCAATTTGTTTTACTTAAAACAAATCACTTGATTTAAAATTGTTTTATCTCTCACACCGAAGCCTGTTGTTAGCTCTGAAGTGCTTTGTGATATATCCGCTTCCACGATATCCTTTAATTCTTCATTGTCAACTATGATCTCCGGCCGTCCAAAGGATTTATCCCGTAGATCAAAATTTCTAGAACGAAAATGTTGGAACCAAAAACGTACCGTGCTTTCTTTTACAGTAGCTTCCCCATACACATCATTAATCTTTCGAGCTATTTCTGCAGCACTGACGTCACGATGGAACTTATATTGGTAAATAGCATGATATTTAAAAAATTTCGTTTTATGAAAAGAACGATGTCAAAGTAAAATCAAATTGTGCGAAAACAAATGAATTACTAAATTCGAAACACAAATACACAAGCCTAAATTTGAACCTATATTTATAATATTTTAACGTTACGTTGACTGAAATGAAAGTATGATAATGAAAGAACCATGTATTATAATATTATATACAAGTAATATTACACATATTGTATGAATTGGTTGGCGACTTCATAACCACTCAGTGTCGCTAAATATGTGCCAGTCAATATTATGTTAGGCAAAGACAACACCCGCGCCCTCTCGACTCCATTGACTTTAATACAAACGTGACCACAGTACAAACTCCGGTGAGACAACTACCTATACTTCAACTTTTTAGTTAAAACTAATGTCACTCGGTAGTCGGAACGAATAGTGACGAACTTTAGCATCGCAACGTAGCGTTTACATTCTGATTACTGCGTATGTTTGTTTGAAAATAATTGGAATAAATGTTTTAAGTTCGTGTCCCGATGTAATGAATGAGAATGAGCTGAGAGTGTTCCGTTTCGTCAAAAATAACGTCAACTCTTTTTAACTAAAATATTGAAAAGAGATAGACAATTTGTTCCTCTATGTCGGGGATTCCCGATAAATTGAACTGCATGCAGTGCTCCGATCGAACGGAATGAGTACTGCCATTCCATTGTAGTATTACCAATACAATGATACATTTGCCAAACTTAGGAAATTTGCGAGTAAGTATTTTTTTTAGAACGACTATTCTGTAAGCCTTAGGGGCCCTGAAGCTGCTGCGGCTTTTACAGCTACACTGAACTTCGTAAGTAGGCCTTTTTATCTGCACTCCTTTATATCCAGCGCCCGCCAACACCGCTACTGCTCGTGGTTTCGTAAGGGTGGCAGAGTAATGAATATTATAAATCTATTGGTTTATCCTATGTTTTTTCTGATATCTTCAACAATCTTCGTCATATTTCAGCCAATTCAGAAAAAACCTTACTGAATTATACACCTAAACTTTCCTCATGCATCACTCTGTCCAATGATGAAAGCCGTATGAAAATTTGCTCGTTACTTTTTGAATTTATCATGTACACTTACAGACAGACAGACAGATGCGGCTGAGGACTTTGTTTTATAATATAGTATTACCAGATAAAAACAAAATAGAATCTGCATGTTAAAGATATTTAGTACCCGGAAGCCACGACACGCAGTTATATTACTGAAGTGCATTTAACTGTACAGTACCGGGCAGCGGGCGGGGGGCGGCGGGCGGGAGGCAGCCGGCAATCACATCAATCGGATTGGTCAGAAGTGATGGATTGTTCAATCCGCTTGTACACAGCGGGTACTCGAACTGTCTCCGTCGGCGACGAGCGCCCCTCTCGCCCCTCGCGTGCCCCGCGGCCCCAACGTGACGTCAATCGCTCCAATATCATGAAATGAAAAACTTTTATCTTTATCTATAATAATAAATCGGTAGTTCCGTCTCTACAGTTACATTTTTGTCCAAATTTCCCGATGAATGGCTTAGCCGATGAAGCCGCTGGCACACTGCTAGTATTAGTACATACCTAGAGACCAGCTGTAGTTGCCCGCGAAAAAGTTGTCTCTATTCGATATAATAGAGTCGACATAATCGACTCCTGAACCAAATTTCATTGGAAAAGGTACAACAACCATTTAACCGTGATTGATGAACACGCATAGGCATGAACATAATTATTATATACTTACAGTTGATATAATGAAAAATAATATTGATTTTAGATTAGCAAGGTGGACGGTGGTCATAGGGTTCTTACATATTACGTACATAGTAATTGCAAATGGTAGATGAAAAAGATGATATATTACTAAAGCGGGGTGAGTTGTCATCAGTTCTCTGTCCTTATCTAACGCACCCTTGCGAGATGCATTGGGTTACGAACAAGTACTAACACCCTTGTACTTTTAAGTAGTATCTTATTTTATAAAGAAACTAGCAGTGTGCCCGCGGCTCCGCACGCGTTTGTTACTACGCAGTACTCATATTGCTAACAATTAATAATATGTCGTATCAATTAATTGAAGAATGGCATTGTATTTTCCGTTTACAATTTTCATCAAAATCTACGATTTCTAATGTATTATTAACGATTCTTATAGCCTCTCAATTATGATATGACGTATTCTTCCCGTCTATAAAATTAGATCAGAATCGGTTGAAAATTGATGAACATTTAGTTTTTTGAACTTTTCTTTTTACGATATCTAGAAGTAATATTGACAATTGTTATACTTCATCAATTATTTAATTACTTATACTTCCCGTATACATATTTCATGAAAATCGGTCAAAACGCAAAGCAAATATTTTTACGATTTCTAAAAGTAAAATTCAAAATTCATATACTCTATCAGTTGATCAATGACTTAAGCGTCCCGTGAACAAAATTGTTTAAGATTTGATAACGCCGTTTCTAAGTTAGATCCGGATATTCAAACAGACAGACAAACAGACAAAAAAATTTAATGGCATATTTCGGATCAGTATCGTTCATATAGTATGCCCAACAGGAAATTTGGGTAAAAGATTAATTGTATAGACACAACTAACATATTTATTAATATAGATATAAAAGAGATAAAGTTTGTATGTTTGTAAAACGTACTCTCTGGAAGTTCTAATTCGATTCTGAAAATTATTTCACTAATAGAAAGTTACAATATCCCTTAGTGATATAGGCTACTTTAAATTCTTATTGAATTACTTGTTATACTCGCGGTTCCGTATGCGACCCAACGCAACGCAACGCGACGGTGGCAAAGGAGAACCTGCGCGTGGTACTAAACACTACTACTTTAGTTTGCTTTTTCTAAAATGAAACTATCAAAAGTTATTCCTTATAATATTAGATATCTGCCAGCGAAAGTCTCGTCAAAATCGATCCAACGGTTTCTGAGATTATCCGGAATAAACAGATAAAAAAAATTAAACTTGTTTTATATTATATTTATATACCATAATATAGATTTAATAAAAAGCTGTTATTTTTACATTACAAACAGACAGTTCAATTTTATTATTTCGGTTGCTAGTGTTGCTAGTTTGCAGATTCAGTTGCAGTAGAAACTATCAGTCATAGATTTGTCCGGGAAAGCATCATTACCATATATAACTGAGTCACAAAGTAACAGTGGGCAGTGGGCAATGGTCGCGCTGTTGGGTTCCTCAGCAATAGCATCTGCAAAAGTAATAAATAATAACTGACACCAAACTGTTCAAAATTTCAATCGTAATTAAACAAAACATGTTTTGGAAACTGATAAAAGCTTGTCAACGAAAAACTAACAAACGGTTTCTTATAATTACTTACAACATTTTTTTTAAAGTTTCTTCGCATGTCTAGGGAAATTATTAATATAGGTAGTATTATAATTATGGATTAGCAATTTTATTACCATACATTATTTTGTAATTTTACTCGTACATTGATTTGTAAAACGATTGTAATTTTACAAAAAAAAAACAGAGCCAATCATAAGCACTACCGACAGGAATGAAAACTCAATTTTGATTTTTTTTTAATCAATTATAGTCTGAATTATTGCAGTGCATGTCGGTGACGCGAAATCGCAAGATTTTAGCCATCCAAAAAGTCAAACACGAATATGATACAGTCGAGTATATACTATGTATTCGTGTACACATATATGCGTATACATATACATAGGCCACTATACTACGCGTCGCTAGTCTGAAGCAAGCGCAATACGTCACGAGCATGTCGAGGTCATCCAGGACGCGAACCCACAAGTTTTCCATAACCAAAAACCGCTCAACGCGGCAAAAAAAATTTTCACTTAAAAAAATTACAGTGCAATAATTAAACTCCGTTCTTTCTAAATTTGGTTATAAAGAGCTATGTTGCAGTAACCACTTAACATTAAGTGAATTGTATGCATGGTTGCATACGATAAAAAAGCGTCATGTCCAGCATTGATATCATTTCGAGTGTTTTGCTGAGAGACTAGATCTTGCAGTATACAAAAAAAACATCTTGTACATCCATAAATGTAGCCGTTCTCAAAGAAATGTTAACACTTTATGCTGTACATAGTCCACTATTTCGTAAAGGTCGGTATTTTCTCCCGGAGGCAGGTAGCGCGCCCTCTCAATTATTCTGTAAGTCCAGTACAGATAAAGTTGTCTGTCTGTGCGGAGTGAGTGGCTCGTACTGTGCGCTTCTGTTAACTATTTTGTATAAGTTTCTCGCAGTAACAAAGTCTTCCTCAAATATTTTTCCGCTGACGAGTGCGAGTTTCTCAAACGAATCTCTTTGCCTGTGTATGAAACTATTCACCTTACTCGTATTTCTCTAACGAGCGCATTTTAATATTCCGTGTCAGTATGTCTCTGATTTTAATAATTTTTCAATACGGTCAAACGTTTCGGTTTCTGTACTGTTAATTAAGTTCCTTCACGTTTCCGCTAGAGAGCGCTACTATATTTAAGAAAAAACGAAACGTTTGTTCGCCTCTAAAGACCGTTATAGCTCAAACTAAGATTTTCTAAACTTCCATTTGGTTAACTACCATAACTTTTGAATTGAGAACTGCCATCATCAGCATCTAGGGTTCGTGTATCAGCATATTCAGTCATATGGGTACTTAACATTACTTGTGATCGTGAACGGATGTTAACGTATAAGTCGATACGAGATGACGAAATTTAATGAATCTCTAATAAAGAAACATGGACGTATATAAAAGGCGGAAAGAATGTTCACTAAGATAGCGGTAAATCACTCATAGTAAGTCATTTCGCATATACGTACGAGCACGCACGCACACATTCACACCATACTAAGTCAGTCGCCCGCCATTATCATCCCAGATTTCGCCCGAATGACGGTTTTGACGTGCTTAGTAAAATATTTTAAAATGCCGTCACGTGTAATAAAGGTCAGTCGGGACGGTAAGCGGTTTCGTTTATAAAAAAATCAAGGGATCACATTTGACAAGCAAACTTGTAATGTATTCTATTGATTGCTTGTTTTTTTATGTAAAATTATTGCGATGTAATTATAACACAATACTGGTCATTGTTGCCAATAATTCATAATACAAACTACCTCGGAAGTTCGAACACAAATTATCAAGTGTTTTAATTAATACATAATAATAATTTTTGAATTCATTATATGATTACTAAAGTATTTATCATTACTACACATATTCACAGTTTATTGATTGCATTTTCCACATAATAAATGGAATAAGTAAGTCCCCCCTAGCTGATGTACGACCTGTTTCAGAGTGTCAAATTATGTTTGTAGTGTTAGTTTATGATATGCAAGCAAAAGCGATATCGGTTGAAGACTGACTTTATTCTACAGTAACCGTTACGTCATTGGTGTCACAGATTACATACAATTAACATATTATGTCTACAATACTGGCAAAGAGTAACCAGTGGGTTCAGAGGAGAACTTTTCTATAATGATTATAATATTTACGATATTCGAAGATGAATGAAAATCCTGCGATAATGTTAAAGTTCATAGGAAATCAATTATCTGATTACCTATCTTAGTTATTTCTAGCGCGAATGAAACTTACGACGCGACGCTTGTAATGTCAGCCAGACTCTAAAATCGTCATTCGGTATTCAGTACCGTGAATGTAAAATTGGGTCACTTTACAGGATACACAAAAATCTGATTTGATCATATTGCATACTTTACTATTTGCTAAATATCAATTTTAGGTAGTTTTTTGGGCGTATTTGAAATACACAATAGCCTATTGGCATGTATATTATCGATTTCAAAAGAAAAAAAAAAACAATATTTTCACATTCGCGGTACTGAATCCCGAAGGAGGAAATGTTATTACATTGAAAATACATTTAATCTTTAAAAGACCGACCGAAAACCGACCTCAACATAAGACTCAATTCGAATGCTTTTTTAATACAGCCATAACTTCTTTGTTTATGAACCGATTTGAATGATTTTTTTTTTTTTTTTTAAAAAGGGGATACCTCAGAATGGGACAACAATTTATTTTCATTGCATTGGATTTTCAACTTGGAAGATACACCAAGGGAACTCTTCAAAATTATTGAAGATGGTTTTCTTTTTTGTTAGAAAATTATCGTGTTTTATCATTGATGAAAATAATAACCAATATATTGTTCTAAGTATTTTTTATTATTTAATAACTGCAGCGAACAAAAATCAAACTTAATAATATTAAAAAAAAAAATCATATTTTAATTGACAAGCAATGTACATAAAGAAATAAATTCCGCTTTACGAACAAACCAAAAAATATTTGTTACGTTTACTTACATAAACATCGGGTTTTTACGAGAGTAATCGATCACGAACCAACGGAAACCAATAAATCGGTGACCTGATTCATGAAAATCAGATACAAAATATATATGTAGGGACCGCATTCAGACGGACACTCGCTCTGAGATCAAAGCGACATCTTCATATAGATTAGGCTGCGCTTTCAATCTGTCCAAATATAGGCATGTCCGCTTCACTAGTTGCTTTCATAACTTCTCCAGTACATTATACGGAAGTACTTTTATCATAAAAGATCAATAAGTTTTCGAAAATTATTGTAATAGTCGTGTAAACCCTTAGCATGGCGGTAGAGTATCTTCTTAATTTTCTATCATCCTCAAAATAAAAAATCTGTCACCAAGCTACCTATAGGTTCCTTTTCCGGCAGCTGCACTTGAGAGACAATTTCCTCACTAGGCTTAGCGTGCTGCAATCTTGAATCACATCGTCACTTGAAACAACAGGTGAGTTTGTGGTCATAACGCTAAGCCTAAAAAACATATTTTTTCGTGAAAATAGAACTTTCTTTCAGTCGGAATGTGAAACGGCCAAAACATTATATTATATTTTTTTAGTTTGCAGCAAGCGCTTTTTAGCGTACATTAAAAAAATTGGTAATAATTTTTACCTTAATGTATTTAAATTATCTGTCACTTGTGAGTTTATATTACTAACATAAACTCTGTAATTTGTGAGATTGAGACGACTGAGGCTTTTCTGAATATGCACTAATATTAATAACTTAAATAATCATACATAATATGTCATGTTATATGTATGTATATACGTTATATGTATTTAAAATGAGTCTTAAATATGTCTTAATTTTATAAATTACTTGACGTTTTGGCGTCTGGCGCCTCGTTACACAGGGTTGACCCTTTTTATGTATATATAAAATGTATACAAAAAGCTATAGTTTCAAAAGTATTAGTAAAATTGTACAAACATACAAAATATTGAAAGCAATATATTGTAAATAAATATGTTAGAAGAGCTATTTGAAAGATTAAAACTCGTAGTAAAAATGTCGCGTGGGAACCGAACTGCGACCGCGGAGAGGGGACTGGGGATTCAGGAGGGGGGTTTCAGATTCCATACACTGAGATCAGTCGCAATATAGTTTTTATGTAATGTATTACGAACAGTAACTAAGTCTGTTCTTTAATACTTCAAAATGTATAATACTCTGGATGTTATATTACTAAAAAAAATTATAATTCATACATACATAATATATTTAGTGTAGGTACCTCGAATATCTACAAATGAAATTTGGTGAGTGGTACCGTTCAAATATTTGTTGTTTAATTTACTTATGATATAATAATTTCACAGAAGCTATGTCCCTGGTGTAAACATACCTATTTATTTGAGAGTGGAGTAACGCGCACAGAGGTCCAGAGTGCGGCGGGTCTAGGTGCCTAAGCAGGCTTACTTGTTGAATGTTAAACTTATTGTGACTCGGCGCGACCCACAACATAACAAGCAGTGGAAAGCGAGCTTTACTTGAATATACATAATAATTGTCAAGGAATATTCTTTTTTTATGAAGTTAAAGCACAGGAATTCAGTTACCTAATGCTAAGTGCTATTTGCAATTTACTCATAACTATTTATTATCGTTTTCAAATAACCACAATCTTAATTTGCGATCAGTGATAGTTGGCTGGAAGCAATTTTCTACTTCCTAATACTAGTCAGATGCGCCGTCACCCTTCAAGATTCAGGCAAGTTGCCGTTTCACCCTCACAGCCTGAACTTCAATTGCCTCTATTTTTACTATTATCCGACAGTTTACAAAGAAACCTTATAAAATATTACAACAAAAAATATATTTATGAATATTAATATAGGTAATTATTTACAGTATATAGTTAATATAACGTGGTTATATAGCTGGTGAATAATTTTAATTTCATTCCGTAGCTCGTGCTTACGAGTTACGAGCATCTGTATCTGTTTAATTGGTATTTTTCTTTAATTTTCTTCTTAAAAGGTCAAAGGAATCGAAATTATATTTTCCAACTCAATTAGGAGGTACTCGGAAAATCTACAATTTTTTAGTTATTACCATATAATTAATTACTTAAGGTAAAAGAAAAAAAGTGAATATTGACCTAATCCTACTGCCTACTAATATAATAAATGTGAAAGTGTGTACGTTTGGATGTTTTTTACGGCTGAACTGATTGGAATGAAATTTAGCACACAGATAGTCTATAACCTGGAATAACACTTATGGTACTTTTTATCCCCGTAAAAGTCATAGTTTAACCAGTGTTATCCTAAAAATATAATACCCATCTATGATTTTCTTTTGGTTTATCATGTTACGAGATCAGCTGGTATATATGCAGTAATATAGCGGGGTGGTAGGGATCGTGTCCACCATACACATAGTAACAAACTCATCTATGATTTTCTTTTGCTTTATCGTGTTACGAGATCAGCTGGTATATATGCAGTAATATAGCGGGGTGGTAGGGATCGTGTCCACCATACACATAGTAACAAACTCATCTATGATTTTCATTGGCTTTATCGTGTTACGAGATCAGCTGGTATATATGCAGTAATATAGCGGGGTGGTAGGGATCGTGTCCACCATACACATAGTAACAAACTCATCTATGATTTTCTTTTGCTTTATCGTGTTACGAGATCAGCTGGTATATATGCAGTAATATAGCGGGGTGGTAGGGATCGTGTCCACCATACACATAGTAACAAACTCATCTATGATTTTCTTTTGCTTTATCGTGTTACGAGATCAGCTGGTATATATGCAGTAATATAGCGGGGTGGTAGGGATCGTGTCCACCATACACATAGTAACAAACTCATCTATGATTTTCATTGGCTTTATCGTGTTACGAGATCAGCTGGTATATATGCAGTAATATAGCGGGGTGGTAGGGATCGTGTCCACCATACACATAGTAACAAACTCATCTATGATTTTCTTTTGCTTTATCGTGTTACGAGATCAGCTGGTATATATGCAGTAATATAGCGGGGTGGTAGGGATCGTGTCCACCATACACATAGTAACAAACTCATCTATGATTTTCTTTTGCTTTATCGTGTTACGAGATCAGCTGGTATATATGCAGTAATATAGCGGGGTGGTAGGGATCGTGTCCACCATACACATAGTAACAAACTCATCTATGATTTTCTTTTGCTTTATCGTGTTACGAGATCAGCTGGTATATATGCAGTAATATAGCGGGGTGGTAGGGATCGTGTCCACCATACACATAGTAACAAACTCATCTATGATTTTCTTTTGCTTTATCGTGTTACGAGATCAGCTGGTATATATGCAGTAATATAGCGGGGTGGTAGGGATCGTGTCCACCATACACATAGTAACAAACTCATCTATGATTTTCATTGGCTTTATCGTGTTACGAGATCAGCTGGTATATATGCAGTAATATAGCGGGGTGGTAGGGATCGTGTCCACCATACACATATAACAAACTCATCTATGATTTTCTTTTGCTTTATCGTGTTACGAGATCAGCTGGTATATATGCAGTAATATAGCGGGGTGGTAGGGATCGTTCCACCATACACATATAACAAACTCATCTATGATTTTCTTTTGCTTTATCGTGTTACGAGATCAGCTGGTATATATGCAGTAATATAGCGGGGTGGTAGGGATCGTGTCCACCATACACATATAACAAACTCATCTATGATTTTCTTTGCTTTATCGTGTTACGAGATCAGCTGGTATATATGCAGTAATATAGCGGGGTGGTAGGGATCGTGTCCACCATACACATATAACAAACTCATCTATGATTTTCTTTTGCTTTATCGTGTTACGAGATCAGCTGGTATATATGCAGTAATATAGCGGGGTGGTAGGGATGTGTCCACCATACACATATAACAAACTCATCTATGATTTTCTTTTGCTTTATCGTGTTACGAGATCAGCTGGTATATATGCAGTAATATAGCGGGGTGGTAGGGATCGTGTCCACCATACACATATAACAAACTCATCTATGATTTTCTTTTGCTTTATCGTGTTACGAGATCAGCTGGTATATATGCAGTAATATAGCGGGGTGGTAGGGATCGTGTCCACCATACACATATAACAAACTCATCTATGATTTTCTTTTGCTTTATCGTGTTACGAGATCAGCTGGTATATATGCAGTAATATAGCGGGGTGGTAGGGATCGTGTCCACCATACACATAGTAACAAACTCATCTATGATTTTCTTTTGCTTTATCGTGTTACGAGATCAGCTGGTATATATGCAGTAATATAGCGGGGTGGTAGGGATCGTGTCCACCATACACATAGTAACAAACTCATCTATGATTTTCTTTTGCTTTATCGTGTTACGAGATCAGCTGGTATATATGCAGTAATATAGCGGGGTGGTAGGGATCGTGTCCACCATACACATAGTAACAAACTCATCTATGATTTTCTTTTGCTTTATCGTGTTACGAGATCAGCTGGTATATATGCAGTAATATAGCGGGGTGGTAGGGATCGTGTCCACCATACACATAGTAACAAACTCATCTATGATTTTCTTTTGCTTTATCGTGTTACGAGATCAGCTGGTATATATGCAGTAATATAGCGGGGTGGTAGGGATCGTGTCCACCATACACATAGTAACAAACTCATCTATGATTTTCTTTTGCTTTATCGTGTTACGAGATCAGCTGGTATATATGCAGTAATATAGCGGGGTGGTAGGGATCGTGTCCACCATACACATAGTAACAAACTCATCTATGATTTTCTTTTGCTTTATCGTGTTACGAGATCAGCTGGTATATATGCAGTAATATAGCGGGGTGGTAGGGATCGTGTCCACCATACACATAGTAACAAACTCATCTATGATTTTCTTTTGCTTTATCGTGTTACGAGATCAGCTGGTATATATGCAGTAATATAGCGGGGTGGTAGGGATCGTGTCCACCATACACATAGTAACAAACTCATCTATGATTTTCTTTTGCTTTATCGTGTTACGAGATCAGCTGGTATATATGCAGTAATATAGCGGGGTGGTAGGGATCGTGTCCACCATACACATAGTAACAAACTCATCTATGATTTTCTTTTGCTTTATCGTGTTACGAGATCAGCTGGTATATATGCAGTAATATAGCGGGGTGGTAGGGATCGTGTCCACCATACACATAGTAACAAACTCATCTATGATTTTCTTTTGCTTTATCGTGTTACGAGATCAGCTGGTATATATGCAGTAATATAGCGGGGTGGTAGGGATCGTGTCCACCATACACATAGTAACAAACTCATCTATGATTTTCTTTTGCTTTATCGTGTTACGAGATCAGCTGGTATATATGCAGTAATATAGCGGGGTGGTAGGGATCGTGTCCACCATACACATATTAACAAACTCATCTATGATTTTCTTTTGCTTTATCGTGTTACGAGATCAGCTGGTATATATGCAGTAATATAGCGGGGTGGTAGGGATCGTGTCCACCATACACATAGTAACAAACTCATCTATGATTTTCTTTTGCTTTATCGTGTTACGAGATCAGCTGGTATATATGCAGTAATATAGCGGGGTGGTAGGGATCGTGTCCACCATACACATATTAACAAACTCATCTATGATTTTTTTTGCTTTATCGTGTTACGAGATCAGCTGGTATATATGCAGTAATATAGCGGGGTGGTAGGGATCGTGTCCACCATACACATATTAACAAACTCATCTATGATTTTCTTTTGCTTTATCGTGTTACGAGATCAGCTGGTATATATGCAGTAATATAGCGGGGTGGTAGGGATCGTGTCCACCATACACATATTAACAAACTCATCTATGATTTTTTTTTGCTTTATCGTGTTACGAGATCAGCTGGTATATATGCAGTAATATAGCGGGGTGGTAGGCATCGTGTCCACCATACACATATTAACAAACTCATCTATGATTTTCTTTTGCTTTGTCGTGTTACGAGATCTTCCTGTGTATATCCAATAATACGCTGACGAAGTCGCAGGTACCACCTAGTAAGTTATATTTACCAAAGAAAACATTAAGACGAGCTAGCTCACAGTACTCAGAGTTACAACGATTCTAAATGCTATATTTTGAAACTAAACAAACAGAGAACATAAAAAACGCTTTATAGTGTTATGTTTCCAGGTTGTGACACGCCACGATCTACTCTCCAGCGGCAACTTAAGCCTAGGTCCGTTCCTCCAGCATGGGGCCTTTAAGCCAAGTAGCCGTTTGCGCGATACAGTGATATTGCACTTCTTCTTCTTCTTCTTCCTAACTTGGCAACCGGTCCTCTTTAATGTAGACCATTACTGCTATTATCGAGTGAATTATAGTGCCATGTGTTATGACGATTCAATATCCTAACAAGATGGTGGCTCCGCTGTTAGAACTTTCTAGGAAGATTTTGTGAGATCTCAGAATGAATGCTTTCAGCTTATATTTATAATCCACTTCACTTATGCACAAAAACCAAACTATATCACGCAAAACGCCACCAATATTACATAATGTAGAGTCAAAAATCTAAGTTATTGAATTAAAAATAAAAACCACAACATGGCATTTAAAGATCCCGCTAAAAACTCGATACTGCACTTCCAATCACTAGCCCCCAACAGACATGATTACACTGCACCACCACATACGTGCACACCACACAAGTACATAGGTTATGTGAGGAACCTTTTTACTTCTTTTTTGGCTAGTTAGACTTAGGCCAAATTGCTAGATTACTAAATTCATATACACATGTTTGTCCGTTCCTCCCAGAAGGCAGGAACACGTATATATGTATATAGTTAGGTAGTTCGAATTTTACGTATAGGGAATTAGTTAGATCGCGATTTATTTGCATGTACGGTAACAGCCTAAGTCGAGGTTCGGCTACTTTGGCACCCTTGAGCTTGTAGCCCACGCTTTCGCGGCTGAGTGCCTTCCGCGCTCGCCTCCAAGCCCGGTGAAGCTGTCAAAGCCTCTAATTGCTCCAGAGATCTTAAGACTAACAGAATAATCAGTCCAGGCTGTGAGTTGTATTACCGGCAGTATACTGCGTCCCGGCAGCCAGTTCCGCACGACCCAATGACGTCACACTGCAACCTCCTCTATGCCTGGAAAAGGAACATGTTGATGTTAAGTAGACATGTATACTTATACTAACAAGATTAATTCTTCCAAGTTCACCGTAGGTACCTTAAGTCGCACGGGCTTCTGTTTACCTACTAACTACTTGTTAAGTTTAATCAATGTTGTGAAAGCAGTTCTCATTAATCCAATCCTCACAATATAATATGGTAAACCTATTTACTCGTTTAATTCAATTCGATATAAACTCTAGAGTTATTATTTAAGAATAGTAATAAAGCTTGTTTAAAGGGAGAGGTATTTAGGTATAAAGTCAATATCTTATTTCAAAGTGATTCTTAGTAATTCTATTAATTAATTATTCTACCTGGACAATGTTAAATCGTTTTACAGTGAGCCAAGTTGAATATTTTAAGATCTTTAAAATAAATATTACTTAATATTATTTTGATCTATACTATTATTATAAAGGGATAAAGTTGATGAATCTGTTTTTTTCTTGGCCGCAGCAGCAGCAGCGACGCTGGTAATCGCTGGAGCTACAGATCTGACTATGAAATTGTTTTCACTTATAGGAAGAATAGTTTATTGTTATAAGATTTACAGTTGAACGCGTACGATCTGTTACAATGAAATAAACATAAAGATAATAGAAATCATTAGAAGAGGACAACGATAAAAATATCCAATCAGGAGCACTTACTACGTCACTATTATAGTTTTGTTTTAGCTGAGAACTTAGAGTTAGCATGCTGCAAGCCTTGATACACTTTGGACAGAAACGTGTTAAATTTATCCAAACTTGTTTGCTACTCCTTGAACTTTTCATTCAGTTCCATTTCTTTTTATGCGAAATAAATATTGTTTATATATTTCTTAATAATTTACAAGACATAAATATAATTAGTTAAATATAAATCGACTACTATAACACTCTAATCATTCTACCACGACACCTTGCGACTTGTGAGCTCGGAAAGCAGTAGACTGTGTGTAGTTGTGATAGTGTTATAACTTTTTGTAACTTAAAAGTTGAAAAAATAAAGTTATCTGTTACACTATGTCGGGTGACATTCAAGATTTCGAGGACTAGGGCGACAGCTCTCCCTTCTCCGCCCTTCACAAATAATTTCTCAATAAACCGTCAAAACAAACTCGTTTCCTTCGGAATATTGAGACAGCGAAGTTTTAATTAAACGTTTAAATACAGACGACCGCTTATCGATTTTGAATGTTCGATTACAAGGGCAATGCTTATGTTGTCTAGTCTTTCTAATTAGTGTCGGTCTCATCAAATAATTGATATATCAAAGGAATTTGCTGTTTTACAATATTTTAGATAATTAACATAAGATCGTAAGCAATACGATAAACAGGCTTCGACCAATCAGAACGGTCCGACACCCCCGCACCTCCGCGCCAATCAATACAACGAAATTTAAAAAGTGTTTTAATTTCGTCAGTTAAAAAAAAAACAGTTGTCTGTAAAGTCGGTTTACTGACAATAGTTGAACGTGACAACGTCATAAGAAAATACTGATGGAATGGTATCATTTTTCAAAAGAAAATTTTAATTTTATTTATAGTTTTGTCAATTATAGCATAACCTACAATCGCTGCACTAGCGGACCGATGCTATTTATTTTAACGATGAAAGCACGAATATTCGACAATATATCATTGAACATATATTTAATATCGAAAGAATCATTATCTTTATCGCCGCAATTATCGTTGCTATAAACAATTGACACCACATTCACTTTTCACTGCACTTCATACTTGACGAAAACATGTAAATGTATTATTGTATAGCAGCTGTCCACGCGGACGCATCGCTCACTCAAGTAGGAGAGAGACAGATGTCGAACGCTGCCGAACGCGGAGGCCGATTGTGCCTCTTTGTCGCTCGTACCGCGCTCTCGCTTGCACTTCAACCTTAAATGGAACGCCTCAGAGCGAAATAACGCCGCATGAGTCATGTTTTTTCTTGCGTGCAGCCAGCTCCATCGAATTATAAGACGTTGTCACGTCAAAAGTTAATTGTAATTATTAAGTTTACATTTATCGGATAAAAATTACAAATTCAAAGATTTTTATTTTGTACTAATCAGGCTGGTAATTAGAATGCTTGAGTAACTAAGACCGGATTCGCGTCTGATCACGTACGAAGTGAAAGTACGCGTATTCAATAGTATACTTTGATTATTTAACAAAAGAAAAAATAACAATTCCCATTTTCAGTGAGAAGGATAGAACCCCTATGTAAACCTTTGCAACGCGACGCCCACGACATTTATGTCTCGCAGTAACGAGATTGTGCACATGAATAATTAACTTTTCTCGAATAAAAAAAAAATTCATAGATAATATTGTTAATAGAGCGTTTAAAATTTTAGGTTTTGTATTGCGTAACAGTAAAGATTTTAAGTCGGCACATACAAAGATTGTACTATTTAACTCACTCGTACGTAGCGATTTGGAATTTTGTTGTGCCGTATGGAACCCACATTATGATATTTAAATAAAAATGATAGACAGGGTTCAAAAGAAGTTCTTGTGGCATTTGACATATAATTTACATTTAGGAAAAAAACTGCTTACATACCAAGACAGACTTCAGTATTTTAATTTAAACTCTTTGAAGGATCACAGAGGGTTGGCCACATTCTTGTACAAATTGATAAACGGAATCTTGGATGGACCTGAGTTATTGAGTAAATTCGACCAGCGACTTTTTAATCAAAGACAATTTTCTATTTGACATTTGCAGTATTTATGAACCTAAACAATGAGTATTATCTACATCACTTGCTGTCAGTTTTCCTTGAGTGACAATGTCAATATTTTGGGGGGTCTAAGTTCAATGGCACTGGTCTAATTTAGTTAATTTAATATATTAGTAACAGATATTATAGATAAATTTTAGCTTTCTGCACTCATCCATGTAAACTATGACCATGCCAAATCTCACAGCCCGCGCACGCAATACGCTTAAAAAGGGGTAAAAAGCTTTTGCTTTACTTATTAATGTACAGATAAATAAAAAAAAGAATATACATAATTCGTTTGAAATAACTTAATTAACGAATGACTAAAATACTATGGATGCTAACAAGATAACTCGTTATTTCAATAATTATTCGAAAATATTTTGGAACAGCACAAAAGCAAAGATTTTTAGGATACGCCATTTATTATAAATATTTAGGAAATTCTAAAGCGAATTCGCTCAGGTTCTGAGAAAATTTCGAATGGCCGCAAAACGCTTTCGAGATTTCAACAATTTACAACACTCAACGAACTCAAATTACATTAAATTACGAAATATTGTAGGTACTTAGGACAATTCTCGAGAAGAGAAGTGAAAGCAAAAGCGCCCGTGAATATACTAAAATTATTTTTGCGCTCGACATTTGATTTTTATTTGACATTCAATTTGATAAAGTTATTTATAAAACCAATTACGTACCCAGTAACGAAGTTATCCATTTGTTTTAGTGAAACTCTATTCATATATAATATTTAAATTTTGAAAAAATAATGTAAACTTATTACCTATTACCTAGTTTATTATTAAAGCCGTCATAATCTACTAAAGTATATAATATTATAAAGGCGAAAGTTTGTGAGTGTAATTATATGTTTGTTACTTCTTTACTCTCAAACGGCTGGACCAATTTTGATTAAATTTGGTATGGAGGTAGCTGACACCCGGATTAACGCATAAGCTACTTTTAAGGATTTTTTAAGGTTTCTTTGAAATTATAAGCGGATGAAACTAGTTATTTACAAGGGTATTATTGTAACGTAAAATAATTAAAAAAACATATTGATCCCAAATTCTAAAATAAATATAAATGAAATCTAAAATAGTTAGATTTTGCTCAAACCTTGAGGGAATGTTCTTTAGGATTCTAAGGAAGGAAACTGAAAATTTTTATTTTTTCGAACACTCCTTTTTTATGTCATCACAATATAACAAAACAGTTGGAAATGAAATATTTTCGAGATTTACGAGTTTAGCTGTAAAGCTATTCTATTTACTAGAGACATGACGTAAGTAGTTGTTCGCGAAGGGCTTTTAAAACTAAATTATATTAGTTTCTGAATTAATAATTTACATATTCACATCTCTGGAAAATAATACGGCACCGGTAATACGGGTAGGTATTTGATTTTCTTCAATACAATTTTGATTCAATTGAAGTGCTGAAGTTAAATTAATAATATTACCCGGATTAACACGTATGATAGTTTTTATCTCAGTAAATGATATGGCTTATAATAAAGACTGTTATCAACTTATTTTTGTTTTTCGATAGCCACGCGAACTAAGTCGCGGGTATAGCTAGTTAGCAATATTTATTAGTTTTACAATTAGCAGACGCTGTAAACTTTTAGCTTTTTTTAGTGGGGGCCGCCCACGTGGAGACGCAGCGTGGGCATGTGCCCGCCTACCACGAAGCCAGGTGGCCAGGTGTCCCGACGCGCGATGACCCAGTGAAGGTAGCGGGAACCCCCTATGCTACATATGTTGTATGTATGATGATGTAGTTCATCATCGTATTGTTAATTATTTAAATATCCAAAATGTATGTAGACATCTGTTTGTAATGTCAAAATAACAGTTTTACTAAATGCATATCAAAGTATATACAATACATATAACAAAAAGCCCATTTTTTAAATTTTTGTTTGTCTGTCTGTTTGATTCGGGTAATCTCCGAAACGGTTGGACCGATTTTGACGGGACTTTCGCTGATAGATAGCTGATAATATAGGGAGTAACTTAGGCTACTTTACACAAATAGGCACAAATAAAAAAACTGGTCATGGTGAATCAAATCGGGCGCTTAAATGGATTATGCTGAAAAACCATAAGAGATATAGCAAATAATTATATATGTATCTTCTAAGGAACACCCACAATAAGCATTTTTGTCTTTAAAATAGCTAGGAGCGGGGCCGGGGAGTAAAATTCGCACGGGCATTCTGCAGTCCACGTGAGCGAAGCCACGGGCACAGCTAGTTAGTTATTCAATAAAAATCAACCCAAATATACGATTAGCTGACCCGCGCAAATTCGTTTGCGTCATTTATGAGGGAGAGAATGAGTTAGAGAGAGTGGACCGTAGACACTGTATTATAGGTACCGCCCGCCTTCCACATCATTCCGCATAATAAAAGATGCGCTCGCGGTACTTGATTATTATTTTGCTGCGGATTTATTTTAAAACTGTGATATCTCCTAAAATATTCATTTAAATTAATTATTGTACGGGACAATTTTGTTTAAAATTAAATACTTGTGATGAATAACGTATTTATATCGATAAGGATTAACAACATGTTTATAAAACACCTTCGCAAATAATTCATTAATATGGAACAAATTTTATTACAATAAAAAAGGTGATATTGAGTCATCTTTAACAGATATGCATATGCTATCGCGGATATTATTTTAGAACTTTTTCGATTCCGTCACACGCGATTGTTGCGTAACTCACCAAGCACGCAGCGAACTCAATTGAAACTCTCAAAAGGAATAACTGTTCCCCGTTTTTGCAACATTTTTCATTGATGCTCCGCTCCTATTGGTCGTAGCATGATGTTATATAGCCTATAGCCTTCCTAGATAAATAGGCCAAACAACACTAAAATAATTTATGCATTCAAACCGGTAGTACAAAGAAACAAACCCTTCAGATTTATAATATTAGTATACTTAGATGGATTTAATTGTAACAAAAATGGTGATATGCTGTTTATTGCAGGCGCTTTCCTTACATTCCGTTTAATTTTACCTTCTGTACCGTCACATGGACATTTTACATGGGGAGTGCCAAAAATGCTACTCACTCTATTTCCAAACCAATATCAACAGTGTGTGTTAGCTTCATATTTATTTTACTAAACTGGTTTCATGTTTGTCATTTTCTTGTTTAATAGCTATACTTTTAAATACTAAATACTAATTACTTCCGGTATTAATATATTTCATATCTGTTTTCGAAATTTGTAACCGTTCTATTGACTTCCGGCGCTGTTTAAAATATATCGACACGAACAAACTGGAGACTTCAGAAGTACCTATGTCGCGAAATGATACTTTAATACGGAAGTTGCTTTGATCGCCATCTTTACACAGTTGATCACAGTCATAATCTAAAAAACTTTATTCAATTGAGGCTCTAAGAAGGCCACATCAAAACACTACTACCGGTTCGGAAAACATACCGCTCATCGTGAAGATACGACAAGATCTTCATCGGACTTATCATTTCTTTTTAATTTATATATTAAAAATTAGTAAGTAACCATGTCAATAATTTATAAAGTAATAATTTTCAGCTTCATAATACTTATTGTGTAGGTAGGTATTAATAGTCAATAATACAATTTTTTTTAGAGCGAAACACATATATTCTTATGTAGTGAGTAATTTTCATGTTTGGAACTCTCACATTCAGAAACATTCACAGTGATAAGGTAAGAACTAAAATTAAGTGGTTTTGAAGATTTGTATAAACCCGTAAATCATCGAAAGTTATTGCGAAAATTATACACCGATATTGATGTTAAAATTTTTGTTGCTTTTTGTTTTCAAATTAATTATAAATTTAAACTTTGATAAAAACCCAAATATTTGTTGAAAGTAACATTTCCATTACAGCGCCATCTGTTGAGTGAAACGTTAACCATTTAACAATATAATCATCGTACTTCGTACATCGTACTCAAAAATATACCTTAATGTGCATATAGATGCCACTAGTTGTATTTTGAATTTAGTATTACATTTAAAAAAATTAAATGATTCTGTTCCACTTAAAAACCTATACTTGTGGCCTCGAATAATCTGTGATCACATTTTATCAAATTTTGTATGCAGTATACCTATGGTGAGATTGTTCTTTATACTTCAGCTGAGTCTGTCATGAGGGCTTGTGTAGCTGTATGAACTGTGCATTTTTTTTAGATCTGACTACATTGTTAGCCTTAGGGGCCCTGAAGCCGCTGCGGCTTTTACAGCTTCACCGGACTTGGGGTCTGGTTAGCATGGGTTTGCCTTTTTGTGTGTTTGTAGCTAAAAGTTAATCGGTGAAATTTACCTGTTAATAATATGAGTCCGACAGGACCGACACTCAGAACTGAGTAGTTATTTAATATCGGAAATAAAATCTAAAAAGTTATTAATTGTACCTAGGTGTTATCTATCTTCGATTGAAGATTGTCGTGGTTGACTTTTACCGTGTTGCTGAAAAGTATGAGCGAAGTGTTAACAGTTTCGATGTTTGCCTGGGGTCTGGTGGAGATCTCATCACTTTACACAAAAGATACTTGCCAACACCATTCAACGTAATTATATGGACAATCGATTGTTCTAAGCTCGAAATTCGACCAGCGACTGTTTGATCATAGACTATTTTCTGTTTGACATTTGCCGTATTCATAAACCTAAACAATGAGTATTATCCACATTACTTACTGTCACTTTTCGCTGAGTGACAATGTCAATATTTTGGGGGTCTAAGTTCAATGGCACAGGTCAGGATAGGGTATTCCTAAGGTATTAATTGCGTTCATAGGCTACGATACAAGCGGACCGTATGCTAGTTTACCACTTCCGTAGATCCGATGAAGTTGAAGTGTGTAGATTCTCCTTGTATCTCTTTGTAGATAATAGATTGATTCAAACTCTTCTCCATCCCCTTTTAATTGTACTACAGAGTTCGGTAAAGATACAGGCGCCAATTTACATATAATCGACGGTATATATGTTAACTGTACTGCCCTGATGGTAAGCACAATATAATCATAACACAACGGTGACCACCGAGAGATCGTAATCCAACGACGGTCGCGGCTGTCATGCCGACCTGCGTTCATTTAACTGAATATGCACAGGCTGATCCCTCCCAACCCCTCGCAATCGGCAGTTCCTCCTTCGTTACTCAACAGGCAGCAGGGTGCACCACATGCAGGTGAGGTTTACTTGATCACAACAACTAACTAATATACTGTATGCCTTTCTATTTCAACCATAAATCATTTTATAGTTTGGTATCGGATAAACGGCTGATGAACGCTATGGGGATATTCAACCAGAGACGTTATTGAAATTTTGAATCCCTTTTATCATTCAAATTTCAGTGTCTTCAGTAAGGGATTCTGTTTAACCGTATTTTGGTTTGACGGCGTATATGCGTGTAGACTTGTTATATAACTTGAATAGGTATAATAACGATAAGAGATCGAAAGTATTCATGTATATCTATAGTTATACGTATGTTCAGTGATCAGTGTGTAACATTGAAGTAATTATTGTCTACGAGTAGCGTGCACGGACACCGCCTCGAGTATCGTGAGTTCGAATCCCTGCTATGAGCCTGAGCTTTCGGTGAAGAGAATCATCCTGGTGAAACCATAGTATTTTGGTAGATTATTCTCTAATGCCCTCTCTAATAGATATTTGTGGGCTACAGATGAGATTCTGACCATAATGCTAAATCTATTAACAATGATTAAAATATAGTTCTCAGTAGAATGAGACAATTTTATACTCCTAGTTGTTAGCTTAGAATTTGGAAATGCTTCAACTGTGGAGACACATGTGATTGCCTCGTTGAGCGGTATTTACCCTCTATATCATGCCGAGTGCACCCACAAAACTCTTCCACACGTCAAAATATTTCGGAAAATCTTATTATTGCCGTGTCTTGAGTATATGGAATCGCCTTCTGTGATACAGGTTGTTTTAAACGAGACGTGCAGGCTCACTTTATCAACTACTGCCGCGGCCGGTCCAACACTCTCACGGACAAGTGTTGTGCAGTGATTTTACTGAGCTGGCGCAGTAAAATAAAAACCTTCTATAGGTAACCGCGAGTTAATGCAGTTGGGGCCTAAGTTGAAGTGCGGGAGCATATCCCCTTGCAATCAGCACGCCTCGCCTCACGGGCCAGCACCGTGGTGACGGGAGTGCTGTCTTTGACAGATATCGTATGTTTACTGATCGCGTTAAAGCTAGGTTGCGGTCCAATGTTATTTTTTGTTTTTAAAGTGACTGATCAGAGTCCATCAGGTTCTGTTACAAGAAAAAAACATGTTTTTATTCATCCCCAAGCATGGGAAATGGAGAAAAATGTATCTGATGTTGAATAAATTCCAATTATTTATATTTTCAGTTTGATTTCTCTGTGTGAAACGATTGATAAAAATGTGTAATAAATTATTGCCTTGTTTTTACATTGTAAATGTTTAATTTAAAACAACGTTGAAATTTATCGACAGCAATAATTCGAATTAGGTCACACCGACACCAATATGAAATTCCTTAGCTCTGCATTCAACTCGCATATACTACATGTTAATTTTCTTGTTACTAACTTATTTGCTCTAAATAATCTTAACAAAGTATCTTATCAAGGCATTAAATAGATTGTAGATGCGAACTCATGTCAAGTTATAAAGAAAAACAATTTATATTTGTAACACCATTCCTGGTGATCACATTGCTAAATACCTTTAAGTTGAAAGTGTTTTGCTAAGTACAGGTGCTTAAATGTGCAATAGGAGCTGAACTGGTTTTATTATCTTCGACAGCAACGTCACTTAGCATTAAGTGTGATTGTAACTTATTACCAGAGATGAGCGATATTTATTTAGGGTTTATCTTATTCCAATATTCGGCGGAATTATGAGGTTCATATTTTTCATTGCTTGTCATGCTATATTTATCGCACGTTTTTGAAATCTTTGTCTGTATGTCTGTTAATTTGTACGCCAATCACGCAGAAACTGCTGATCGGAATTTTATGAAAATTGGTATGATTGCACTTTAAAGTTTATAGTAACATTTAGCATAACTTTTTACAAGTATGGTCATTTGTGTTGTGTATAAATTGCGTTTAAGTTGTTTATATATCAAAAAGGGATATATGTATACAATTATAAATATTAATTAAAATTAATTTACATTAATATATATGATTGGTACTAGTATATATTTTCTTAGTGAAAGGAAGTAAAATTATATAAAATTAAACCAATTGGTAATTTTCAATAGAAATAAACACAAATGAATATGTATTTTCTCTGATTATTCATAGATGGCGCTTTGTATTTTTGTATTGTTGTGTCTTTAGAAGGAAGAAAGTTGACAATAATACACGAAATAATTTTAAAACTATCACTTAGACCTAATTTTTCTATTTTGCTCTTAAGTAAATAAAAAACTTTAGTCATAAGTACGTGCGATAGATTTCCTTGTTCGGTGTCTTTGCGCTATAAAGTTATTTTTATTAGATTATTCATACTCAAACAGACATACTACAATGCACTGTTATTCACGGTATATTGATATTAACGGTAAATAAATATACAATTATTAAATGAACTTAGTTATTTCTAAATGATTGCGAAAACTTTAATTTTTAGATTAAACTACTCAAGTCTTATGTTTTGTATAATTATAACATCAGTTAATATCTAAAGTGATTATCTTGAATATTCTCAAAGGGCTTTTGGTTCATTCTGTAACGATTTAGATTTAAATTAAACTTCGTGATTGAACTATTGATTTTAACTTTCGTATTATATTGCATTTTCATACACTAAAACTGTAAATACTAACACAAACATCTAAGGGCCCACTGGTATCCATGCTATTTTGTTTTATACCACTTTTCCTCCGTTCCTCTAAAATTCATAAGGTATATAATATAAAAGTTTTATTTATTTACTTAGGTCGCCAACAGAATCAACACCCACACATATCATCTATATAAAAATGATGTATTAAAATATTATAATTAAATGTGACCCTAATTATAGACAACGACGGCCGCGACATGAACATTATTAGATCCTATTACATTGTATATTCTTTAGTACTTTAAAGATATAAACAGCTATATAAAATAAAAACAATCACAAGCAAATATAAATAATGTTTAAAGTAGACAATAATTTTGTTCTCGTCTCACGAACAACAATATGCTCTCATAAATTTAATAACAGTATCAAAGAAGATATCAACTTCATTTGTAATACTCTTCGAAGTAATGTTGTAATTTCTCATGAGTCTATTTAATGGTGAATAGTAAACTAGATTTGTACGAGATCGTTTCTCACAAAACAATTAATAACTTTGCTCACTTAGTAATACTTATTACATAATGTAATATTTGGTAAAATAGTCTGCTATTCCGCCGACTATTCGACTAATATCGTATACCTATAAAAGCTATACATCCATATTACTAATTAATTAAAAACCAAAAATGCTACACAGTGCACTCTGCCTGTCAACATTTTCATTGGCTTATCGAGAAATCTTAAAACTCGTTGAGAAATAAGTCACAGCAGTTACAAATCAGAGTGTCGTCGTAACGCGGTCTTATCGAAGAAGAGATAAGTGTTGCGGACGGGTCGCCGTACTTGCCCCCTGAACCCTGGACCTCTCGCCGATAGCAGTACTCGATCCGGCGCCATTAGGTGCTTGGGGGCGGCGGCGGGCACAGGGGACGGGGGCGAATGACACTACTCAACATAACACGAACATAATATGATTGCATATTAAACTCATTATATTTTTAAATAGAACCACGGTCGCGCCTGCCTGCCTTCCTGCCTTCCTGCCTTCCTGCCTTCCTGCCTTCCTGCCTTCCTGCCTGCCTCGATACATTTTACTTATCACTTTAATAAAAACAAAAACTCAAGTATACATTTTTTATTCAACATACATAATCACTTCATGTATTTTTAAATTCAGTGTCATCTTATACATGTTATTTCATATAAATTCAGGTTGCTTCATTACGAACAGCACACAACTATATTATCATCATAATAATTATTAATTATGCATAATATTATTATTACTCTACCTTACAATACAATACATACCTTCTCGAACTATAATAAACATATGCTTTATATCTGTACAGTTCTTTAGACTTAGTTTAAAAATTCATGATAATTTCAAAAGCAAATTATTCCATTGGTGACCTCTCTTGTATACAAAGTAGCGCTATCTGTGGTACGTATTGCTAAGCTGTGAGTGGTGCCGGAGGTGAGTGCAGAGGGCGCGCGGTATCGCGTGCACTGCTCTCGCTAATTATGTCGCATGTCGGTCGGTCGGCATTGTATTCAATGAGGAAATGTTTAAATATGTATCACAGGTCCTAACAGTGCCAACTCCCGAGTGTTATGCTTAGGTATATAACACGACATAAGCCTGAAGAAGATAGGTACATAAAAACTGAATTACCTATTCGGAAAACACCCCGGTCATCGAGACGGACCAGCAAGAAACTCGTTCGAATTTAACATTTTCTTTTTTTTTATCTGTGCAGGGTTGCTGGAATAAATTATATTTTAAATAAAGTCACGTAACAATACAATAATGAATTGTATTAAACTTTAAATAAAGTTAGAATCTGCGAGGCTTTGTTTCGTTCGAGCTGTGAGGATATACAATGTTGCTAACTGACTACATTACTAAAGTTTCTAAGTATGTAGGTGTGTATGTCTCATACAATCTGTATAAATAATGTTCATTTATTTAATCTTTATTGTACACCGTTAATTAACGATCCAATCGAATATTATAATTATAATGAATATGATAAGCACAAAGGGCATTATTGCTGAGAACAATCTCTTCCAGGCAACCTTTGGATAGATATGTTTCAGAGTTAAAATCAGGGGTAATATGAGTTTAATAAGAATAACATTATAGAAACAATTAAACACAAAGCATAAATAAGTGGACAGCTTGTTATTTAAAAATATAATACAAACAAAATGTAATATAATTTCATATACATAATATTTAGCGATTGGGCGCTTGTTATAGAAATAGGTAATGCATTCAATAGCCTTGCAGTCAGAACAGCGAAAAAAAAATGTGTGGTATGTGCTGGTACTTCCAGAGTCATGTTTTCCGATGACCGCAGGCAACACGTATGCGTATCGTAATGGAATTCGAAACGTTTATTCAGTTAAAAAGGAGTGATAGGATTAAATAGAATTCTGTAAAAGAGAAACAAAATGTAAACATTCCGGCGAAATCTAATTGGGAGCCATTTGAGCTGGATATAGTCATATTTAACTAAATCAAATATGAATCTAATAAAAAAAAATTGAAGTCGCTCAAGTTTATCCAGTTGAGCTTCGGTAAGACCTAAATAGCGTCAGCATAGTCCAGAACTGGAAGTAGAAGGGCTTGAGCAAGAGAAATCTTAGTGGCTCTAATCTCAGTAGGGAAAAAAAATCGTAATCTTCTCAGGCACCCAGCGGAGGCA
The DNA here is from genome assembly GCA_033032175.1 of Saturnia japonica. Taxonomy (NCBI): domain Eukaryota; kingdom Metazoa; phylum Arthropoda; class Insecta; order Lepidoptera; family Saturniidae; genus Saturnia; species Saturnia japonica. The sequence goes on along the minus strand of CM065306.1, from coordinate 203,428 downwards.
AACATATTCGGGACTTCTTGAAGTTATGGGCCCCAGGACCAATTTTTATCAACGTGTATTCCAAATTTTTGTACTTTATCACATATAAGAGGAGCACTACCGTCAAAAATTATGCAAGGGAGTCTATTGATTTTGGGAGCCAACCGAGACCACCGACAGTTAGCCTGCTGTCTTTCGCCTGATCAGTTGCCCTTCCACCCAATGTCAGTATAGTCCAAGCGGTTCCTCCCTACTGTCAGTGGTCGAACATCGGCTCTGTTAACTGATCATGTATACGCACTCGCAGGCGGCTGCCGGAAGGCGATAGTCAGTAGATCGTCAGATCACAGAGTGCACCGGTAACTGCAAGTGTGTGTTTGATTTGGCTTTGCGGTTAATGATTGTCCGGCCGATTCCTGTAGACTGAGACTCGTGGCAACACACTCGCAGTTCACTTACGGCCGTTTTCAATAACATATCTGAGTTTACTATCCCCGATTAGCACATATTTGTAATAAGTACTATCTTCAACTTAAGACGGATATCGGCTTCCCTCTTATCTATTCAAGTTATAGGATATGGATACACATTATGTAGGTAAGAAAAGCTATCCATTGATATGTTATTAAAAAAAAGTAAGGACAAAAGATTGTATTTGTCTATCTTTAGTAACTGAAACAACGGATAGAAAAGTTATTGAAAACGGTCGTTAAGCGGTCAGTCCAATATCTTAAATGAAACTGTAAGTGTGTGATCTATTAGAGCTAATATCTGCCGGCTAACTGTCAGGAACGCTGGTGCATTGCACTGCCAATAAAACTTACAACACAAAATGTGCTTAGTGTTTTTTTTTGTATTTTTGGTAGGTAACATGTTACATAGATTCGTTTCTACTCTTTTATACGATGAACTAAATACAGCATTTAGTAAAAGTAAGGTAGAAAATATAAATTCAGAATATTCAGGAGTTGACAATGATGAAAGCTATTACAATGCATTTCCTTTTTATAGTCAAATCAAAGTCGAACCAACCAGATAAATGTTTATTTAATGATTTGACGTTTAAATCTTTAGGTATTGAAATTTGACGTGATTGAATTTCCAAACTCTTGCTGGTTTCCCAGTATTAACAGATTCACGAATATAACGACGCTGGGCATATATATTTTAATGCAGCGGTTACAAATACTCACATATATTAGCCAATTTGAAGGGTTTGAGTGACATTTGTATGTGTTTTGGCCACTGCTTTTTTATGCATAAATGATTTGATATCATCGATTAGCCAAGGTGATGGGAAATGTTTTATTTTTATCTCGCGTAGCCGAGCATGGTCGTCATAACGTTGTATTATAAACGAATTAAAAATTTTGAGTTTACCTTTCATAGAACCCGAATTTCTTAGAAGAACCCAACTGATGCTCGTAGCATCCTCACGGAGGTTATACAGGTGGCTAAAAAGTTGTGGATCAAACGCAGCAAGGGGTTAGATGGGGTCATCTGCTGCAAAAAATTGTTCTACGGGAGGTCCTTAAGGTCAACCCTTGCAGAATTATAATTTATTTTGTGTTTTATGAGAAAATTGTCTTTTTTTACTAATTCTTACTAAAATTCGAAAAAATCTACGGCCTGTATCTTTTTTATAATTTTCACTAGATTGGTACTGATGAGTACTTGCGTTAGACATGCTATTTACGGTTGTTTATTGGGTGTGTTGAAGATAATATTAAGTTTTACGAAAAAAATAATTCTGATATCATAACTTTTTATTTACTTCGGAGCCCATTGTGAAAAAAAACTACTCTACCGAAAAGTGACCCTGTATTGCCAGTTTTGGCGCATTAAATAGGGATTCTGAAAAGGTATAACACATGGCCATGAGTGGCTCTAATGTCTTTTTAGGACGAAAAAAACAAAATAACGATTGTGAAATAATTGTTTTAATAAAACAAAACATTTTACAATAAATGCTCAAAATTCCTGCCTCTGACCATAATACATAATCTGAATCGTATAATAAAATTCCTACGTAACCTACGGAATGCACCTCTGTTGTTAATAACTTGTACGCTAGCAAATTCGAGCTTTTGTCGTAGTTCTTGTTCGCTATTGTTCTCTCCTTGATAAACTATTTCTTTAAAATAGCCCCAAAGAAAAGAAACTAATGGATTTAAATCGGGCGACCGGGGTGGCCACGTAATAGGTCCGCCTCGACCATCCACCGGTTGGAAAGCGCTCGTTCAAATTATCTCTAACTGCTCGAGCGTAGTAAGGCGGGGCGCCGTCGTGTTGCAGCCACATTTCTGCTATTCTTGCTTCTGGAACCTCAGCTTCATTAAGAATTTGGTTTAAATTATTTTATAAAAAATTTCAATACAGAGCACCATTCAGCCTTGCTGGCATTTCATGCAGCACCAACTGCTGGCCAATTATACCAGTCCACATGTTTATACCAAACAGATGCTGGAATCGATCATTTCTTATGATATGGGGGTTCGCTCTGGAGTAAAAATGTAGGTTGTGGATATTGTATACTCCCATTCTTCTAAAATTTGACTCATCCGTTCATAATTCCTTGTTGAAGAACTGTGAATCCTCTCTGTGGTATCTTAGCATCTCTCCGCAAAACCTCACTCTAGGTTCATAGTCACCGGGCAGCAAAGCTTGCACCCTTTGCACGTGTTAGGCGTGATATTTATTTCTTATAATGATATGTTGCACCGTCGATCTTTGAATCCCGAGAAATCCAATCTTTCAATCCAATTCCAATAATTAATTTTTAGTTCCAGTTTATTTTTAAATAGGCCTAACCGAGTTTTATGGTAGGATTAACTTTGGCCTTGCTACGAATGATCGTCCTCGAAAGATATCAAAGCCTTACCTTAAAGTAATACCTTTTTAGAATCCCTATTAAATGCGCCAAAATTTGTAATACAGGGTCACTTTTCGGTAGAGTATTTTTGTTTCACAGTGGGGTCCGAAGTAAATAAAAAGTTATGATTTGAGAATTATTTTTTTCGTAAAACTTAATATTATCTTGAACACACCCAATAAACAACCTTAAATAGCATGTCTAACGCAAGGACTCATCAGTACCAATCTAGTGAAAATTATAAAAAAGATACAGGCTGTAGATTTTTTTCGAATTTTAATAAGAATTTGTAAAAAAGTCAATTTTCTCATAAAAACACAAAATAAATTATAACTCTGCAAGGGTTGACCTTAAGGACCTCCCGTAGAATTTTTTTTTGCAGCTGATGACCCCATCTAACCCCTAGTTGCGTTTGATCCACGACTTTTTGTCCATCTGTATAAATTAATATTATTAGTGGGCAAATTTTATAAAATAGGAAAATTAAGTCGTGATATGAAAAGGCATCAGTAGAATATTGACCATGATATTATAAAATGCCCTACCACCATGATATTGGTTTCATCTCGATCTTTTCCTCCATCTAAAGCTCAAGGTCATTGCAGGGATTCGAACTCACGACAACCGACTGAGTCATCATCAGTTACAAATATTGATTGGCGCAGCGCGTCTATGTCTTCCTGCTTACGAAATAATATAAAACCGGAATTTTTTTTTTAAAAGACCAAGTGTGGCTCTCCCATTGTTCGGTGAAGACTGCGAAGCGGCTCATCTCAAATTAAAGCTCCGAAACTATTTTTACATATATTTATAATTATAGCATATAAATGTAAATGCAGTGTATATTTATAAATACTAGCGATCGCTCTAAGGTCGAAATTCGACCAGCGACTTTTTATTATAGACTATTTTCTGTTTGACGTTTGCAGTATTCATGAACAATGAGTATTATCTACATCACCTGCTGTCACTTTTCATTGAGTGACAATATCAATATTTTGTGGGGTCTAAGTTCAATGGCACCTGTCGGTTTAGGATTTACAGTATTAATTTATTTTATTTAATATATTACTAATAGATATTATAGATAAATTTTAGCTTTCTGCGCTCCTTCTCCATATAAACTTTAACCATACCAAATCTCACAGTCTTCCGTGTAAGCAATACGCTTAAAAAGGTACCGAAAGCTTTTGCTTCACCTATTAATATATATATATATATCTTCACATACATCGCTTGTTGTAGAAATTCCTCAATACATTTTCGCCTGTTTAATATATTCAAAGCTTATTTGCATATCGAGTTCTGATACAAACGCGAACGTTGACACTAAAACAACACGATTGAAAATTTGACATCAAAATCCAATTTTATACTCGATGTGTGTTGTTGAAGTATTGTTTCGTATATAACCAGTTTGAGACAGATTGGTATCTCAACTCGCGACCAATGCGACCATGGTGCCGTCTGTCAGGGAGCTGGTGCGTCGCCACACTCGGCCCTGACCCGCACCCGCACCCGCTCCCCGCTCCCGCTCCCGCTCGCTCTCCTCCGATTAAATATTTTAATTTAACCTACTTGCTTACAGGCACACACTCAGCTGCTTTACCGAGGGACCTATATGTTTATAACAAATATATGTAGGTTAGGTAACACAAAGTTTACCTCTTCATCACTGACATCAGTGGGGTTAAGGTTTTACTGGATTTAGTCCCCTATAAAAAATTTATAATTGTATAATAATTATGTTAATGTGTGTATCCAAATAAAAGTGAAGCCTCGACATAATGGTTATAAAAAAAGGCTCATATAAATAATCTTATGAAACTGTGACCACACTTTTTGTGAGTACGGCCTTGCCTAGGGATACGTGGATCACATATTTTTAATTGTCCTACGTTATCTTATTCTTTATATGACCTTCTTCCCTTGTAATAATCCTCATCCCACTAATATCTAATAAATACATTACTTACAATATGTGTGCTCTAATTTTATTGAAGTATTTAGTATTTTTATTTATCGTAATAAAACAAAATTGTTATGTGTCCTTTGTTCGTGTTTATATAGATTACAGTTAGGTTTTTCATTTATATGTTTAACAAATGTAGTTTCATATTACCCCTGCAGTTCCATTATCAAGTATTATGTATAAATTTGTGACTGTTTGATGTGTGTGTCAATTTATCATTTTTATGGATTATTCTCACAGGTTATTCTACAGTTCCTAAACCGAAATTTGGCAACTAAATTCTATAGCGTGTATTTGTCACACTTGACATTGGAAAAATTGCATTCATAGGCAGAAAGCCAAAAAATAAAATCAAGTATATATTTTTAAATAATACATTTATTTATTCCAGTGAAAACCTGCTCCTAATCGAAAGGTATAATTTCTTTGACGTGAACCTATTAGAATACAGGAAGTTGTCTCACATGGAGGTCGTGGGCCAGGGACCCACCGCGTCGTCGGCGACGTGACGCGACGTTTGGCTTCGCACCTGTGCACTTACATAGTTAGAAACCAGATCGACCTGTAATAATATTCAAGAACCACGGGACACTAGGTACCTACCATAAAACTTCTCGAAATCTTTATTACTATTACCCAATTCACTAATAATTCGATTGCGCGAGAAGCCATTGCCGCGTTGTCAGCGTTGGTGGGTTTGGCAGATGGGTTGGCTTCGTTAACATATAAAAACATAACCGATGGAACTTTTGTGTTAGCTTATGCAAATTGTCGGAAATTTAGATTCTTGCTATTCTACAAATAACGAATGCTCCACTCAATTCGAATAATATTAAAGATATCACGACGTTTCTACATAGAAAAAAAGATGACAAACCAGTCATACGATTTTTAATTATGTGAAGATGATTGTAATTATTTACAGAGATAAGTAGTAAATAATTTTTTATCATATCTTACTCTTTATTTAAGCAAACAATTCTCATCATTGAAGACTATTACTCGCATCATCAGATAGATAATAATTACGCATGTTCTTATTATGGCGTAGTAAAGATTTTAATGATTTTTAGGAGTTTTCTGGTGTGTCTTCGAAGTACAAGATTCAATGTCAATGAAATTAAAATGGAACCACCCTTGAGATACCCTCTTTCCAACAAAACACCCAAATGGATGATGCAAATGGGTTTATGAAACAAAGATAAGAAAACAAACTTTCGAAATATAATGACAATCCCAATAAAATGTATAATGGAGTTATTGAGAGTAATTCTAAAAGTAACGTTAGACATCATCAGTTCACTCACTTGAACGCTTCTACCTACATAGTTGTTTTGATTGAAACGTAACCGAAAACAACTCACAATGGCTCGGAAATCGATAAACTCAACTGAATAAAGTATAAGCATAACATGAATATATAAACTGCCGCCCAAGATTTCTAATGTCTTCTGGCGGCTTCTGGTGAATGGAATCCGGCGCGCGATGGAGGTAATGACAATCATCATTGATTCGTCTTCGGAACCCTCGTAATTCTCTTTTGATTTGTCGCGTTTCGGGATCAGCCTGCAGGCTGGCAGGCGATGGCGATGGATCGCCGTTGTGTTTGTATTGTACTGCGCTTACCATCAGACATAATGCAGTCACTTTGCCTGCAATAGTTAAATAGTACATTATTGCAAAGGCCGTGAAATAGGCAATTGCAGGTCGACTATGGCTACGACTCGGCCTTCACTAATACGAGACAGGCAATTGCCATTTCGGCAGAGGCATATATGCCTAGTGCTTTTCTCAAACATGCATGGAATTATTATCATTATTTTGGAAAAAAAAACACGCGAAGTATCGAGTTTACGGACAAAGAAAATCAAATCTGTTCGGGCTAATAAATTGGTTGGGGGTATGCAAAATTATTTTTATTCTAAAATTACCCCCTACAATAAAAATCGAGGATGACTGGTCACTTACTCGTGGGACTCGGACGGATACCGGTGCGGCATCTAACATATCACGACATACTTGTAATTGTTTCGGCGATATAGTGCATACGTAAAGTTGCAGTGCATATTTCGGCTTGGAGTTTGAATTAATATCATCGGCGGTAACATCGGCGGAAAGGTAAGTGAGCCTTCATCCCTGTTATAGTATATCATATTCGGCAGTTATTTTGTGTGATATCTACTTCCAACCAGTTTAAATATACAGTCCACATAATCTACAGAGGTAGAATATCACACCCAGTGTGTGAGTGGTGGTTGCCACCACAAAATCCATTGCAGGAGCGTTTTTGAACTTGGAACATTACAACGCTCCAGCAATGTTGTATGAAACAGCGTGTTGGGGTTATTAAATACTCTTTGATTGGATCTCTTTTATCATTCTTGGCATGTCCGTAAATTCGATAGTTCGTGTGTTCTTTTTTCGAAAATAATAATAATACACTCATCAAAAAAAGTGTAAGCAACATGTACTAATTTAAATTTTAGGATGGTTCTTCACATTATAACGTTGTATTTTATTTTTAAAATAATATCTTTAGGGTTCTATGATGTAAAAATAACAGCTGTTGTCTTTATAAGTTCTTTTAATTACAGAAATGAACAATATTAGAATATACTGTACAAACTAAGATACATAAGAAACTAACCTTTTTTCTTACAAAATGAAACTTCTAAAGAAAATTTATTTATTGGAAAAGAATAGAACAATTTAATATAAAGTATGGGCTCCTCTGCTATTCAGAACTTGTCGGCAACGATTATTCATTGAATTAATGAGACTGTTTATGTCATCTTGCGGTATTCGCTCCCAATGGAATTGTAGCAAATCCTTCAGCTGTTGGGTTGTTGTCGCTCCGTCCAAGTCCTTCAAAACACGTCTCTGGAGCATGTCCCATGCGTGCTCGATGGGGTTGAGATCTGGCGATTTTGCAGGCCAGGGCAATACCCGGATGTTCTCCGTTGCAAAGTATTCACTGGTTCGCCGAGCTGTATGTGAACGCGCATTGTTATGCATTAATCTAAAATCGGAGCCAAAGGTGTGTCCAAATGGGTAGACATAAGGTCTGAGAATATCCTCAATGTAATTTTCAGCATTCATGTTTCCATTTACAAAAACAAGCTCAGTTCGCCTGTTCTTCATAATACCCGCCCTTAACATAACTGTTGAGCCGCTGTATGGATGAACTTCCTGAACGCACCTGAGCCTTTCAGTATTTCCGGGCTGACGATACACTCGCACCCTTCTTGTATCAGGCTTAAACCCGAATCGTGACTCATCGGAAAACATAATTTTATCCCATTGTTCCTGGGTCCATATTATGCGTTCTCTACACCATTCATATCGACGAGCGCGATTCCCGTGACGTATCGGTGGGCACCTGTTTGGGCGTCGAGCTCGTAGGCCGTACTCATGCAGTCGATTTCGCACAGTTTGAGGACTTACATCAACACCACTTGAAATTTGTAGCCTCAAACTTATCTCTCGGCCGGTTAACATCGGCTGGCGTCTTGCAGTCAGTTGTATGTACCGGTCTTGCCGAGTAGTTGTACTACTTTTACGGCCTGGATGCTGTTCAGCGGGTTCTCCTGTATTATTGTAACGCTGCCAAAGACGACAAATAACACTTCTATGAATGCCAAAATGTCGAGATACCTGAGATTGATTACTTCCCGCTTGCAACATCCCTACAGCTCTTTGCATTTCATCTGCCATCAAATGACGTCGCTTCATGACGTAAAGAATATCTAACAATTCAATTTTGTCGCTAACTTTATTTAAATGGTTGGTAAAATTATAAAATCAAGACTAAACGTAGCAATTAAAACGCACTTAAATTCAAACAAATTCGCAGTCATTTGAATTTTATGAAAAAACAAAACAATCAATTTTTTTTTTACAACCAGCCAGTATGTCATCAATAACAAAAAAGTTTACTTACCTACGCACTTTGTTTGAGTAAATATTTAGAAATTAATTAATATAAATGAAAAAATTTGTAATATCACGCATGTTGCTTTGATTTTTTTTGATGTGTGTATTTCCATGCATGTTTGAGAAAAATAATTTTACGAATACGTTTCGCAACATAGCGCTTGTTCTGAGACCATTCAGTACAGTATGTATCTAATATATTACTACCTTTGAAAGTATATAAAAATAATCCGCAAGTTGAATGTATGTTTAAAAATGTATATTTGTCGACATCGAGTCTGATTCGGAACGCCAGCGCCACCGGGCGACGCTCGATGGAGTCAGTGACGCAGGAGCCACCTAGTCGGCAGTATGGAGACGACTCACTTTCTTATTAACAACGGGCGGCGCGTGCGGACGACACTAATAACTATCGCGCGTTCTTGGAGATGTCCCTATTATTAATTATATGTGCCTACCTACATACTGTCTGGTAATATCTAATCCGTGATACGAGTTTGTTCTATCCGACTACCCACCGACGCCGAAGGTTATAAACGTTGACAATGAGCAGAACTAACGATGGAGAAGCTCGTCCTCTGTCATATTAATTATTGAGTAATATTGGTCTACAGATAAAAAACCTAAAATAATACTAATCTGGAAAAGTAATTGTTTATTAATTTAAGTTTCCCTTCGGGAAATTAATATTTTTTGCTTGTGAGTCACGTGATCTGAAACGATTAGAAAACGTGACGTCACCATTCAGGAAATATGAATGTTTAGACCCGTTGCGTGAGTTGTTACATTTGTCACTGTTATCAATTATTAATTAATTATGACGTCACAGGACCATAATAAAAATATTCATAGGTATTATTTTCAACATATGAAATGTTTAAAAGAATTTTCCGAAAGTTGTTCGACTCCTCGTATTAGAATCTCACTACCTAGCACTACTCATTACAGAGTGGAGAAGTGGTTCGATTCACATGTTATTAGTTATCTCAAGAAGCACTTGACAAGAAACTTTAACCAGTTTTCTAGTATCATGTGATATATTTAAGTAGTTTATCTAAACAATTGTTCATTTGTAAACATTCGATAAATCTCGCGTCTTGTTGAGTTCGACCAGTTAGCGAGCACGTTATCACAGTGCAGTGTCAGTTGTCACTCGACCGAATAATCGCCCGCTAGGAGTAATAGTGTTCTGTGATAATCGCTACAAATTAATTTCATGTTAGAAGATAGGTAGGTACTAAGTTATTGCCTAAAACAGACCCTATTTTGCTACGCTATACAGTCTAAGATATGTTTGTCAAATTGCACGTGCGTTACATCAAGTCATGTATTATAAACCTTTTAAGACTATTGTTTCTGCACCTTAACTATAGGAAAACATGCGCAAATTGAATAATATAAGTTAATCTATACTTAATATAATAAAGCGGAAGAGTTGTTTTGTTTGTTTGTTTGTTTAAACACGTTAATCTCTGAGATCATCAGTCGGAATCGAAAAATTATTTATGTATGTGATAGCCAGACTCACGAGGAATAGTATAGGTTTCCACAAAGGGCCTACCTACAGCTCTCAGCTAGCCTTAAATGTTGATTTTTGTTAAGCAAGTCGGAAGTGGAAGCCCTTACGAACTACTGTATCCACATGCGCTGGCGTAATGCTTAGTGATACGTAAATATAATTGTTTGGGTCGAATTAATCTTGGATCCTTTATCGCCAATCACAGGGATAAGAGGTATCACTGCCAATAAATGCGCGCAAAACAATTTGAACGCACTGCAGCCAACATCAGAATACAATGCCTCAACCAATGGCATCCATACATCTATTGCTTTGCGGTAGGTTGGTACCTGCAGTTCGAATTCGAGCGGGTTCGTTACTTCGCTCTGAAGACTGAGGTTCTAATATTTATGGAACTTTCTTTATAAACCTAAAATATATTATAAACATTAAGTGCATTGTCGTTCGCCGCGCAGCTGGTTTCTATAACCTACTAACTGGTACCCGCGACTTCGTCTGCGAGTTATTGGATATACACAGATGGATCTCGGAACACGACAAACGAAAAGAAAATCATACATGGATTTATCACTGTTTGTATGGTATTGTCATTATATGCCAATATAAATCCAACACATTGACCGTCCTAATAAAACTTACAACCATTACAAACAACAAACATACAAACTTTACATTTATTATATTTGTAGGATAACCAAATTTCATTCAAATCCGTTCAGCCGTTTTTGCGTGATTGAGTAACAAACATACAAACATACACACTTTCCCATTTATTATATTAGTAGGATATTGTGTTTGGTGACGTGCAAAATAAACTCTAAAGACACATATTTATATGTGTATTGTGTGGACGGCGCGCCGCGCTGCGACGGATTCTATAGCTCGGACTTCATGGTCTGGTGCCTTAGAGACCACCACCAGGTTAGTGAGATTGTTCTATCTTTGGTATCCAGTGGTGTAAGTCTAAACTACCGTTAGTTTGCTGCCTACCCCGCCCCGCACACTATTGTGTCGCCGATATATAGCGGCCGAATTTAATAAAATTCCGTGATTACTGCTACAATAATGTTCTACAAAAATATTGATCCTTAGTATATATATAAAAAAGTCTGCGATCATATATGCTTAACTCTTATACATAAGCAAGAATAACCTTTTTTTAAATTAAAAAGTGATTTATGAACATTATTTTTAGGCATGGCATATAAATCCATACAAACATAAGTTACTTCATCTTAAAGATAATTTTATGAAGTTAAATTTTGCTTTTTTGCATGTTATTTGGACACATAGTTTAGGAGATAATGAAAAATTTAAATTATTTGTACTTGCGGGAAGAACAATTACGACAGGCTACACGTGTGCGTTGGCGGCGCGGTGTTTGTCGGATAAAATTATAACCGGTAAAACCGTGGGGCACAGCTAGTATTATATAAATAGACTAGCGCCAATTAATAACTTTATTTGACCATAATTGTAATAATTATTTTCGTTTCGTAATTATATTTGTAACCAATGATATTTTCTAGATACGGCATTGACGCTCCTTTACATGTCATCGTGAATGGTGGGTAATTGCCCTCAGTTCACTTCCGACTTGATACTAGCGTGAGCGAGAAGAAACTTTTGTCCTTTTTTGACAACAGAGTTTCCGTCTTAACTGTGATTTCCTATCTCTTTTGTTTCAACATGCTGATAACTATATTTGTACCGTTCTGAAATTGCTTTTAGTGAGAGTATAACGAGTTTATTTATAAAAGTCATTGTTTTAACCTTTATTATTATTGTTATGACTTGCAGCTTTTTAAGTTACAGCATTTTTAAGTGAAAACTAAACATACAGACTGACAATTTTTCTATAATGTAAGTATGTCATATTCGTTATCAGTGTCCTTTACAATAGACAACTATCACCAAATTTGAAAAAAAAAAACAATGAGTAATATATGTATTAAATATGACTACAAAGTTACCATTAAAATATAATAATCATGTAACTCGTGAGTGACAGAGTCAGGAGGGCGCGGGCGCGGGCCGGTCTGTTCTCAGCGGGCACACAGGGCGCACTGTGGACAGTGTGGACACTGTTGCAGCACGCTCGGACACACAAACAACTGATAACGAAGCTTATCGGTGCCCCTTATGGCGTCCTATTTGATGTATGCTCGTTAAATATTTAGTGAACGCTGTTGCTCGGCGCGATGCTCGCCGCGTTCGCGCTTTGCTGGTAGTGACATGCTGACCCGCGCGACCCAGCGCTCCCGCGCCCCTGCGCCCCTGCACCCCCGCCCTCCGCGACTCACTCCGACAACGCAATTTGTTAATGATGTCCACGTTGACAATACAAGTAGGTAAGTTCATACAACTCATAAATGTTTAGTGGAAATAAAACAATAGCGTCAAATGAATTAATGATCGTTCAGCGGTAGTGCAGTCGGACACACCGGCTCGCGGTTCACACGTCGCGTCGGTTCTACAATAAATAATTGAACATTAATTTTAGTAATTAAATGAAGCCAGAGCATGCTGCTCTCACTTTCACCTGATATAAAGTAACCTACGTTGAATTAAGTTGGTAACACGCAACACGCTAAGTAATGGCTAGTGAAACTAACAAATGTAATTCTATGCTGGAATACGTGTCTATGCACGTGATGACAGATTTCCAACATGAGGGTGGTAACAATACAGACTTTAAAAAATGTCTTATTATTAGTTGTATAACTTGTTTAAGGATGTTCTCTACCTAAGCATAATGCGACCGAGCGCTTGCCTAAATACCTTTACGTAACGTACGTACGTCTTACGTTCTACATAATATTATATCTTCTCTCAATACTCCATTAACCATTAACATGTACTACGTCTACCTAATATTTTAAATTTGAATGAACAATGTCACATTAAGCATATTAATGCTAGGGATATCGAAATCGAATTGATTTTTATAGTGGTTTTGAGGAGTAACTACGATTGCTGTAATATCTATAAGGCTTTCAATAAAAAGTAATAATGAATATGTTACAGTTAAGTTTTAACTCAATAAACTTGGAACAAAATGTTTCGCTTATAATTCTTTTCCTGAAGAACTTGGCATCCCGACTACATAAGCTCTGCTTTACTGCAGTGACTACAGAATCAATATATTCACAGTGCTCAGTGCAACGTTCCTGTAGCCATATCTCCAGGGTTCAGATATTCACCTATTACTTCTACTACTATCTCTTGTCTATCCCAGAAAAGTGAACCCTTAATGATTAATCTTATGGGAGGAAAGAATCACTTTGAATTTCTTAGTTATTAAAAATGATGATATTTTCCAAGTCATAGACTAAATTTTTGTTTCGGATTAGCAATGTGGGGAGTCATCGTTAGTCCATTGATATAAAGTGAGCTAAAAAACGATCAGCATCTTTTTGCAACTGTTCCAAATACAGTTCAAAATATATTGCCTGTCAGTGTCTTTGTTTCTTTTGTAATAAATCGTACCTACCCATGACACGTCGATGTGTTAATACATTTCATTAGATTTTTAACCATTTCTTCGGTAACTGGTGTCGCAACTGTTGCGAGGTGTCCCGAGTGAGGATTCTCTCTGATGGATATTCTTCCAAGTTTAAAGTCGGCACATCCTCTGGTCTGGCAATCGACGCACTCAACGTCGCTTCAAAATTTGACTTGAGCGGCAATCAGCGCTCTCATCGCTGATGACGGTTGCTTGTTTTTGGTCGATTTGTGTCGCCATATTAATACTGCTATCCCTTACAAACATATTTATTATTAAGGCATAAGACAAGGACACAGTATTAAAGCCAAAACAAAACGTCATCCGGCCGCCATATATGCATCCGTGGAATATGACAGAGCACTTACATCTAACTTATGCCGTAAATGTTGATTGTGTTGTTCCGTAGTAACGTTTTTCAAGCGCAAATAAACACGCGTAAGTAATGTTTTTAAATTTTCACCAAAAACTTCTTTTTTTTTTCAAAGACAAAATATGATCTAATAGTAATAAAATATAATATACATTATAATAAAACAAATAAATATTTATTATAAATAATAAACCACGATAAGAAATTAAAATGCAGTTATCAAGTATTGGATACCATCTAATTCGCCGCCAGAAGCAAATATACCAAAAGGCTGGCTGCATTACCTCGTTGTATATCAATGCATATTCATTGTGGTCACGAGGTGCGTCTAGTATACTATTTCCATTTCTTTATTTTCTCGATGACAGTTCTAATTTGATAGTTGTAGTGTTGTTAACAGATAAATAATGATATCGATCTGAATGAATATCGATATAAAATAAGTGGTGACGATTTATCAGATTATTTTGTTTCATTGTCGAGTACCTACCTATACCTACTTATTTTACAACAGCTTCGAAAATTTTGAAAGAGTTAGCATTATCAATCAAGAATTTTATTCATACGTGTAACATCTTGTAATGAAATACAATATTAGTTAATAAATTTGTACAAAAGTATCCGGCAGTAGTTTAGTTTCTTACATTTTGGAAAAAAAATATCGGGTCTGTTATCGTGTTACATTTATCGATATAGCTCCATCCCTATCAGTTTTTCCGACTCTGGTATAACCTTGTACGTGTGTAAACGATATATTTTTATAAAATAATGCATACATAATGTAAAAAAGGCGCTCGTTCAAGTTTACACAGGAGCTGTCATCGAGAAAATAAAGAAATGGGAATGGTATAGTCGATTTACGAGTTCTTTAAATAAGTTGCGTGCAGTTAGACCCCACAGATGGACCTTGGGTTTCGACTCCAAAAGTTATAAATTATATAATTGACTAGCTGTGCCCGTGGCTTCGCTCACGTGGACTACAGAATGCTCGCGCGAATCTTGTTGCATCCCGCTCCCGGCTATTTTAAAGACAAAAATGCTTATTGTGGATGTTCCTTAGAAGATAGATGTATACTTTCTCAAACTTTTTTGTAGGTCTTCTTAATGCCTATGATTATGTTGTATATTAATTTGCTATATCTCTTATGGTTTACTCATTATAAGCCATTTAAGCGCCCGAATTTATTTACCATGGCACGTTTTTTTTATTTGTGCGGAAGTATAATTTTTTTCCTAAAATAAAAGTAGCCTAAGTCACTCCGTATAAATTCAGCTATCTACCAGTAAAAGTCCCATCAAAATCGGTCCAACAG
This sequence comes from Saturnia japonica, assembly GCA_033032175.1. Taxonomy (NCBI): domain Eukaryota; kingdom Metazoa; phylum Arthropoda; class Insecta; order Lepidoptera; family Saturniidae; genus Saturnia; species Saturnia japonica. Next base: position 187,962 of record CM065306.1, on the reverse strand, counting down.
TTTCGGATATTATCCGGAACAAACAGACATAAATTTTAAAAATGGGCTTTTTGTTATAGGTATCGTATATACTTTGATATACATTTAGTAAAAAACTGTTATTTTGATATTACAAACACACACTTCAATTTTATTAATTGTATAGATGATGGTATCAAGATAGAAGGGAACTTAGTAGGTTTGGTTTATAATTAGTGACATTACACTTAACTAAAAATTACAATGGGGCCCAAATATTAAAACCTTGGCATTAAAATTAATCTTTGCTGCATTCACAGTACTTCATAGCTATATGTCTTTCAGTAACTGAAGTAGATACACTAGATACCAAAATGGGACAATTCCACCACGTGGGGGGACCTCGTGGATCAATAAATAATATCTTTCGGTAATTCAACGTCTTAACTTTACTCCCTCAATACATCCCTGAAAATTTAATCTATGTTCTTAAAAACTTAGATAAGTAAGATTTTATAATTGAACGGAATAAACACTCATTCCGTCATCAAGTCATCTCGTGTTTTAGATCCAATGAATAGTTATAGGTTCTATACTAACTATAAGTATAGTCCTAACTCTAATACCTCTTCTGCAGACAATAAATTCATGGACCTTGTCAAGTAGCCTTTACTGCGAAAGGTTTCACACAAAAATAATTATAATCCCGATCAAGTTTCTTCCCGGCTTTTTACTGTGACTGGGATGTTTCCAAAGTATTTTATGCACAAACTACATAAAAACTTTTAATTTTAATATATAATTTTGTTGATATCTAGCAGATAATCCAGATTTATCATTAGTATTCACTTATTCAATTGTTAAGTGTTAAAGAGCTCTTCGTAGAAATCAATGTATGTTCGTGTGCTATGCTTTCGTGCTTCAAGCATCCGATTGAGTTGAAATTTTCTACTAATATAGAACTGTATCCAAGGAAAGATCTAGGTTTAATATCATTATGCTTTTCCAAAACTAAACAAGCTAAATAATAATAAAAATCAGAAATAGAGGAATAAAACAACCCAGAAGTTACTTAAAGATAGTTTCTGTGCAACATCATAAGCATTGCCACGTGAAAAAGACGCGGGAACACGTAATATTCAGTTAACAAATACATCTTACATTTTATTGAAATTATGTGCATGTATTCAACCCAACGTTTTAAATTGTATCTATTCTATTATTGAAATGTCAGCTTTTGTCAAAAGTAAGTTTGCCTGAGAGCGAAGTCTGACGGTAGCATGTTGAGTTGTGTTATGAGATATAAATATATAAGTACTGAGTAGAACGCTATAATGTTTGCATTCTGTTGCTTACGAACTGATCTCAGCTATCAAGCGTCGAAGCGTCAAGCGTCAAGCGTCAAGCACAGAAATAGAGCATCGAATATACTTAATCAACATAATCGGAATGTACCGAAGTCTTGAACAGATAACACGGCGACCTCTCAACGTGTCCCCGATGATACGCAACTCGATAACAACTTTATAGGGTCCCAGTTATAGTTCAAATCGGAATGTTTGCGCGCTGCTGCCGATAACTGTTGCCCCGTGACCCCAACGTTTCTGGAAACGGACGATATCTCAAGAACGTCCTGCGCCGATAGCGCTGCTGTGTCGACGTGTCGCTTCCACACCCGCCCCCGCACCCCGGGACCTCTCACGCGACAATCAAAACAACACCGGCACTTATGAATAGCTCATTCGAAATGTTGCAAATGCACTGGTTTTTTCCACTGAATTTATTAATAAGTTTACTTGAGCGATAATTATCCTGTTCGTTCGTCCTGCTCGTCCTGTCTGCTCTCGTCGTGTGCTCGTCGTGTGCTCGTCGTGTGCTCGTCGTGTGCTCGTTGTGTGCTCGTCGTGTGCTCGTCGTGTGCTCGTTGTGTGCTCGTCGTGTGCTCGTCGTGTGCTCGTCGTGTGCTCGTTTCACTGATTATTTGAGAATATTAATTTAAATTGCAAAAATATGATTTAGATGTTAAAATTTACAAAAGGGAAAGAGTTGGCATTCCGGTGTTGCGGGGCTGCACTAAAAATAGCCTTAGTGTGTTCATAATGTTTATTAAAAATTTCATCTATACAATTAATAAAATTGAAGTGTCTGTTTGTAATGTCACAATAACAGTTTTTTACTAAATGCATATGAAAGTATATACGACACCTATAACAAAACCCCCATTTTTAAATTTTTGTCTGTCTATCTGACTGTATGTCTGTTTGTTCCGGGTAATCTCCGAAACGGTTGGACCGATTTTGACGGGACTTTGAGTGATAGATAGCTGATGATATAGGGAGTAACTTAGGCTACTTTCGTTCATCACAAATAAAAAAAGGTCATGGTGAATCAATTCTGGCGCTTAAATGGCTTACGTTGAGTAAATCATAAGAGATATAGCAAATTAATGTACAAAACAATTGTACACATTAAAAAGATCTACAAAACAGTCAGCGAGAGTATACGTCTACCTTCTAAGGAACACCCACGATAAGAATTTTTGTCTTTAAAATAGCCGGGGATGGGAAAGCAAAATTTGCGCGAGAATTCTATAGTCCACGTGAGTGAAGCCACGGGCACAGCTAGTATCTACTAAAAACATACTCATTTAAGATTTCATTCTCGTATCTTTCTGCAGTTAAAGTGCGATTTTTTATTACCACTAGATCGGTGCAGCTTTCGGAAGAAATTCTAGCCCACACGTATAAGGAGCCTCCGCTGTATGGCACTTTCTTTTCAATGCAAGCTTGGTTATAGCGGTCTCCTGGTCTTCTGTAGACTCTTTGCCTCCCATTGTGTGACTTGTCCGAAAACATTACTTTTAATCAGTCATCCAGAGTCCAATTCATGTGTTCTCTAGCGTAACTCAGCCTTAAATTTCGATGCTGCCTTTCGAGTTTTGGATCATTTGCGGGTCCAAATGGCTTCGAGTTTGCTTGAGCAGGACGCCGCCTAACTGTACACGTGCTCGGATTGTTCCCTCCAGCATGTAGAAAGTGCGTTTTGACTTCAAAAGCCGTTTGAAATCGATTTTTCAACATTGTTGACACCATATGTCGATCCTCCTGACCTTGTTTGGCCTCTTCCTGGTCTGCGAATATTAGATCCAGTCTCTTAAAATCGCTGGAGCACTCTTTGAAAAATTGATAGCGACACACCAACAGTTCTCGATGTATAACGCTGACTGCGCCCCTCTTCAAGCATTATTAGAACTCTGGTACACTCTTCAGGGGTAAGTGGCATGTTTTTAATTGAACTCCATCAGAATAATGATTTTCTGCGCAAGAAATGCCATATTTATATGATAGAACAGAAACAATAATTTAAAATTTTAAGGACAGTTCTTTTTTCAGTTCACCAAAAAGAAATAAAAAGGTTTTTTACTTTCTGCATTTGCAATGAAATCTCTAAAACAGTTTTTATTTCAAATGGAAGCTGAAATAATTGAAAAGTTATGGTATTTTTATAACCGACCGCTTTCTTTGCGGCCCAGTGTAGATCTGTCGCGTTTAGGGGTAGTTTTCGTTATTCTGCGAGCAAATGCTGGAATGCTATATTCGTCGGATTAGATCAACATTAAAAAGGTTCCTTTATCCAAACGTCTTTATTCAAGCTAAAATCATATACTTAAATGAGATGTTAAATAAACTAGCATATTACACTGTCTTTGTTTAAAAACTTTTTATATTTAATAATAATATTTATGATATTTAAATTTGAAGGAATTACGTATGTGAGCGAATAAATATATATATGAATGAACAAGCATTTCTGGTTTGGCCAGTAAAGTTATTTTGGCATGTCATTCTTTACTATTTACGACAGGCGTATACCTTACAAAGTTGTATGGAAACTCGGTAAATATAATTTCATTAGGTATAACAACTTTAATATTAATATGAATATGAACTTTTCGATGTTTTAACGTGCTAATAAAACCCTGCAACGAAATTCGGCTGCTTTTACAGAACAAACTTGCTGAACAATAGCAAATTAGTAATTTTACAGTACAATTTTTTTGCATGAATGCGTATTATTTGCTATTACAGAATTAACAGTGATCTTTTCGCTTTGACTTAATACTTAAAGCAAGGTTTTTCTTCTTTATTCAGCACTTACACCACTTTTACAACACGTAAGTCTGAATAAATTGCGCCCAATTCGCTTTGAGTAAACGTTTGATAACTTACTTACTCTTACTCGAGTATTATTAGCATAAATTAGCAAAAATAGGAATGAATGTGCACTCGGCTTTATAGCACATACTTTTGCGGGTCGCGAACGAACATACATATTTACCCGTACATGTTAATTAGACGACTAATGTCCTGAATTTATCAAGAGAACAGTGTTTCAAATAACTTTTCTATATAGATTGTTTGATGGGATGGGTGGGTAGAAACACGGTACGGTTTGGTGCGGGGGTCAGGCGGGGAGGTGAGGCTGGTTTGTCTTGCACTTGACCAAACACGACGATGTGTGTCACAATTGGGAATTGGCACACGGTGGTATAGTTTGCTTAGCAACACACACACAGACGCAACTCCACTCTTATTGTTTTATAGTAGCTTTAATTTAACTCCAATACCGATATAATTAAGTTCACTTGCGGCACCTACCGGCTACCTACTGTAAAAATAATATTCTGAAACAAGTTTCCTGTTCGTATAAAAAATGTTCGCCGAATGATCTGGTTTCACCGGTTACGTGGAAACTCCCTCACTCGGCTACGCTGCGGCCACTTTAACGCGCGGACTTTCGAACTACTGACAGTATGGACTTGCAATATCTTGCAAAACTGAAGAGATCTCCTCACTTGTGATATTTATTTTTTAAATGCAGTCCTCGTAATCGCTCGTGGTTATCTATCAGTTTGTTAAAAGTTTCCTGTTCACTTTATGCGCTCTGTTTTATTATGGAATTTGATCTCGGTATATTTTTATTTGGTGTTTTTTAGAAGGTGTAGGCAATGCAATCGTTGGCGGTACGTTATCAGCAAAGAGGAAATATATAAATCGACACAAACGTAAAAATAATGAATCGAGGTAACTGAACTATTCGTAAGTCCGTGTATTTGCATTAAATACTCATTCAGGGGAGTTGAGAGGGGCGGCGCGGCGGGGGGGAGGCAACAGAAACCATATTATATAGGTAATGATGTGTGCGTGTCAGTTTATGTGTGCTTGAGAATGTAATGAACACATTACGGCTTCAGAGATTATATAAATTCATAAAATTTAAATTCAAGAAATGATATAATATGAGCATTATAAAGTGTATTGCAGCATAGATACGCGCTAAGCAGTAATGATGTATTTGCTTTATGCATGCCAAGCCACAGCTGACGCACCTAGTTTAAATTCGTCCTCACAATCAGAGGATGAGTGTGAGCAAATGGATAAACAAATAAATTAATACTTTTCAAATAAAGCATACTGCATAATAAACACAAATAGTAGTAGGTAGTGAAGCGGACGCGGATTCTTCTGTCATGTGCTAGATGGAGGGGGACTACAAAGCGTGTATTCCAATTCTACATTGTAGCATTAAATTTACAAATAGGGAAAATGTAGCTAAGTAAACACAAGCTGGTGTTAGGGCTAGCTAACTATTAACCTTTGGCTGGGAATGTGTCGAGGAGCAGCTGTCGCGTTCGATGGAGAACCACTGTCTCTCTGATTCCTCAGCTTTCTACATTCAGCTCAGCTCATGGTAAATTAACAATATGGATGTTACTATAAGTTTTGGTAATTTTCGAATCCGTGTCGAACTTTAATCAACCGTTTGGTTTTTTTCTTAAATTTCATAGCAGAGCCTCTAGCGGGAATGTGAATAAACTGTTGGTCTTTATACTAAATACGATACGAATGATGTTAGTTAGAAATTATAAGAATTCATAGCAGATATTGCGTGGGAGTATGATCCTGTTCAATCTCGAGTCTCATAGTCCATGAAAATTCGTTGAGATGTTTTCACCTACGCATGAGACAGACAAGGTCTTACTTCCAGAATTTGAATGATGTATGGAAACAGAGGTAGTACTGTAATCCTGCTCTTGCTTAACAGTTTTGAATCAGACGACACCGTGCTAACCACGATAACTCTAAAGTGAGGATACAAGAAAGGAAGTCCGAAGCGGTTGCAGAAAGCTGAGGGTCGAATAAATTTAAATAAATTTGGCAGGTATTTGTTAAACAAAGAAGGAACATGGTGATATACTATGTCCTCTACGTAGGTGAAATAAGTTTCTTCTCCACACTTCTTAAAATTATATTTTTATATATCCGACCAATAGTCGAGTCTACTGGAATCTGGTAAAGCCATAAATGCTAGTTTCTGTCGTTGTGCATTAATCTATTGGGGCCACAGGAGAAGGCGACATTACTTGCTAATCTCTTTGCGGCTAACTCATGGCTCGACGACCGCAACACACAATCGCGACCGCCTACTTTACCCAACTGCGGTGTCACAATATCTGGTATACGGTTTAGGCATTGTGACGTGCTTAGAGAATTATCATCGCTGGATGTTCTAAAAAAATGTGCAGCTGAGTTGTCTCCAGTGTTAATGCGCCTATTTCGGTTATCCTACCTCTCCGGTGTCATGTCTCAAGTTTGGAGAGAGGCTAATGTGCAACCTATTCCCAAGAAGAGGAATCAGTCGGACCCTAACGATTACCGCTCAATCGCTGTAACCTCAGTGCTGCAAAATCAAGGAGATGATCATCAACACCCAGCTTGTCCGCTGCCTAGAGGATCACTCTTTGTTAAGCGATAGAATCGGAATATGGGTTATCTTCTAGCGTACGTGTTGCATTGCTAGGGGGAGGCGATTGATAAGCACATCGAGGTCTTGGCGATTAGTCTCGACCAAGTCAAAGCTTTCGATAGGATTTAGCACCGTGTACTTCTTTACAAACTTCGAGCGTACGGTCTACCCAACAAATTGTACACATGAAAGGATGGATGGATGGATGGCTATTTGCATGAGCGCAGAAGTCGTGTCCTAGTCGATGGATATGTCCATAACACTTAAAATTAATCATCGAAAAAAAAAACCTTAATCAGACTAAATTCTTGTAAGAAGAAAATTACTATACAGAGATCAGTATTCACGCCATCAACATTATATTAATTCGTGAAGCAAAAGTTTTCTATCCATTTTTAAGCGTATTGCGTGCACGGAGGACTGTGAGATTTGCAGTGGTTAAAGTTTATATGGAGAAGGAGTGCAGAAAGTTAAAATGTATCTATAATAGCTGTTACTATATAATATATTAAATAAAATAAATTAATACTGCAAATCCTAACCGGACCAGTGCCATTGAACTAAGACCCTCCAAAATATTAACATTGTCACTCAATGAGATATGACAGCAAGTGATTTAATATTCATTGTCGCAGCGACCTTAACTCTAACATCGGGAGTATCATCTCCACCCCGTCTCAGAATTCTGAACAGGGTGCGACGGTCTTTCACGCCCGAAAACCTGTATCTGCTTTACAAGGTACAAGTTTCGCCGTGTATGGAATACAGTTTGTACCTTTGAGACGGATCCGCAAAATAGGTCCTCGTTGCTCTGACCAGGTTGCAGAGAGCAGAGACGGGCTGCCCGTATTGTTAATGATGCAGACGTTACTAAGTGCATCGTGCGCAGGAACATCGCCTCGCTGATCGTGTTCTACCGTATGTACCGTATGTACATGGTGAGTGTTCTGAAGAGCTGTTCAACCTACTTCTACACTTTCATTTATAATGTAATTTTTTAAGAAAGGAAATTCAATCTTTAAGTAATATATTTAGAATTAAATTAATTAAAAAAGAAATTGTTATTGTTGATTAAGTAATGTTATATAAAATCGGAATAATAACAATATTAAAGAATCATCAGCTAACTAAGAGCCTAAATATTGAAATAATTTTTTTTTATTGGTTTGTTAATTAATTAACAATATTTTCATTAGTTCTTAAGTATTGGAGTTTTATCCAGACACCTTTCAAATTAGGGCGACTTCGGGGAAACAAAACATCGAACTTTTTTTGCAACAACCGATGATCAGGCCGCGGCTCAACGCTAGTTCTCGGATGGGAGAATATTAGAGTCCAACGGGATGACAAGTTATTTTGTTTTGATGAAACCTGTGGAGCGATAAGAAGGGTGTAAAGCGGAGGGCGGGGGGCGTGGGGCGGGCGACAGGCGGCACCGCCTCCGCCGCGGAGCGCGCGCTCGCACCCGCTCAGTCCGCTCGCAGCGTCGCCGTCGGTTGTACGCGTCGCTCGTTCCGTCTCGCCGTGCCTCGTGTGCCTCGTGTACTTCGCCTTGCCTCGCAACACGGAGTGTCGGTTCGCATCTTACCGGGCAGCATTAGAGTCGTCTAGTTATTTTCTAATACTGTCAGGTAAAGATGTCGTCCGCGCTCCACGTTCTACGGAGGAAGGATCGTTCCCGCTGGTTCGTGTGCTGCGCGTGCCGCGTGTCGATCGAGCCACACCGCGTGCTCGCCTCCCCGCACCGCAACGCGTCGCGTACTGTTACGTCACTCTCCAACATCACTCGCTGAAGGATCGCAAGCAGTTCATGGAGGAAAACTTCACGGGTACTACTATCAACTCAAAAAATAACGGTACGTACAGTTAGATAAGTGTCCGGCCGGACACCGGACAGCACTGTGTCCGAGGGTGTTTTTCATTAATACAGTCGTGGCTGCCTCTCATATGTTTATTAATAAAAACACTAAATACAAATAACGGAGGGGCCAGATCACCCCCGAGCGCTTCCCCCGGTGAGCGTAATTAATTAAAATTCGTGTTTGCGCCAATTATGCTGCGCGCTGGTCAGTCGAGCGCACAGCACTCCGCTACGCTCCACTGTGTAGTGTGTCGCTCGCCACCACGTGACAATACCTACTGCTGATCCACAGTTCCTCGGTCTTGACCATCTATGTGATGTTTTTGCAAAACCCCATGATCCCTAATCGCATTAAGTTGCCAGGTGCCGCCCTATCAGGCCCCGATTTTCAACTCCTGTCATGTCTTCAGTAAAATAGCTAAGCGCGTTCAGCGCATAGAGCGTCGTTCACACATCAATGTCGCGGAGATGCGATGCATTATTCATGCGCTCGTGGAAAGTTTGGTCTTGCCGAATATAAAGATGTGTGTCAGTGGCGACTGGCGAGGAGAGCGAGCGCGCGACTTGTTTTCTGGTCATTTAGATGCAACCTCCTTTCTGCGGTTTTTAATTAGACATTATGGCTTCCGGAAACAACACTCGGCCTCTTTCTGAATTACGTTAGAAATCGCGACGAGCACGATTTCTAATTCAAGCTGTCTCGCGTGTCTCGCGCGTCTCGCACTACTACCCACACGCTGGACACTGCGCACCCCTAGTTTTTGGCAATGGTTTCCCCCCCTTTGTGTATCCTAGACGGTCTGGTTAGACTTGTATACGAGAAGCCATGGCATAGTAGGTGCTCGTGAGGGTCAGGGTCGAGCGGCACACGGACGAGTCCGGGTGAAGGCCGCAGTGTGTGCGGGGAGCGGGGTGCGCGGCGCGGCGCAGAAGGTGGCCGATGCTTTCCAATTGAATTTTTATCGAGTGCGGAGAGTGTCGCCGCGCCCGCTCCATGAGGGACCGGTTCTTAATGTCGTATAGGTGCGCGCGTCGCGTCGTGCGTCTATTTCGGGAGTCGTTGACCGTGCGGGTTTGGCACCGCGACGCCGCGCCGCGCCGGGACCGCACCGGGACCGACACACCCGGAGTGACGTCACGACACCAGCGCCGCGCGTACGACTGCATCACCAGCAACACAACAACCAAGTCTAATAACACTTATGTATCACAGAACTTGAACATAATGGCTCGCTAAGCGGCCGCGCTAAACATGTTACCCTACATTCAGTACTATTAAATATTAGTAAAGTACAATAGTATGTTGAAGGGCCACTCTGACGCGACACTTCAGCACCCCGCGCCCCGCACCCCGCACCCCGCCGCGAACCACGTTACTGATAATTACTATTTATAAGTATGTTATCAATGAACATTAGCTGGCGGTGTTATCTCCGCTCCGCTCCACTCGTCGGACACGTACCGGAGCCGGTCGCAGCCGCGGCTCGAACCCGTTACATTCAAATACTGTGTTAGCCAGTTTGGAAGGGTTCCATATTAATCACAAAACTCCTGGAACACATTCACAATGACTTACAGCTTACTATAACCATTATTTATTTTAAAAATATGTTATTAATATAATCAAACATTATTCATTATCCTGTAATTATAATGATATATTCGTGTTTTCTGTTCTTCATTACACATTTCCCTTTTGGAATAAATTTACGACATGTTTTCAAAACAGACTGCGTTTCTACTTATTTATTAACGGCCATTTTCAATAACATATCTGAATTTACTATCCTCGATTTGCAAATATTTGTAATAAGTATTATATTAAACTTAGGACAAATATCGACCTCCCTCTTATCTATCCAAGCTATAGGATATGGATATATATTATGTAGATACGAAAAACTATCCATTGATTACTATTGAAAAAAAAGAAAGATGAAACTTTTATGTGGTTCTTTTACACTGGCGTTGGGGCGCTGGGGGATGGGAACACTACCTATAATGTATTAACGAACAGTTATTTGTTTGATATAAATAATATCGAATAACTATGTGATGACGTGGCGCGTCACCTCGTCAGAACACTCGATAAAACGACCTGTATTATTTATCTATATTTTTTTACATAAGTATTTATGTCAAATTATTGTTTTAACAGAGTAACTATAGCGCTCATTATCATAAACAAATGTTATGAAATATTCATTATTAGATACGTACCTACATATACTTACTTATTTGTAGAGTAGCAAGATACCTACAGCTAAAATTTTCCAAACGATTTACACGAAAATGAATAATTTGAATATAAATCGTATTATAATTACAATCTGTATTACTTAATTATCATTGTTTCGTAAGCAATATACAGGCTTCATACACATTAGCGTAAAGCGGCATAAGTACAATAGTCATAAAAAAACAACGACGACCGCCTATGTATTTAGATCTGTCGGTGGCCGCCGTTGTATTTGGATTTGACTATGCTGACCATTAAGTACGGTCAATGTCCCAAGCTATGATTAAAAAAACACTAAAAGCGTCGTGAGACACCGGCATCGCCAGCGCGCTACTCAATGTCTTACCGACAATATTCTAATGTCGCTGTTCGCTGTAGGAACTCAGTGTTAAGCTCTCGTAGTGTACGCTGTGCTGGGAGCCTGGAACTCTTGACCAATTACTAAGTTCCAGGAGGCAGAATCATGTACACATGTATAGATAAGTTAGTTTCGCTTGAATTCTACGGATAGGAAATTAGTGAGATCGCGTTGTTGTTGCATATCCGGAAATGGCCCAGGCTTTCCGTGAATTAATTCAACATTGTAGTTAGATTCAAAACAAACTAGCGCGATACAAATCAAGTCAACGAGCAAATTAAAAGCACACGTCGTGTCTTTTGCTGGTAGCAAGTCTATCATATATATTAGTACAGTTTGTTAGATTAAACCGAATGTGTAGTGTATAGTGCAAAAGACATCAACGGTCACTCAACACCGTTCTATCAGCGCCGCCGACCCCCGCCAGGGCGCGTTCTAAACTCAGGGTTCACAATCGTACAGAAATTATCATATATGTATAAGGTTGCCTTTCGTTCGATTTTCCGCGTGGTCACGGCGTATCAAATCTTGCGATACTTACCTAAACTACTCGGTCGCGTTGTTGAAGGAGGTAAATCACGTGGAGATTTTTTAGCAATGGTGCTTTTATCAATAAAACTTGGGAAACAAATTTGCTTTACAAAGATTTTTATAAAAATGTAAAAGGGCTGAAAGAATTTTTATCAAAATAAGATCAATCTACGTCTAAGACTGCATACATTATAATTTGTGTATGAATATATGTATTTTGGGTTTTTTACTTGTTTGCGTCCCGATGGGAGCCTCGCCATATAGCAACCCTATACACGTACGACAATTTACAAATTAGAACTCGAGAAGTGCCGCACTGATGTATGTGTACCTACAGTACGAGCGGTCGAAGGTCCGAGTCCCGCGATTTACAATTTTTTACATAAACTTTTTAAAATGAAAACTTCTTTAGCCGCGTTGAGTGAATTTTTAGTAAGGAAAACTTATGGGTTCGCGCCACCGATTACCTCGACATGCTTGTGACGTATTATATACACGATTGTATCTTATGCGTGTTTGACTTTTTGGATGGGTAAAATCTTGTGATTTCGTGTCACCGACATGCACTGCAATAATTCAGATTACAATTGATTTAAAAAATTTAAAAAACCAGTTGTTTTGAGTTTTCACTTCTGTCGGCAGTCCTTATGGTCTCATCTACATTAATTTTTTTTTTATAAAATTATAAATTTTATTAGTAATTATGTATTATAATAAAAATATTAAAAAATACACATGTACCCGTATAGTCTATCATAATTGTTCTTCCCGCAAGTACAAATTATTTTAATTTTTCATTATCTCCCAAACTACGTGTCCAAATGGCATACCTACTCTAAAGAGCAAAATTTAACTTCATAAAATTGTCTTCATTTATTTGTTAAATTTTGTTCGTATGGATTAATATGCCTTGTCTAAAAATAATGCTTCTGGGAATTTTAGCGTAATATTATATAGCCTATACTATTCCTCGTTAGTCTGGCTGCCATATGAAAACAGAATTTTTCTAATCCGGCTGCTAGTTTCAGAGATTAGCGTGTTTAAACAAACAAACAAACAAAAATTGTTTCCGCTTTATTATATTAGTATCGATTTAGATGATTCTTTTTTTGTTTGTTAGTGGATACTTCAAGGGTGGTCCCATTTCAATTTCATTATCATTGGACCTTCAACTTCGAAGATACACCGGGGGACTCTTCAAATTATTGAAGTTAGTTTTTTTTTTTTGTTAAAAATTGTCTTGTTTAAAATAAAGATCCTCTGAAGTTGAACTCGATAAAGTACGATAGTTCTTGGTTACTGTTACGATACCTGCCGGGCTTCAGGTTCTGAACCCTGGGGCCTGGGCCAGCCTTGGCACAGGCCGCAGAGCGTCCCGTGGCGTCGCGTCACATCGGCCGGGCCGCGAGCCGCGACCGCTCACAAAACTATTAACGCAGTATTTTTAGCGATCATTGTTATCATGTGTTTGTATGTTTTTGTGCCGGCGGCGGCGCTAGTGTCGCTACTGTCGCCACGCGTTACACTATAAATAGATCGACGTGTCACGGGTGCACTATTCTTGTTTGAGCCGCTCCGTGGTCTGTCTCTGCCGATACTAAAGACCGCATACCGCGACGCTGCGACGACATCGCGACACCGCGAGACCGTACACTTGTCACAGCGTGACTTATAATACACTAGAAGCGACACTCTATCATAGTACGTGTCCCACAGCGCATAATGCACGAACGCACTGAGCTACGAAGTGCGCTGTGCGCTGCGCGGTTTAACCTTCGCCTTTCTCAATCTCCTATTTTGAACTAATTATATTTTGCAGCATTTAGTATCCACACGCCTTTATAGATATTCTAGAAAATACTTAATGAATTTATACAAAATCACAGTATGCATTCTGAACTCGATGCAGCTTCTTACTCTCAATGGAACACTTGATCCATATTGCAAGGCCGCGCCCGTACTATCTGTCGCGAGTCAGGAACGCGAATGTGCACATTGTGGAGGGTAAACACAATATAGCGGGGCTTGTACTGCGCCCTCTTTATAACCTCATCCTAAACAAACCGAAGCCCTTTTAATTAAAACTATTATATTGTCCGGCGGAGACGGAGGCGACACTGTCGCGTGTCGCTTGTCGCGTGCCACTTGTCGCTCGCCACTGTTGCCTTATTACACCGACAAATGTGGTCCCACAGTGTTGATAAGTCAACACCAACACAACTCGAGACGCAGAACGCACGTGTTATTCAATTATTATATTATATGCGTCAAAAGGTTTTCATGTTTGATTTTAAATCTTTGCTTTTCTATGGTCCTACAAATCAGTCAAATATTGCTACAATACGATTTTCCATTCTAAAACAGATCTGCGCGAAGAACACTTCGACTGTAATGTATACATTTATTGAAATGGATAATTAACAATTTAAGATAAGTAGAGCTCAGAGAAATTAATTTGTAGGTTTCTCTGTACTGTGGACAGTCCCAGTGGTGGAATACCTCCACACTACAGGAGATCTCAGCCAAATAAACTTGTGTCGTATTCCTACAGTGAATAGGTTTCCCAGAGCTCTTTGCGGTATAGGTGTTCTAGGACGGCAACGCGCTAGCGACATCTATGATAATACAAGCGTCTATAGGCTACGGTAACCGCTTACAATCAGACGGGCCGTATGATTGTTTGCCAACTTTTTTGTATAAAAAAATACAAAATATAAAAAGCAAAGGAACGTGTCACAAATCATCACATTGAAAAAGTAAATGTGAACATCAGCATTGTTACTATCACTGAAGGCAAATATGAACGTCAAAACAATACCACCGGTTTGAAAAACATCCTAGTCATCAAGAAAAGCCGGCAAGAAACTTGATTAGGTATATTTTTTTCAATACTATTGATATAATACATTATGTCTAATATAATACAATAATAATAACCATATAAGATTTTTCTTTGAAGGTAAAAATAAACAATATGTGTTTCTCTGTAATTAAAGTAAACGTTTGTTAACTATGCACATACTTATACAATAATTCATAAAACAATTAGTCTGACCTCACCTCTAATTAAACAAACGACATTAAACTTTATTTTATATTCTAAAAACTTTAAAAATAAAATAACTTGTAAAAACACTTCACTTAATCTAACGACTTCCTTCATGTCAAAACCGTCATAACTGTCAAAGTTGTCACAGACTATAGTCGACTATAGAGAAATTACGTTTAGAAAATGGAACATTTTTGGGTTTTTTGGCGGGATCTTGAAGTGACATGCTGTGGTTGTTATTTTTAATTCATTTACTTAGGTTTTAGACCCTATATTATGTAATATTGGTGGCGTTTTACGTGATATAGTTTGGTTTTGTGCATAAGTGAGGTGGATTATAAATATAAGCTGAAAGCATTCATTCCGACATCCCAGAAATATTCCCTAGAAAGTTCTAACAAGGGAGCCACCATCTTGTTAGGCTACTGAGTCGTCATAACACATGACAATATAATTCACTCGACAATGGCAGTAATGGTCTTCATTAAAGAGGACCGGTTGCCAAGTTAGGAAGAGGAAGAAGAAGAAGAAGGAACATTTTTTTTACAACCATATAATTTAGTAGATGCACAGACAGAAAGAGTCATTTCAAGATATCACTATCACTAGAACCACATATTAAAGAATTAAGTCAAGTTATACCATTTCCATTTCTTTATTTTCTCGATGACTGCTCCTGTGAAAACTTGAACGAGCGGCTTTTTACATTATGTATGCATTATTTTATAAAAATATGACTTTTACACACGTACAAGGTTATACCAGGATCGGAGAAACTAATAGGGATGGAGCTATATCGATAAACGTAACACGATAACAGATCCAATATTTTTTTACAAAATGTAAGAAACTAAACTATTGCCGGATACTTTTGTACAAATTTATTAACTAATATTATATTTCATTACAAAATGTTACACGTATTAATTCTTGATTGATAATGCCAACTTCTTCAAAATTTTCGAAGCTGTTGTAAAATAAGTAGGTATAGGTAGGTACTCGACAATGAAACGAAATAATTATAACGACAGGTAATCTTTATTTATTTATTTTAATCAAAATCTGATGAATCGTCACTACTTATTTTATATCGATATTCATTCAGATCGATATCATTACTTATCTGGTCACAACACTACTACAACTATCAAATTAGAACTGTCATCGAGAAAATAAAGAAATGGAAATAGTTTAAGTAACATGCGTGGACGTTAACGTAAAGGTGCGACCGCACTAGAGCGGCGCTGCGCGTCAATATAACAAAATAGAATTTGTATAAATTTGTATGGTGAGTATCGTACCAGAGCGGCGCTGCACTGCGCGTCGCGACATATTTACCTCGCAAAGAATATTTTGATGCGCAGCTTAGCGCCGCTCTGGTGCGGCATAGCAAGCGGCGCGGCGCGTGGCGCGGCGCGTCCCTCCTTTCATCTTCTAAAAACTTTCTTGTCTTAAAAGGACAAAACTTTCTTCTCGTTCACGCCGGTATCAAGACGAAAGTGAATTGAGATCAATTACCCTTCGTTCACAATGCCATGTAAAGAGCGTCAATGTCGTATCTACATAAAAAATATAATTGATAGCAAAAAACAAAATTTGACTGATTCTCATTTGATTACTGAGTATTAAAAATATATACACTGTTTATACGCCTATTTCTATTGCGATTTCCACCCATATATTGTCTTTCCTTGCCTGGTTCATGTAGTGTTCGTGTTGGAGATCGAACAGCTCTCGATAAGTACTAACAGTATCAGTTAATTTTTCTTCGTGAATTTCCATTTTTGTAAATAGGCGTGCTTCTCCGCCGTAAGCAGTATGCAGTATGACGCAACGCGCCGCGCCGCTTGCCGTGTCGCACCAGAGCGGCGCTAAGCTGCGCGTCAAAATATTCTTTTGGAGGTAAATATGCCGCGACGCGCAGTGCAGCGCGGTTCTAGTGCGATATGCCCCATAGAAAATGATACAAAGTAAATTTTGACGCGGACGCTGCTCTGGTGCGTTCCTACCTTTAACGTCATAAAAGACCCGAACTGGTGATATAATTATTTGGAAAATGTAATAACAAGATGTAGGTAGTCCTTAATTTTACGCCGCGTCGTAATCTTATTGTGTTAAGTGAGCAATTCTTGTATATATATACCTATGTAAGTGGTTTCTCAGAAACGGCTCCAACGATTTCGATGAAACTTTGCATTTAGATAATGTTTTACATTCTAAGTTTACCTAGATAGGTGTTTTTCTTTTTTTGTTTATAAGACACTGAGCAAAGCTCGGTCGCCCAGATATTATACTTATTATGAGGTTTAGATCTGACAACACTGTTAGCCTTAGGGGCCCTGAAGCCTTTGCGGCCTTTACAGCTTCACCGGACTTGTACTTATTATGAGGGCATGGATTCCATGTTTATAAGACTTGTATAATTATATATTTTAATAAAGCAATTATTTTACTGTTAGACGTCCTTGAAATGACAGCCTCCTGCGTCAATGCAAATTTGAGCACTTTTTAAAGCATTTTCCATCACGCTTCTCTAAACTTCCGGTGTTATGTTCTGAATTTCATGACAAATATTGGTTTTTACTGTTACTAAAGTTCGTGGCTTATTCGCATAAACCAGCGACTTTTATACCATATAGAAAAAGGTGTGTGTGTGCGATTCACACACGATAGAAGTGAAACTTCAGTAAATCGACAAAAACTTCACCCAGTTCCAAACGGACGTAAGCGCCAGTAAAAAATGTATGGGAATGTAGCCCTTACTTTACACAGTATATCATTCATATTAACTTTTGTGTCTCTTACCTGTCGTTTTTTACGTTGCATCCGGTTTGAAATCACAACGATTCTAAAAAAGTTTTACTTCAAAAAGTCGGGACTACGTACGTAAAGCAATACGTTAGATTCGCCAGTTAACATAATTATATTGCCACCGCTAGGTTCGTCTACTTCGCTTACTTCCATAGCTTAATCTGATCCGGTATTTATTCTTTGGGTTTCAGCAGCTGAGATAGATACTATATTTATATTACAAAGGCGGGCGATTTGTGCATGTAATGTAATGCGATGCAATGTAATGTTTTGCATTCAAGTGACAAATGTTTTTTTTTTCGTTTGAGAAATAATTACAACTGATGTGCTTTATATGTGTTAGACTAATCAATTTTATTATAAGCTAGTTAAAACATGTAAAATTATGAGATGTGTTCCTATTATGTTTATAATCTGTAATGTGTGCCTATATATTTAAATAAATAAATCTACAACCTGAGACCTCGCGAATCACTAAATAACAAATTCCAGAAATATAGTATTTTAATTTTGCCCTCCCAATACATCCTTGCTAACTCAATGTATACTCGCAAAAACATAGTCAATATACATATTGTTAAAGATCAGCACAATTTAATATTAGAAATATAAATATATTAGACGTGCCGTGTTTTAGACTAAGTAGTTTTAATTAAAGGTTTTTAGGTGGTAGTGTCAAATTTTATAAAAAGATCCCGAAGCACAAAACCAATTTTCCGGACAACAAGTTCAAAGACCATGTCAAGCGGGCTTTAATATCAAAAGGTTATTATAGGGTGGATCATTATGTGAATGACAGTGATGTCTGGAAGTGACACTCTCTGTGCATCCACTACATTATTATTGTACCTAATATATTAATATTTGTACAAATGAAAAAAAAGGGAAACCCGATCGAGTACACAAAAGCATAAATTTAGACAAGTAATAAAATGTAAATTAATAAATACTGTATTGGTATTGTATAAATAAATAATAGTGATGTTTTTTTTAATCAGCATATGTTTATAAGTTATTATTATATTTCTAGAATAATTTATCAGTTTGCTATTAGCTAAAAATTAATATCCCTTGGACGATCCATTTTTATCAGTTTATCTTCTTTACCAAAGTTGTTCCTGGTAATGTCCGTCTCAAACCGTATTTAGATGGCTTAATTATATTTTCACACGCGACTCTAATTGTATTAAGTGCTGAAAAAACTAGGTCAACACGAGTCGGCTGAACAATTTGCGACATAACGATATTATTATTGTGTTGCGAAGACGCGGGCGCAGGGGGCGCGGGGGGCGCGGGCGTCCACGTTGCGATGCAGTGCGGTGCGGTGAGGTGAGGAGCGGTGCGACAGCATAATAAACACCCTTTCACACATATAAATTCTCTGATAAATCAAATTGGGAGTCATCAGCTGGCCCGAACTTCTTGATTAATTATGACAGTTCAAAACGCCTAATGTGAATACTAAATCAGCCATTATTTTGCTGAGTCATCGCGTTATCTCAGTACGTTATTGAGAGGATGTAACGTGAAGTTATGGTGTCTCGCTTAATATACTAAATTCGACATATTCTTCAAAAGTTTTAGTAATTTTCATGAAATTTATGTAATCATTATCATTGTTGTATGTAGTTCTTTATCTATATTAACATGATGACTGAGTGGTTGGATGAGTGGTTTTCCATTTAACAACTATTATTTTGTTCTAATTCTTTTATATTTCTTTTGTAGTAAAAGCTTATATTTTATGCTTCTTGCTTATGTCGTATTCATCCTGGCAAAGGTTAATTAAACACAGGTAGAAAAATGAAATGAAGACTGGGAGACAAAATGTCGATCAATTATATATACCAATCAGATTGTATAGTGTGGAATAAGTTTTAGATAATTACTGTAGTATAGTAGTCTACTTTCACATATTCCTGTACTGTAACGCATGAATCTGTTGTTAACTATTTTACAAATGCAACAATATAAACGTCGGAACGATGTTCACAGTTCGAAGTGACGTTTCAGTGTTTTTCTTTCGGAAACGTTAAAGGTCATTTAGTTTCGTTTGACGATGAACAAGTATGCTTTGCATTTTGTATTCATATTACAATTAATACAACCTTATTACAACTTTTAATTAAGGCAACATTTAGATTCTAATTTAAGCATGTTTTGTATTTAAAATTTTAGTAAACTGTATGCCTTATTGGTAGCTTAATAAAATAAAATAAATAGCTGAAGCAGAGGGATGCTTGCGTTCTTATTAATTAATAAATTATACATTATACAAGGGCCCGAGGCCCAAGAGAGAGAATTGTAGAAAGGGAAGCAATTCCAAAAGAAAGCCGAACTTTAATCGAGCTAGTTAAGAAAGTAAAAGGAAAGGTAATCCACCTTCACCTACATGAAAACACATGTATTTTAAGAAACGGTGTCATTTAAGCTTGTCAAAAGTGCTTTGTGCGGAAGGACTTGTTAAATTATTAGTTACCGCCACAAAATAAAATATTTATAAAAGTACTTGAAGCAGAAGGGAAAGGACTCGGATTGAGTAGAAGCAAACCTCGTCAAACTGAAATTCTCAAAGTTTGTAAATTTTTTGCGGAAAATAAAATCTTTTGTCAGAGAATCTAAAATGCAGAGTACTCCTCAAAAATGTCAAGTGCTATCGGAGTCGTTGGTATCGACATATACAGAGATACTTGTGTACCAGCTATTGTTTTACCTCCGTGCAAAAGCGATCCGTTCGCAGTATTAACGATCCCAAATTAACATTAACATAGAATTTCGCAGAGATATTGGGTCACGTGTGTTCAATCAGACGTACAGTGGCAAGTGTTTTTTCGATATAGTGCCCTTATCACTGCTCCAAACTTGTATCTTCCACCGATAGCTGACTGCTCGTGTCCAAACCCTAAAACGGAGCCAAATCACAACAATATTAAGGTTCTTCAGAACCACCTAGTCGTGCACTTTAGTTGTATGACACGGAGCTCTTCCTTTTTTGTTGTTGTGGTACAGTATGAGTGCACAAAAGGGGAGTGCACAGGTTTTAAAAGGTGTACAGGTACATAGGTTCTGTGAGGGACCTTTTTTTTTCTTTTTTACGCTAGTTAGTTAGCGCTAGTTAGTGTAGAAACATTCCGATTACTGAATACACATACGCACGGTTCCTTCCTTCCTCCCAGGAGAAAGGGAACGTGCCTATGTGTATATTTAGTTAGCTCGAATCGTAGGTGTAGGGATTCGAATAGATCGCGACCTATTTGCGAACGCGACGACCGCCCGAGCCGAGGTCCGGCCACTTTGGCACCCTCGTGCGAGTCGTCCACAAAACTTTCGCGGCTGAGTGCCCTCTGCGCTCGCCCCCAAGTCCGGTGAAGCTGTAAAAGCCGCAGCGGCTTTAGGGCCCCTAAGGCTAACAGTGTAGTCAGTTCAAAAAAAAAAAAAAAAAAAAAAAAAAAAAAAAAAAAAAAAAAAAAAAAAAAAAAAAAATTTAAAAGGTTTGGCAACGCGCATGTGATGCATCTGGTCTTGCAAGCGTCTATAAGTTGCGGTAACCTATCACCATCAGGTGGACCACATGGTTATATGCCACAATCGTGGTACAAAAAAAATACAAGTACCACGCGAATACGATCTATGGACACTCGAATGTAGTACAGTAGCTATGATGTATTTCATGATGCTTTTAGAGATGGTTAGGCGCTTTTTAAATAGATAATTATGTTTGATTTGTAATTTTGAGTATAAGGCAAGGGAAGCTACGGCTGGCGGAAAATGGCTTATTGGAAAGCTGCGTTACAGAATTATTCACATATAACAAGATGTAAGGCACTTTATGCATATACACTCATCAAAAAAGTCTAAGCAACATGTACTAATTTAAATTTTAGGATGGTTCTTCACATTATAACGTTGTATTTTATTTTTAAAATAATATCTTTACGGTTCTATGATGTAAAAATAACAGCTGTTGTCTTTATAAGTTCTTTTAATAACAGAAATGAACAATATTAGAATATACTGTAGAAACTAAGATACATAAGAAACTAATCTTTTTTCTTACAAAATGAAATTTCTAAAGAAAATGTATTTATTGTGAAAGAATAGAACAATTTAATACAAAGTATGGGCTCCTCTGCTATTCAGAACTTGTCGGCAACGATTATTCATTGAATTAATGAGACTGTTTATGTCATCTTGCGGTATTCGCTCCCAATGGAATTGTAGCAAATCCTTCAGCTGTTGGGTTGTTGTCGCTCCGTCCAAGTCCTTCAAAACACGTCTCTGGAGCATGTCCCATGCGTGCTCGATGGGGTTGAGATCTGGCGATTGTGCAGGTCAGGGCAATACCCGGATGTTCTCCGTTGCAAAGTATTCACTGGTTCGCCGAGCTGTATGTGAACGCGCATTGTCATGCATTAACCTAAAATCGGAGCCAAAGGTTTGTGCAAATGGGTAGACATAAGGTCTGAGAATATCCTCAATGTAATTTTTAGCATTCATGTTTCCATTTACAAAAACGAGCTCAGTTCGCCTATTCTTCATAATACCCGCCCATAACATAACTGTTGAGCCGCTGTATGGATGAACTTCCTGAACGCACCTGAGCCTTTCAGTATTTCAGGGCCGACGATACACTCGCACCCTTCTTGTATCAGGCTTAAACCCGAATCGCGACTCATCGGAAAACATAATTTTATCCAATTATTCCTGGGTCCATGTTATGCGTTCTCTACACCATTCATATCGACGAGCGCAATTCCCGTGACGTATCGGTGGGCACCTGATTGGGCGTCGAGCTCGTAGGCCGTACTCATGCAGTCGATTTCGCATAGTTTGAGGACTTACATCAACACCACTTGAAATTTGTAGCATCAAACTTATCTCTCGGCCGGTTAACATCGGCTGGCGTCTTGCAGTCAGTTGTATGTACCGGTCTTGCCGAGTGGTTGTACCACTTTTACGCACTTAAATTCAAACAAATTCGCAGTAATTTGAATTTTATGAAAAACAAAACAAATCAAATTTTTTTTTACAATACCAGCCAGTATGTCATCAATAACAAAAAAGTTTACTTACCTACGCACTTTGTTTGAGTAAATATTTAGAAATTAATTAATATAAATGAAAAAATTTGTAATATCACGCATGTTGCTTAGACTTTTTTGATGTGTGTATTTACGATAACTTCTTTCTATAGTATGAGCAAGCGGTCCATGCCCGGAGCCACGCGACCGCGTTCTGATGCAGATGCGGTTTGAAAAATACAGTTTAATAATAACGGTGCAGGCGCAGGCCATATGCTCGACGGTAACGGACACGGCGCTCGCTGGAGGCTCTCGAGCCGGTCCACCCAACGAGAGGCATGTGAAGGGGAGCGGGGAGCACGAGCGGGCGGGGATGTAAAGGTCACCGGTGCAGTGCTGCATGCACCTGCGCAGCTGCGGCTCGCAAGGCCGGCCCTGCATCGATGAGAGCTCTATATCTTTATCTATAACCATCCCGTGATGTACAGACGCACAGTGCACGCCTCACTGCAGGATAGTTTACACGGCATTGCACATTATTTTGTTTCTGTCAAATCAATCCATTTGCTTAAGAAATCTTAACTAGAGATACCCTTTAAAATAGTTCACCGAGCCGGTCTCGGCCTCACTTACGTCCAGTCTTATCTTATTATTATTCTCTCAGTTATACAATTATAAATTGACTGTTATATTACTAGAAAAAATATTATGTAATGATTAATAAAGATAAAGAATCCTTTATAACGCAATTATATAAAATAAAATACGTTTCAGCGCCAATCCACTATGACTTAATAGTATATGAAATGTACAATAAACATAAAAATTACAACAATATTTGTAAGAAATATTAAAAAAGTCCTTTATGTATCTAAGTATTCGCGTACGACTTTCGCCATGTTCCTAACTAACCGGTCGCAGAGCTGGAGCTGAAATAACCAGAGTTACCTAGTACAAAATATCAATAAAAGAGAAAAAATTCTGAATTATGCTGCAGCATGTACCTATTGCTTTTCTTATAATTAGTAATTTATCCTGAGGAGTTTTAGAGGGCTGTGTCTCTCTAACTTATTATTATTTATATTTGTTAACGAATAGCTGTTAGTCTTTCTGTAAAATAAATAAATTAATATCATATGTTGTCAAATTTCAAATTAAATGATATTACATATACTAATTTTTCAGTCTGTTTGAATCCGTTCCCGTGAACTCGAAGGTTCTTACCTAAGAAACCAGAGTATCGTCGGTTCCACAGAAATTATGATCATAATGAGGAATTATTTCGTCACTTCCTTATCCCTAATGTAGACGACATTTATTTACTTTATAATCTACCCAGTAAAATACGTTTATCACGTGATTAAAATGTGAAACCAATAAGCCACGTCATGATTATAAGGATTTTATAATAAAAATATTTATTTAACATGATTTCTACCTTAATTTGTGTATAGTTTCATCTAAGTGTAAATCAATATAGGCTACATAATTAGTTTAAGATATTATTTATCCATACAAATAATCAGAACGGCATCAAAATAGAACCTTGTGGCCATTAGCCTGACCATTTGCATAGGCGATTTCGATGATGTAGCATCATTTATGGCTACCGCTTGTTGACTATCAGGTAGGTAGGTAGGTATTAAATTAATTTTGATTTACAGACAATATACTGGATTTGTTCACTGATGAGGTTTACACTGATCAACATAATCGAACCGCCTTGGTAAGGTCACCAAAATATTGTTTGAGTTAGCAGAGTTATGTTTTACTTTACTATGTCAGGTCAGTTAGGTGTAGTGTGTAATGCATTTCAAATGTATTTAATTCAATGTTATATTGTAGATTGTAATATTACAAGGAATATTGTATGTCACTTTGCATCTCATTAGTCTGTATTAATTTCCAAACGAGATTTATTTATTGTTCATCCTTAGTAGAGAATAGAGATAACATTGTAAAGCCTCATTCAATCGTTTCGTTAATGTAATTTATCATTTTGTGGAGACGTCGACGACACTGTGACCCTCGGAATAACACCTGACACAATAATATATTATCATTGTGTGTTTTTATTTCTTTGTGTATAAGAATTGGTTTCAGTTTCATTCTGCATGTAAATTATCTCAATGTTGTAAGGGACATTACAAGCTTCTTGCTGCACATCGATCGACTTAGATATTTTTGTGACTGGAAATATCGCAGTCGCTGGTGTTGAGTGCTGGAAGCCGGTTATCGCTGCGGTATCGGTGTATCTTTTAATTTTTATTATCGTGTACTATCAGAACGATAACTATTTGAGTCGATAAGTGTCAAACCGTTCCACAACAAGCCGCGGGCTGCCTCCCCGAGCGACACCACAATACAACATGTTTGTGTAACCTACAGTTCAAGTACATCCATTTAATATAGTTTCAAGGCTATTTTGTATGTTTTTGTCAACAACGAATAATTAACCTAAAAATATCAGTCGATCTATAGAAAGAATGCTGAATTTTAAAGATTTTGTTATTTTGTAAATGTATTTTTTTATTATAAAGGTAAAAGTCGCAATATGGTCGTATAGTAAATTCTATGGAATAATTGGACGTAGTTAAAAGCAGAAAGGACTCAAATCACAATTTGGTCAAAAATGAGTTATATCAATAACCATCAGGCATCAGGCAAGAGGGTCTTTTATGTTAGATCTTTCATTCAGCAAAAAAGATCTGCGAAAAAGACAAGGGAAGTTTACATTTAGTGGCATGGGAACCAACCCACACATATTGTGAGGATAATATTTTCATTTACTATAACGATCTAATCTGTTTAAATCTTTTGTGATACATTATATTTTACTGAAACAGGTCCATTAAAATAAAAGCTAACTAGATGCAAGGCTTTTGGGATCGTTTTAGATATATTTCCTTCAAACGAAAAAAGCAAAATATAAATTTCTACAAAGTATCATAAAATAATACACGTTCGGACGTTAAACGATATTAACTCGAAAGTGACTTTATGTGGGTTGAATCCTTTCTACTTAACTACGTCCAATTATTCGCTCTCCAGAGGCGTCTTGGGCGATGAAGCTGCTTTGGTATTTCGTGGATTAGAAAGAATTAAATTGATTCAAGTAATAAGTCACCCTCATCATACATAAATTTTTGTGTCGAGAAATGAGATTTAAAGAAAATAACAAAATAACATTAATGGTTCGCTACCAAGTGTTAGATCAGGCTCGGGGGGAAGGGGATGCGCGGGCGCGTGCGCGGTACGGCTATCACAATAATATTATAATGATTCATTGCATTTGCAACTCGTTATGACGAGTAAACAAAATGTTTGTTGTTTTTCCAACTACATAACACTCAAACGGGTGCACACGCAGTGCGCATGCGCCACGGAATATTTTATAAACACACTTTTTATTAACTTCACTTGTAACTAACTACCAACGAGGCAATCAAATCTTCTAAGTGAATTGTAACCTACTTCTAACTGTCTTGTCGAAATGAAACTTTGTATTTATATGTAGTTCAGATGACAAAACTATAATTTGGTATCGTGGTGCTAATGTGATGATGAAGCCAGGACGTGGACATTGGAACTCTTGTAAAGCCCTCGAGTTTAGGTTTATATGATTTGTTTTAACTAGTCCAATAGATCGAGCTTGGTAACGAAGTTCTGCTGATGGGCTCTGGATAGACGATGTTTTATTATTTAAAATTGGTCTGAAACTGTTAGAACGTTTAGTGAATGGTCTCCCCGCTGCTGCTGGTACAGTTTCAACTGTCGAATCCCACGCGTGAGGATGTTACTCATCTTCAACATGATTTTATAGATCTGTTAAAAGCTTTTAGTAATACGGTCTGTAGCCTGTAGGTTCAAGCAGGTTTATTGTATTAATGTGGAGCAATATTTTATTTTATTTAATATGCACTTTAATAACTTGGTAGAGACTCATCTATGTTGTATTAACAATAATTAATTACCAGTGCCACTATAATATATAATATCTATTTACTTATGTGTGTATATGTGTGTTCTGAGTGTTGGTTGGTCGTACTTTATCGCTAAGCTTCCATTCGGTTAAATATTGTAAAGCAGAGGAGCGCCATCGCGAGCTGCTTTTTCTTTCTCGAATCACCTGAGGGTTGACAGAGAGACATGCTTATCTAGTTCTTTATAGTATGTATGGATAACTAATCGAAATGTTTGATATATTTGTTTGTGTCAGTTTACATACATACACATAGGTATGTGAGTGTTGGTAAAGGAGTGGCGAGGTGTGTGAGGGGGGGGGGGCAGTGAGGCACACATGACAACAGTGAACAGCAGTCGGTGTCGTGTCCATTTGGTGGCTGGGCGGTCGGCGACCCCGAGCCCGAGCGCGGCTCGCGTCCGTGTGTGCCCGTGTGGGCGCTTCGCTCGCGATAAACTTCATATGTACACAGATACATGTATTAATATTATGTATGTATGAGCGCGCACACGGTCGCCGTCGCCACCGGTATCGGACCGGCTGGTTATGTCCGATGCCGTTATTTCTTGCTCTCAGATCTTGTTCGATGCTTTTTATCTGGTTTTAAACCCCTCGACTGACGACTCGTCCGAGCGGCGCGGCGCGGCGTGACTGGAGCTGAGCGCCGAGCCGCCTCACTCTTCACGTAAATCTCTATCGGAATGCTGATGTCTACTTTGTAATGGTATGGTCAAGTGAGCCTTTACCCGCAGATGGGCGCTATGTCCCTCTCATTGAACTGTTGAACATACAGTTGAGAAATGTCAGCTGAGATCGATATTATGTGAAGCTATGTGACGTCACAGGCAGTTACTCTGTGGGTTGCGGGTGAAGCTATGTGACGTCACAGGCAGTAGTACTCTGTGGGTTGCGGGTTAATCAAACTGCACAGCAGCTGTTGCCCTCGTGCTGGAACATGTGAACCGCATCTAAATATCTGCTATGAATGGATGAGGCGACTCCGATTTAGTTTCGTAAAGATTGTGGTAAAATATCCTGTGTGCAGTACAATGCATGGTGCAAGATCTGCGTTACGTCTACACACCAACTTGGGCATAGACGGGAATCACCATCGACCAATGTTGCTGCGGCGGCCGAGCACGCTATCTGTCAGGTCATCAGATGTCATATCATGATAAGATCAATTATGTACATTATAATATTTTCGGTGGTCATTTTAAACTTATTTAATGCTTATTGTGTCTGAGTAAAGAAGCATAAAGGTCTCTGACAGTGCAGTGGTGGCAGGTTCGATTCTAAGCTTTTCGATTTCAATTAGGAGTTCAGACGTGGCAAATGAGAATCGCAAATTCAAAAAAACAAGTTTTTAAACATTCCATTTTTTAGGTAACATTTCTAAATGGAAAAAATATTACAGAAAAAAATTACCCTTAAAAAAACATTGCTTAAAAACAATTTCGAAAGCGCCAAAGTTACGCCCTTACGATCAGTGCATGTTGCTAATACAGTAATACACAATAACACTACTTCAAAGTAAGTAAGTATATGAAACAGTTGCCGCAAGTGTCGCGACGATTAGTAGATAGTTATCTGATATGAAACTAGATTCCATTTAGAGGTACCTACTCTACTGACTGCACACTCTTTGCTATAGCTTTCTGATCGTATCACAATTCCGTCTTACAAAACATTTTTTTTTTTTAAATTGCATCGTCGGCTAGGGATTTACAAGCGATAGGGACTATTGTGAATGAAACTTTGGAAAAACAAGGAATGAAAGTAAACGCAAAGAAGATGAATGTTATAGTGTTTGAAAAAGAAGAGAACACGACAGAAGTATGTATTCGGATTGGTCGTGACGAACTGGAGCAATTCATTATATATGTTGTGCACTTGGGATTAGTGATGTGACTCGAGCCGTTTTTTTACTCGAGTGATTCGAATTAATTTGATAAACTCGTATTCGAGTGAAAATAAATTTGATTCGAGTTCATTTGCACTCGAGTTACCGAGTCAACTCGGCGCGCCGAGAAGATTCGGTAAGCGTTGCGCTAGATGTTACTACGTCACTAGTATATGTCGGGACTTTACAAGATTTAACTTGCATCTTGAATTCGTTGAAGTTGCTCGAGTCACAAAATACTAGTCGAGTCGCATCACTACTTAGGATCGATGTTTACTAAAGATGGAAAGTTTGAAAGTGGTATAGAAAGAAGCGTAAATTTCGGTAACATGGTGGATGGAGGGTTGCACCCATTTGTGAACATCCAAAAAAAATCTACGAAAGCTCTTCTTTCTGTACGTAGTGCAGTGTTAATTCCAACAATCACGTACGAAAGTGAAATCTGGGTGTGACAGAAAAATCATGAAAGTAGAATACCATAGAAATGAGAGCGCTAAGAAGTACGTTAGGAGTGAAATTAATTGACAGGATAAGCAATAGTGTGATAAGAGAACTTTGTGATGTGAAAGGAGAAATAGTCACACGGATTGAGAAAGGGACGCTTAAATGGTTTGGGCATGTTGAGAGGATGAATGAAAGAAGAATGATTAAACACGTTTATAAGGCGAGTGCGATTGGGAGTGTTGAAATAGGAAGGTCTGAACGATCGTTCCTCAATCAAATCGAGGACGTTCTCAAAAAAGGTCAGGTCAAGAGTACCCGAAGCCGACGAGCGTGCTTGAAAAGATTCATGAATACTGAAGAAGCTACCAGGATCGTAGCAAGTGAAAGAACGTGGTCTCTGCCTACCCTGTCAAGAGAGAGGAGTGATTTATGTAAATTTAAAAACATCTGATTGTTAGTAAGTATTCAGCCCTTTGCACCGTTTAGCCTGTTTTACGTACCGCGCACGAAAGCAAATGTTTGAATGGCTATTTAACCTCATTTCTTAATCTCTACTCCGTAAAGAAAAAACGCATCTAGGCGCGAACAAATAATTTCGCATTATCATTGAGCTATGGAACAGTTTTCTGGTAGGTGTGTTTCTGTTCTTCTACACCATCGAGTCCTTCGACATACCGTGAAAACATTCGCTGGCAGTAATGGCGTTCGACGCCCCGTGACGTCACAGGCCACGTGACACCGACCGCGACCCACTGTTATGTTTCAATTACCGATCAGTAAGTGGCAAGTGGCCTTCGTGCCCTTCAGGGATGCCAGTTTAGGAGTACTTTTCTTAAATATAGGGAGAAAGCATTTCCACAGGAAATTTTATAGATGGTAATATATTTTTTGAATTTTTTTTAGGAATATCTCTAGAGATTAGATTTTGTAAGATGATATTATAGGTACTTATATAAAAAAAAATTACTAAAATATTTTTGACGTGACAACGTCTTATAATTCGATGGAGCCGTCTGCACGCACGAAAAAACATGACTCATGCGGCGTTACCTCGCTCTGAGGCGTTCCTTTTAAGGCTTAAAGTGCAAGCGAGAGCGCGGAACGAGCGACAAAGAGGCACAATCGGGCTCCGCGTTCGGCCCTTTCATTTCCTACTTTTCCTATCATCGTCCTATTCTCAACAGAATAACACAAATTGTAAGAAGTTAAATATCACACATGTTTAAAACAATTGCTCAAAGCACATTCATACTTATAAAAACTATGTACATTGTAAAAAAAAAAAATTGACATACATAATTGTATTTATGCGTACAAATAAATGTAACTTGATCAATTCAATCGTCATTTCCATTTACCTCCTTCTCTATATCCATACAAAATATCTATCAAACAAATAAAATTACAATTTTCTTTTGAAAAATGATACCATTCCATCAGTATTTTCTTATGACGTTGTCACGTTCAACTATCGTCAGTAAACCGACTTTACAGACAACCGATTTTTTATTTAATTGATTTTTTTAATGTATTTGATTATTTATTTTAAAAAATGGTGACTTATTTCACAGCAGTGAAATTTCGGCTTGAATTTGCCTTCGAACAGCTTAGCTGTTTTGAAATTGCTTTTGTTTTTAATTTTGTTTACTTTCAGGTATCTACGGCACAATAACTTTGTTTAGCTATTAAATTAAAAAAGTCCATTACATGCCCGGAACTAGAATTCACAATATCAAAACAAAATGAATTAGAAAAGTAAGTTCATTTTATGTTTTTAAGGATTTCTCCGCGGCCGTGGGAATAATGAAAAGTGCCTCATGGCAAGAAATAATATGATGTAAAAGAATATTATCATGAAAAGAAATTGTGTATATTTGTGTGTGTTTGCGTACTTTACGTAGGTGTTGGGTGTCGAGTGTACTGGGAGCCGGGACTGGCGGGGAGCGGGGTGAGGGGAGGTGCCGGGCCGGGACAGTTATCTGTCGTCGGTTTGTATTTTAGTTCGCATTATTAAGCCCGAAACTGGACGACGCGGCGCGTCGCGTCGGTCGCACTCGCTTAGCTCGATCTAACTAGTCACAAATGAGACGTCCTCGCCTTGACCAAACATCACGCTGGTGGCTCAACTGATTATATATCCCAACACAAATACACATATAAAAGCAGTACTTATAGCTATTACGAAAACACTCATGGTATTAATACAAAATAGACAAAACACAGTCGACGCGAGCACATTTTATTGTTTCTAAAGTTGATAATACGTTGGCACGTCACCAAATCAATATTATATCTGTTGAAGACATGAGAGTATTCTATATCGACGATGTCTCCGCGCCGCGTTTCCCTACACTATATTTATTTATATTGAGATAGACTCACCGTGTTATCACTGCACTATATCGATGTGTTAATTTCATAGGTGACTCGCCTTACTTTGAATCTGTTCCGTGCGTAGCGGTGCCGCGGCCGTGTATGTAGCAAATGTATCGTTTAGTATCTAGTCAGCTACTTACTCTAGTAATATTTGTTACTGTCTCATACTGGTATACGTAACTTCGCACTGTCACCACTACAAGGTGCAAAGGATCTGTGTCAGGAGTCAAGTCAAATTGCTTATTCTCATATTGAGTACGTACTTGTAGTTGAACGATGAAAGGACAGTTGTATTCTCAAGGGAGATCAGTCGTTACTCTAGTGAGGCTTTGTTGTTATGTGCTGAACGTCTATGCTTGCCGGACTCTTTGTAAAGTATAACCTACTAGTGCACCCTAATATCCGGACTCAACAAAATATTATTATAAATTAAATATTGTATACCTACATACATATTCTCAACACAATATTAAGGTGAGTGGTATAAATCAGACAAATAGAGTTGTCCTCATACTCCACTCGCACCTACACCAACCACCATGCTCTGATCGACTTCATTGTAACATTGAAGTTAACGCGCACGGCAATGCCATTCACCACGAGGAACGATCCCATGCACTAATTTCTAATTATTATATTAATTAAACTGCACAATCAGATGATCGCGTTAACACTTGATGTCAGCAAACGTTGTGGGATGTAAAGGTGATGAGTCAAGGTCGTATGTTAGCAGGCTGCAGGCTAGTCGGGGCGCGGCGAGGCGTGAGGCGAGGCAGTCGCTAGCGCCACTACCTGCCCACATACTAAACGTTCTCGTAATTGAAAATTGAAATGTTATAATTATATGTTCTATTATGGTGAAGCACGACACGTGTGTGTGCGTGTGTGTACATGTGTAGAGCCGATCGGTCGCGAACACAACACAGTTAAGGACTTTCAAGTGAAACACAACTTATCGTAAACACAAATTGTTAAGATTTCTATATATCATAATATGAATTGTTATATTGCAAACTCAAAACCAAGTGATATAACACAGAGTGCACCGAACACTGCTTTAGTTTTCATTAAGTGATACACATTTATATAAACTAGCGGTCGCCCAATGATCGAAAATTGGATCAGTGACTTTTATATCATAGACTATTTTCTGTTTGATAACCTAAACAATGTATATTATCTACAGCACTTGCTGTCACTTTTCATTGAGTAACAATGTCAATATTTTGGGGGTCCAATGGCAATGGTCGAGTTAGGACTTCCAGTATTAATTAATTTAATTTAATATATTAGTACCAGATATTATAGATACATTTTAGGTTTCTGCACTCCTTCTCCATATAAACTTTAACCATGCCAAATCTCAGTCTTCCGTGCACGCAATACACTTAAAAAGGTACCTAAAGTTTTTTTTTCTTAGAACAGACTATACTGTTAGCCTTAGGGGCCCTGAAGCCGCTGCGGCTTTTACAGCTTCACCGAACTTGGATACCAAAAGCTTTTGCTTCACGTGTTAATATACAGGGTATTAGTAGACCGCTCCCGAAAATGAAGACAGACGATAGTACTAATGACACCTTTGATGATGGGATGGAAAAAAAATTGATCCTGATTTAAAAAAAATCATATTATTTAAACTTTTTATTAGCATTATTTACGCTCCATCATGTTAGTACAACTTAATGAAACGAGAATTTTACAAAAAAATACAATACTTTACTAAAAAAAAAAACCAGCAATGAACACCAAATTAAATACAGCTGATTGCTCGGGTCAATTAACGCGCAGGCGCAGCGCGTCGCGGCGCCAGTCCAGCGCGAGCGCGGCGCGGTGCCATTCTCGCGCGGCCCGCAGCTGGCGATCGCACAAATACTTATTTACAATATTGTCTAAATACCTAACTTATCTACTTTGCCACTGTGCTAGTGTCTACCTGGCCACTTTCATTCGAATTCTCCGGTTGAATTAAAAAAGTAACGGGTTCGATTCCCCGCGAATGAAAAAAATACATAAATAAAATTTTAACAAGCATTGAGCCATGTTTTTTAATCCATCGTGTAAGAATGTTTATTATTCTGATGTATTCAGTTATGTACCTATTCATATCAGTTCAGTACTAAGTTATTTATAAAAAATGTAGGTATGAAACAGCTTACCGATCTAAAGCTTCCGTGGTCTTATGAGATGCGGCTCAAATTGTGCCCCATTCATTTCGAGGCAGATTTGGGCTCGGCGTTGCGTATCCTCATGCAGGCATCATCGTGGAGTCCTCGACCCAGTCCGCACGTAGTTTGTCGAAAACATTCACGATCCTTTGGCGCATTTCGTTAGCACGATCACACTCACGATTAAAAACCCTTTCTTTCACATACCCCCACAGAAAGAAGTCTAACGGGGTCAGATCGGGTGACAGAGGTGGCCAAGAGTATGGTCCTAGTCTGCCGATCCAGCGATTATCAAATAGCTCAGTGAGGCGCTCACGGACGAATCTGAGGATGTGGGAGTGCACCATCATGCTGAAACCATTTTCGGCGATATTCAGCTAATGATAAATCGTCTAAAATGTCCTCCGACTATTCATTTATGAGGTTTAAATATCGCTGTCCGTCAAGTTGCTGTGGCAGAATCATTGGTTCTAGTATGCGATCCTTAAATAAACCAGCTCATACTTTAACCGACCATCGGGTTTGGTGTCTGGTTTGTAGAACAGCGTACGGGTTCACCTCGGAATAAACGTGTGTATTTCTTCGGTTCCACAGCCCGTTTCCTGTAAATGTCTACTCGTCCGTCCAGATCACGTGTTCAATGAAACCAGGCACACGTTGTTGCGGGTCTTATCCAATGGTAAAAAACTCGCCAGTGATCGTTCTCACCGGATACCAAGCTTGCACTTTGTGCACTTTTTATGGGCACATTCGTTTACGCTTTAACACTTTGGAAACTGTCCAGTATAACACACTTGTTACATCTCGAAGCCTTAACAATTTAGCAATACCTCGTTTAACTAAGTTCGGATTTCAGCGAACGACATCAAAAATGCTCTCCTCGAACTGAATAGCCACTTGACTTCCACCTCCTGTCGCTACTGGGGCAGTGGGCCGATTTTCCAATACTCGCTGAATAGCTGCTGTTATCAGGCGAGAGTCAGTCGGATGTCCAGCTGTCGGGAATCGCTCTCGGTAAATTCGTAATGCACGCGAAGCATTCCCGCGAGCTTCTCCAAGGCACATTATTCATTAACATGCTACCGTATTCACGAACACTATAAACGTATGCGTTAGGCATTATTAAAACAAAACTCTCATAAAATCAACACAATCTTAAAAAGAAACAAAAAACGTAACAATAAAATAATGACAAGAACTTAGTTAACAATACGATTGAACGAATATCTGTCGCCCACGCACGCGCACATGAAATGAAAGTCAAAGTGTAACTGTCTCAAGAACTAAAAATACTAAACTTAATAATTAACCCCACCAAAAGAAATAAAGCGCCGCGGGCCACCTCCTTGCAGTAGCCCCTCGTTAGCGTCGAAAGCGGCACTTTGATCTTTTCCGCAGATCTATAAACCGTTATACCTACATTCACGACTATTATTTCATAAGTTTAGTTATCCCTACTGACTAGTCTTCATATGGAATTTAGAAGTTATAATTCAAATTTTTTTTATACATTTATACAATCAATTGTACCCTGACGTAACAAGAAACTCGCTACTACAAAAATGATATTAGAATATTAAATTAACCTAATTGGATTATCACGTACACATTTAAAAAATTTACAATTTTGTACAAGAAATTAAAAATGAAATGGTACAGAATAATGTAATAGTTGAAGAAACTATTTGCAATTATGATCGACAATTAATTAATCTATCAGAATGAATTTAAAAATAAAATTCTTGTACTTTATGTTAACAGACTTTCTGTTTTTAGTCCGGCCAATACTTTAATTTGAAAACAGGTAGGTACGTCACATCTAGTAGGTTAGTTACGTGCAGCGCAAGATTGACGCTGCGCCCGGGCGTTCGTTGATCCGAGCATCAGCTGTTTTTGATTTTGTGTTTCATTGCTGGTTTTTTTTTTTTAGTAAAGTAATGTATTTTTTATGAAATTATCGTTTCATTTAGCTGTACTAACACGATGGAGCGTAAATAATGCTAATAAAAAGTTTAAATAATATGATTTTTTTTTATCAGGATCAATTTTTTTTCCATCCCATCATCAAAGGTGTCATTAGTACTATCGTCTGTCTTCATTTTCGGGAGCGGTCTACTAATACCCTGTATAGTAAATAAAGCTTTTATCTTGAGCACCGGCAAAGGTGCGAAGGTGTTAGGAGGTGCAAGAGCATCCCTCTGTTGGGAAAGTAAGTACATGGATAAGATTAACAATTGATTTTATTTAGTTACTGTTTCAATAAAAACTTAAAACGTTTAGGTTGCTATACAAATTTCTACGATATACCTACTTATATATAATTATCAATGAATTTTATTTGTTACTTAATAGTATAGTGTGCTATATATATGTGTATAATTGATAGTATGATGATGCAACCTCTTGCAAATAATCCCGGCACCAGTCATAGCTTACATTATATATTCTAGGGTGCACTTCCAACTAAAGTAAGTAAATAATAGATGAGTATTCCTTATGTACTTACTCATATGTCGCCACGTCGCCACGTCGCCACGTCGCCACGCTGAGCCGGAGAGTGTGACGACAACGCGTGTCTGTCAGTGCGTCAGTGCTACTAACCACACTCTGCAAAGACTAATTCAAACTCAGGAGCAGGTTGTTCAATCCAAGTTCAAACCTTCTACGGGTTCTACACTAGCCGTCGATCGAACACACGCATTAATCCAAGTTCAAACCTTCTACGGGTTCTACACTAGCCGTCGATCGAACACACGCATTAATCCAAGTTCAAACCTTCTACGGGTTCTACACTAGCCGTCGATCGAACACACGCATTAATCCAAGTTCAAACCTTCTACGGGTTCTACACTAGCCGTCGATCGAACACACGCATTAATCCAAGTTCAAACCTTCTACGGGTTCTACACTAGCCGTCGATCGAACACACGCATTAATCCAAGTTCAAACCTTCTACGGGTTCTACACTAGCCGTCGATCGAACACACGCATTAATCCAAGTTCAAACCTTCTACGGGTTCTACACTAGCCGTCGATCGAACACACGCATTAATCCAAGTTCAAACCTTCTACGGGTTCTACACTAGCCGTCGATCGAACACACGCATTAATCCAAGTTCAAACCTTCTACGGGTTCTACACTAGCCGTCGATCGAACACACGCATTAATCCAAGTTCAAACCTTCTACGGGTTCTACACTAGCCGTCGATCGAACACACGCATTAATCCAAGTTCAAACCTTCTACGGGTTCTACACTAGCCGTCGATCGAACACACGCATTAATCCAAGTTCAAACCTTCTACGGGTTCTACACTAGCCGTCGATCGAACACACGCATTAATCCAAGTTCAAACCTTCTACGGGTTCTACACTAGCCGTCGATCGAACACACGCATTAATCCAAGTTCAAACCTTCTACGGGTTCTACACTAGCCGTCGATCGAACACACGCATTAATCCAAGTTCAAACCTTCTACGGGTTCTACACTAGCCGTCGATCGAACACACGCATTAATCCAAGTTCAAACCTTCTACGGGTTCTACACTAGCCGTCGATCGAACACACGCATTAATCCAAGTTCAAACCTTCTACGGGTTCTACACTAGCCGTCGATCGAACACACGCATTAATCCAAGTTCAAACCTTCTACGGGTTCTACACTAGCCGTCGATCGAACACACGCATTAATCCAAGTTCAAACCTTCTACGGGTTCTACACTAGCCGTCGATCGAACACACGCATTAATCCAAGTTCAAACCTTCTACGGGTTCTACACTAGCCGTCGATCGAACACACGCATTAATCGCGCTACTCGTAGATAGACATATTATGCTCTCGCTGACTTTTTGAGGTCTTTTTAAAGTCTACAATTATGTAGTACATTCGTTTGTTAAATATATCTCTTATGGTTGACTCAGTGTAAGCCATATAAGCGCCCGAATTTGAAAGTCTGTCAAAATCGGTCCAACCGTTTCGGAGATTACTCGAAACAAACAAACAGACAGACAAAAATTTTTTAAATGGCTTTTTGTTTTAGGTATCTTATATACTTTTATATGCCTTTAGTAAAAAACTGTTATTTTGACATTACAAACAGACACTTCAATTTTATTAATTGTATAGATAAATTTCGAAAGTAACAAATAATACAGCTTCGTAAATACTAGCTGTATTTATTTTTAGAAGTTCAAAAGAGTTTGTGCTGTATTGTAATATATACTAACGCTCCTCGTACATACCTATAATACTAGATAAGATCACATTCCTTCATTATGACGTCATTATATCAAGTGAGGATCTTGCCGAGCACGATACATGACAACCCTGCGACCTGCACTGTGCACTAGGAGCCGGGAGTGCACCTGCCCGCACAGAAGCGTTTGCCGACAGGTTTTCAACTGGTACAATTATAGCTAGCGAGTAGGCAGGTGGACTCTACGAAATACCTTAACCTACTAACGTGTTATAAGTATTTATATGACTCCATCATTATGTAAGGCTACAACAATAACGTTGTTCAGCACAATCAGAACAACCCCCCGAGTAGACACGCTAACACTCTCGCACTCAGTTCTAACTGAGTTGAGAGTTGACGAGTCTAACGTCTGCTGCTTACTATTCTCGTGTTCATTTCAAATTAGCTCACACTTTACATCCTTAGTTTATTGATATCCTGTGTTCAAATAGACCAGTGCATTGTGCACTGTGGAATGTAACATAATGTTCATTTAGTAAGCGTTGTCGTGCAGCCGCGCTTTGCTTGTCTCCATACTAAACTCACTCGAGTTAACACACGATACAATACATAACGTAGAGACTGCATTCTCCCATCACCAGTAAGCTCGCTCGTAACGTGAAGGTAAAATAGTAAGTCAATCCGTAACGAAGATCTATGTACAACCGACAAGTTGTAACCACGAAATATTAGATCATACTATGGCACCGAGTGCGGGGTGCGGGGTGCGGGATGCTCACTGTTTGACACTATGTAGGTGTGAATCCGTCTATGGCGTGGCGAAGGGCGCGGGGCGCGGGGCGGTGTGACACTCGGCTCACTATACTGGCTATAACTATTTATCACTGTTTTCACTTACGGTTTTACTTTTACCCCAATTTCCTTAGCAATTATCCCTAAATACCCTAAATTTTTTTTCGAAGATTCTTGTTTTAGAGCGAATTTTTTTTTAAACAAATATATTATTTCTCTTAGGTATTTAATAACACAAATGATGTATATAATAGATATACAGAAACCGAAGCATTACTCTTACTCTTTTTATTGCACTTTTATCATAGTTCCGTTTGGTTCCAAAATTGAACATTTGAGACGTGTGAAATCAGAGACGGCAAAGGGCACTGATCATTTCATATTGAAAAAAAAGTATGTAATCCATGTTGAATACTTTATTATTAACTTCACCCAAAGCTAACTTTCGTAAAATATTCACCATAAATTTCACTGGCATATGGATACAATAGAACTTATTGGGTTTTTCAAAAGAAATGAAATTACTTGATGGTCCTAAATCTTGTGACGTAGAAGATTGGAATTAAAACTCTCAAATGTATAACCAAGTAATAAGATATTCTGCCAGTATTGTTCCGTTAATGTCGCGATTTAGAATTAAACACAATCTAACTTCAGGTAAAATACGACTTATGGCGGTTTGGGCCAAAACCTTCAATCATATTTAACTCATTAAACCAGATTATATATTGACAGTTGCATACATACAGACACAACTAAACCGAATTTAAATTAAAACTGAATTTACTTTTTTGGTGCAAGACGCCCTTAGTGACAATACCGTCTTTATCCACTGTGATGACATGTTTACTGGCGAGAAATAAATAACATTATAAGGATTACAATCATTAACAGTTTGAGAGAAGCCGGTTGAGTCAAATATTAAACTAAAACATGTGATACGCGTGTACATGCGTGTAAAACAGAGTTCCAAGTGGTAGAAACATTAAAGTTAACATTAAGTTCAATTTCAACCTAAATTTCCCTAAATCCCAGAAAAGCCCTGTCATGCATAATTTTAGTCTTTTCACCCTAAAAAAGGGCGAAATCCCTAAAAGTGGAAACACTGTTATTTATATCGCATCCGAACCGCGCGCGCGGTGCAGTGTGGCGCTTATGGCGCCTACTAGCCATTAAACCGCAACGCGGTTACATTCTACAGGTGCTGTTCGCATACACCTCCCCCACCCTCCCCCTTAATACTACTGCAGCCGACTGGCACTCCGCGCCGCACCTTATTGCGTACCGCAGTAGCGTAGGGGTGTGCAAGTTAAATATATCTCCATAATTATCGTATCGATGTTTTAAAAAAGAATTGATAGTTATTTAAAGAAAATATTGATTATTCGATATATCGTCATTTGTTCAGGAGTTGACTCCTATTTTGTTTAAAACCGCATATAAGAAATTATTAAAAAACCTCTTTATTGTTAAACATGAAAAACAAACCAATCCTGACTGATTGAGGTCGCCAACCGCACCGCACCGCACCGCACCGCACCGCACCGCACCGCACCGCACCGCACCGCACCGCACCGCACCGCACCGCACCGCACCGCACCGCACCGCACCGCACCGCACCGCACCGCACCGCACCGCACCGCACCGCACCGCACCGCACCGCGCCGCACCGCACCGCACCGCACCGCGCCGCACCGCACCGCACCACGCCGCCCCGCCCCGGACTTGGCATTACACATACACAATTAATTTTCTTACACAACAAGACCATACACGAAATTCAAATACTATTGTGTAATATTGCATTTTATAAAGATTGTGGCGGAATTTGAAAAAATAAACTATGCGCGATGAGCATTCTAGTATCTAGTAACATTAATTACCTACGAAAATAAAGTTGCGACTTGACTTAAACTTAAATTGAAATGAATATGAATTAATTATTTTTTTAAATATCGATATATTGCGGTTAAAAATATCAATTGTATTATGAGAAAATATCTATTTCGATATTTTTTTAATCATCCCTACAGTAGCGCAGCATATACCGACTCTGGGTAATGGTGAAAATATAAAATTATTGATGAGATTGTGTACGTGTCCGCTGTTCCCACCGACACGACACGATACGATACGATACGACAACATCGTGACGTCGCCGCGTCACGTCGATAATATCTGATTACATTATATTGTTATCGTACATACAGATAAGTACGTATGTATCAATGTGAGATATTAACGATAATTAATATTATTGACACAGTAGCACAGTACATTGATCACGATAACAGTATAACAGAATTACGTGTTGCCTACCTACAAATAGAGCACCGGCACCGCACTGCGCTCAGCGCTGCCCCGGCTCCCCGGCCCGGCGGCCCCGGTCTCGCATGACAGCCCGTTTTCTAAGTATCTATACATCGCGACAAGGCTACAAACTCACCGATATTAACTAACGATGTGGCCTCTCCATGGTGTATCATTCGCCGCCACAATGGGCGCAATGGCCACAAAAGGGTTGCCAACTTGGAAAAACAAAATAAAAATGACGTAGACTACAATCGAGTGATTCCCCGTAAAACATAAATTAAAAGGGTTACCAACATGGGAGAACAAAATAAAAATGACGTAGACAGCAATCGAGCGATTCCCCGTAAAACATAAACTAAAAGGGTTGCCAACTTGGAAGAACAATATAAAAATTACATAGACTGTAATCGAGTGATTACCCATAAAACATAAACTAAAAGGGTGGCCAACATGGGAGAACACAATAAAAATGACGTAGACTACAATCGAGTGATTCCCCGTAAAACATAAATTAAAAGGGTTGCTAACATGGGAGAACAAAATAAAAATGACGTAGACAACAATCGAGTGATTCCCCGTAAATCATAAATTAAAAGGGTTTCGAACGTAGGGAATTTTAATTGCCTAGTTTTTTTTTTAATCAATGTTGCGTAACGCGTTGTTTGAACCCCCTCCCTCCCTTGTAATGTATCGTAATGTTTCAAAAGCACCCCCCCCCCCCCCTAAATTGCGTTACGTAATTCTTGAACGCCCCCTTAATGATGACACGCTAAGCCTAGTGGGAGACTGGTTCTCAAGTGCAGCTGCCGGAGCAGACCTATAGATGCTTGGCGAAAGATTTTCAACTTGAGGTTGGTAGCCAACCAGGCGAGGTTAGAAATAACCTTCTACCATATTGTGGTATCATCACAATGTTTTCCTTCGCCGGGCGCTCAGGCTCATTGCAGTGGTATGAACTGACATCGATCGACGCGGAGTACATCCACGCTACCACTGGGTCACCATTACCTCATGAACAAAGTGAGGGAGGGGGCGTGACACTTCCTGGTTTGGACGGGCGATTTTTGTATAGCCGGATGCTCGTCTCTTGACACCATACCACTAGTAATGCCAGTAGCGCGAGTTGGAGGTGAGGGGCCCGGGGGGGTGCAAAATTATGTACGGCTGCTTGAAGTGTTGGATCATCAATAATACTGGAGCTCTTCAATCAATAAGGTGTTCGCAAGACGACAAAACTTATCTTCATATTATTTGTTTTAAGTAATTGTGTACCCGATGAGTCGAACCGTATCCGAAAGAGGGCCTCCGAATTTTGTCTAATTTCTTTAATTATTTTTACTTTGGTCGCCTTGTTTCCGACTCTATATTTATTTGTCTATACAAGTCACATACATAATCTATCCCTTATTATAGTCTCTATACGTTAAACATTAATACATTACTTATATAACACACAAATTCTATATTATATACAGCCAAAAAACCCTAAAATGTACTGGCGGTTTTACCGCGTACCACATTTACCGCAATGTCGTATATATCTTTTATTATTCCTTATGTTTCTATATAAATCTATTCTATTAATCTTAACTATTCTAAAGTTATACATTCAATAAATTGCATAACACAACACGTTATGTAGTCGGCAACAATAATATAAATAATATTCCAACAATTCTCCAATGGAAACATAATAATTATGCAATCTTCCTCATAATCCTTGAAGAAACAACTCACATAAAATGAACTGCTAGTAGAGTATGATTGTTCTAATATATTGCATGGGAACCTTAGAATAATACAAAGTAGAGACACCACGCGACGCGACGCGGACGAACCTGCGAGCCTCAATATGTAATAATATAATATATTGTTATTGAAAACACAAAGTATTTCTCATACATCATCGGTTATATCATAATTATTATGGACTAGCTGGTAACCGCGACTTCGTCTACGTATTAATCGATATACACAGATTAATCTCGGAACACGACAAACCAAAAACAATCATAGATGGGTTATATATTTGTAGGATAACAGTGGTTAAGTTATGATTCTATTAGGATAATAAGTACCCTATGTGTTATTCCAGGTCATAGACTATCTGTGTGCTAAATTTCATTCAGATCTTTTCAGCGGTTTTTGTTACTCGTCTAATATCTTCTTTACGCAAGATCAAGTATCACTTGCTTCGTCATTTCCAGATATCAATTTTATGCTCGTAATGATCGACCTGTATCACCTGTACCTTTTATTTATTTATTTATTTACACGTTATGCGTTAAATACGCAATGGCGGAATTAATGCCTAAGGTATTCTCTGCCAGTTAACCATTAGGTGATGCAGAGATAAATGTTGGTAGGTGTAAAAGGTAAGGGTTTTTTGAAATTATGTTTAACCTATTTAATATCACAATATATAAATAAAATATCAACACCAAAACATAATATATATAAGACATATATAATACATATATACTACACATATACAATACATACACATAACAACATCATACATAAATATCAATACAATAAATAAAAATATAATTAGTCAACATTAACTACTAAATACAGCTTTAACCAGATAATTCTGCTAAACGACACTGATAAAGCCGACGAACCTTGACTTTAAAACTGAAACGATTAGATGACATCCTGATTTCATAAGGAAGCGCATTCCATAGGAGAATAGATTGGATATAGAAAGATGAATGTACTAGACCGGAAGTATGGACAGGACAGCAAAGAATAAGATTATTAGAAGAGCGAAGGTTAAGGTCATGATTAGAGTATAAAAACTGAAAATGTGGAGTTAAGTAAGAGGGAGTGTTGGGAGAAAATAGAATAGAATACAGAGTTGTCAGAGCCCGCAAACTCTGACGCTGGCGTATGGGCAACCAATTAGGCTCTGAACGAAGATTAAAAACAAATCGAATGCAATTGCTGAGTAATCTGTCAAGTTTGTTAAGAAGGTCAGCGTTCAGATCGTAAAAGCACACATCACCATAGTCAATTATAGGAAATATAATAGATTGCACAAGACTTTAGAGTACCGATCACTTTCTGACTAACCTTGGAAATATGAGTTCTCCAATCCAATTTGGCGTCAATGTGTAAACCAAGGTCCTTTACTTCCGTACTAAACGGTATGACAAGATCACTGAAAATAATCTGAGGCAGCAAGCTGAAGTCTATTCTGGTAATCATACGAGAGCTCCCTATTACAATTGCTTGACATTTGGAAGGATTAACTGATAAGTCAAATCTCTCAGACCAATCCCTTAAGGCATTTAAATCCCGGTTAATAGTATAAATTGCATCTGATAGAGAATCTACTGCGGCCTGTGTGTATAATTGCAGGTCATCAGCATACAAATGATACGTAAATCGCTAAAGGCTAATACAGAGGGAAAAAAGAAGAGGTGAAAGTATACCACCCTGAGGGACGCCAGCTCCAA
The DNA here is from genome assembly GCA_033032175.1 of Saturnia japonica. NCBI lineage: Eukaryota > Metazoa > Arthropoda > Insecta > Lepidoptera > Saturniidae > Saturnia > Saturnia japonica. The sequence goes on along the minus strand of CM065306.1, from coordinate 143,710 downwards.
GCTCACACCAATTAGACGTAGCCCCATCTATACGAACCGATTGTTGTGGTCCCTTTAGATATGAAGCGAACCATGCCAGTGCCTCTAATAAGATATTATATGCCTTTTCACAGTAAAAGGACTTAGTCCGGCGAATCGGTAATGTACATAAGAATGTATGCGGTATACGGCTCGTCTCGTCCGCGTCCTCGTCCATTCGTGCTGATTGCACTCAATATTACAATGATTTTATTGATCTTTACATTTATATATATAAAAATTCCATTAGACTAATTTAACTAATAGTACAGTAAATTAGTGACACAATAATAATATATATTTAAACTACTTCTTTTTTTTAAATAAATAAAGACATACTTAAATTTCTTTTCTTTACACGAGAAAGTTTTCTACGATGAATTTGATAATAAATATCTGCTAGTGAGAATATAATTCATTCATAAATTTAACATACACTAGGTGTGCACCACGGGGTTTACTCGGAAGGATCGCGCCGCTGCGCTCCCGTGTAGCCTATCATAATTGTTCATTTCCAATTATTTTAATTTTCCATTATCTCCTAAACTATGTGTTCAAATAACAAGCTGTAAAGGGAACAATTTAAACTTCATAAAATTGTCTTTATGATGAAGTAACTTTTAATCATAAGGATTAATATGCCATCTCTTTTTTATTTAGGTATATTATGGATATATATTTATGTAGAACATTGTATTTACGTCTTTACGCCATCGCACGCGGATAAAGTAGTTCAGGAGCGCTTTGTCTTCTGACTTATTTAACAAAAATCAATATTCAAGGTTAGCTGAGAGTAGCAAGCTAATGTTAGATAGCCTATATTATTCTAAAATCAAATTTATGATTAACTTACAACAAACAGACAAAAAGCTCTTCCGCTTTATTATATAATATTAGTATGGGTAGTATCAATCATAAAACGAGAAATCATTTATCTTTTTGATCACACATTTTTTTTCATTACGCTCCGAAATATTTATTTGAAACAAATATCGACAAGAAACGTGATTTTAAGAGATTGATTTCGACTATTGCATATTTTTTATGTCACTTTCGCCGCTAAATACCATCAAAGATTAACACTTGTCTTGTGAATAAACAATATATTTAAGTTCTTTGCAATCCAAATTTAATTTGTCACAGTTTCCTATTCATCACCTTACGGAAAGTAAGATGGTAAGTTCTAATGCAAAATTCTGAATTTAGTATAATACTAGCCTATTTTTACCCAAGTGCAAAAAGGAGGGGTATGTTTTTCGAGCGTATGTAGGTATGTATGTCTATTTCTTTGGCACGCTCTGTAGCCTAAACGGCTTGATGGATTTTAGCATACGAGGTGTCTTTAGATTCGTCTTAATTGTGGGAGTGACATAGGCTATATAATATTAAATACGACGTCTTGGATTCAAATAAAAATCAAAAAATATCCAATATTGTTGCAGTCGAGTTTTTTGTTTCCTTTTTAATAATTTAGCTTGTTATTGTCAGAATTCGTTTGTCATTTATTTAAATTTTAAAAATAGCGATGGTTTGTTGTTGTGAAAGCATTAGGTACGTGACAAATTCAGTGTTATTTATGTGATTATATTATAACTGTTGATATACATACATATATAGATATTTAACACCCAGACACACACAACTGACATTTATGCTCATCACACAAAGTTAGTCATGGGCGGGGATCGAACCCGCGACCTCTCGGCTCAATAGTAGCGTTTACTACCACTGCGCCACGAGGCCTGTAAAGATATAAGCCCAAGCGCTAATGTGCGGTGCCGCAACAACGGAGAAAGTGCACCACACCACACAGTACTTTATGGAGTGCACCTTCTGTATCTAATATAATATTTGGCGACTGTTATAGGGTTGTCACCCGGAGCTGTTTTACATTAAAGTATTGCACGTTATTTCGGATAACTATTTATGCTCCGTACACTATGAGAATAAGAAACTACATAGATTGACTTTTCAAAGATTCATGCACTCTTGGAAATCGGTAACATGACAGTTATTGCGAATAAAAAGACGTTCACAATATTTTATGTGTGCTAAATTAATAGCGCTTGTTTTATTCTTGTTTCTTACAAAGTTACAGTAGTTCGTAGTAACAATGTGGTTTCTTAATAACGTTCTTGACTGTAGTTTGCTTGTAGATTCGCTGCTTGTTGTTGCTGGTGTTGTGGTGTTTCTCGAACTGATCGCAGTACTGCCGCCCTCTCCGCTATATTTAACCTCGCCCTTTGCCTCGCAACCGGTAGTGCGATGGATTCCGTGCGGAGCGTCGCTCAGCCAATGAGCGCGCACGCCCTGTGTGCGCGCTCTCGGCAGTACCATGAGTCACCATGCCAGATGTTCCGAGTCTGGCATGGTTCATCCTTACAACTAGTGAAATTTATACATTTAAACTTACAACTAGCTATATTCTTATTCTAATCGTTTTAAAATACACATATTCACACACATTCAGTTCATATTATTATATCTATTCCTAACACGTATTTATAAACCTTATTCCTAACACGTATTATTTCATTTATTTGTTCATTCTATACTATTAGACTATCGTTATTCGCTCGTCCCGCTCGCTGTCCACAACAACAGTAATACTCCTGGTATTGCAGCTGTTCATGGGCAACTGTCACCTTTTACCACCAGGGTGGCCTCTGACTGTGTGTGTTTAGGTTATACATATGCGTTGAAACCGTTCAGTGTCGCATGTGTCGCGGTCGCCGGTCGCCGGTCGCCGGTCGCCGGTCGCCGGTCGCCAATCGAATTGATGCGAGTTGCTACCGGCTATGTTATTAACAAAATATATAGTGTAATATAAAATTGTAAACATTAAAAATTAAGTAGAGGGGCTGCGACGACACGCGCCACCACACACCCGATTAATTGTAAAGAAACGTTATTATAATCGAATAAATATTATATTATATTAAACTTAGTTTTATTTATTTGGCCCTTTTCATTACACCACGAATATTATATACGAAAAATACATTAATAAACATCAGATAGGTATAGAGACGTATTGAAAATCAAAGACCGTTGTACTACATGTTCCGTGGTCATAAAATATGAAAATTCTTTTTACGATATTTTTTAATAGATTTTTTTAAATTGAAATCTACTATATGAATGTTTGGATAGGGAGTAAATTCATATGATAACCCTAATTCCCACGGCAATATCCCGGTTATTTTGAGGATCCCATTTAGTAATATACGTGTGTACTAACATTGACACGAGCATCCCGTTTGCAGTATCCAGTAAAAAACGATTCAGTCAAATGTTATCATTCGATTTTGTAACTGGCTGAATTTTAGGGTAATTGTAGCTCTTAGCAACGTATGGTCTGACCCAAAGAAGCATGAAGAGAGTACTTTGTACTTCGAAAATAATAAGTGCGGTTTTCTGCTGATTGTATATCTGTCTCATTTCTTGTATTTTTATCTGGAGGGATTCATGTCCATCTGTTATTATTTTTAGGGTTCCGTAACTCATAATGAATAAAACGAAATCCTTATAGGATCACTTTATTGTCCGTCTGGTCTGGCTGGCTGGCTGCCTGGCTTTTGTTCGTGTGTCAAGACACTTTTTCTCGAAAATGATTTGAGGCATATAGTTGAAATTAATACCTAATTACAGAATTAAGACACAAACTACTGTATAAAAAAAGTTTCTAGATTAAACAATAAAAAACACAACCTATCATAATAAAAGTTTAAATGTCGCACTCTAGATTAAATTACCAAAACCCATAAGGTATTTCACGCAGGTTTATAGTCTTGAAATTTGGCAAAAGAAAGGTATTTTAATAAAATTTATGGGAAAAAATTCAAAAATAAGAATTTTCTAATGCAAATTATAATGTAACAAGATTATATTGCTTTTTGCCCCGAAAAGGGTTTATTAAGGATTACAGTTGAAATTAATTTAAAATTTTAAAATCTATCTCCTCAAACTGCATTAGACAAATCATTTCTAGATTAATACACAGCCTTTCATAATAAAAGTGCAAAAGTCGCACTCGGTGACTGATTATCAAAACCTACAGTGTAGTTGTTGACAACTTTTTGAGCATAAAATTTATTTGTTGTTGTTGTTTGACGCAAATTACACCTGTAACATGACATAAACAGACAGATAGGTGGACAAATCGAGGTAGATTAAAAAATCGAAGGATATTATTACACAATCAATATTTATGTAAAAGACTGTACAACAATGTACGGTGAAAAATGTAGTACTACTCGCTACATGTCTGAATTTTTTTAACTTGTAGATAGTATTATTATTTTCAAATTGTATTCATTTACATATTGAATGAGTCTTTCTCCACGAATGCTTGTCTCTATATCCATATTTACCGGTTGGTACTGACTTTAAATGTTTTTTGGGTAGTCCAATTCGTGCATTGAAATCTCCCATAGAAATTATGTACTTTGTGGAGATGAGAAACATGAGGTTTCGCCATGTCTTCATAGAACTTGTCTATGACGTTTTGGGATGAGCTCTCTGTGGGTGGGGTAAGTTTTCCAACTCTATTTCAACTACATAACATTTACACTGCAATTCATAATCGAAGGGTGAATAGTCCTCCAAAATCCACCGTTCATGTTCAGTGTTGAATGGTATTTTTGTCTTTCATAAAAAGTCACTGAAGATTCCCCTAACTGAATGGATTTTCACACGATATTGAAAAAAGCATGCTATTTAGGAAAATTGTCTATTGCTGTCACTTTGGCGTTACATTGAAAGATATAAAAATTAAATGCATATTTCGAGCTGTTAAAAGTATTTTGAATTTCGCGCCTTTTAATGTCGACTCGCACTTGACGTATTATAATTATGTTAGCTCTCTCTGTTCTGTGACATCATAGCGTTAAGTCTGTAAATTATAATAAAGTGGTTAAACAGTGTTCTATCATTTAATTTAATAGGTTATGGGCCCAGAAAAGCTCTGACCAACAGTGCAAATAAAGACAACTAGTAAAAAAACTGATACAACAACATTGTAGTGAACATAACCTCAACTAAGCAAAGTGTCTCCATACTTGTGCTTTTAGCAGTGTGAATTCATACGTTTTCGTTTAAAATCTGTTTAAAAATATGGCAACGAATAATCAATTGGCGTTTATTGAAAAGTTATCAGGCCGTGAAAACTATGCAACTTGGCGGTTTGCAGTGAAAACTTATCTGCAACATGAAGAGTTATGGGACTGCATAGAAAACACAAACGCGGTAACAGATAAGAAACGTGACACAAAAGCGAAAACAAAAATAATTCTTTTAGTTGATCCGATAAATTATGTGCACATTCAGGAGGCAAGCACTGCAAAGGAGGTCTGGGATAAGTTGTCATCAGCATTTGACGACTCAGGGCTGACACGCCGAGTTGGTTTGCTGCGTGATCTCTGCAACACCACGCTAACCGGATGTCAAAACATAGAGGAATATGTGAGCAAAATAATTAGTACTGCCCACAAACTTAGAAACATTGGCTTTAGTGTAGATGACGAATGGCTTGGCACACTGCTACTCTCTGGTCTACCTGACTCCTATAAGCCAATGATAATGGCTATTGAAAGCTCCGGCATAAAGATAAGTTCAGATTCTGTGAAAGCAAAATTATTACAAGATGTCAGAAAACCAGAAAATGATTCTACAGCGTTTACAGTTAAAATGAAATATCAAGAAAATAAAAAGAAACGTTCTAAAGGTCCACGCTGCTACACTTGTAATAAGTATGGCCATAAAAGTCCAGACTGTAAGTCTAAATCTAAAAATACACCACAAAAATCAAACAGTTCGTCTTATGCAGCTGTGTTTGTGGCGACATCCACTCAAGAAGATGTTTGGTATGTGGATTCTGGTGCGTCCTCACATATGACTAAGCACAGGAGTCTACTTCAAAACAAGATTACTCCTGTCATACAGAACATAAGAGTCGCAGGCAATAAAGCACTATCTGTGCAATGCTCGGGACAAGTGAGTTTAGATGTATATAATGATAAAGGTCAAGAAAACAAGGTGCTGTTTACAAACGTTTTGTATGTTCCTGAACTTGCAACTAATCTATTATCCGTAAGTCAGATTATAAAAAGTGGTGGCCAAGTAAAATTTGATCAAACAGGCTGTGTTATTATGAATAATAAAAATCAGATAGTAGCAACAGCGAGTATTGTCAACAACATGTACCGGCTGAATATGCCTGTAAGAGGCTATGCATGCATGTCTGATGTTGAAGAACAAGATGTTTACCTGTGTCACTAAAGAATGGGACACCTAAATTTTCATAGCTTAAAGAAAATGACTGAAAATACTGAACATGTAATTTTCTCAGCAAAATCAGAAAATCCGACATGTTTAACCTGCAAGGAAGGTAAACTGACACGGCTTCCTTTCAAAAATGAAGGCTCAAAAGCTAAAAGTCTTCTTGAAATAATCCACTCTGATATATGTGGACCTATGGAAACACAAACTCTAGGAGGTGCTAAATACTTCATAACATTTCTTGATGGCTATTCAAAGAATATCTATGTGTATTTTCTCCGTCACAGGTCGGAAGCCCTGGAAAAATTCAAAGAATTTAAGAATGAAGTGGAGAATATGTTAGATACTCGTATAAAAGTTCTTCGAACTGATAACGGCTTGGAATATGTCAACAAGAGTTTCTCTGATTTTCTGAAAAGCGCTGGCATCATACATTAAACAACCACACCCTACACACCAGAACAAAACGGGACAGCAGAACGCATGAATAGGACTCTAATCGAAAGACCAAAATGTACGCTGCTGAATGCCAACTTGTCTAAACAATATTGGGCTGATGCGATACATACCGCTGCCTACATAATCAATCGTTCTCCTACAAAGTCTCTATTATTCGAAACACCTGAAGAAGTGTGGTCTGGTCAAAAACCAATGGTGAACCATATGCGTATATTTGGTTGTGAGGCCATGGTTCATCTTCCCAAAGAGAAACGCAAGAAATGGGATCCAAAGGCACAAAAGATGATTTTCATTGGATATTGTGATCATACAAAGGGCTACAGATTCATAATACCGGACTCCAGAAAAGTAATAAAGAGTAGAGATGCTATATTTCTTGAATCAACTGTGAAAAGAGATTATGTATCTGTAGAATTGTCCATGAAGCACCCTGCAACAAATAATGATATTGAAAAAGTAAATAAAATTAACACTGACAAAGATGAAGACTCAATTTCAATAAGTTCATATGATACAGTAAATGAAGATAAAACTAGTTCAGACAGTGAATACATACCTGATACCAGCATTGATACTCCTCCAGTAAGTAAGGTAAACTTAAGACCTAGAAGAAAAAGAACAGAAAATTTTATAGATTCAGATCATGCAGAAAAAGATACTTACCTGTGTCAACATGAAGAGACTCTGTTAGATGTTCCTTTAACACATAAAGAAGCTATGAACTCTATCAATAATAAAAACTGGAAGAAAGCTATTGATGAAGAACTTAATGCTCATCATAAAAACAATACCTGGACATTGGTTGAAAAACCCCAAAATGCCAAAGTGATAGGCTCTAAATGGGTGTTCCGAATCAAAGAGAAACCAACGGGTCCACGCTACAAAGCAAGACTATGTGCTAGAGGGTATGCACAAACAGCAGGTATTGATTACCAAGAAACATTTGCACCAACAGTCAGGTATGATTCAATTCGTCTTCTACTATCAGTAGCCGTCCAAAACAAACTTAAAATTATTCAATTAGATGTAAAGACAGCATTCCTTTATGGCGAACTTGTAGAGACCATATTTATGACTCCACCAGATGGACTGTCCTGTGATGAAAATACAGTCTGTAAACTAAACAAGTCCATATATGGATTAAAACAGGCTCCTCGGTGTTGGAACCATAAATTTGACTCTGTACTTAAAAATTTTGGCTTTGTGAATAGTAAAGCTGATCAATGTGTTTATGTTGGTCAGGTCAATAAAAAGAAATGCTACCTTTGTCTTTATGTTGATGATGGATTATTATTTTCATGGGATGAAGAAGCTTTAAAAGAAATAACCAAAGAATTAAACACTATATTTGAAATTAAAATCTTGAACACACCAGGCAACTTTGTGGGAATGCAAATAGAAAGATTTAATAACTACATATTTATACATCAAACTAAATATATAGAAGAAATGTTAAACAAATTTAACATGAATAATGCCAATTCCAACAGCATTCCAGTTGACCCTCACATGAAATTACAAAAAGGAGATGGGGAGCTTGAGAAGAATATATCATACAGAGAAGCAGTAGGCTCTCTAATGCATTTGGCCATTGTGCGTCGACCCGACATAATGTTCGCAGTCAGTCTGGTGAGTCGATTCCTTAATTGTTACAATCAAACTCATTGGAACGCAGTAAAAAGAATCTTTAAATATTTGAAAGATACAAAAGAACATGGGCTGTGTTACTCACACACTTCACAACCCTCAGAGGTCATAGGGTACAGTGATGCTGACTATGCAAATGATCTTGACACACGTCGTTCAGTCACTGGCTATGTTTTTATAAAGAATGGAGCAGCTGTAACTTGGTCCAGCCAAAAGCAACAAACTGTGGCCTTGTCTACAACTGAGGCTGAGTTCATGGCAGCTTGTGCTGCCACCAAAGAGGCAATATGGATAAGACAATTTTTAAGTGACATTGGTGAATATAAACAGGATACAGTGTATCTTCATTTAGAAAACCAAAGTGCTATTAGTGTTATTAAAAATGTAAACTTTCATAAAAGATGTAAGCACATTGAAATTAAATATCACTTTATTAAGGAAAAATTTCGCCAAAAGATTATTGCATTAAACTTTGTTAGTAGTGATTATCAATATGCAGACATACTAACTAAAGCATTGTCAAAACATAAATTTCAATTTCTAAAATGTAAACTTGGAATGTGTTCATATAATTCTCTTTCTTAAACTGTTTAAATAATTTTAATATGCAACTTCACTGTTAAATTTTAAACTTGTTTTAGATATTTGTTTATGAGGCTTGAATTCGAAGGGAATGTTAAAAGTATTTTGAATTTCGCGCCTTTTAATGTCGACTCGCACTTGACGTATTATAATTATGTTCGCTCTCTCTGTTCTGTGACATCATAGCGTTAAGTCTGTAAATTATAATAAAGTGGTTAAACAGTGTTCTATCATTTAATTTAATACGAGCAAAAGGACTATTTGGTTGACGAAATACGGTTATTCAGCATCCAGTCCATTCGAATTACGTAGTTAACCATAAATAATAACCAAAGAGTAAAGAACTTTCGGAAATAGATTTAATAATCTGTAATAATGTTATAAAGCTGAAGAGTTTGTTTGTTTCTTTGTTTGAACACGCTAATCTCAGGAACTACTGGTTCGAATGGAAAAAATGTTTTAATGTAGGCTATATATAGGCTATATTTGCGACAACATAAAGCTATTTTTTAAGGTTTACTCGATATAACTTTTTTTATGGTAATAAAATTTGTTCTAAAATAATTAATTATTTGCGAAGGTGTTTTTATATACATGGTGTTAATCCTTATCGAAATAAATACGTTATTTATCACAACTGTTTAATTTTGAACTTAATTGCCCTTTACAGTAATTGATTTAAATGAATATCTTAGGAGATATCACAGTTTGAAAATAACTCGGCAGCAAAATAATGATCAAATACCGTGCGCGCATTTTTATTATGCAGAATAATGTGGGAGGCGCGCGGTACCCATAATACAGTAACTACGATCCACTCTATCTAATCCTTTCTCTCTTATATGACGCAGACAAAATTGCGCGGTCAGCTAGTATAATTATAAACAATCAATATGTTTTATGTTGTTTTGAGATAACCGACCGGTTTTAGAACATTCCTTCTAAAGTGCAAATGATTCTCTATTAATCGATATTTAGTGAACACTAACAGATGGAAATATTTCATAGATTATTCGAAGGCATTCGACAGTATTAAGCACAGCTCAATCTGGACACCACTAATTACTTGTAGAATAAACAGAACATACATAAATATCATAAAAAATATCTATTCACAAAGTAAAAGCAAAATTAAACTGGAAAACAAAGGAAAGGAGATAAAAATAGGAAAGGGAGTCAGACAAGAGGGCACATTATCACCCAAATTGTATATAGCTGTGTTGGAGTGAATATTTAGAGAAATCGACTGGAAAAGCAAGGGCCTCAAGATACAAGACCAATATATGAGCCACCTCAGATTTGCTGACGACATTGTCATTTTCGCGGAATCAGCTAGAGAAGTAAACTCTGGATAATAACACCTAAAAAGTAGGTTTACACATGAATCCAAACAAAACTAAAGTAATGACAAACCATGTAAAGAAAGAAATATGTATATCGGGAGACCAAATTGAATATGTAAATGAATATATCTATCTAGGGAAACAAATGTCGTTTGATTCAAAAAATAACGAAATCGAAATAGATAGAAGGATTAACTGCACTTGGAAGAAACTTTGGACACTAAAAGAATTCCTGAAAGGACACTACCACATAAAGCATTTAAAAAAAAGGACACTTGCATCCTGCCAAGTTTAACATACGGAAGTCAAACATGGACATACACCAATAAAATAAGAAATAAAATTGCTTCATGTCAACATACCATGGAAAGGAGTATACTAAAATTAAGAAAAATACATAAAACCAGAAACGTAGAGATAAGGAGAAGAACTAAACTTACTGATGCTCTTCAACATGCTCTAAGTCAAAAATGGAAATGGGCAGGACACATTTCAAGGTACAAAGGAAAGAGATGGACGCTAGAAGTAACAAGATGGCCAGGACTTGCAGGCAAGAGGAGCAAAGGTATACTACGGAAACAGTGGGTTGACGATATTATTGAAATAGCTGGGGCAAACTGGATGAGTATTGCCGAGGATAAAGATAAATGGCATGGGTTATAGGAGGCTTTTACCCAAAAGGGATCCGTATCACTAACACACTAACAATAAATTTATACATTAAGAATAAAAGTTTTATATAACTAATAATACTAACACTAATTTTTATTTGTAAATTGTCTATTAAATATGGAATAAAGAAGCTTTATAATTATTATTAACAGATGGAAATCGCATGATTTCAAGACGCTCCATGTCTTTACATTTTACTTTTATTGAAATAATAAACATGCTCCGATGCAAAAGTGTTTTTATTTTTTTATATAATTAATTTATAAACATCCCTAGACTTTTATAGTTGGGAATGTACCGAATTTTACTGATTCATTGTTTTGTTATTATTATTTTTAAACATAAGTTAATAAACTTGAATAAACTCGCTCGCCTAGATTTTTATTATTGTATGGTAACATAAATAAATTATGTTTTTATATAATGTAGAATTATATTAAATAATTAAAAAACCAGTAGCGGTTTTGTTTATTCATTACATCATTTGCTAATCACATATTTAAAAAAATGTTAATAATATTATATGTAAAATATTTTTGAAACTATTATATTAAACTGCTAATTGCAAATGTTGAGAAAAAACGCACCTGTCTTAAATAAAACTAGTTTTGTAATAGAGATCATCGTAGCGAATAAAAATATCAATAACTTGATTGCATTCCCCCCCCCCCTCCCGCCGTAAACACTCCTTCAATTAATTACGTACACTCATTCGTTATACGTTTATAATTTGACCACAATATTTAAATTGCCAACTGCTCAACTGTCAAGACGCCACTCGCACCCGCGCCACCACGTCACTGCGCCATCATGCCACCGCTTGTATTGATATCGCTTTTAATTTGCACTATTAATATACACACCCGCACACCTGAACACGCATCGCACTAAACACTTATCAACTCTGAGTGATTCTCATTCTTGTCAATACAAATACTACTTAGTACTCCATATTTTGATTCTAGGGATAGCGCGCTATAATGAACAAACTACACTACAAATACTTTAGACTAAATTGTAAATACCGCAGGTCGTTAAATTCATAATGATTCTTCATTTGAATCAATTATATGTTTGTTACATCTGATAGTGTAGCGCATAACAAATTGTGTCGAATTCAATTGATTCAGAAACAAATCACGTACAAAAACATTGTCACTGTGGACCGGCAATGGACTTTGTCCATACTCACAACCACGTACAACTTCCTAATATACAAAACATATAGCAAAAACACTGAGATCTCTCATTAACGGGTAGGTTTTAAACGGCCTTAATGGTAGGTGCGAGACTCGGTGCGAAACAGTGTCTGCTGCTGGAATACAAGACAACGAGCGCGGAGCCGCGACCCCGAGCCAGCCATTAACATTCAAATTTATGTTGCCATTAACGCTCCGTAAGGTCCGCGGCCACTAAGCGTAAGCGCAGCCCGGGACACACAACACCGACGGACACAAAAGGTACACTCAGAACAATAAGTATATCAAAAATGACGCGCGCCTTCTGCTATTACTCTTGTAAGCGTAAGAAGCCCAATCTGTTCAGTGGGATCAAGATGTTGTTATGTAGTGGCAGTGACTGTGAAAATGGTGACCACCCGACGTGGTTTTTAAACGTGCCGATTTTTATGTGTGCCGACCACCGAGTTACGTAATACATATCAAGTTTCATCAGAACATTTAGTGACCTGTACGTTAAATACTTTAAATAATGACTCAACGGGAGACGGATGTCTCCAACGTAGATGTAGCTCAGATTACAGTTTCTTCGCGAATACCAGATTTTTGGAAAGACTAGCCACGGACATGGTTTATTCAGGTTGAAGCAGTTTTATATAGCCAGAGACTATCTGACGCAACGAAATATCATCTTGTCATTGCTAAGTTGGGAAAACAAGTTGTTCAGCAGGTGACCGAAATTCTGTTGAAACCACCTGATGAAGGGAAATATGAAACTCTGAAAAGTAGGCTCTTAGCAATTTATGAAGAATCGGAGACTCGTCGACCTCAAAAGCTTATTGGCGAAATGGATCTCGGAGATCAAAAGCCGTCATAGTTACTGCGTCGTATGAAAGACTTGGCTAGAGACAAGATTTCGGATGACACACTACTAATTTTGTGGAAAACCATCTGCCTGCATCGGTACGTGCGGTCTTGGTAGTCACGGAAAGCAAAGATCTCAGCACCCTGGCGACTATTGCAGATAAAGTCATCGAGTCGACCAAATCTGTTACTGTAGCTGAAGTTAGTTCTTCTTGTTCAGATACCGCTATCCTGCTGACAGAAATAGCGAAAATCAACGTCCGACTCAATGAGATACAGTTCCAGTCCTCATCGAGGTCGCGGCAGGTCGTCATCGCGCCAGCGCTCGTGCAGCCGTTTTCGTGCCTGTACACCTCGTCGCACACTAGCTTCCGAGGATTGGCTGTGTTTTTCCATTTTAAATACAAAGATCAAGCACATAAATGCTTACAACCCTGCGCCTAGAAAAAACTGAACAGCAGGTAAACTAAAATCCGTGCAGTCGAATTGGGCGGACAACTGCATCGGAATCGCAAACCACCGCCTGTGTGTTACAGATAAGTTGCTTAAATTTTTTAATAGATACGGGGGCAAATATTTCTGTTCTACCCCGACACCAAGTTCGTAGAAACCAGTTGAACAGTGAGTGCACAGACTATACGTTATTTGCTGCTAATGGCACAAAAATTAAGACATACGGTGTTAAAAGTTTACAATTAGATTTAGGGTTACGTCGCGCATTGCGTTGGACATTTGTAACTGCTGATGTTGTTGCATGCCTATTTTAGGCGCTGATTTTTTATCTCATTATAAGTTAATAGTAAATTTAAGTTCACGTAGACTAATCGATCAAATTACGAATTTAAATGCGTTAACTGCTATCGTCAGTTGTAACGAAAAATCAATTAATACTATTGAAGAATGTCACCCTTTTTACGATTTACTGTCAAAATATCCAGATATTACGAAGCCCGTTTCATTATAAGAATCACCGAAACACTCTGTTTACCATCATATCGAAACCAACGGACCACCTGTATATGCTAGGGCAAGGCCGTTGCCTCCACACCGGTATGCCAAGGTAAAAGAGGAATTTCGAATTATGCAGGAGATGGGTATTTGTAGACCGTCGAAAGGTGCGTGGGCGAGCCCCTTACATGTGGTAGCAAAAAAAGATGGCCAAATTCGACCCTGTGGGGATTATAGAGCTCTTAATGCAATCACGTCGGGGTCACCATTTTGGAGGTTTACCAGTTTGGAGATAAATATGAAAACAATCCTTCCAAATTAAATTATTTATTTCAGTATTATTACCGCGTGCATTGCGTGTGCCGACCGAGACTGGACTGTCGGTGCACACAATGCACAAGTACAACATTAAACATTAATGATGACGCTACAGCAGCATTTACGTGACAAATTCAATAAATAATTACTGCATTTTTTCTTGTATAAAACTAAGGTGACAAACAAGCATACGGTCCGTCTGTGCTAAGCACTTACTGTAGCCTATAGACTCTTACTGGTACTTGGTAATACTAGAGGTATTACTAGCGTAATGCCGATCAACCTCCCCTCAGGAAGTTCTAGATACCCTACTCACCGCAGGAACACAACAAAGTTATTTGGCTGGGATCTTCTGTAGGGTGGAATTATTTCACAAGTCGGCTTAGCCAAAAAGACAGAAAACAAATAAAAACCGCATTAAACCCCAACGCTTATGTCGAGTGTAAGTAATTGTAATCAAAGACTCAATGTCAATGAAAAACTTTTAATTATAATCTATATATTAACACGTGAAGCAAAAGCTTTCGGTACCATTTTAATCGTGTTGCGTGCACGGAAGACTGTGAGATTTAGCAATCAAGTTTATATGGAGAAGGAGTGCAGAAACCTAAAATTTATCTATAATATCTGTTACTAATATATTAAATAAAATAAATTAATACTGCGAAACTTAAACCCACCAGTTCCACTGAACTTAGACCTCACAAAATATTGATATTGTCACTCAGTGAAAAGTGACAGCAAGCGATGTACACAATACTCATTGTTTTTAAATACTGTAAATGTCAAACAGAAAATAGTTTATGATCAAACAGTCGCTGTTCGAATTTCGAGATTAGGGCCATCGCTAGTAATTATTAAAATACCTACATATTACATGATATTTGAGACATGCCAATTGTATTCTGCGACACCTTCCAGACCCCAAATACATGACTTAGCAGCGATGCATGTTGATCAGACCTTTGTGAAACCAAACTGCCGAACATTCAAAATATCTTGCTATTTATAATAATTAACTAATTGCTTAGGAATCTTTTTTTCGAAATCTTACTATATAATCGACGGAAGTACAGAAATTCGTCTATAATTTCAAGATTACTTCTACAACATTTGGAAGATTGGTGGCATATAAAGGTAATTTTGTTAATGTGAAACTTCCAGTGTAGAATTAGACGAGACGGACAAGATATTCGTATTTTTAAGTTGTTCCCCATACATTACAAGAAAATTTTGAACAAAAAAGAACACCAAATTCAATGATTTTAGGGGTTTCGCGGTAAATCTTCTAATTCGAGGGTTCAATGCCAATTACATTAAAATGGGACCACCCTTGAGATATCCCCTATGAAATAAAAGAATCATCCAAATAAGTTCACGAATAAAAAAGTTATGGCTGAACATCCTTAAAACAAAAAACAGAGTCATTCTTAAGGACTACCGAAAGAAATGAAAACTCAGAATTCAATTTTTTAATAAATTATAGTCTACATTATTGCAGAGCATGTTGGTGGTGCGAAATCACAAGATTTTACCCATACAAAATGTCTAACACGCATATGATACAGCCTAGTATATACAATGTATTAGTGTATATATGCGTATACTTATACACAGACCGCTATACTATGCGTCGCTAGTCTGACGCAAGCGCAATATATCACGAGCAAATCGAGGTCATCGTTGACGCGAAGGTAAAGCGAACCCGTAAGTTATTTCCCTACCAAAATCACTCATCACGGCTAAAGAAGTTTTCATTTCAACAATACATTCATTCATTCATTCATTCAGTCATGAAGTGGGTTAAAACAGTTTTGTTGATATTACTACTGAACTGTAAGTTCACTCTAAATTCATATTTGTTGATATTTAATTTCGGAACCAAATCGTACTTTTCAAGTTTGTGAAATAATGGTTTTAACAATGTTAGTTCCCTATGTCCGAACTCTCTTATGGGGACAAACTGCCGTGAGGTGCGGTGCGGTGCGGTGCGGTGCGGTGCGGTGCGGTGCGGTGCGGTGCGGTGCGGTGCGGTGCGGTGCGGTGCGGTGCGGTGCGGTGCGGTGCGGTGCGGTGCGGTGCGGTGCGGTGCGGTGCAGTTGCGTGGTGATAGGACCTAACCTTCTGTAGGGAGAAGCGCTGTGGCACAAGCAAACGGCGCGGCGCATACGAACTACTAGTATCCGTTTTGAATATTCCTGTGAATGTGAAACGCTCGTAGACACATGCTCATCATTTCAATGGTTATAACTGATAAAGTTTGGGTTAGTGGACGACAGAATGCTCGCACGAATCTTGCTCCCCCGCTCCCGGCTATTTTAAAAACAAAAATGCTTATTGTGAGTGTTCCTTATGAGATAGATGTATACTCTCCCGGACTTTTTGTACGTCTTTTTAATGCCTTTAATTATAATATAGTACATTAATTTGCCATATATC
This sequence comes from Saturnia japonica, assembly GCA_033032175.1. NCBI lineage: Eukaryota > Metazoa > Arthropoda > Insecta > Lepidoptera > Saturniidae > Saturnia > Saturnia japonica. The sequence continues at coordinate 126,963 of CM065306.1, read as the reverse complement.
TTATGGTTATCTCAGCATAAGCCATTTAAACGCCCGAATTGACTCACCATGACCATTATATTTATTTGTGCGGAACCTTAATACTTTTTCTAAAATAAAAGTAGCCTAAGTTCTCTTCTATCTATCAGTGGAAGTCTCGTCAAAATCGATCCAACCGTTTCGGAGATTACCCGGAACAAACAGACATACAGACAAAAATTTTAATAGCGGGCTTTTTGTTATATTTATCTTATATACTTTCATATGCATTTAGTAAAAAAACTGTTATTTTGACATTACAAACAGACACTTCAGTTTTATTAATTGTATAGATAACTCTTGTTTTAAGAAGTTTATTAATAACTTCAACAGTCACGTATAATGTGCTATAAACTTTAAGAAATAGGATAAAACGTCTCTTATTTACTTAAATTGCCAAAACATAAATATACAATACAACAACACACACGCATTAGCACATCATTTATGGCAACAGGACAGAGATGGTGCTGCGGCTCACAGCGCTGGTCTTCAGTTTACTCAATTCCTTATATTCTACAACATTATTTTATTAGTTCATTGATATCGTTTATATTTATTTCCATTTCCAGTGATGACATACGGCACAGAGACGTGGTCGCTCACTGTGGGCCTCATAAGAAAGCTCAAGGTTGCTCAGCGAGCTATGGAGAGGGCTATGCTTGGTGTTTCTCTACGAGATCGAATCAGAAATGAGGAGATCCGTAGACAAACTAAGGTAACCGACATAGCCCAAAGGATTAGCAAGTTGAAGTGGCAGTGGGCGGGGTACATAGTTCGGAGAACTGACGGCCGTTGGGGCAGAAAGGTTCTCGAGTGGAGACCACGCACCGGAAAGCGCAGCGTAGGACAGCCCCCCACTAGATGGAAAGACGACATAATAAAGGTCGCTGGGAGCCGTTGGGTGCAGGCCGCACAAGATCGGTCGCTCTGGAGATCTATGGGGGAGGCCTATGTTCAGCAGTGGACGTCCTGCGGCTGAAGTGATGATGATGATGTGTCACGTGGTCTATGTTATGGGGGTAGCATTACACAGGGTCGCGGCACTCGCGCCTCGCACTCGCTCGTTAAATCCGATCTTGTAAAATATAACATCTATTTATAAAATTCTATATATAGTGTACTTAATCGTTTACCATCTTAGGCTGAGATCACTCAAGATCAGGTGAAATTATGGCCATAACGCTAAACTTGTAAACGATAAATAAAATACCGTTTGTTTGTTAGCGTATCACTTAATAACAGCTGGATCAATTTTAATATTTTTTATTTTTTTATTTTAGTAATATGCCGAATAAAAAATTTTTAAAGAGAAATTTTAAGATTACCCTGTAATATTGAAATTTTTTGAAAAACTAAAAAAAAAAATTTCCTATTTTTTTTTATAAATCCTCAAGTTTCGAACGATTGATATTGTTATGATCCGAGTAAAAAAAACACTGTTCTCGAAATCTCTAGAATCGAAAGTAGCTTAAAATGGTTCGCGTGAATAATTACAACACACTCGACAATGAGTTCCAAATGTATGGAGTGGACTGAAGTGTGGAGGCTTGGCTAGCGGCGGCGGCGGCGGCGCATACGTAACTTGACTACGTACATACACAATCCTATTACTCACTTAATACATTTGTTTGTTTTTTAAAGAGCAGGAGTTTTTATTTTACAAAAGGGATACCTCAAGGGTGGCCCCATTTTAATTTCATTAGCATTGACTTCGAAGATACACCAGGGAACTCCTCAAAAATATTGAAGCTGGTTTTTTATAATAAATTGTCTTAATTTATAATAAATTATGTTTAAACGTATTATTATGTACTATTATTGAGTATTATATAAGAAAGATTCAATCAAACGGTGTGACGTCATACCACTCCCGCCACACGGTTGCGTGTGTATATTGATACAGCGCGGTTTGGTTCGCTTCTTCCAAGTTTGGTGAAGCTGTAAAAGCCGCAGTAGCTTCAGAGCCCCTAAGCCTAACAATATAGTCAAATCTAAAAAAAAAAAGTTCCTAAGATTAAGGTTGACTCAATGACTAATTAAAATACTAGCGATCGCCCTAAGGTTGAAATTCGTCCAGCGACTTTTTGATCATAGACTACTTTCTGTTTGATATTTGCAGTATTCATAAACCTAAACAATGAGTATTTCTACGTCACTTGCTGTCACTTTTCCTTGAGTGACAATGTCAATATTTTGTGGGGTCTAAGTTCAATGGCACTGGTCGAGTTATAATTAGCAGTATTAATTTATTTAATTTAATATATTAGTAACATATATTATAGATACATTTTAGCTTTCTGCACTCTTTCTCTATATAAACTTTAACCATGCCAAATCTCACAGTTTTCCGTGCATGCAATACGCTTAAAAAGGGGTAGAAGGTTTTACTTCATGTATTAATATATAGACTACGTTATTTGCGAAACTATTATCTTCTATTCAGTATTAATCTTTCCAGATATTTTTGTTAGTTAATTTAGACATTTAATGTAAAATAAGATTTTCCTTTACACTTTTCCGTTTAAATGAGTACCGTAGAAAATAGCACAAATACAAAATTATTCGCGACCAAAGAAATCCTACGACATATTGCGCAACGAGCTAAACGCAATATTTGTATAATAACTATGAAATAATTGCATAACATATCATCACGTCTGTATCCCCGAAGTGTTAAGCAGAGATATACACCCACAGTTCGCCGGGTATGTTTCAGGTTTCATGTTATAGGAGGCGAGCCTATTGCCATTAATCGGGCACAAAGCCAAACTCCAAGCTTCTGCTGATAATTTCATAGAAAACCCCAATAATTCTTTGCTCGACCTGGGAATCTAACCTAGGACTTCGAACATACCAGTCGCATTTAAGATCACTAGGCTAGAGAGGCAGTTATGAAGTTATGATCTATCAATATTAAAGTGATAAACTCCAAATCAGGCTTTTTTAAATATAGAATACACCATTTTGTAAATTGTACCCGTGCCAAGCTGCGACGCGGCGCGGCGGGTCGCTAGTTATTATATCTACTGCACCCCCAACCCCCTAACACCACCCTCCCCATGCACAGCACAGCAAAGCGCGTCGCACTGTTTACTTATTAGTTGCGTCGCATTTAATCCAAAATAAATTTTATTAATTCAACGACACGAATATTAACGACCGGGAAGTTAGGTACAAGTTATACTGCGTTGCGTCTCAAGCGTTAGTAGCGCTTCTCGATTCGAGATGAAAACTTTAAATAATTCAACGTTTAAGTGCCCGTTCACACTCCCCGACACGATGCCGCGCCGACACGTCTAGACAATTCTGCTTCCGGTGTTAATATAATGATGACAAAATTGTTTAAGGCTATATATAAACCATTTGAACTATGTATTTTAGATAATATTCGCGCCGTCAACTCACAGGGTACTATTTTACTTTCCAAACTCACTTTAACTTTTAGTAGTGGCGAATTCGATCCGTTTATTTGTTAATTTACTAGTGTATATGTATTATTATTGTGTTTTTGTATTTCTAACTGCTCAAACAAAGACGGAACAAACGTTAATATTTTCAGTAGGAAATAGTAAAGAAAATTTGGATATAGTAATTACGATAGGGTTCTGCAAAGTAAAACGTAGGCATTACTTAATATGATCAATCAATTAATAATATGGTCAGTGAAATATTTCTTTTTAATATTTTTAGTGTAGATCGCAGAGTGTACACACAAAGTACATATTAATATTGATTAAATATTTTAAAACATGTGTTCTTTAAAAAAAATTCTATACTCTTCTTGATTGTCTTTGCTCATAGCCAAAAAATTCCGTGAAGGGAAACCCCCGCGCCCGGCAGATCTGAAACATTATTCCACAGTTTATTCCTGTCCACAAAAACGGTGATATAAGCATAGTAACCAATTATAGACCAATGTCTATACTGTCCACATTTGCAAAAGTATTTGAGGCTCTATTGCTACCTGCCCTACAAAGTCATACTAGGCATCTACTAACAGAACATCAGCACGGATTTATTAAATCAAGATCGACTTGCACAAACCTTGTAAATTACCACAATTTTCTGGTTAGTGCGGTGGACAAATGTCGTCAAGTTGATGTGATATACACGGATTTCTCTAAAGCTTTCGACAAAGTGGGTCACCAGATGCTAATCAGCAAGCTAAAGTGCTGTGGCTTTGGGGGGTATTTGATCAGCTGGCTGGAGTCTTACTTAAGCAATAGATCTCAATATGTTGTCGTATGAGGTTTCGCTTCTGGCAGCTATAAAGCTCGCTCTGGGGTTCCTCAAGGTTCACATTTGGGTCCATGGCTCTTCAACATTTACATGAATTACATAACAGTTCGTATAAAACACAGTTTGATATTCTTATTTGCCGACGATCTCAAATTAGTTAGAACTATTCTAAACAGTAACGTTTCTCTTCTACTACAGGAGGATGTCGGTAATTTGAGCAACTGGTGTCGTAATTACAGGATAGATATCAACGTATCAAAATGCTCTCACATAAAATTTACTCGAAATTTAAAATTATTTGCTACTACATACACCATAAATGGCACGGTCTTGGTAGAAAATTGTATAGTGAGGGATTTGGGTGTTTATTTTGATTCAAAGCTAACCTTTTTACCGCAAATGGATGCGATTATTGCTAAAGCATCGAAAACGTTGGGAGTTGTCATTAGAAATTGTAAGGTGTTCAAAGACCACACAACCAGAATTACGTTGTATAATGCTTACGTTAGGAGTATTCTTGAATACTGTAGTATGGTTTGGTCTCCTACATACAAAGTTCACCAACTTCGCATTGAGCGAGTTTAAAAAAGATTCGTGCGTCATCTTACATACAACTCCCATCGCAGTAATCGCGCATTTCACTACAATGACAACTTAAATTACTATCAAATGGACTCCTTGGAATTCCGTAGACAAGTTCTGGATTTGTCCTTCCTGCACACAGTTCTAAACGGTAATATCGATAGCCCTAAGTTACTGGAGAAGTTTGGTTTAAGGGTCCCACAGAGATATCCTAGATATCCTAGTGCTTTGCTTCAGATTCCTTTCTCAAGGACTAATCTTCCAAATCACTCCATAGTAAGCAGGGTATGCAGATCTTGCAACGCTCTTGGTGACAGTTGTGATATATTCAGGGATTCTCATCCGGTATTCAGGAAAAATACAGCAGAGTGGTTAAGAGAGAAATAAGTTCTTGCAAAAGTTTAATCTCGTGAGTTATTCAGATTAATGATGATTTAAACATTTATTTTTCTTTTTTGCTTTTTATATATTGACATTTAGTTATTTACATTTTATTTTTTATTGTATAGCTGACATAGATATTTTTTTTCCTTATTGTATTAATTTGTGTGTAGTTATTTGACTTAATTTCTAATAATCCTGTTATAACAATTTTTCTTTTTTTGATTTGTATTCTTTTCTTCTTTTTTTTTTTGTTTACACGGTGCATGTTGTGATTGCCTTAAAAGGCCAAGTGTATTTTATTTTTCAATTTTTTTTTTAATGTGACTATGTTTATTACACTGACCACCACTGGCGGTCCTAATAAATAAATTAAAAGAATTAAAAATTATTTTTTATAAGATATATGCATATATCGACAGATTACGACAGGAATCAGATATCGCATAATGAAATAATAAAGCATTACAAATCTGTTCCATAAAATAATGACGGTTTATTACATAAATATTTATTTTTATTAAATACAAAAAGAAAATTAAAAATTAATTAGAAATCACGACAACTAAATAATAATAATTTTATTTTATTTGACCATAACAAGATACAAAAATATGGGGCTTATTTCTAGGAAATAATAATAATAGTTTTATTCTTAATTAATGAAACCCAGCGCCGGAACTAGATCGAGTCTGTATCTCAAACGCTTATAACACTGTTTTATCTTATTAACATTATCACAAATCTATAATTTTAAAAGAGAAAACACAAGGTACTTTGTAATTTTTTTTTGTTCTTTTTTTACCTACATTACATTCATAATGTAGCAAGTTAGACTACAATATTGTCAACTTAACTGAAAAAAAATGGTACACACACAAATGTAGATATGAGGTTGCGTTTCTTGTTTATGTATAAAAATATATATATATTTGTTATATGTGAAATACAGTATTTGGAACAACCATAATAATTCTATTACTTTATTTTATGATTACAAACAATTTTTCTATTTCTTCATAGTTCTGTGTTTTTAGCCAAGTTTTAGTACTTCATTACATTTATGATTATTAAGAGAATATATATCAAGAATTTTATTTAGTTTAATAGGTAAGGGCCAAGATAGCACTGAAATTTATTTACAAAAAATGTTTTGTATTTTTTCGTCTATTTGTTAATAAATCAGGTCTATAAGGAACTTTATGGTGTTGTTCATGTATAACATATTTAATAAATAGTTTTCTGATTGATAACACATCCCATTCACTGTATAATTTAATTGTAGGGAATCGGAACGGTTTGAATGCCATTACTTTTAGCAATATTTGTTGGGCTCTTTCCAGTTTAATTAGATGGGTCTTTTTTGCTCCACCCCATGACGTAACACAATAAGATAGGATAGACTGCGGTAATGCAAAGTATACCATTTTCAATAAGTCATGATCTGCCACATGTCGTAATTTCCTAAATATATGTATTCACTTTCTTATTCTATCGGTAGTTAGATTAATGTGAGAGTGCCAAGTTAAGTTTTCATCCAACAAGACACCTAGGTACTTTATTGTGTTTACTTTATCTAGATAATTACAGTTACATATTTGCTGAGTGTTATTTTGACAAGTATGTACTTTAATACTAATGTTACCATCAGTAGGGAGTGTTCTCTTCGTATTAGTGAAAAATTTATTTTTTGTTTTTGTTATATTCAGTGATAACAAATCCTGATTCACTAATTGTACAACTATTTGTAAACCTCTTTCAAATTCACTTTAGCTTCGTCCCAAGTTTTCCCATAGAATAATAATACTGTATCGTCAATGAATGTAAATATTCTACAATTACTTATTTGAAGTTTACAAAGATTATTTATGTATATCAAAAATAAAGTTGGGCCAAGTACACTATACCCTAAGGCACGCCATTAGTCATAGAAGCATCACTACTAGCGTAGACTTCTATTTTAACCCTTTGGGTTCTATTTTCCAAATAATTTTGAATAGTTTAAGTGCTAATCCTCGACTTCCAATTTTTTCCATTTTACTGAGCAGAATCGTAACTGAGACAGTATCGAACGCTTTTGCCAGATCTAAAAAGACACCAATACATTTGAGTTTTTTATCAATATTTGTAGCGACCAATTCTGTAAGAGAGGAAACTGCTAGAGCAGTGAATTTCCCTACTCTAAAGACATATTGACTTTCTGATAAAATAGCTTCCTTTTCTAGAAACTTTAATAGTCTCTTATTTATATTTTTTTCAATAATTTTAGACAGCGCTGGAAGTACGGAGATGTGGTGGTAATTTTCAACACAGTCTTTATCACCTGCCTTGTAAATTGGATGAATAATCGACATCTTAAATACTATAAGAAATGTTCCTGTTCTTATACATAAATTTGTAATATGAGTCAGGGGTGGTACAATATTTGAGCTGGCCATCTTTAATAGATTCGTAGATATTCCATCCCAACCCACAGCACTATCAGATTTTAGATTCATAAGAACAGATCGAACTTCTTGCTCAGATGTCTCCAATAAGACCATGAAGTTTACTGGTGCACATGTGGAATCATTGTTATAATTTGTTGTGCTTATTTGAGGTATTTTGTCTGATAACACCATTGCTACATTTACAAAGTAAATGATAACTTTTTCAATGGATAATTTTGGTGTATCTGATATTTTAAGAAGGTCTGAAGATATGTTGGTTATGTTAATTCTATTTGTAATTTTGTTTATTATTTTCCATTTTAGTTTCGGGTTTGTAGCATATTTGTTGAGCTCATTCTTATCAAAATTTATTTTTAGGTGCTTTAATAAATCATTGCAAATTTTTTTATATCGTATGTACATAGTAGTAAATATAATACAAGGTGTCCAGAAAGGGTATCGGGTATTTGTAAGTTCAATGAATCAAAAATTATTTGTATGCAATAAAAAAGTTTATTGTTTATTATTAGCATATGAATTGAAGAATTATTTGGAAAAGATGATGTTATCCAAATGATGACCGTTACGTTGCTGGCAGTTTTCTAAACGGAAACGAAGATTGGCGATAACACGTTGACACATAGCTATCGATATTGCTGCCATTTCTGACCTGATGTTTTGCTTTAACTGAGTTAGATTCGTCGGATTATTTTGATAAACCTTACTTTTAAGGTATCCCCATGCAAAATAGTCAAGCGCGCTAAGGTCGGGGCTTCTGGGAGGTCAGTTGATGTTACCCCTTCGCGAAATGACTTTATTAGGGAATAATTCGTCAACAACTTCCATTGAGTCATTTGAGGTATGGCAAGTGGCTCCATCTTGCTGGAACCACGTTCTTGAGTTGAAACCTGCAAACTCCTGCAACTCTGGGACCAAAAAATTTCGCCACATATCGCAATAACGGTCACTATTCACATTAATTGCTCGGCCTCGTTGATCTTCATGAAAATAAGGACCAATTATGCCTTTAGCAGACATAGCGGCCCAAACAACGACCTTTGGGCTATGCAGGGGTCGTTCATGCTTTCGTCTCGGATTCTCCACTGCCCAGTACCGACAATTCTGCTTATTAACATGACCATTCAGGTGAAAATTTGCTTCGTCACTGAACAGTATGTTGTTAAAGTTGTTAAATCGCTGCAGCATTTCGTTCGCAAAATTCAGTCGATTAGCATAGTCCGTATCCTTCAATTCTTGAACCAATTGAATTTTATAGGCTTTTAGATGTAAGTCTTTCTTTAAAATCGAATGTAAAGACGATTTTTTGATGTTCAACGCTTGGCTTCGCTTTCGGATGGATAAAGACGGATTTTGACGAACCGACGCCTTAACTTCTTCAATTGTTTCTTCATCGCGAACTGAACGAGGACGACCAGAGTTTTGAATTTTAACTGTCGCACCTGTATTCTCGAACATCCTGATCCATTTCCTAATGCTATCGTCACTTGGCGCGTGGCGTGTACGATATTCCGCACGATAGAGACGTTGAGCAGTCACTATTGAATCACCATTACGATAATACGCTCATACGCAAAATGCGTGATGCGTCCCCGAGTACTGTTCCATCGTGACTAAAACTCCACAAAATGGCGGACGCCACGAATCCCTCCCCGCACCCTTTAGACGCCCCATTTCGAATATGGCGCGAAAACAAATACCCGATACCCTTTCTGGACACCTTGTATTTTTATGCTCTTTTTTACATCTTAAATGCATACGATCACAGTTTTTTATACACCGAACTAAACCTGGTGTTATCCACGGCTTTATACATCTAATACTTCTAGGAGTTAAAATTTTAAATGTATTGTTTAAGATTAAGTTTTGTAGGACGTTAACTAAATTAATAGCACACCAATTTGCATCTTGAGATTCTAATAATTTAATAAAGTCAGTATCACGTAATTTGTCAATAATAGCTTCATTATTTACCTTGTGTGTAGTTGTATATCTAAATCTTTTTGTTTTATTTCTTAAGTCCACACTAGTAAGGACTGGGCAATGATCTGTTACAAAAGAATTTATAACAATCATAGTATCAGGATTAATTGATAGAATCATGGAGTGATCAATACAGGTTTGATCTCTTGTTGGATATAAGTGACCTGCCATCACACCATAAATTGCCAATAAATTAAGATAATTTGATGAATTTTGGTCTTCAATATTTAGTTTAATATCTATATTTATATCACCCATAACAATTATGTTGTTATAATTACTAAATTTGGGTAATAGCTTGTCTAAGGAATTAATAAAATTGTCAAGGTTTCTAAGTGAGGGGGATCTGTAGACTTCTATTACAACCGTAGTGTTATTAATCTCTATAGGTAGACCTGTGGCATCAATCAATGAAAATTCCTTAACTGAGCAGACAAAACCATGCCTAATGTAGGCTACTACACCATCATTTTGGTTATGATTTTTTGTAATAAAATGTGTTTCGTAATTTTGGTAAATTGGTCGCTTTAGAATTCCATGTTTCTGTTAAAATATATATGTCACAAAGGATATTTAGTCTGTTTAATAATACTTTAAATTCAGAAAAGTTTTTGTTTATACTTCTAATGTTTAAAGTAAGTATTTGCAAATTATTACTTGTTGCTTATTCAGTTGTTAAATAGCTGCTACTTGATTCAGGGCTTCTAATCAAAGATGTTCCAGCCTTAATATTATCAATGCTGTTTATTATTTTAGAACTATTTTTAGAATGGAATTTTGTTTTGAAAAAGCATATGACATTATTAGAATATCAACTTTCACATTAATACATGAACTGTTTTTTATATTCGAATTAGTCTTGAATTGACTGTAATAGAACATTGGAAAAGAATTAGAACATAACACATCAGCATTAGAATTTTGAAAATCAACTACATGGAACTTGCTGTATAGATAGATAGAGTCAACAGAAGTGTTTTAATAAAATTTCGAGGAATATTGTCTATATAAAACTAAACTTAGTCAGTTTTAATTTCAGAGAGAAAGCAACTGAGTTTCATTTTTGGTCTCAATATGTGGAGAATCATTCGTTTTGCGCAGGTATACCTTTCCATTTCTCGTCCTGCAAAATTTATAATTCTGTGTCTTAGCCAAATCTCTAGCAAGAAAGAATAACCTTCGACCCTTATTACATAATCCTTCTGAGATATAAATTGGAATTATTTGTCCTTTGAGTCCTAAATTGGCAGAACTTAGACGTTGGGTGGGATTTTGTTTATTGAAAGCTTTTACTCCCTGGATCAAATTATTTTTCAATATAACAGAGGTAAATTCTGCAATAATTGTGCCTTTACCTCTGTTTGATTGTTTAGGCGATAAACATCTTTTAGTGCATGTTGATGAAAGGTGACATCAACAGCATTACATGTTTTTTCAATCATACTACATAAATCATATTTAGATTCTGGCTTATCAGGAAGAGGTAATATATTCCTCATTTCTATTGTAGTCGATTTTGATAGTATCTGCATGTCATCTATTTTGGATTCAGATGTTGCTTACGTTCATACTCAAGACTCTCTACTTTTTCTTTATATCTTTATATTGCTTATTCATGAAGTCTATTGATTTTTAAATTTCATCATTTCATTGTTATATTTGGGTATTTTGGTGTTTTATTTCTGCCACTTCAGAGATAAGCTTATTTAAAAGGTATTTTTGAGTTTCTTTCCAGTCATCCAGCATACTCCAAATTTCCTCTTTGAAAGAACAAAATAGTTCCTCGCTGGACTGGCGCTGTTTTTTAGTTCTCTGAGTTACAAAGGAAGGAATAGACTTACTGGTCGCTGTATCAGTCACACCAGAAACTAAATCAGTCTCAGGAGGTGGCGATCTTGCAAGTAGAGACATAACTAAATTTCTCAAAGTATAAAGTTCAGAATTTACGTGGTCACAATCCACCGTGGTTCAGTGAAGAGCGTGTAACAGTATAATGGTAAATACCTTGATCTTTCTTTACTATTTGTTTAGTATATGGTCCGGATTGGTTTAACAATCTTTACATTATTGTATTTCAAATACTTCTCATATTATTATTTTGTATTGTAGAATTTATAGTAAATATAGTATGTATTTACCACTGTAAATACCTTGATCTTCCTTTACAAGTTGTTCAGCGATGATTACGAATCAGTTTAACGGTCTTCACTTTACTATATTCCAGGTACTTCTTATATTATACTTATTTGTATTGAACAATTTATAATAAATATATTTAAGAAACCTCCGACAGTAAACACGTGCTACCGCCAGCACGGTCAGAGAGAATTGTGTATACATAATCCATAGTAGATATATTCCATCATATATCGTGGCGATGTGTCGCCACGGCCTGTATCGCCACGCCAATAATCAGGTTTATCCTCGCCTAAAGATGTTTCACATCAATAAAGCCATACGTTTGTCAATGGATTGTTACGACGTATCGTATCGTGTTGTTGTGGACGTATAACGCCGCACAGACCAATACAACTTGGTTTACTGTTTTACTATTATAGAAACATACGCACGTACTAGTTAGTAACAGTCGTGTCGGCGTCGTGTAGGCCTCGTGTCGGAATCGAGTCGGCGAGTGTGCAGCGGCCTTGGCGGCGGCGGCGCGATACTTCCTGCACCATAAACATTCGTGTTTATATATTCGATGTATTCGAACACGCTGCAATACAAGGTTATCTTTTCTGTTATTTGCAACACAGATTCGTAATCATAAGTTACTCAATAAATGGAGCAAATTATTTATTTCCCAACGAAACGGTTTTTTTTAATACAATGAGGTAATTGTCGATCTATTCGTGTGTACCTATGATGTATGGCGTATGACGTCGCATGGTGGCAGGTGGCTGCAGGTGGCGGCAGGTGGCGGCAGGTGGCGGCTGGTGGCGGCTGATGGTGGCACATGGCGACGCACTCACTAACTTTAGACATCAACGCGTCCGGAGTGAGCACGGACCTCTCATCTCACAAGTAGGTACTCTGCCGCAGAAGACATCTTATTCCATGTGTACTTTGGATTTCTGCTGAGATTTGTCATTTAATACCGCATTATACAAGACATCCTCTATACACTGATACATCTGTTTGTCGCGAGCTCATCTTCAAAAGAGTTAATTATAACTCGCGTGACGTGGCGTGTCGTGGTGTAGGCGATGTGGTGTAGCGTGGATTAACGTGGCGTGTGACGGATGTGACATGATGATGTTTACCCATCAATAATAATTTTTAAAGGCTTTGAAATTGTATAATAAGAATTTTAACGTGTTCTTTAACTTGCCATTATATTTATTTATTTGTCACATAAACGACACATTCACAGAATATTACAATATCAAATACATCACAAGTTTAGAACTGTATGAAGTATTTTTACAGATCTATAAGCACATCTTATTAAACTATGCCGCAGCACAACTCCAACAAATACAAAAACAAATTACAAATATGAAGATCGCTACAAATCAAATGAAATATCGAATGATTTGTATAATTTTGAGCGAAAATTCCAGAAAGAGCAATTAAAGACGTCAATAACAACATTATTAGCATCGATAAACAATTCCTTAAGGCGATTCAAAGGTGAACAGGTATTCGTTCTGAAATGTGTTTTAGAAAAGGTTCTTTGAATAGGAAATCTTGGTATCATCCTAGGAACATTTAGATTTCATTCTTGTAATACTTCAGTGAATAAATAACTACAAGCTTATGTAAAAGAATAAGGTCGAAGATCTTACGTCTATTTTGCAGCGATATAAGATTAGAGTGCTTTAAACGAGTTTTATAATCAGCGCGGTAAGGGCATTTCTGGTCTTTGCGAGCGAGGAATTTTGTAAAATTTCCTTAAAAGCGCTTTAAGCGATTAATATGGATATTATAGTTAATTATAATATTATAGTTTGTTTAAAGTAATGTTTACTATTCTTATTTTTGTTGTCGGTGGCAGCCAAGTTATTAATAAATTTTAGAAAACTTCCTAAAATTAACAAAATACATATGTTTAAAGTTTCGTTAATTCGATAATGTAGCAATACCCAATTAATCCAATTTACAAATTAGCTTAATTACAAATAAACTTATTTACAAAAAGTAAAGAAAATAGGGACTTAAAGCAACAACTCGAAAATTAATTGATGAACACAGATGTCGTGTAAAACAAATCTAAATCCAAGACCACAATCAAATACTATTAGAGAATACAGCTTACCCATAGCAAACAAGCACATTGAAAATTTGTCTTTGGACTACACATAACAGAATCCATGAGAACAACAAAAAATAAAGATAAAATTAAATTTATAATAAATTTTTATAGTAATCTATGACTCAACTGAGTTAAAGTGTTTCAACCTAATATTATTTTCTTTATACCTCTTAAAGGACACATGACTGTAATATATTTCTCATCAAAAAAATCGAAACAACCTTGAAGTTTGGTTTTGAATGATTCTTATGATCATTTTACGCTAAAATAAAAGAATGCAATAATGTTAGTTAATTGCGGATATTATAAGATATCATTTGACGAACATTGATGTTTCAAATTAAAATTAAATTTCTTTAGCTCTAGCGTGTTTTGTTCAACAGGTATGTTTTTACCCTTTAAGAAGAATTTGTAAAATATCAGAAACAAAGACGTAAGACAAAAAATGATTTAAAAAAGTTTATTCAGTATCTCGTATTTCCTCACCGGGCTCTAATGACTGTTTCCATGCAGTTACTCATGGAACGGATAAGAGTCACAATCTTGTTTTGTGGGATATTGTTCCATTCTTCTCTTGCCCATACTCGTTTCTTCAACTCATCCCATTGGTGTTCTATGGGGTTCTTATCGGGGCTTTTTGCTGGCTATCCTATAACCTTAAGATCGACTTTGTTGAGGTATTCATTTACAATGCCGGCGGTATCGAATCACACGGAGCCACTGCTGCTTTTGAATACAGTTAAATCGACGATTTCTTAGAGAAAGTGACACAATATACCGGTCATTTCGTTCAGACGTGACTCGATGTCTACCAGATCCTACACAGCGAGTAAACATACTAGTCTCTCGATAACGCTGAAACATTCTATTGACAACGGAGACGCTAAAATGCAATTGAGCGGCCATAACACTTTGACTAAGCCCTGAATTCAGCAACGCTACGACTTGAGCGGCTTCCGTGGGCGAAGTATCCACATTTGTTAGGAAAAGAATCTATTTGATAGGATAACAAAACTTTGTTATGAATCACCATAAAAAATACATAAATATGAATAAATGTAGAAATTCCGAGATAATAGACATTGAAAACAATCTACACATTGAGCTCCACATTCATTAACTCGATGAAAATTTGAAAATTTTAATTCAATTTTGGAGTTTTGTAGACTAAACAGCCAGCGGAGTACTTTTTAATGACAATATCAAACATGCTTGTTATTTAAATTCCGCCTAAATAATCATAAGACTCATTCAAAACCAAATGTCAGGGGTGTTTCAATTTTATGATGAGAGGGTGTATGTATGTTAGTTAACGTATATCCCTATCTATAGAGTATATATAAAAGATGGAGTCTTCAGACGTTTTTACTTTGAATTGCGATGCGAATGCGGGTCGCGGGACGAAACAGAACTAAATAACACATTCATTGATCACCTAAATTATACGAACCTGGAATAATTAAAACAAAGCGACCCAACCCGCGCCCTTGTGTACGATTACGTAAGCACGATAATGAAGGAAGCTAATGCTTTTAACTGTCGCAGTCGGAACACTTACCGAAATCTAGTTGACGGGCGCAGCACAGCACGGCCGGGCCTGGGAGTGCCGGGGGACACGGCGGGGCGGGGACTGCGCCGGGGGACACGGCCCGGCGGGGCGAGGGGATGTAATTCCACTAATTAACTCGTTGGGTGCGCCGCGGCCGCCACGCGCCACTCCATTACAGACTGTTTATTGTGACAATTATTTCACCTGAAGTCCCGCGCGTCCCCGCACCCCGCACCCCGCACCCCGCACCCACAGCCGCACCTACTGCGGCGAACTCTAGGATAGGCAGGATAATCTCACGAACCTCAGGAACATGACTAGACTTCACTAGACTAGTTTATGATCTCGATTTCTGTCGCAAATCGCAAACATATTTTATATCGTTATTTAAATATATGAACATAAAATAAGTTACCTATATTTAAATACAAACTAAAAAACCTGCTACTTTAGACCGTGGCCTTCTTGAGGTTGGTTACAGATTGCAAACAGCGACCACTTAACATCATGTGGACTCATGCTTGTTTGTGTAGTTACATTATTTTTTAATGTGAAAGCGACACTAAAAAGAGACAAACACATACATCTTATGCCAATAACTCTGCTGCTTCTAAATTAATAGCCCGGTATTAATTATGAATATAGAACTTACGAGCACTTTTAGAAGCAATTATTTATCCAATTGCAGCTGAATACAAAAGCAATCGTCATATCTTCAGACAGTAACAGTGCTATTCAGTATATTGCTCGATGTGTCTTTAAACACAGAGGCATGTCCACAGCATATCACATACTTTAAATATTCCTTGATGTTCATTATTCTAATGTGAATCTGAAATATCAATGGATACTTAGACATAAAGGAATACGTGGTAACGAAGAACCAGACAGATTGGCTAAATTATCTACTACAGTACATTCTAGAAGGCACGAAATATGACGTAGTACTTTATCAAACAGAAATACTACCAAAAATCAAAAAGTTAAATTTCTCTTGAATCCCACGGCTCCTTTGCTTTGGTTTGTGGGATATAAATTGACCCGGGTTCAAATCAAACCGGCTCTGAGGTTTCGTTCTGAACTTGTTCCACTAATAGGTTCGGACATCTTGTGACAAAAGTTGTTTCACGTAATTGTGAAAAGTATAGGAAAATAGAATATGTTTAAGACTTGTTCGTGAAATATGTTAGGTATGAGATAAGTAGAAGACTTTTCAGTTTAGGATAGATGTAGGTATGCTCCACGATATGCTCACGGAACCGAGTTCTGGTTCAGGTGGACGAATGCTGTGGACCTTTATTGTTACTCCATAGTTATAGTATAAGGGGTGGAAGTATTTAGTTATTAGTTCTATTTATTTCTAGAAATTATGTTCATTTTGTAGAATTTGGATACGCTCCGATGGGGCTAGCAACTGCAAAAGTCCCATAAATAAAGACAAAAAAAACAAGACAAGACATGACAAAAATAGGTTTAGTCTGTGAGGGAATTAGATAAAATATTAGATCCTTACATATGAAATTGTTGTTTTGCTGAACAGGCTACTTTGATCTCAAATATCTAGCGTTTGTTTAGAAATTCCAAATTCTATTTCAAATATAGATTTGTGTATTTGTGTTTCAAATGTGTAATTCAGGACAACGCTAGACCTCATACTTCACGATACACGGTCGCTAAATAAGAGGAACTGCGGTTGGAATGTCTCCGACACCCACCATACTTCCAGGACCTTGCTCCAACAAATTACCAATTTTTCAGAATTAGGACAATTTCTTGCAAGGAAAATAAATTGAATTCCGACGAGTCTGTCCAAACCGCCTTCAGAGATTTTATTGATTCACGCTCTCACTATTTTTCAGCAATAGAATCAATCAACTGCGTATAAAAAGACGAAAGTGTATAGCGCATAGTGCAGCATAGATGATAATGGTACATACTTTGATTGATTAAATGTATAATTGCATAATATTGTTTTCGTTCTACTTTTTCCATATAAAACGGTATTTTAATATGTACCTAAGACTTTTACATTAATATAAAATGCTTTGTCCTGATTGACTGCCTGACGGATCAACGCACAGCCTAAACCGCTGATCGTAGAGACCTCAAACTTGGAGGGTGTATTCTTTATATGACGTAAGCATCCGATAATAAAGAATTTTTCGAAATTCTATCTCTAAGGGGGTGAAAAAGGGGGACAAAGTTAGTTTGGGAAATTGTTATTCCTTGGTCCAATCTACTTCAAATTTTGCATATACTTTTTTTAACAGATTTGATGGAAGTCGTATTTCGTATTTTATTGAATTTCATCCCCTAACGGGGTTAAAAAGGGGTAAAAAGTTATTTTGGCGGTGATTTGCTTCGAAGTTAATATCAATACTTCGTAGTGCTTTTGATTTAAATTACATTTTGTTTGGCACATGTTTCAAAAACTCAATCCGATTTTACTCTAAAAAGGTTGAATTCACTTAAAAAACATAAGCAAATACTCTTTAAAATTGGAATGTCTCGAAAGTCACCGTACTATAATTAGCACCTCATTTGAAGGTTTCTAAGCTTAAAGAGGCTATGCATTTTTAGGAAACGGCCAAAAGACAATAAATATAAAGAGACGTAAAGTTCGAAATTTGAAATGGCAAGGATTAGAACATTTTGGTTATAAATTATACGATTCATTCCATATTTAATAAAAACATGTAAAGTAATGTTAGTAATGTTAAGTAATGTAATGTTAGTCTATACTAATAATATAATAAAGCGGAAAAGTTTTTTGTTTGTTTGTTTAAACACGCTAATCTCTGGAACTACCAGTCGGATTCGAATTTTTTTTTTTATATGATAACCAGTCTCACAAAGAATAGTATAGGTTATATTATAACATTAGGCTACAGTTTCAAGCTAGCCTTAAATATTGATTTTTGTTACGTAAGTCGGAAGACGAAGCCCTCGCGAACTGCTTTAGCCGCATGCGCTGGCTTAATGGTTAATGATACGTCAATACAATGTACTACAAAAATATTGGTCATTAGTATATATTTAAAAAGTCAGCGATAGGATATATCTATATCTTATACATGAGTAACAATAAGGCATTTAGCAATTTTTTTTTTTTGTTGAAAATTAAAAATTAATTTATGATCATTATTTTTACATAATCCTTACGAACAAAAGTTACTTCATCATAAAGAACATTTATAATGAAGATGAACTTCGTCTTTTACAGCGTGTTATTTGGACGCGCAGTTTCAGAGATAATGCAAAATTAAAATAATTCAATACTCGGTTCGGATCTACGTCTATAGTAGTTACCGGCCCGAACGAGCCGTGCGATGCAGCGATATGCGGGTGAAACCGTAAGGCACAGCTAGTTACGTTATAAGATTTCCTATTTCGTCGGTGTTCTTTTTGTATGTGTATATTTAATAAGAAAACCTTGGAAAAAAGCGTCATAACCAGCGTGATGTATTGTTCACGTGTATCGTTTATAACATTTTTAGGTTATCTGAAGGATTTATTTCTACCGTTTGTGAACAGAAAATGTTTTTTTTTTTCAATAAGCTTGTTATGTGAAAATTGTCATACCTATAGTTAGTTACTTGGCGGCTTTCATGATACTGTGATTTCACAGGGTCAGGTCGCGGCGTGTCATCACCACAATCACTGTTCGAAATATGTGATGTGAAATATGTGGCTTCGTAAATTAAGTGATTAAGCTTTTTCTTGGTCAATAAATGAAACCCGCCAGATTAAAATAGATCACTAGTTCGTGACTAAGTAAACGTATTTTGTACTAAATATACATAACTTACCCAAATGAATACTTGTTTTATTACAAAACAATTTTTAATAAAAATAATACTAAATTCAATTATTCTGAAGAGTTCCCTGGTGTATATTCAAAGTTGAAGGTTGAATGCATTTACAATTAAAATAGGACCACCCAATGTCATTCCCTATTAAACAAAAAAAGAATCATTCGAATCGGTTCATAAACAAAGAAGTTATGGCTGGACATCTATAAACAAAAAACATTCGAATTCAATAATCTCTAGTATTTTCTGAAGTCGGAAAAACTTATTAGTTTAGTCCGAACAGAGTGATGTTTTCGATAATTCGGAGAATCGACACTCTAATCTAAAACCTTACTTATAAAATGCTGAAGTAAGAAAAATAAGAAATAGAGTAGTGACAGTAGATCCAGCATCGAAGCGAGTGAGTGAGCTACGCAACGTGAAGCCAGGGCGGAGGTAGGGCGGAGGCCGGGGTCGCTGCCGACGGAATTACCTAATTAACATAAGCCGAAGAAATATTTGTGTTTAAATTAGCATTGAATGCAACATATTGTAGGGGTCGAGCTGCAGGGTCACCATCATATACATTTCATTTGTTAACTATTTCACACATTTACAAATAACACATAACATGAAACCTACTAAAGTCATTTCAAGCGGAGAATAATTATTAGTAATATCTGAACTCTACATTCTCTAGTACCTACTGTTTATGTTAACCGTAGTACGAAGTTTGAGAGTGTTGTGAGTGTACGATAGTGGAGAGGTCTCTCTGCTTAAAATCACGCTCCCTCTGTGTTCAGCTACACCAGGAGTTTCAGTTTCAGGGAGGTGCAGGGTTTGACAGGCCTTGCGGTAGCTGCTGGCCATCAGGCAGGCCATATGTTTGTTTGCTAACTTAGTTGTATAATAGTTCATATCCAGTGAATAAGGGTACATTATAGTACGTTTGTTGTAGTATTATTTAATAAAAATCTATGCAGTGTGCATAGGTCATAATAAAGGTCGCTGGGAGCCGTTGGGTGCAGGCCGCACAAGATCGGTCGCTCTGGAGATCTATGGGGGAGGTCTATGTTCAGCAGTGGACGTCCTGCGGCTGAAATGATGATGCAGTGTGCGGGTTGCGGGTTGCGGGGGGCAGGCTATTCGATTGACGAATGGTTTATTACGACTCACTTGTAAATAAAAATATCGTGTAAATATATCTTACACCACTATAGCGAGAAAGACACCAAATGACGACATCTATCGTAGAATATTAGAACAAAATGGAAAAATTAAACCATTATATTTCTATTGAATTTGTAATAATTCATTTCATTTAAGAGAATAGTAATAATATATTATATTACATCTAAACATGTATTTTCTCTTTTTATATTAAATGCATAACATAAACGCGATTTATACACCAAAATTTCCATACGAATAAAAATGCATCTAAAATATTACTACAGACTATAACTACTATAGACTACTACAGACTGACGCTGATATTTAAAAACATGAAAAAATGAAAAATAATTCGATAGACATATAAGAAATTATCAGCAAAAATTGTTTTCAACAACGCAATTTTGACAATATTAAAAAAATTATGCCTCAAAAACAAGCTCGATTAGCTGCTGGTCAACTTCTAATACGGTACATATAAAAAAGTTTTATAAATAGGTAAAATTTAACCAAAACAGTTGTTTAGTTGAAAGCTATTATCTGAACCCGATATGAGTGTTTAGACCTAATATCCTATAAAAGTAGAAGTCTTACTGAGAAAAATACCGCTGGGTAGGAGCCTTTAAATTATATAGAAGCTAAGATACAAATATTTGAAAATTAGTGAAAAATCGACTCTTTTAAAAATAAAAAATAAATCCAGCGGCCGGGTTTACACATATCGGGCTCAAATTTTCTGATCTGCCTACTTATGTATATACTTGGAAAACCGAATTTATATTGATTAGAAAGATACTATAAAGCTTAAAAATTAACTTATTTAATCAATCGTTCAGAGTGTCCCAGCGTGGCCTCGGTGGCCTCGGTGGCCTCGGTGGCCTCGGCTCAGGATATGCTACAGGGTGTGGTGCGGGAAGTACAACATTATTTTTCTATTAATATTTATCTACCATTTGATTGTATAGGGGTGCGGCCGAGCGGGAGCCGCGGAAGGTGATTATCACACAACCGTCCGGCTCGTGCAGAAACTAAACTCAACCTCTGTAGGGTTTGGTACCGGCCGCGGCGTTGCACCAAGATATTTACCGATATCACAATACAATGGCTTACAAAAACATATCTAGCTACCTACTTATAGCAGTGCGGACATTCCGAACAAGATCCCTCATTAAATAACAAGATATATCTGCCCCAATGTTTCTGGCCGGACCCCGTGGCGTGACCCGCGTGACGTAACAACATGGCGTGGCACGGTGCGGCGCGGGACGGCCAGCGGACACGTGAGCCGCGCCCCACGCTAAATACCACTAATAATCATAATAACATAGCATCGATCCCTGTTTAATGTAAATGAAACTGGTGTCGAGGGACCGAAGACCCCCCGGCCCCCCTGAC
Organism: Saturnia japonica; assembly: GCA_033032175.1. NCBI lineage: Eukaryota > Metazoa > Arthropoda > Insecta > Lepidoptera > Saturniidae > Saturnia > Saturnia japonica. The sequence goes on along the minus strand of CM065306.1, from coordinate 105,147 downwards.
CCCCTGACTCCCCGACCCGCTGACCACCGAACTCGTGAGCCACTCTAAACCACAAGGGGCTTACTTATTGTGTTCTTGCTATTGACAAAAAATGTAATGAGATGACACGAGCGGACGCAGAGTCCACCGCTAGTGTCATTGCTTTCAGCAGGTAGCCCCACCCCAGCCCTCAGCCGACTATTATTACTTGTCGACCTGCCATTACCAAGTTAATAGAAACCAAACAAAGATATAATGTCCTACAATACGGGATACGTCGTCTCGAGATCAGCTTGTATCAGAAAACAGACGAAGTCTGTCTGGAGTTGACAGTTGACTGCCGTTGCTTAGTATTTACAATACTAAATACATTCCAGCGCGACACTGCGTACACACACACACACACACACACATAGCCCCCCCCCCCCCTGCCCTCACCCCGGAAATCGGGTACGGTAGACCGTGCCGTGAAATAACCCGTGTAGAGAGTTGTAGTAAATGTCGTAGCTCGTAGGCGCGCCGAGGTACCACAGAGTCAGCGCACTGGCACAGGCTACGGCGGGCTACAGGCGGGCTACAGGCGCTACAGGTCCCAAGCCCCGCAGCTACAGGTGTGGAGGAGCAGGGGAGTCGAGGGGTGCGAGAAGCATGGGCGGCTCACAACCCCGTCCGGTAGTGTGGGGCGCGTGGCTCGCAAACAGCTCGCGATCTAACTAGTGTGAACAAATTACAGTGGATTATCTTTACTAATACATAAAGCGGAAAAGTTTGTGTGTTTGTTTAAACACGTTAATCTCTGGAACTACCAATCGGATTCGAATTTTTTTTTTATATATGATAGCCAGACGCTCGAGGAATAGTATAGGTTATTTAAGATTTTTTTAATTTGATTTTGATTTTTTTGATTTTGATCCAAAATATTGAAGATATTTTATACAAGACTAGCTGTGCCCCACGGTTTCACCCGTGGTAATGTTATCCGATAGACACCGCGCCGCCGCGCCCGTGAAGTCTATCATAATTATTCTTCCCGCAAGTACAAACTATTTTAATTTTTCATTATCTCCTAAATTATGTGTCTAAATAACATACTATAAAGAACAATATTGTCTTTATGATGAAGTAACTTTTGTTTGTAACGATTAATGCTTACAAATCACTTTTTAATTTTCAACACATCTTTGTCACAAAATACCTTGTAGCTTATGTATAAGAGATAGACATATGATATGGCAGATTTTTTTTTAAATATACATAGGATCAATATTTTTGTAGAACATTGTATTTCTGAATCATCAACGATTACGCCAGCGCACGCGGTTAAAGCAGTTCTGGAGGGCCTCGGCTTCCGACTTACGTAACAAAAATCAATATTTAAGGCTATTCGAGAGTTGTGGCCTAATGTTAGATAGCCTATACAAGTCTTCGTGTGTCTGACTATCATATACAAAAAAACCAATCCGACTGGTTGTTCCAGAAATTAGCGTGTTTAAACAAACAAACAAAAAACTTTCGCTTTATTATATTAGTATAGATTATTAATCTACTATCAAAAACATTATAAATACTTAATTTTACTCTATTATTAATTCAAATTGATTTATGTATATAACTAAAATTATTATGTAATTGCAAACAGTAAAAGGCTTTTTTATTTATTTTATCCTCTGTAACAGTAATTCCCGATACATTTCTTGTTATTAACAGAAGTACGAGATACAGGATATTGGTAATCTGGAGAGAGTTATGTGCACGTGAGGGTGTGGTCTTTTACTTGGAAGGAAGTACGAGTTACAGTGGTCTGCTTTAAGGGGAACCTAATATATTTCGTCTTCTTCATGTTGAAACAAAGTTCCTTAAGGGCCCCGTGACGTTAAAAAAAGCGTAAGATTTTTATATATAGTCTATGTATCATGGCTATACAGTGTCTAATGTATATTCTACGTGATGACTGTTATTATTATTCATGTAAATAGATGTTTCATTGTTTATTATTATTATATATTTTTATAAATCATTGTAAATAAAATAAAAGTGTTAAGATAATTTTATAAAGTAGTTTACTTGATTTTTATCGAAAAAAAAATCATAATAAAAAATGTGTACCCGAATAATTATTTTCTTTATACCTCGAATAGAACTTGAAATTAATATTTTATAATAAGTAACTTTGTTCCTATCTGGTGTCCCACGACACCATACGGTTTTTTTAAATTTTATTATACATATAAGTTTATGTTTATACTAGCAGTGACCGCTGCTGCAAGCTCCTACAGATTTACAACCCCATTTACAACATAGGCACCACATTCATTTGATATATCCCTTAAGGTTTACTAAGCGCAGCGCCTTAATTTATTCACACAAAACTATTGTCGTATAAGTTTATGTTGTTTGCGCGAAATAACCCTAATTGTTTTTCTAAAATAAAAGGATCTTAAGTTACCCATATAACATCAGCTATCTGCCAGGGAAAGTCCCATAAAAATAGGTCTAACTGTTTTGGAGATTATCAGGAACAAACGGACAGGCAGGCAATATTTTATATGTACCGTAATATCTAGGTGAAAGAGCTTTGCTGGGAATCTTTAGAACTAAACAGAAAAACAACTACCTAGGTAAATTTGGAATGAAAAATATTATCTAAATATAAAATTTCATTGAAATCGTTGGAGCCGTTTCCGATAAGTTAACCAATTATGAACAAGATTTTTTTACTTTAAAGTATTAGTTTAGAAAGTTTTAAGTTATACTTTCAAAAGCTGATAATTTGTTATTACAAACAGTATTTTCTAAAGTATATTTATTTTTGGAAATACAATAATAGAACTGAACGGAGAATATAAAAGGCTATGTCCGGAAACACTTAGATTTACCTTTTAATGACGTCGTTTTAACACCAGGGATTTTGAATTTTGATCTGCTGTATAACTAGACACTTTTTCAACTTGTCCCACATTTATGATGTTTCTCCTTACCGATCTACCCTATAATTCTTTTACCTAGGTATCGATTTTAACGATGTAGAGCATTACGTTAAAGATAAACACACAAAGTAGGTAACATAGACAGAGAATAAACTAGACATCGTATATACGCTTGTGAGAAAGCGATAGTGTTATCATTATATTCGTTCTAGTTCTACGGTAGACAGGTTAGTTTTGTCAGAGTTGTCAAAATGGTAGATATGGCATTCGTTACTCACGTATAGAGTAAGGAATAGTTTAAAAAAAAAGGAAGTACTTCTCTCTTTTCTCCGTTCCCTCTATTAATTATAATGTCGTTAGAATAATGTTGTCGTTATTTGTTATCAACTCATCATTCATTATCGCTGTCCAGTGTGACCAAGTTAAGCAAGATTCTATGATTTTACTACATTTTGTACTTAAGATTTTTTAAATCTGTTTTATCAGAATCCAAGAAATTTAAGCTATAAACTTGGTAAGTTTTATTATATACTTCGTCTGAATAAGATTTCATAAATAAGAAACAGCAAAAAAGAAAACAGATATGTAGGTATACTGAAATTCAACATTGTCGATTTAAGCATGTTTCGTGCTTTGTGAATGTCTCAGTTTTCTGAAACACAGGGTAATAATCAGGATTAGCAGTCAGCCTTGCCTCGCGCTCTTCACTACTTTCAATCGATCGATATTCTGCCATACGTCTACGCTCTGAATTTAATCTAATATGTTGATCCCTACAGGTTCTAGGTACGCTAATTTTTCTTAGTTAAATAAGTTCCTAGTTGTTACGCATTATTAGAGAACTAAGAAAACGGTTATGATTTTAAAATAATCTCAAGCTAAGTGTCATAACGTTCTTTTTTTGTATTTAGGCATTTTAGTGAAAATAAATCTTTTAAAAAATATTGAAATAATATCGTTTTTCGTCTCGTATTTTTAAATTTGATCCGATAATTGTTGTTTTAATTTTAATAAATAATCAGTGTTTAATCGTTTTTATAAATCAGAACAAAAAAAAATAAGATTTAACTTGACTTTTTTATAATAAATTTTTAATTTTGCATTTTGACTTATTTTAAAAAAAGCTAAAAAGCATGGTAACTCAAAAATGGTTCACTTTTGCCTAATGGCATATGGAGGGTTAAATTATCACAAATAGTCACTCCTATCACTTTCTAACGGGAATACGTTGAATTACCAATAACCCTGTAAATAATGATCATTAATGTCTGTATCAAGGAATATGTGGCAACGTACCTGCACTTGGCGATGATGGCTCCACGCTGGTGTCGTTGAGGCGCGTTCCACCGCTTGGTGAGGTGTCGGATCCGACTAGAAACCTCGGTACGAGAATTAATCCACAGGGTTTCTATTGTCACAATCGTATAGATAGATGTCCACAAGAGATTTTCCCCACACAACTAATTAGAGTAATATATTTTTTATAAGAAGTAGGTCGGAGCTCGTCAAGCCGCCGCCGGACATGAATGTCTTGGATTTTTTTATTGTCCTTGTTCCACGGTCTTCGCACCAATCGAAGAGCTGCGTGGACGCGTGCGCGGGCGCCAATCACAATCCGGCAAGGCCACCAACCACACATTACACTCGAATTGACAAAAAGAACAAATGATGTTTCAGTGTTGTCACAATGCACTAACTAATTATTTTCTCTTACGGTAGCTACGTAACAATGTCAGTAGTTTTTGGAAAAACAAAGATACAGATTTTAGCAGGTATTTCCTACAGCATAGCAGAATCGTGGAATTAAATCTGGTCTCACTATCAGTTGTCAGTTATCACTGTCTAGTGTTTGTGGCTGTATTATGTATTAGGAATTGCTATTCATTTGGATTGTATTCTACGTTAATTTTATAATATGATAGAATAAAACTATTGAAGGATCCTTTAATCTTATAATATCTTTATGTTTTCGAAGAAGAACATATACTATGCCTTTTCTTTGATCCTCGTGATACCATTCACTTTGCAATGTTTCCCGAACATTAAAAAATGCCGTAGTTATAAAGATTATCAGTGTCATCTATCAGTTGTCAAAGTTGTCAAATGTCAAACAATATTGAGTTTGTCAACTATTCAAAATTTTCCGCAACACTAGTCACCCCTTAATCGTCAAACTTGAATGCCTTTTACAAGTAATGAAATCCCTTGGTTATCAATCTTTAAAAGACGTGCCCTGTATCCTCCAGTCGTTTTCCAAAATCAGCAGTATCTCATGCTTTATTTTTCAAGCAATTATACCCTTCCTACATGCTAAAATTAATTAGTTCACATCTTAACATTGTAGTTAACAATGGGCCCGTGCAGCATGTTCATGATGCCAGAAACCTTGGGCTAATTTTTGACAGTTCATTGAGGTTCAAAAAACATATTAATAACTATGTAAGAAACTGTTTCTATGGTCTTAAGATACTGTACAAAAATAGACCATATTTAAGTGAGGATCTCAGACTACAGATAATTTGAATATATTGTCCTTTCCAAGCTAAATTACGGTGATGTTGTTTACCGCCCGTGTCTTCTGGGACGCTCTCAGAAATTAATTCAGCGTCTTCAGATTACCTGTGTGCGTTTTTATTATAAGGTCCCACCACGTTCGCACATCACACCATTTATAAATAAATCTATGGTGTTAAAAATGGAAGCGAGGAGGCTAGCATGCTCTTTGATATAATGTCTACTAAAACTCCAAGTTACCTATATAATAAGTTTATGTGGTTCAACCATGACAATAGATACTGCTCGCCCGTATTTGCTATACCACGTCATAAAACTGTAGCTTTTCGTGGTTCTTTTAGATATGCAGCTACTAAGTGCTCATCATAACATCATACCACCTTCTATTCGAAATATTACGCCGACGTTTCATTTCAACTTAAAACTAAATTGAAAAAATATTTGTTATTGTTGCAAAAATGAATTTATTAAGCAATTCAATTATGCTGGCTGAGTAGGTAATTTTTTTTTCTCAAGTGGTGGGCAGTCTATCTCGATGTGTATAGGATATGATTATATTTCATGGTGACATTGCATGGCCGCCTAGAAATCCGGATCTAACGCCACGGGACTTTTTCATGTGCGGATACCTGAAAAGTAGAGTCTACTTCAATAACCCAGCCACGATTAACCAGTTGAAGATAAATATCCGAAAAGAAATGGCAGCTATTCCTCGCGCAATGTGTCAACGAGTTTTTACCAATTTGAAGTTCAGATTCGAGGAATATTTGCAGCGAGATGGTGCACACCTGAATGATGTAATTTTTAAGAAATAAATTTCCCAGATGTCTGTTTCTTATTGGCCAACCCGTTATAATCATATTTGCAGTATGCAGTTGGGAGATGTATATATTATAGCACACATGTTACTTATTCGTATGAAGTTACGATTATTTAGTTTAATTGATTAAAGTTGTTGTTATGTTAGTTCGTCCGCGAGGTTTTACATGCCTACAGGCCCTGTCTGAATATCAGCGCTGCAGTGCTTGCGCTTGTAGGCCTGCAGCATTATGCTAAAACAGGGACCTATTCGACCCCATGCAACACTTCATTTGTTGTATGAATTTGTTTGTTTTATTTTTGTTGAAACATTTGTATGTGTTGTGTGGTGTTAATATCGAATAAATGCTTTTTTTTCTTTCTTTCCTTCCTATAAAACACAAGTTATTTAGCTCTTATATTCCAACAATCTATTATCTTAGACTTTGGTATTCACAAAGACCCTATTGAGGCTGATAGAGTATTCCAGGAGATAATATGTATACACTGGGTGAGATGTACTTCTATTTTCACTGATGCCTTCAAATTATCTGATGTAGGAAATGTCGGCGCTACTGCGGGGTACCAAAATAAAAGGTAAAGCAAGGTACAAGTTAAGTAAAGCTATAAATGCCGTCCTCTTACGTCTGTATTTACTGTGAAAGCTACAGCTCTCTTCGAAGTTGTATTATTTGTAAAGTCTCACAGTATAGAGCGGGCCATTATTTTTACTAACAGTAAGAGTTGCCTACGGTCAATCCTCTCCAACTCATTTCGATCCAAAAATATACATCCGGTGATATTGAAAATTAGGAAAGTATTGTATGCGTGTCACTCCTTAGGTCTTACCACGGTGTTAGCCTGGTTACCGGGTCATTGTGGCATGTAATATAATCAGTGGATTCCTGCGCAAAAAATGCTTGCCAATCAAGATAAAAGGAATACTATAGGATCTATACGGAAGATCTGTGCACGTTAGCTAAATCTAAGTTGTTTTAAGCATGGCAAAAATAAAAGACAAACCGTATGGTTCTCTGCAAAGTATAATTCCTAGAAAGCCATGGTTTTTTAAATTCCGTGATGAAAGTAAAATCCTTACCTCTATAGTTTATCGCCTTCGCAAGGGTCATGCCTGCACACCAGTGCACTTGGGCAAATTAAGGATCAGGGTTCATTCACTCTGTCAGTGCGGTCTGGAAGATGGGTTCGACCATATATTTTTTATGTGTCCTTTATTTTTAAATCGATTTTCCCTTTATGATACTTTACCCTCATGTATATCCCGCCCTACTAATCTTATGTTCCTTTTAGTTTTAGTAAATAATAACACTATAATTGTAGAATATTTGTCGAAATTTATTAAAATTTACAAAATTAAGCTCTAATAAAAGAATTATTTGTAGTGGTTATTTAGTTAGAGAGTTAAGAGGTATATTAGGAGTGAAATTGAGTGATAAGATAAGAAATAGTGTGATAAGAGAGCTTTGTGGTTTGAATGAAGATACAATCACATGGATTGAGAAAGGGATACTTAGGTGGTTTAGGCATGTTGAGAGGATAAATTAAAGAAGAATGACTAAACAAATTTATGATGTGAGTGTGAAAGTAATCGTTGGAAGAGGAAGGCCTAGACGAACATTTATCGATCAAAACGGAGACGTTCTGAAGAAAGGTAAGATCAAGAGTACTCTAAACCGACGAGCATGCATGAAAAAAATTGAATGTTGAAGAAGCGAAAGATGTATGTCAGGATCGTAGCAGGTGGAAGGACGTGGTCTCTGCATACCCCGTTGGGAAATAGGCGTGATTTATGTATGTATGTATGTATATTATTTAGTTATATTTATATATATATGTATATAATTTCAGAACTGTAATTATATTTATTTACTAATCTTGGATATTTTGTAATTAATTTTGATCTAACTCGTATTATTCAAAACAAAACTCCGATTAAAGTGGCAACACAATTCACTCATGCAACTTCGTGACATTGGCGAAATTGTGTTACTAAAAACGGTGCCATTATAAAAGAATAAGAAGATAATGTTGTCTAGGCACTTTATTCAAAAGTTACATTTCGTTTCCTGAGAAGTTACATTTTTCCTATCAAAGTTATATTGGTTGTTGTTTAACACTAGAAAACCTTGTTAGGCATATTCGCATGCCTGAGACTGCTTTTAAATTTGAAGCAGATTTTGTAATAACTTCGTCGCTTGTGATCCGATTTTTGATAAACTATCACATTTCGTTTAATAATGAAAACCAATTATCTTTAGAAGTTACTAAAGGTGGATCACTCATCTCGTATCGTTTAGTGTATCGCGTTTTGAGTGTTTTTCCAGTTGTTTTATTGATATATTTGCGAAATTCGAGGTCTGTCGGCTTCTACTTTTCTATAATTCTGCATGGCTGCTAAGGGGACGCATTCAGTCAAGACATAAGTCGAAAAACTTATTTTGCACACATTTTAATCGACAGCTCTCTTAGAGGTAAGGAAGCAATCCTTTTAAACATTACTGTAACTGCATTGTAGGCAAACGAACTGTGCACATATAATGTCAATAATATGTTACCTTTGTTGGGCTCGGTACTAAGGTAATATAGTTCCATCTGCGCACTTTTTAGACGATATTCTGATTATAATAAAATTGAAAATGAATAAAAGATAATTATTATTAAAAAGTGTTTTTTTGCATCTCATCCTTGTCTTCCTTATCATTTAATCTATTTGTAACTTTCCTTATATTCTCCTACTCAGTACAATACAATAAAAACCACAATTAATATAGTAAATAACTGTCTATTAAAACAAAATAGCAATCATGGTTCAAAAATCAGCAGTTATGTATAGGTTATTGTCAATTTGTTGCATAACCTCACTTCCACTAAATTTCTTTTAACTCTGCTCTCAGATTGCCAAAATCCGCAGAAATTTCAGAGATAGTTTGATAATGCATAAGCTCATAATTAACACCAATCTCATCTTTTTACACCTAGGCCCAAGAATGTATAAAATGGTATCCATGTCCTCTGATTAGCTACAAAAATTACTTACATCTCGTATAACATCGCGAGGGTCAATAGTTACGAAAAATGTAACTATTTGGCAACGTTGGTACACACTCTGCGATTTATTATCAATATTTCATATGTTTTTATCTCTGGCCATGATCACAAGCACAGAGTATTATAATCAAAGAACACCATAGACAAGAAGGACAGGACACTACTACCTACCAGAGGATGATAATTCACAGACAACATTATCAGTAGGTATTCTTTTTGAGAAAAACCACAAGTAATTTAATATTTATGATGGTGATGACTTAATTACAAAAATAATGTCTGCTGTTTTTCAAAAACACAAAAAAAACATGAAATAAGCCATAAAATCGTAAAACATTCATTAGAGTGTTCCAAAATTCTTCATAGTATCTAAAATAAAATAAAAATGGAAGCGTAGAAAAATTCATAGATATAGTTTAAACTACATCTATGGAAAAATTGGACAATGCCCATTGGTAAATGACACCATAGAGCATATATGGGCAACAACCGGCCCGCGGGCTGGGTCTGGCCTGCTGTAAGATATGATCCGGCCCGCGAGACATTTTGAATAAAACCAATTTAAAAAATATTACTTATACTCACGGGCAATACATTAAAAGATTTATTGCTTCTCAATTATTCTAAACTAGTTTATTCCAGATTATTCTTTCATTTTGCCTATATAAGCGGGTGGATGTCCCGAACGTTAGGCAAGTCGGGTGAATCTGTAAAAGCGATCAGAGGCTCCAAGGCCCCTAAGGCTAACAGTATAGTCAGTTCTAAAAGAAAAACCGAACGTTAGTTCAGTTCTATTTGAGCTACCGAGGTGATAACTTGGACAAGTGATATCCTAGCGAACTGCTCGAGCCGTCAACTTGCTTTGTGACTTTGTGTGTATCTTGAGTGGTTACTAACTATAGTTTGTTATTAAGTTTATTGAACAAAAAGTAAACAAAATGATGTCTGGTGGAAATAAACGAAAAGTAGATACAGAGGGTCATCAGTTTCAAGAAAAATGGACTAAAGAATTCTTTTTTATCATGCACAATGGTAAGCCTATTTGTTTGCTGTGTAATGAATCCATTTCAGTAATTAAAGAATTCAATATAAAGGGGCATTACTCAACTAAGCATGCTACGCTGCACTCACTGACAGGCAATTAAGAACAGACAAAATCCAGAAGCTTACCGCAAATTTGGAAAAACAGCAACAAATGTTTCATAAACAAAGGACATAACTTGATAGTGGTCCTCTGCATACCCCGTTGGGAAATAGGCGTGATTTATGTATGTATGTATGTATATTATTTAGTTATATTTATATATATATGTATATAATTTCAGAACTGTAATTATATTTATTTACTAATCTTGGATATTTTGTAATTAATTTTGATCTAACTCGTATTATTCAAAACAAAACTCCGATTAAAGTGGCAACACAATTCACTCATGCAACTTCGTGATATTGGCGAAATTGTGTTACTAAAAACGGTGCCATTTTAAAAGAATAAGAAGATAATGTTGTCTAGGCACTTTATTCAAAAGTTACATTTCGTTTCCTGAGAAGTTACATTTTTCCTATCAAAGTTATATTGGTTGCTGTTTAACACTAGAAAACCTTGTTAGGCATATTCGCATGCCTGAGACTGCTTTTAAATTTGAAGCAGATTTTGTAATAACTTCGTCGCTTGTGATCCGATTTTTGATAAACTATCACATTTCGTTTAATAATGAAAACCAATTATCTTTAGAAGTTACTAAAGGTGGATCACTCATCTCGTATCGTTTAGTGTATCGCGTTTTGAGTGTTTTTCCAGTTGTTTTATTGATATATTTGCGAAATTCGAGGTCTGTCGGCTTCTATTTTTCTATAATTCTGCATGGCTGCTAAGGGGACGCATTCAGTCAAGACATAAGTCGAAAAACTTATTTTGCACACATTTTAATCGACAGCTCTCTTAGAGGTAAGGAAGCAATCCTTTTAAACATTACTGTAACTGCATTGTAGGCAAACGAACTGTGCACATATAATGTCAATAATATGTTACCTTTGTTGGGCTCGGTACTAAGGTAATATAGTTCCATCTGCGCACTTTTTAGACGATATTCTGATTATAATAAAATTGAAAATGAATAAAAGATAATTATTATTAAAAAGTGTTTTTTTACATCTCATCCTTGTCTTCCTTATCATTTAATCTATTTGTAACTTTCCTTATATTCTCCTACTCAGTACAATATAATAAAAACCACAATTAATATAGTAAATAACTGTATATTAAAACAAAATAGCAATCATGGTTCAAAAATCAGCAGTTATGTATAGGTTATTGTCAATTTGTTGCATAACCTCACTTCCACTAAATTTCTTTTAACTCTGCTCTCAGATTGCCAAAATCCGCAGAAATTTCAGAGATAGTTTGATAATGCATAAGCTCATAATTAACACCAATCTCATCTTTTTACACCTAGGCCCAAGAATGTATAAAATGGTATCCATGTCCTCTGATTAGCTACAAAAATTACTTACATCTCGTTTCATCGCGAGGGTCAATAGTTACGAAAAATGTAACCAGAGTTAAATAACAATTAATGTAACTATTTGGCAACGTTGGTACACACTCTGCGATATATTAACAATATTTCATATGTTTTTATCTCTGGCCATGATCACAAGCACAGAGTATTATAATCAAAGAACACCATAGACAAGAAGGACAGAACACTACTACCTACCAGAGGATGATAATTCACAGACAACATTATCAGTAGGTATTCTATTTGAGAAAAACCACAAGTAATTTAATATTTATGATGGTGATGACTTAATTACAAAAAAAATGTCTGCTGTTTTTCAAAAACACAAAAAAAAACATGAAATAAGCCATAAAATCGTAAAACATTCATTAGAGTGTTCCAAAATTCTTCATAGTATCTAAAATAAAATAAAAATGGAAGTGTAGAAAAATTCATAGATATAGTTTAAACTACATCTATGGAAAAATTGGACAATGCCCATTGGTAAATGACACCATAGAGCATATATGGGCAACAACCGGCCCGCGGGCTGGGTCTGGCCTGCTGTAAGATATGATCCGGCCCGCGAGACATTTTGAATAAAACCAATTTAAAAAATATTACTTATACTCACGGGCAATACATTAAAAGATTTATTGCTTCTCAATTATTCTAAACTAGTTTATTCCAGATTATTCTTTCATTTTGCCTATATAAGCGGGTGGATATCCCGAATGTTAGGCAAGTCCGGTGAATCTGTAAAAGCGATCAGAGGCTCCAAGGCCCCTAAGGCTAACAGTATAGTCAGTTCTAAAAGAAAAACCGAACGTTAGTTCAGTTCTATTTGAGCTACCGAGGTGATAATTTGGACAAGTGATATCCTAGCGAACTGCTCGAGCCGTCAACTTGCTTTGTGACTTTGTGTGTATCTTGAGTGGTTACTAACTATAGTTTGTTATTAAGTTTATTGAACAAAAAGTAAACAAAATGATGTCTGGTGGAAAGAAACGAAAAGTAGATACAGAGGGTCATCAGTTTCAAGAAAAATGGACTAAAGAATTCTTTTTTATCATGCACAATGGTAAGCCTATTTTTTGTTTGCTGTGTAATGAATCCATTTCAGTAATGAAAGAATTCAATATAAAGGGGCATTACTCAACTAAGCATGCTACGCTGCACTCACTGACAGGCAATTAAGAACAGACAAAATCCAGAAGCTTACCGCAAATTTGGAAAAACAGCAACAAATGTTTCATAAACAAAGGACACAACTTGATAATTATGTGAAAGGTAGTTTTATAGTTAGCTCAAAATTGGCAAAGGCATTAAAACCATTTGCCGAAGGAGATTTTATCACGGAGTGTATGTTAGAAGTTTGCAGTATTTTGTGTTCTAAAAAGAAAAATGAATTTCTAAAAATTTGTTTGTCAACACGAACTGTTGTTCGACGTATAGAACTGATAGGTAATTATATAAAAAGAACATTGAATGACCGTATGGCTGGTTTTGAATCCTTTTCCATAGCATTAGATGAGAGCACCGATTTGTCTGACACAGCTCAACTGGCTATAATTTTATTCGAGGTGTTGATAAGGAGTTCACTGTTATAAGGAATCACTACAGGAGAGGATATTTTTATTGAAGTTCAAAAGGTATTCACAAGTTTTGGCTTGCCATGGTCAAAATTATTTGGAGTATACACTGATGGTGCACCTTCTATGGTCGGCTTACGTAAAGGTTTCATCGGAATTTTGAATGAAAAAGCAACAGAATTAAATGTGCAAAAATATGATTTGATAGTCCTTCATTGCATTATCCGCCAACAGAACTTGTGTTCTAAGTCCAGTCGGCTCCACAATATTGTGAATGTGGTAGTAAAATCCTTCAACTTTATTCGATCCCGAGGGCTTAACCATCGTCAGTTCAAGGCGTTTTTGGATGAAATATCAGCTGAATATAACGACGTAACATATTATTGTGAAGTCAGATGGCTGAGCAAAGGAAAAATGTTGAAACGGTTTTACGAGCATAGAAATGAGATAGCAGAATTTATGAAAATAAAAGATAAACCGCTATCTGAATTAAGTGACCCAAAATGGATATGTGACTTAGCATTTCTGGTCGATCTTACATGCTATTTGAATGATTTAAATTTGAACCTTCAAAAACAAGGACAGTTAGTAAATGACTTGTACAGCCATTTGAAATCGTTTCAGATCAAACTATGCTTGTGGAAGTCACAGATGCTGTCTGGTAACAGTTACCATTTCAACACGCTCTCTGAGTATGAAAATATTGCTTATGCTCAATATGCTGAAGAATTCAAGTTACTGTCGGAACAATTTTCGAACAGATTTAGCGACTTCAAAAACATGGAAGACTGTTTCAGTTTATTTGCTACTCCTACAAAATGCTCCAATACAATTACAAATGGAGTTGATCGAGCTTCAAGAAAACTCACGCATAAAATCCAAATTTGAAGACGTAGTATTGTACGATTTCTACAAAAAATACCTAGAAGAAGACAATTTTCCGCAGCTTAGAAAATTCGCAAGAAGATTGATTTATGCGTTTGGCATTACTTATAAATGCGAACAGTTTTTTTTTCATTGATGAAAGTTAATAAATCATTATCGTACAAGACTGACTGACGATAATTTGGAAAATTCTTTACGTCTTTGTATCAGTGGAATTAATCCAAATATCGATGGATTAGTTTCCCAAATTCAAGCTCAAGTGTCTCATTGATTTCGGTGTATTTAACTTTCGTAGTTTGTAACAATTGCAAATTTAACGATTTAATTATAATGTTCCATTTTATAAAATTTTATTTTGTTATTTTAATAAATTATAGTATAATAACATTGTCGTATTATTTCATGTCTTATATCTATCGCAAAAAATATTATCACCTCTTTAAAATGCACTAAGTACTTTTAAACGCGGCCCGCGAACGTATTTGCACGCTAAAGTTTGGCCCTCAACATGTCTTCTTCCTGTTCTTCCTAACTTGGCAACCAGTCCTCTTTAATGAAGACCATTACTGCCATTATCGAGTGAATTATATTATCAAGTGTTATGACCATTCAGTATCCTATCAAGATGGTGACTCCCTTGTTAGAACTTTCTAGGAAATGTTTGTGGGATCTCGGAATGAATGTTTTCAGCTTATATTTATAATGCACCTCACTTATGCACAAAAACCAAACTATATCACGCAAAACGCCACCAATATTACATAATATAGGGTCAAAAACCTAAGTAAATGAAATAAAAATAACAACCACAACATGACACTTCAAGATCCCGCCAAAAACTCCCCTCAACTTGTCAAAAGTTGCCCATACCTACCATAGAGAATGACACGGTAATGAAATGAATAATGATACTATCAAAATAAAAGTGAACTTTATACCGTGCACTCAAAGATTGTAATCGTAAATTCGAAACATTTATTATACGATAATTATAAACGTAACTTTTTATATATTTTTTTATGCAATATAAAGAAGCGATGGAAACCAAGCATACAGATATTACAGTCAGTTCACAAGTTTTTTAATTATTTGAAAAGGGGTTTTAGCGGGATCTTGAAGTGACATGTTGTGGTTTTTAATTTTAATTCATTAACGTAGGTTTAAGACCATATATTATGTAATATTGGTGGCGTTTTGCGTGATATAGTTTGATTTTTGTGCATAAGTGAAGTGGATTATAAATATAAGTTGAAAGCATTCATTCTGAGATCCCACAAAAACGTCCTAGGCAGTTCTAACAAGGGAGCCACCATCTTGTTGGGATACTGAATCGTCATATAACATTACACTTTATTTCACTCGATAATGGCAGTAATGATCTTCACTAAAAAGGACCGGTTGCCAAGTTAGGAAGAAGAAGAAGAATAAGAAATTTGTGAAAATTTACCCCTTCTTTACAAATGTATTTGGGTAAAATCAATTAATAAATAAAATGAAAAAAAAATTGGTTGCCTGTAAAGTCGGTATACAGGCGAAAGTTTTACGTGACAACGACTTTATGTCTGTCTCTCTCGCTCTTAGGCGGGCTAACCATGCCCGAGTGGAAGGGACGTGCCTCTCACTCGCTCTCATTGTGAGCGCATAACGTGAGCGGAGCGTAACACAGTTTCTTGAAGTGTCACCCGGCAAACCAATTTATAAGACGTTGTCACGTCAAAAAAAATTATTATAGTTAAATATTTTCAAATCAAATCATGATTTTCTAGGTTAAAATATGGATTCACTGGATCGATTCCGTGCTATGTATCAACTGAATATTGACCTCTTTTGGTTTAAATCTAAATTTTTGTAATCGATCTCAAATCGTAATCCCTAATCGTAATAAATAAATGAAATAAAAAAAATCTTTATTCAATTTAGGCCATATGAATTTATCTCTGGTTAGGGATATATTCAGAGATAAATAACAATTTGTTATTATTAATGTTATTTAGCATAGACCAATAACCTTTAGTATCATTTTCTGTGATTACAATAGTCTGTGGTCAACGCTTGCTTTCAAATTTTTCATTTTTCAATGAATAAAATGATACCAGTCATGTGTCGATACTTTTATACAATACAGTATCGGAAGGATTGTATCGATACCTAATGTCTTTAATTGAAAAAGTATCAGTAGTTAATCCACAGTTTTATTTGTCATTTAATTACCAGTAAAACCTATAATACTTTCATTAGTTTTATTATGTTTCATTTGTTAAAGAAAAAGGTCTGATTTATTCATGAAAAGTATGCTTTTACCAAATGTAATAACTTTAACTTTCCTTTAAACGGTTTCTAGAAACCGAGATTTTCGGACCTGCATTTTGGGATGCACTGGTGGTAGAAGTAGGGACATCTTCTTCAACAAACTTTTTTAATTTTTGGAATGGGTCCACATACATTTTAAAAAGTGGATCCAGTACATTTCAGAGCTTCGTATATGTTTTTTTTTATTGGCAGCCTTTGAGCTTTGAACCAACCGGGCCACCTCCAAGTCTCCCCTGTGTGTTTTGGCAGGGACTTTTTCTGGGTTGAGAGTAGGCAGTGTTTTGTCATCTTCCATATTTATTTTAGTTCGATCGTTCTTTTTTTAATTTGGTCGTTTTCATTTCTGTTGCATGTGGGCATTCCATTGAGTGTGTAATAGTTGTTGCTGTTTTATCTGCTTTTGTTCCTTATATATTTTAGTATACTTTGAGTTTTAATTATTGTCCTGCTTCACTTCTATTTTATATTTTAATTAGTATCAAGTTTCTTCTACTTTCTTCTTCCATCTTTGTTTTGTTCCAATAGTTGTTGTTTTACTATTGTGTCTATCTGTGTTTGGTCTATTGCATTTTTGGTGTGAGATGTACGAAAATGTTTAGCGTTTATTTCATTTATTATTATTGTGATATTTAGTTTTCTTTATCTTTTGTGTTGTGTGCTATAGAGAAACAATTCCGTCCACACATGGTTGTTGCGTAACTTTAACAATTTACGCAGCGCATGCAATGGAAGCTCTCCAAAGCAATAAATTTTTCTATTTTTGTAACATTTTTCATTGGTACTCCGCTCCTATTTGTCGTAGTATGGGTGTTATATAACATTCTTCGATCAATGGAATATCCAAAAAAAAAATTTGTTCCATTCGAACAAGTAGTTTCTGAGATTAGCACGTTCAACCAAAGACACTCTTCAGCTTTATAATATTAGAATAGATTCATTGACTTAGGTTTAAGACTCTATATTAAGTAATACTGTTAACATTTTGTGTGATATAGCTTGGTTATTGTGTTTATGTGAAGTGGATTATAAATATAAACTTGAAGCATACATTTTCGATGTGCCACAAAAACCCATCACCACAAGCCAACCACACCACAAGTCACCATCTTGTTGGGATACTGAATTCGTTCTAAGACAGGACACTATATTCACTTGATAATGGCAGTAATGGTTTTCAATAAAGAGGACCAGTTGGCAAGTTAGTAAGAAGAAGATGGTTGATTGAATACGCACTGTCACAAAAAATTAGATCTATCAACAAAAAATCGACTTTGAAAAAAATAACCATTTTTCAATAATCGATTTTGTAATAAAATATCATTTCTCAATCATTTTTTTTAAATTATTTTTTCACATCTCTAGTTTCTTCTAGTTTCTTTTCGTATTTGGTACCTTAATTGTTATTTCTATTTAAATACACTTTCTGTGCAGTGTTTTTAGATAAATTGAATAATAAATGGAGAAAATGTTAAAACTAGTAAATGCTAGCAGAATATAGTATTAGGAGTGAGCAATGGCACAACGTTTTCCAGCGAGCGGTCCGCCTCCGGGTGCAGCGCCGGGCGGGTTACAGCCCCAACAGAGGTATCCGGTGCCTCAGCAGGCTCCTGGATCGCCCATGCCACCGAGACCATATCCGGCTCCTAATTTTCCTGTAAGTGTTACCGTAACATTTCATTTAGAAATCAACGTAAACATACTGATAAATGAATTTGATTTTCGTGATTAGAATAATAATTTTGTGTGTACATGGAGCTTGATATAAGTATAATATAATTCTTGGGTTGGATGTAGAATCATTTGGCACAAATTGAGGGTTGCAATTGATAGAGATTAGATCCCTGACTATAACAGTACCACTCTCATAACAAGGCAATTCTTCGTTTTCGAGAAAATTTAAAAAAACCTTTCTAACCTAAAAAAATTAGTTACCAAAACAAAAACACATTGAAACGCAACATTATGAATTTGTCTTCTTATTCTGTCATCATGCTAAAAATTTTATCAACTAAATCAAAACAAAAGCTTGTGAAACAAAACATTAACTGCATTTGGTATCATGTCTTAACAGAGCTTAAAAAATTGTAGTAAATAAACTTATAATTAAGTAATTTTTGTTCTTCTATTGATGCATTGATGATTCCAGTACACATAAAATAGTGAAATATAATTTTTTGCCAAAATTTTCTTTCTTAATAATTTTACACTATATTATTCCTTTTATAAAATGAAATATGTTAATCACCATAGAGGCTGGAAAGTGTAAACTCCAAATGTTATCATTTATTATAATTATTCTAGTATAATTGGCTTGTAACTTTGGCCAGGGGAGTATCTTCTCTATTGGAATGGTACCAAAGGGCAGGGAACTGCTTTTCCTGGTACTCAGTGTGCAAAACCAATAGAAAATAAAATTTCGAATTCAACTTTGAAAGTTTGAGTACCAACAACTCAGACCAGGTGAATTGAGTAGGGTTAGGGGCAGAAACACACCTCTCCACACATCAAACAATTCTTCTTTCTTTTTTTATAGGATTAGTGTTTTTAGTGTTTTGCTAGATTCTCATATGATGTTAAGTGATAATGTAGCCCAACATGGCAGCACGTTATGCCTAGTGGAGGGACTGGCTCTCAAGTGCAGTCATGGGGGGGGGGGACCTAATGATGCTTGGTGACAGATCTTCAACTTGAGGGTGGTAGCTAGCCAGGTGGGCTTTAGAAAATTCCCTTTCACAATGCTATGATTTTTTCACAATATTTGCCTTCACTGTAAGCTTGAGCTCACTGCAGGGATTGAAACCCACATTGATCAACACTTTGTTGGAACATGTCAACACTGAGCCATCATTGTTTTTGAATCCAATTTTTCCCTATTAAACACAAAATATTGTACACCTGTGTGCTTATTATTTAACAAGAAATATTTACATTTCTAAGACACTCTAATATAACTGTTTAACTTTCTGTCTGAAAATGGCTTGTATAAAGTTGCATTTATATGAAATACTATGTTCTATGGCCTCATAGTGCTGCAAAAACAAAAGAAGTATCTAGGAAAATGCTACATCATTTGTTCTTGTAAATAAAACATGTCTGCCATACCATAGATTTGAGAAAAAAGCAGATGTATCCTTCAGAACAACAAGTGTGGAACCTGTCTTTAGCTATGTGTGCTTGATAACCAGTTAACAATACTATTTAATATTCAAGAGTAATGTTACCAGTGTTGTTGAAATACATTTTACTGATTTTTTCAAATTATACAAATATAAAACACTAGCAGTGTAGTTGTTGATCCATTGTCTGTCATCAAAAACAGATGTCAGATTTTCTCATTGTCAATAAAAATTTCTTAGTTTTCTTTGTGATTTTTGTTTGAAATTACCATACCTATACCTAATTGTTCCATTATTGTGTAAGCATTTGAAATTTATGGTGAGCATCTTCAATTTTAGATTTTTGACTGGAAGTCTATGTTAGTATTGCCGATGTAGCAATCTGGTGTGTTTGTTCACACTATAAGCAGAATCTTATATGAAAACACAGTTTTAGCAAGGAATCGAATGAATATTATATTTCATTGATTGTAGTTATAGCAAATACTAAATACTTTGGAATAGGTAACAATATTAGCTAATTATATCATGTTATGTTAGAAAATAAATTTGTATCTCAAACAATATATTATATTTTCTCACTTGACATTTTTCAGTTGACAAGACATTTAAAACATTATTTTTTATAAAGAAAAAACATACAATGATATGCAAAGAGATTATACCAGTTTTATAACAAAGCCTAAATAGAAACAGTCTAAATTGCCCAGGGTTGAATGATTCATTCAAGGTTGAGTTCAATTCACTTTATTGCACTTTTAGTTTGTACACTGGGAAGCTTAATGCTATAAAGCATTATCTTCCAGCTAACCAGCAATAATGTGAAAAAATTATATGTTATGGAACCATATCCCTGTCCTCTTTCAGTGTTTACAGATTGTTGCCAAACAAAGAAACTATCACTTAACAAATATGAGGTCATTCCTATTGGGCTCCTGCTAGTCAGGTTGTAAATAAACTGAGCTTCTAATACATACAATTTACTATAGCTTCCATTTCATATTTAGTAGCAGCTTAAAGGTCATAACTCAATTATCAACCAGGCACCTTATAAAGGACTTTATGTATTATCTATAGTGGTATTGGTACTACTTCTATGTATTATACTATACATGCTGACATGGCATGATGCTTCCTTTCAAAATTGACAGGATTTAAATCTTAATAATAAAATTGTTGGTGACCTTTTCCAACTGCCTTCTCCTCACCTTTTTCTCAAATTTGTGATGACTTTTTTGTACATAACAAAGATGGTGTAGAGGAACTATTGCAAAGGGAGGATCCTCCTGCCAGACGGGTGTTATGTCTGGCGGGCAGCTGCCCAACGGTTGTAGTCGGGTTCTTGTATATATACTCAACGTTTGAGTTAATTTCTATAGCGCAATGTAGGATAGTAGGAATGCGTCTTATGTGGCTCGATAGATGTCGCTATGTAGATGTCGCCACATCACTCCCCTCCGAGACCGGAGGTCAATAGCAGGTTGAGTCGTCCATACATCTTGTGATGCTTGCCGGGCCAGTGGAATGTTCCAGTGAGTCAGAACCAGATGCCGCATAGTTCACGGTGAGTCGGAACTGTCTACGGTGATGCCCCAGTGAGTCGGGGTGATGTCCTCAGTGAGTCGAGGTGATGCCCCAGTGAGTCAGGGTGAGAATGCTCCCAGTGAGTCGGGGTGATGCAGTGCTGCGTAGTGACTGGCTGCTGCGTCGACCAGGAGAGAAGTGCGTCTCTGCTTGCTGACCGGCCGAAGTGCAGTGTGCTGTGCCAAGGTCGCTGAGAAGGCTGTGGGTGATGACCAGGAATGCGCGTCCGCTGCATGCTGGTGGTCAGGATACCCGTGGATGCTGGCAGGCTGTATGACTCGCTGCTCGAAAGTTTGTGGAAGTGTTGATGACGTCACGATGTAGCTGTGCGAAGAAGGTTGCGCTGATGTTCATGCTTGGGGTCACCAGTGTAGAAGAGCTATTGCAAAGGGAGGATCCTCCGGCCAGACGGGTGTTATGTCTGGCAGGCAGCTGCCCAACAGTTGTAGTCGGGTTCTTGTATATATACTCAACGTTTGAGTTAATTTCTATAGCGCAATGTAGGATAGTAGGATGCGTCTTATGTGGCTCGATAGATGTCGCTATGTGTCGCTATGTAGATGTCGCCACAATGGCAAACAAGCATATGGCACCCCTGTTGATAAGTGGCTACTGTAGGCTATGGACACTCATAGTACCATAGATATCACTTTGCCAACCTTGTACACCCAACCCCAAGGAACTCTGGAAACCCTACTCACTGCAGAAACCCAACAAAAGTCTTTTTGGCGGAATGTTCTGTAGAATGGAGGTATCCCATTTGTCGCTCTGCCCCAAGCAAGTAGAAGAAAATCTCTTAAGAAATGTCTTTGTTCCCTACCTCCCTTCAATGCCATGACATCTGATGTACAAACAATTAATCTTTATTTCTTGAGCAAGTTCAACACTTGATTAATAGTAACCAAATTAAGAATGCCAAAAAAATTTAATTTATTTAAGTACTTTTTTTTTTTTTTTAATAAGTATATGACTTTATTATAGACTAGCTGATCCGCGCAACTTCGTCTGCGTCATATAAGAGAGAGAGAGAGAGTGGGTTGTAGGCACTGTATTATATGTACCGCCCTACTCCCACACTGCATAATAAAAATGCGCTCAGTATACTTGGTCATTATTTTGCTACTGAGTTATTTTAAAACTGTGATATCTCCTAAGATATTCATTTAAATCAATTGCTGTAAAGGGCAATTTTGTTCAAAATTAAATACTAGTGATGAATAACGTATTTATTTCGATAAGGGTTAAAATACCATGTATATAAAAACACTGTCGCAAATAATTCATTATTTTAGAACAATTTTATTGACATAAAAATGGTTATATTGAGTAAACCATAATAGATAGCCATATGCTGTCTCGGACTTTTTTTTATAAATTTTTAAGAGAAACAATTCCGTCACACATTTTTGTTGCGTAACTTTAACCATTCATGCAATGGAAACTCTCAAAAAGAATAAATTACCCTTGTTTTTGCAACATTTTTCATTGATGCTGCGCTCCTATTGGTCGTAGCGTGATGTTATATAGCCTATAATAATAATAGCCTTCGATAAATGGGCTATCCGACACTAAAACATTTTTTCCATTTGAACCAGTAGTTTTTGAGATTAGCTTTTTCAACCAAACAAACAAACTCTTTAGCTTTATAATATTAGTATAGATTGTGACATTTTATCTTTATTAACTCTATTTATCTTGCAAACTGTCTATAGGACATTCAACTAGACTTCAAGTATGTGCATTTGGATGTGTTTGGTGCAAAATCCATTGATCTAGTCAAATATTTAATAATATCTAAGTTTCCATTAGTTATTGTGGCACTCATTTCCTTAATCTTTTGAAAGTTGTACTAGGTTTCTTCTCCATTAGGGTTCCTTACAAGTTGGTTTGGGTGGGTTTGGCATACATTTGTGATAAGTTTAAAATGAATTGACTACTCCTTCTATATTGTTTTTATTTATAGTTCTCAGTGCAGATGGTTGCTTTTGAATGTACCTTGGAGCATTGGTAATCATGCAAAACGTTTTGGATTGTAATTGTTGCAGTATTTTGGTATTCAAGTTTGAAGCTGTACTCCACAGTAATTGCAACACGTATGTCCATATCGGTTTAAGTACAACCTTGTACAATATAAGCTTATTTTCTATTGATATTATTATTATTATATTTGGTAAGACACACTAGCAGCTAATTAGCTGATGCGTGCGTATCAAATAGCTTGGAGATATCTTCCTTGTCCAATCTGCTCTTAAAGGAGGTTATGGTAGGAGCCATCACAACTTTTTCTGGAAGTTTGTTCCATGCTGTGACCACTCTGTTAGGCAAGAACTGCTTCATTGGGTTTCTTTTTGCTGGGAATTCCCAAAGTTTCAAGGGATGACCTCGTAGGTGTTTATTTTCATTTGACTTAAACATATCTTTAAGGCTGGGCACATCGTAATAATTAGTGAGGATTTTTATAAGTTTCGATTAACCTGCCCCTTTGTCTACGGTGTTCTAGTGTGGTAAGGCCAAGGTTTATGAGGCGCTGTTCATAGGGTAAGTTACGCATTGCATACACCATCTTAGTAGCCCTTCTCTGTACATTTTCAATGAGCTTAATGTCTTTTTTGAAGTAGGGATCCCAGATAATATAAGCATGTTCAAGAAGTGGTCTAATATAGGTCTTGTATAACTTTATAAAAGTTTTAGCTGTTAGGAATTTAAATGCCTTGCGAATGATATAAAGGATCGAATTAGTTTTCTTCACAACCCCAAGCACATGAGTTCCCCATTTAAGATCTTTGGATACTGTAACTCCCAAGTCCCTTTGTGTTTCAACTGCGGTTAATTGTTCACCACCAAGATAGTATATCTGACAAGGATTATTACTACCAATGTGTAGCACGGAGCACTTATTCACATTTAAAGTTAGAAGCCAGTCATGAGTCCACTTAAAAATCGCATTAAGGTCATTCTGTATAGCTCGCCAGTTGCTTCGAGGGTTAGCAAAAAATTTGGTATCATCAGCAAAAAGCGAAAAAGGTAGTTGCAGAGTACTTTTCAAGTCTGAGAGGAACAAGATAAAGAGCAATGGACCAAGCACCGAACCTTGAGGAACGCCACTGAGGACACTTCGCGGATCGGACATGACTTCGCCAATGCGCACCCGAAACGTTCTACCAGAAAGGAAGTCGCATATCCAGGCTAAAATGCTTCCACGTATGCCAAGGTGTTCCAATTTATGTATGAGGCGTTTCAGAGGAACACGGTCAAATGCCTTGTCATAATCCAAGTAAATGATATCTGTTGGCTGTCCATTACTATGGTTCCGTGTCCACTCGTTTAAGCAATTTAGTAAATTGGTTGTAACAGATCGTTTTGGGATGAAACCATGCTGCTCATCCAGGGTAATCTTTTCATGTATTAGAAATTCTCTTATGTGGCAAGCTATCATCATCTCCATGGTTTTGCACAATACACTGGTCAAACTTATGGGCCTATAGTTGACGGGCAGTAATTTATTTCCTTTTTTATAAATCGGTACTACATTTGCCGTTTTCCAGTCAGCTGGCACTATTCCATCCTTCAGAGATTTGTTCATCATTTTCGCTATTTCGTCGCTTAGAGCTCCTGAGCATTTTTTCAATACCACTGAGGGTATGTCGTCTGGCCCTGATGCTGTAGTATCACTGAAGCTAGATAACTTCTTTCTTACTAAGTCTCCAGTAATACTTAAGTCTTGAATAGCGTTTATGACTCTAGGAACGTTGATATTTGGCATCGGTCCATCAGGCTCGTTGACAAAGTTCAATTTAAACTGATCAGCGAAGGCTTCGGCAATTAGTTCAGGCTTCAGAACAAGTTCATTTGAGACATTTTTTATTACGTTAGGGATGCAGATTTTAGAGTTCAGTTGTTTTCTTATGTAACTGTAAAAAGCCTTAGGACCTGAGTCTATAATAGTTGATTCGAAAGTGGTTCTTCTGTTTCTAGATAGACTATTAATTTTGTTATTGACCTTTCTATATTCTTTCTATATTTCTATAGTTGGGACTTTTGATTTATAAGCCTATACATCTTTCTCACTTGTTGGCCAAGGGCTTTACTTTTCGTAATATTATGTTTGGTCGAAGTTAGTCATCTGTCTAGGTAAATTGCTAGATATCTGAGGATATCTGACTGAAATAGCCCTTTAAAGATTTTCAAATTATAAAATAGACTTACTGTAACAGACGTTAGTTTGCAGACTTTTTGACAGTTCATTTCGTTCTTGGTTCAGAGCGATCGCGATCGCTCCGACTTCCGATTGGTAGACAGCTACAATTGTTAAGTTATTATGGATGGCTACAACGCCATCTAACATAATTTATGCGAACACTGACTGTGGGATCCTTACTTGATTTAGTTCCACACCGGAACATGTGTCACGCCTTAGAATGGTCTTGTATAAATATCTATATGTTTATTTCTTATTTCATCACAATAATTCTGAATCATACAAAAGATACACAATAAATATCAATGCACATATATTTAGATTGGCTCACTCTGTCAACATAGAATTCAATCCTTATATCAACTTTTATATAAGTATATTAAATTTATTTATTTGTAATTGGTCAAGGTCTGCATCTCTAACATGAAAATCAATATTGAAACTTCCCAATGAATATGATTTCAATTGAGTGTTGTTTGTAGTATCATTTATTACTTTTGAACTTACTCATAATACAAGAGTATGTGATTCATCAGGAAATCATTACTTAACTATTACTTGATAATGTAAGTATTGTAAGTTAACTGCTATTTTATGTTATATGATTTGATTGGTAAAGGAGTTGCATTGCGGAAATCCATCTTAAATAGTACATTTCGTATATCTTTACTATACCTTTTCAGCAACCTGAAACTAATAAACTAAATTAATGATGAATGATAAAAGGAGTAAGCGGTCAAATAAAAGTTTTACTGGTTTTTGAAGTTATATACACTAGTTTCCTCTATTACCATAGTTTGAGTTGAGCAAAATATCAACTAGTTTTCTTATTTTTATGTAATTAGTGTATATACATACATGTATAGTAGACAGGTACATACTTTCTTTCCAGTTTTTATTTCACTATAAATTTTGTGTGTATAAAATAAAATGAATATAAAAAGTGGCGCCTTATACATAATGCAATTGGACGAAATTACTTCTGTAACATATAGCTTCAGCTGTAGTGTGGGCTTATGTGTTGGTTCCAGGCACGCAGCGGGTTTACTCCACCACCAGCTGGCGCCGGAGGGGCGGGTGCAGGCGGCGCGGGGGCAGCTGCGGGCGCGCGCGGTGGGGTCGGCTCGGGGTATGCGGGTGGCGCTCCCCGTGCCCCTCCGCCAGGTGTCACCGGTGTAGGAGTAACGGGCGGCACGGGTAGCGCGCCCGGACCAACAAGTGGCAAACGGGGTGCTGAGACTCGAGGCGTGGGACCAGCTGGAGGTGCGGCACATAAGCCAGCATACGTCGGTGAAGGCTATGGACAGGCGCCGCCAGGCAAGCGCAAGCGCCGGTTGGCCGACAAAATTCTGCCACAGAAAGTTCGCGACCTGGTGCCCGAATCTCAAGCCTACATGGACTTGCTCGCCTTCGAACGCAAACTCGATGCGACTATCATGCGTAAACGACTCGACATTCAGGAAGCACTCAAGCGTCCTATGAAGCAGAAGCGTAAGCTGAGAATTTTCATATCGAACACATTTTATCCTGGTGAGTCGCGGCCGAACGTAATTCTCGACTAATCATCGCTGCTACTCAATAATCCGACTTGTTAATATTAGGTTTTGTAAAATGACACAGGACAGGGTGACAACCCCATACCATCATGGGAACTCCGTGTGGAAGGTCGTCTACTCGAAGACTCTAAGAACGAACCAAACAAAGTAAGACATATTAAGGTGTCCCACTTGCCGGTTTTACACTACAAGTTACTTATAAGCAATATAAATGTGTGTGTTGCAGGTGAAACGCAAATTTTCATCATTTTTTAAATCGTTGGTGATTGAGCTTGACAAGGAACTGTACGGTCCCGACAACCACTTGGTAGAGTGGCACCGCACGCTCACCACGCAAGAGACAGACGGCTTCCAGGTCTGCATTACATTTTCTTTACTTTACTTCTTGTTCAAATAAAATACTTCTCATTGCAATATGAATTAGTAGTGTTTTGACGTCCATAATGCATTCTTAGGATCTAAATTTAATAAAGAGCTTTTTAATTTTGAATTATTTTTTAAATTATTGTTATGATAAAATTATATATTTAGTGAAGGTTAATTTTTCAATATATTTTTTAAGTTCATAAAGTAACAGTAAAACGTAATATTGTTTGATATCTGAGTGAGCAACATTGTGATGGTCTTGGACGTAACAGGTGAAACGGCCCGGGTACAAGAATGTGCGGTGCACAATCTTACTTCTGCTGGACTACCAGCCTCTGCAGTTCAAACTGGACCAGCGGCTAGCGCGGCTGCTCGGCGTGCACACACAGACCCGGCCCGTCATTGTGAATGCGCTCTGGCAGTATGTGAAGACGCATCGACTGCAGGACCCGCACGAGCGCGAGTACATTGCCTGCGACCGTTATCTCGAGCAGATCTTCGGCGCCCCACGGGTCAAGCTCGCCGAGGTACCCGGCCGGCTCGGCGCACTGCTGCACGCGCCCGATCCCATCGTCATCAACCACGTGATCGCAGTCGAACCGCCCCACGACACCAAGCAAACCGCCTGTTACGACATCGATGTCGAGGTTGACGACACGCTCAAAACGCAGATGAACAGCTTCCTGCTCAGCACCGCCAACCAGCAGGAGATCCAGGGCCTCGACTCCAAGATACACGAGACGGTCGACACTATCAACCAGCTGAAGACGAACCGCGAATTCTTCCTCAGCTTCAGCAAGGACCCGCAACGCTTCACCCAGAAATGGCTCGTCAGCCAGGCGAGGGACCTCAAGGTGAGTTTAGAGAAAGCGACGCAAGAGCACCAACGCCTGCGCTGGCGAGCGCTGACCGACTTGTCTTGCTTGCAGAGCATGAACGGCAGCGGCGGCAACCCCGAGGAGGAGCGGCTCGGCGCGTTCTATGCCCAGCCCTGGGCCGGCGAGGGCGTCGCGCGATACATGCACGCACGGCTCGCCGCGCGGCGCCGGGAGCTCGAACACGCGCTGCACGCTCCCCCCGCACCTGCACCCCTAGCGCCCCCAGTCGCCGCGCCCCTGGCACCCCCCGCGCCGCCGGCTCCGCCCCTGCACCCGCACCTCGCGCGCCTCTAGGCTATAGCATCCGCGCCCAACTGTGCCTCTATTATAATCAACTAAAACTCATGTCTCTCCGATTGTGGTATTTTATTTTGCTTCCTTATCTCGCGTAAACGCTATACATACCTCGTTAATATGTTTAACGTAGCCTCTCGAGTTGATATGTTTACGGGCGCGTAATCACTGCGTTTTATCTAAATCACCTGCTTCATGATTATTTAAATACGTTGCAGAGTCGACCCGGTCAGTACATTACAAAAAAGATAATATTTAAAAAAAAATTGCATCAATCACATAAAGCTCACCGAATTAATCATTAATACAAAACAAATACTTGAATAATTTCATACAAGACTATGGGCTTGTTCTTTGATGCACTTAGCGGAGGCCCTGTGTTGGTACTGAACGATCAAAATTGTGTACGATTTGTTTCGTTTGAAACAGTATTGACCCGCACGCACTATACACGTGCGTATTGATATAGCTGTATCCAGTTGTTAGCAAACTTTCAAAGCACCTGTGAACATAACAAATTGTTGTATAATTATCTCTATGCAGTAAGTACTGTAGCGAAACACATCAACCATTGTACTAGTGTAGGTTATATAATAATCTAAAATATAATAGAAAACATGCTTTCCGAAAATAATGTTTTATTATAGAAAGAAAAACGAAACACGATCGCCAGCTGAAGCAGAATATTGCCCTCTTACTCTGTCTCGTCTCGGTTATTTAACGGCTAACTTTTGCATCATAGTTTGCACATCTTAGGAAGCTGTAGTGTATAAAACCATATTTTAAGTTGTCCATTTTGTGGAAAGAACGATGTCAAAGTAAAATCAATCAAATGGTGCGAAAATAAATGAATCACTAAATTCGAAACACAAATACACAAGCCTAAATTTGAATTTGGAATTCCTAACCAAACGCCAAATATTTGAGATCAAAGTGGCCAGTTCAACAAAACGCCAATTTCATATGTAAGGACCTAACGTAAGTAAGGATAGCGCATCGGATTGCATCCTAGAAGTGACAATCTCTAGCCCCTAGGGAGGGGGGTGCTGTATAACCTGTCCGAGTCCTGTTAGTGGTCCAGTAACCATACGAGTTTTAAGAAAAACAGTATATTTGTAAAGTAATTATATTATTTATTTGTATTAGTAGATTATTAAGTAAAGAGAAAAATAAAAATGCTAAACTTCTTAATTTTCATAAATTATGTTATTCTCGTTCTTCCTGCACCAGTCTGATAATATTTAATATCTCCTAAGTATTATCATATGTGTTATATTCAGAAAATAATAACGCTCCCACCTCTCTATATTGTAGGTACATAGATTTGAAGACGAAGGTTCGCGTGTGACATCACGCGACACTCGGATCCGCAATCACTTGTTATATAATGATAATAACTAATTTCGGATTATAAACGTATAATCCTCAGAGAATTGATTAGATGTCGTGTCGCGCCCGCCGGTCCGCCCCGGCTCATATATCATTCTAAAATAATATCTCGCACTATTTTATTGTTCACATCGAATCCCATAACTAATAATTGTTTTAGTAATAGTGTAGACCCTGTCCTAATTGACAACAACCCCCCCGCACTACCCCGCAGAGCGACACACCGTCTGCGCGCAGAGAGCACAGCCCGCGCAACACGTAGCACACAGCACGCGGTAAGCTTCGACCTATACCTACTGTATTTGTTTAATTGTTGACATCATTGTCGTCGGCTTGTGATACGACAGTACCGAAACGTTTATTAGATAATATCTGTTCATATAAAAGAGTAACGCTAAGACAACGCACACCGCGCCCCGCGCCGCTAATGCCCGTGTCAACAACACTATCACTTATTAGCTTAGGTAAATTATTGCACTGATAACGAGAACAATCAGTGCAAAAAAACAACACTTAATACCTATCTCTTGTATTATAAGTAAGTACCTACTAATATATAAACCTAACTGAAGACGTATCCTTTTAAATGATTATAACTTGTGTTGAAGATGTTGAAATAAAGCCCGATACTGCCCCCCCCCCCCTCTCATGTGTGAATTTTTCATAATATTAATAACGTAAATTAGTAGTGACGTAAAGTGTTTTTTTTTTTTTCATTTTGGAAATGTTAATTTATCAAACTGTTGTAATAACTAACAAGTGCATATTGTTCAAGAGAATCGAATCAGCTTATTCATGATCATAGTTTGTTTTCTAGTTTTTTAATAAACTTGAATAAAGTAAGTTTTACAAATATCCCTACAACCCGTGTCAAGAATTCTGTGACTCGCGTACGATTCCCTTGTACAGTTGGGACGCGCGGCGGTGGGGAGCAGCAACGCGACGCCCTGGGACACGATACTTTTTAAATTTCATACCTAAATTATAAATAAGTGAATATATTGTGAGTGAGCGCCTAGCCGCTGTGTTAGCATGTTCGACTCCTCCCAATATGTATGTGCCAATATTTAAATCAAATATGTTAGGCAATGTGACGCGCTCGGCCCGAGCCTCACTGTTAGTACTGAAGTATTCTCGCGGTCGCAGCGCATCGCGACATCTGCCTTTGACTATATTTATAGCCGGATCAAAGAAAAACATTTGCAGTATGGCCTTCAGCAGATAAGAAGTAGACGTGAGCGCACTGTACAAATAAACAGACAGCCAGGCGACAGTACTAGCGTCTGTAGCGCGACACTCACCGCTAGCGGCGCCCGTGTCGCTCACAGTGCACAGTGGTCGAGAGTGCGCGACATGACGACGGACGCGGGTTCTGCTCCGGACTCGATCGACAGTAAGTCACCTGCATGTTACTCGTCTGTTCCCTCTGATACACAATACTGTTATAACGCTCAAAGAATATACTTTATTTACCGTTTCACCTTCCAGTAAAAATTCCGAATGCACAACACCGCGATAGTCAAAGAAAACAGTCAACATAACTTTGAGTGGTTTTTTCAGTTTCGGTTCAGTTGGAATGCGCCACTCCGAAGCTTGTTGACTAGTTCGCATGTCAAACTCCTAAACCTACGTCGCGTCACCAGTAACAATGTGTTTCATGAATGTTGGGTCGGAATTGACATATCCTCAGCGACTCTTATGCGATTGAGTTTTTGGAGAAAATTCTGAATTTTTAGGACTAGCTGAGCGGCAACATGTTTCAACACCAAGTGATTATTTAAAATGATAGGGATCGACTCGTGCGACACAGAAAGTTCAGCGGCTAGCTCTCTCAAACTTGTATGAGGTTTTCAAACACTATGTCCTTCACTTTTGCAATGTTAACTTCAGTTGAAGACGTTGATGGCCAACTAGGGCGAGGCAAATCTTTCAGTATATCTCGACCGCTTTTGAACGCTTTCTACCACTCATAAGCACGTGTTTTTAATAAAGTTGATTTACCGTAAACCTACTGTAACATTTTCAGTGTCTCCGAACACGAAATTCCATTGGCGATGCAAAATTCAAGACAAACTCTTTGTTCGATGTTTTTGTCCATTATAAAATTCGCAATACACACTAGAAAATATGATATACCTAACTAAAAACAGCACTGTATTTAATCTAAATGACAGAAGCAACTGAAACTTCGCGCCAAAATGAAAAAAAGTTGTGCCAATCTAACAACAAAAGAAAAAATTGAGTTTGGAACCATAAACAAATCATTCATATCCGATACTTTTTTGACAAAATGTAGATCAAAGGTGAAAGTGGACGTCCTTGACGTACCCCTTGTTTTATATTGACTGTTCCTGTTTCCTCTCCCATTTCTAAAAATGTTTCTTGCTCCCTGTAAAGGTTAAAAATAATATTTCTATCTCTGAAGTCCAATCCTGCTTCGCTCAAAATATTTATCATCTCCCAGTTTACTTTATCAAAGGGTTTCTCTAAATAACCAAAAGCTATGTGTGTGTATAAATCATATTCAAGCCCCGTCTATCATTTATTATCAGTCTTAACGCTAGTATTGCCTCCTTTGTGCCTCTTTTCCCTGAACCCATACTGATTCTGTTTTTTATAATTTTGCTTATGCTTTATGTCCGGTGCTTATCGTATTTAAGTGACGCATTGTTGATGTGGTCTACGCAGAAGGACGAGTGCGGGTCCGGGCGTGTGGGGGCGGGGGAGCGTGGCGTGCCGAATCGCAGGAGGCGCTGTGGCGTGTGGTGCTTGCGGAGGCAGGTGGCGCTGCGCTGCTCGTGCTGCTGTCCTGCGTGCCGGCCTGCACCGACCCGCCGCTCGAGCTGTTGCACCGTGCGCTCGCCGCCGGCCTCGTAGTCGCGCTGCTCGTGCAGTGTCTCGACCACATCTCCGGCGCGCAACTCAACCCGACGGTGACGCTCGCGGCGGCGCTCTGGGGTCGTATGGGGTGGCGGCGCGCGCTCTGCATGTCGTGCGCGCAAGTAGGGGGCGCGACCGCCGGCGCGGCTCTGCTCGCCGTGCTGCTACCTGCACGTGCGCCGGACGGCTGCGTGACGGTGCCGGCGCCTGGGTTCGCGCCGTGGCGGGCTCTGGTACTGGAAGGCGCACTGGGCGGATGCCTCGCGCTCGCTAACTGCGCGTCGTGGGACGCGCGCAACACCCACCTGCGCGACTCTTGGCCACTGCGCATCGGTACCTCCGTCGCCGCCATGTCACTAGTCGCGAGCTCGCTGACTGGCGCCAGTATGAACCCGGCTCGCAGCATGGCGCCCGCGCTGCTCGCGGGACGCTGGGAACACCACTGGGTGAGTACCTACTGCTGCACAGTGACTCACACCCGAGTCATTACTTAACGCGCGATGGCGGCACTTAGTTCACAGTCGCACGCTAATTGCTACGTCACCGCTCTCGGCGCGTCTTACTGAGTGTAACGCATGCGCACAACGACGTGACGTCCTGTACAGTTTCTCCCCATCCTTTCCTTTACTTCGCTCTTACTACATAATATAACATTACACGTACATTGCTATGTTTTATACCCATGCTTCCACGCCTAAACCGCTGAATCAATTTTAATAGAATTTTGGTATAGATATATATCGGACCTTGGAGAATGGCATAGACTACCTTTTGCCTTGAAAATAAAACTTCAAGGGGTAAAATAGGGATTGAAAGTTTTTGAAATTGAAAGTAAGATGAAAATTCATATGTATGCTTTGTTAAGAGATTTTCGCGTATTTGAAAACCATCCCTCAAGGCTACCGTCTTATCCAGTGAAATACTCTAACATAAGAAAACAGCACTTAAGTCCGTTTTCCACCTTCATGTTGGCATATACCACAAGACAAATAAGGCACGGTGATAATTCTTTGTAGATTTCTCTCTACTTGAGGACCGGGCAGTCCGACAGCAACTGTTGGAATACTTACCTTAAAGAAAATTGCAGTGAAATAAACTTGTGTTGTTTTGGATTCCTGCAGACTTTGCAGAGCTTCTTTTTCTTTTAAATTTTATGCTAGTCGTACAAGTTCGTGCGCGACCGGCCTATGTTTCCGACAGACGTTGGCAGGGGGCGAGGCAATAGCGGCGGCAGGTAATGTAGCGGGGAAGAGGAACGCGTGCTTCATACAAACGGCCGAAACAAAATTTAGTTAAATTTCAGTATACAATAGTCGTGAGTAGGTACGCAATTTATAACTAACTGGTAGAGCATAATATGTGTCTATATTTAAGAGGAATCATTACGAAATATATATAAGTGTATTGGTTTATGCGGCGCACGCCGGTAAAGCTCCCATTTGGCATAGTTTTTTTTTCCGTAATATTCAACAATCTCCTTCATATATTTCAGCTAATTTACAGAAAAACTTAATGACTTGAAGAAAACCTTATGAAAATCCGTTTTGTAGTTTTTGAGTTTATAAACCATGTAAGTCCCCAAAAATCAATTTATTGTCGACTTTGTTATAAAACATTGTATTTTCTCTACTATATAAAAACTTAATAGAAATGTATTGTATGTACCTTCGATAAAAATTTCTCTAAATGATAGTGAAAATCGTTTCAGCGTGGTTTATCGGACAAACAGGCACATGCGTATTCTTTTATACTATGTA
Source organism: Saturnia japonica (assembly GCA_033032175.1). NCBI lineage: Eukaryota > Metazoa > Arthropoda > Insecta > Lepidoptera > Saturniidae > Saturnia > Saturnia japonica. The sequence continues at coordinate 70,554 of CM065306.1, read as the reverse complement.
TTGATTACGAAATATTATATTACCTACTTTTTTAGAATCCAAAATTGTTTTTGTTTTATTAAACCAAGCAAAAAACTTTATTTGTTCTCTTCTTACTAACTCACAATCGCTTTTTAAACTAGAAAGAAAACCCAAGTAGAAATAATTTATATAAAAAGTTACAAAATTAGCAGTAATATATTTTGGTGAAAATATAATCATGACAATTTAATATAGCATTGTCCAACACGTAAGTAGGTAACCCAAGAAACAGTCAGAGTGCAGCCCTAGTGCGTGTTTATTTCAAGAACACTGCCGAGATAGCATACTGTTTACTTTAGTGTACTGTGTAGTGTAGTGTAGTTGTTATTGCAACGCTGGTTTTATCGATATAGAGGACTGTATTAAGAAATAAGGATAATTTGGAAAACAGTATTTTTATTAGAGAAAGCACGCAACGTACCTGATCAAATGATGTATTATGAACGGCGACTATGTTCTTCTTCACTTCATGCACTTCTTTATTTTCACATGCACGAATATTTATGTATTTAATTATTTTATGATATATATTAATTTATATAACGGTATTATAATTGTATGTTAATTTATTTTTTAATCAATATAAAGATATAATATATTTATTTTTTGAGTGACATGAAAAAGTCATCTCTTATTACGTGCGTTATATGTTGGAAAAGGTTGAATATGCCGAAAGGAGGTTACATGGCGATACCAATAGTGGCGTGCTACCTCATCCCCGCCAACGTCTAAAACATAGAAAGGTTGAGGTTACACTGATCTTGAATTTGTTATATTTGTCTGATTTTTATTCAAAAACGGCTTGATCGGTTGTAATGAAATCTTGTACGCGGAAATTATAATAATATGTCACTCCTCAACTGATATATTACAAAAATTAACAACAATATGTACTGTTTGGGCCTGGCAACACAAGTTTCACATTTTGACTCTGTTGTGTGTGTGTGCGAGACTGTCGCGCTGACACTGTGTGTTTCTTGGTGAAGGATAATGCCGTCTTGAATTGCGCCTGCGATCTCTTTGTTGAAGTATGAGACAAGGGATGATAGATGCCCAGATCGGGGCAATTTCAACTTGTGATACTTTAACATTGAGCCCTTTAAAGTAGTATTAAAAAATATATATATATTACACAGATACAATCTGCGAGTAGATTGCAATACATTATTGTTTGGTTTCTGAATTCTTCCTTGTGTTCGTTGCTGATGATCTGATATGGTGCAGATATACTGGGTTGGTCCCCTGGGCGGGTCGGCGTTATGCACGGCGCTCTACTGCTGCGCGTGGCGTCCCCCTGCCCCATCGCAGAGGCCCGCGCGCTCCCAGCGACCCCCGAGCACGTCCCGCTCGCACCGCGCGTTCGACCTCTCCACGCACACTGTCATCATCAAGTCTCACCACTCCATCTGAACCGTGCCTCTCCCGCCCCCGCCCTCACTGTGCGGCAGTACTGCCTCGCCTCCTGATGTGGCGGACTACAACTGATATAAATATTAATTTAATTACATAGATATAATAATGAACTACTAGATGTAACTCGTTAATTCTAATATAGTTGTACGTGTATATATAATTATTGTTCAATAAATGTTTTTTTATCTCTACTACGGTGAGTTTGATAAGCAGCGCTTCTACTCGTCTTCGATGCTTCCTCACATTATCTGAACATATCTCTGAACGAGACTCAACAAACTGCACTCGAATGGAATCATGTCATAGTATTTATAACCATAGTAAGGTAGTTTGTTTTAAAGCTTTATTAACATGGGAATATCTATGATGGGTAGGATCCCACTCGGAGGACCTTATTAGGAGGAGTTATGTGAAACTTCATGTAGTAATAAAACCCCGCGGTGTATACGGCATGACGGCCGAGCTAGAACAAATGCTGGTCCCACTGCATAAAAAAAAAGACAGTTTGGTTCTATCCTATTCCTCAGAGGGCCCAACCACTATAATGGAAAGATGAGCCCTCAACCTATCCCCTTTGGTTCAGCAAGGCCGGCAGAAGGAGCGCTCCCCTCGCGAGTCGTTCCCGCGGTCTCATCTGCGCCATGACATTCTCGCAAAAAAGACCTTTCTTAGCCATGCCACCTCACTGCTGAGCACAGTTTCAGCACTCTCACCAGAGAGTACGGTACTCCGCTGCGCCGTGGATCAGGTCGCTAACAGCTATCCGTCTTTGTGGGCCGTTACTCCCCCGCGCCGTGACGGCTAAGGACTCACCAGGGGTACGCTGTACGGAGACGGATTCCCCATACAACTAAAGAGCTGGAGAAAGGGTGGCTTCATAGGGTTTCCACTAGCACCCTGCACCCCCGGGTTTGGTGCGCGACGAGCGACCGTCGTAAAAGAGGAAAAGACTTTAGCCAAGTCACTGACTAGTTAATTATCCAAAGTAATAGGATCCACTCCTTCTGATGATTATCGATGAAAGAACAAAGGCCTAAGACACAGCTGTTTAAAGATGGCTACACGTCTGCATCTATTATCGAGTTGATCACTCCCGCGCCGCCTAAACCTACTCCGGCGCATAATTATTATTACTAGCGGTCGCCCAATAATCGAAATTCGACCTGCGACTTTTTAATCATAGACTATTTTCTGTTTGACATTTGCAGTATTCATTAACCTAAACCAGCTTTTCCGAAACTATTGGTCGCGACCCACTGGTGGGTCGCAGCGAACATTGGATGAGCCCTGAAAAATGTGATGACAATTGACACATCAATCGACCGACTAAAATGTCAAAAAAGCAAGTGAAAAATTCAACTAAACAAACTACTTTCGACTCTAAACAGCTAATGAAATTCTGGCTCTTTATTACTGAGACCTATACTTGTCTGTTTGATGCAGCTATGAACCTCCTTCCTTCAGTATCTCTTTCCAATGTAAGATTTTCAGCTATCATGAACTGAATACCGTCAACTCCTGTAACTTCGCCCGAAATTTTAAAATGGTCATAATTTATTTCATATGTTTGCTAAATTGCTGCGTGTTCATTGGTTAATTCACAAATTTAACTATGGTAATATTGTATCTATAATTGTCAAAATCACAACCGCCAATAAGCCAGTGTTGAGCAAAACGTCGCGACGTTTGTGTATGTTTTTTTCGCGGTGCCCACAAAAGTTATACGTAGACGAAAACACATTAAAGGTAAGATTTTTATGTTTTTACTGTAGATTAAGCTATCTTTGAAATTAAAATAAATATCTAAATAGGCAATGTTAGGACGGGTAATTCAAACTATAAACTCCCAAACTTCGCCTACCCATAGGGTTGACACTTTTAGGAAATGTTTCACTTACTTTAAAAAAAGTGAGTCATGAATGTATGTCCGCGATTTTCTCATGAAGTACTGTGCGTGAAAGTGAAACTTTATTTATTAGATCTGAGGAATCGTATTAGCTGTATTTCTAAAATACAGGCTGTAAACTCCAAAAAATCTTATGTTTCTTAGGCTTAGTAGTGGAGTATTTGAAATATCAAGCAAGATATGATGAAAGGCCATGAACATTCTGTATCTATTCTTCCATAAACATATCATTGTTGAGGGTTTTCTCTGCATAACTGTCAAGTGTTAATAACCATGTAGATAAGACTTCTGTTTAAAACTTTAGGTCGATGCGAGCTAGAAACTAGCGCTTTTGTATGGAACTACACATTTTTTTTGTCATGAGGTTACGCTCGCTCACGCACAGAAAAAGTGCAAAAGGCTTTTCCCAGATATTTACAAATATGTATAATTCGGTATTATCTACCGATATAAATATGTACCCAACTAAGTTTATTTTACGATGTTTCAATTATAATTAACTGAAAGTAAGGTGAGTAGTCGATCAAATTACAACTGCCTGTAAAATTATCTATGGGTTTACTGATGCGTCAGATTTGCATGAGGAGCTGTGTCAATTATTTGTAAGTACCTAAAAATCAATCATTTAATGTCCCATTTTGTCGCATAATAAGCTCCATGAAACTCCTTCATACAGTGCATGTTGACGATGCTCAAAGCCCTCATGGAGATCAGCCGCCGATTTGATTGTTTAATGAAAATCGATAATGTTAGAATGTCTGAGGTTCTGCGAAAAGACAGAGAGACATGACTAACTTAATTTAATATTAATTGCTAATAGCTGTAGTAAATATTTATAATAAAAAAAATTCTTTATACGTAAAAAAAAACAGCACAACTCCTCTGGTTTAAGACGAAAAAGGTCTTGTACCGTAGCTCATAGTCCTAAAATGCTAGAATTAGCTTTAGAGTGCCTTCAGAAGAATAAATTTCCTCTTATTACGCGGAAAAAACTCTGTAATACCAAGAAGAACATTACTTGACAAACTTCAAAGAAAACATGAAAAGAGCGTCGGATGTCCAACAAGACTCAGTGCCAAAGTAGAAGAAAAAATTATTAAAGTTCTGATTGCTGCCGCTGTATTTGGAAGTCCACTCACCTTATTGGACTTGAGAATTGTGGTTCATAAATATTTACAAAACAATGGAATAGATGTTTTTAACGGAAAAATGCCCGGTGAGAAATGGGCCTACGGTTTTATAAAACGTCATCGATCTAAGTTATCACTAACAGTCACTTCAGATATAAAAAAGTGAGAGCAGAAAAGTCATGTGACGAAATGCGTGAGTATTTCAACAATTTGAAAGAATCTTTGAAAGAAGTGCCCAAAGAAAATGTGTTAAATTACGACGAAAGTAACTTATCCGATGATCCAGGCAAATCTAAATGCATTGTAAAGAGGGGTATCAAGATCCTGAAAGGATACTAAATCATACGAAGGGGTGTATATCCATTATGTTTGCTGCTACTGCTGACGGAAAACTGCTTCCACCCTATGTTGTATACAAGTCGAAGCAGATGTGGACGCAAGGGGTTACAGGTGGACCTCCTCTCACAAGATGTAATCATTCCACTTCTGGCTGGTTTGATTCAAGCATATTTGAAGATTGGTTTCTCAATGTCATTGTTCCGTGGGCAAAGAAGCTTTCAGGCCCGAAATTAGTAAAACAGTTTATTTTAATTAAATAAATATGTCAAATTAAATTATTTTTTTATTTTCATAAGTACAAGTATCTACTCATAGTTAGAAATATGAACAGTGACAACCCTACTGGTTGTTCTAACTTTCGAAAAAAGTTAGCCTAACTTCGCCTACCTCAAAATAAATAAAAAAACAGCTTCCATAAGGTTTTATTTTAATCAAAGTATTGTTTCCGTTTTCAAATCCATTATATAATGCTTGGGTTTTGATCATATGTGAATATTAAAGTAGATACGCACGGCAGGCGAAGATAGGATGTTTGCCCAAACTTCGCCTTTATTTTTCAAATGAAGATTACAAGCGTACTTTTTAATATCAATCTCTGAGACACACACACTAGAAAATGCCCGGTATGATTGGTCAGGTTGTAGTGAGTCGGTTAAGTTGAACTATTTTTATTTGGGGGGAAATTTGAAAAGTAGTCAGTATTAAGACGAAATTAGGCGAAGTTATAGGAGTTGACGGTACCGAAATAAATTGGACGTATCATACTCATTGCGATTAAAAGTGACTAAAATTGAAGTCGATGCCAAAGCTGTAATTACAAATAATAGGAAACAAATATACACATCCTTATAATTGAAATAGCACTCCTTGAATTTAATTAATGTGTTAACATTTACATATTCTATTCTGTTTTTTTTTCATATTTAAACAGTCCTTTATTAGGATAGAAATGCTCCTTTTTTCTTCATGGAGAGCCAAGTGGTAAGTCACGTATTTGGAAGCTTTTATTAGATGGTTTGCAGTCCAGTCCACTTTGGTAACCACTGATCTAAGCAATGAATATTATATCACTTGCTGTCACTTTTCATTGAGTGATAATGTCAATATTTTGTGGGGTCTAAGTTCAATGGCGCTGGTCCGGTTAGGATTCGCAGTATTAATTTATATTATTTAATATATTAAATATTATTACATTTTAGCTTTCTGCACTCCTTCTCCATATAAACTTTAACCATGCCAAATCTCGCAGACTTCCGTCCACGCAATTTTCGGCAGAAAGAGTACAAAGTTTTTACTTCACCTATTAATATAATGATCAATGCATGTATGTATAAGGTGTAATCTGACGTATAATCACTTGCTCTGGAATAAATGGTTGAGTTTGCTTCTTCAAAATCAAAAAAGTCTTTATTTAATTTTGGCTCTAAATAAGCACTTATGAACGTGAGAAACACTATCACCGGTTTGGAAATCATCTCAGTCATCGAGAAGAACCGTGAAGACTCGATCTGGTTTATCTTTTTTTTTAATAGTATTTGTATAATACGATGATGTCTACCTTAATGCATTAATAATAACCATATAATTTAGTGGATGCACAGAGAGAGAGAGTCATTTCAAGACATAGCTATCATTCATGATTACATGTGGATCATTATATTATTACCTTTTTGACAGTAAATCCAGCTTGACATGATCCTTGAACTTGTTGTCCGGTAAATCAGTAATGTGCTTCGGGATCTTGGTACAGATCCTAACACTATTCCCTAATAAAAAAATTACCATTGTCACTCGGAATAGGCCATTTAATTATTCATCGATATGGAATCGAAAGGAGGGATTATATTTGGGAGGGCAATTCCTGGAACTTGTACTTTAGTGATTCACGAGTTGTCATGTTGTATATTGCTCGAATTGCCCGCTTTTGTAATGTGAATATGGTATCTACCTCAGCTACTGGGCTCCAGAACAAAATAACTGAAGACATTAAGCTGTGGAAGTAAGCTAAGTAGACTAACCTAGCGGTGGCAATATCTGTTAACTAGCGGATCTTACGTACTGCAAATGCAGCAGAACTTAATCTTCCCGCCAAAGTTTTAATATGCGGACCCCACTGTAATTTTGAATCAAGCGTGATACCTAAGGAAACAGTACTATCAACTAAGACTACTTTATTGCCTTCTATCTTGATATTACTATGAACACGCCGAACATTGGGCAAGGCAAATCTCACACATCTAGTTTTGTTTGCATTCAGCAGTAAATTATTTCGAGCAAACCATTCAAATATATTTTAACTAAAGTATTTTTTAATTGCCTAACTTCTAAATCTATTCTTTTCACTTTCAATATAAGTGAAGTATCGTCTGCAAAAAGAACCATGCCAGCATTGTTTTCAACCAATAGCGGTAGATCGTTTATACATACGAGAAACATAAACGGTCCCAAAATCGAGCCCTGAGGAACGTCAATTCTAGCTAAAGATCTAGAAGAGGTTACCCCATTTATACTTATTTTCTGACAGCGCTCTGTTAATTAAGAGATCAGCAGGTGGAGAGGTCTCATGCACGCCATAGTGTTTTAGCTTAAGTATAAGCGTACTCTGATCAAAGCAGTGGAAGGCCTTTGGGAGATCACATAACACACCAATTGCATACTAACACATTCCACCTACAAGTGTTGAACATCTACTTTCCCACACACTTATGGCAAGTGAGGTGTTTCAACAAATGGATTTTATTTAGTTTCCGTTTGCGAATGTATTTTTCAGTACTGAACCCGAGGGAGAATCCCATAGACTTGGGTTGTCACGTAGCAGTGACGACTGGTGAGGTGTATCGATTCCCACAGGCGAGCTACCATTCGATTACTTAGATAAACTCTATACAATATATAAAGCGCACAGTAATTACAGTGACAGGAACAAGTGTACATCATATTTTAATGAACAAACTACACTACAATAAATATATATATCTGATACAGCGCCTTACTTTTATTAAAAGCAAATCTGTTTAAATTATCACGAAATTTGATTGGTTTATCTTGTTACACTTCTATTTTCTGTAAACACGTGATTCGATTTAAATTTCTACGAATTTTATTTTTGCGCTATCGAGATTTTTATAAATAATACGCAATTTTTCACTGGCTATTAACGGTTAATTAAAATAAAGTTATTAAATAAACTTTGCTTTTTCTAATTCGCGAAGAATATGTAGGTCGTAATGATGATTAAGGTACGTGCCTTTCTCCGAGAAAAATCCTTCGCCCAGCAGTGGGTTACAATATTTAGAAGTCGGCTGAACATGTATGTGGCAACGATCTATTCAAAGACATTTTGTACTGCCTGTTTAGGCATTGTATTGTTTGAATATAGTTAATGATGAAAAGCTTCCATCATTAACTCTTACATCTTGTAAATTGGCACTCTATTTATAATAGAGTCTGACATTGCGAGCGATCGACCTGTCGAGCAATGGCAGATGAATAAATTTGAAACAACCAGCCAGAGTATATACTATTATACAAAACGGCAACTGTCATTAATATTGCTGCTGTTAATGCCATAGTATTATATAACGAGTGCGTGATTGTAACTGGTAGAAAGCTCTACCACAGTGGAGAGAATTTGCAGGTGGAAACGAACTTACAAACGCTAAACTAAATAGCCGCCCATACATACAGTGGTGGTCATATAATTAAGAACGCTTAAAGGGAAGATTTTTTCAAAGTAACGAGTATAACTAATTGCTTGAATGTTTTTGTATTTCTCTCGGCATCGCAAAACTTTTCCATACTGGCGGAACATTCATTGATACACATGATTGACTAAAAAATAAATAGATAAACTTTATACATTAGATCTGAACCACATTAACATAAATTAACCATTTTATACATTGGCTGGTCACATAATTAAGAACGCTGAATAGTTTATTTATTTATTCAAATTTAAACAGAGAAACTCTGTGGTTGCAGGTCACTATTCGTATCATTTTTGCGCTATTTAATGCCACAGAACATTTACTACTATTTAATGCTGTAAAACTCTTAAAGGTGATTGCTTCATATGAAAACAATGAAAAAAAAAAGTTGTAATAAATTTACAAGGGAAGTAATAATAAAACTTGGCGAGAAGAATTGATCGTATAAAAAGATAGCCGACTATCTGCAATGCTAAAATACGATTCTTTTCCACGCTGGGAAGCTCTTTGCCACGTATCAAATTACTTCAAATATTCCGTGTGTACCTAAACAGAGAAATTCATCTTGTTGAGATGACCTAAATATCGTTCGTTTGACAAAACAAAAACTTTTTAAAGGGTCTAATGAGCTGAGAAAGGAATGTTTTGGTGAAAACAACCCTTCAGCAATCTCGGCACGCACTTTTCGATGGCGTTTAGAGGGATGAAAAAAAGGTGATTATGTTGAAACTGTGCCATAGACAAACCCGGCTTGCAAATACATATACAGTGGAGAAATTTTCTTTTTATGACGAGACAAAAATAAGCCGGCCCACTTATTACGTATTTCGTAATAGCAAAGCGATAGTAAAAAATCGCTAAATATTTGCTTGGAAATTGCAAAATCAGATTGTGTTTTGTACATTACAACATAACATACCATTACGCCTATATTCCCCGAAGGGTTAGGCAAAGGTGTACTAATCTACACCCACAGTTCGCCGAGTATGTGTTTAGGTCCCATGTAATAGGGGGCAAGCCCATTGCCATTAATCGGGCACAAAGCCAAAGTTCGAGCTACTATTGAGAATATCATTAAAAAAAACAATAACACTTTGCTCGACCTGGGAATCGAACTCAGGGCTCGAGCATAGCAGTCGCTCTTGGTACCACTAGGCTAATGAGGCAGTTTGGTACATTATAAGTGTTACATAATACGAATTTGCGATTTATAAGCAAATATTCAGCGATTTCTGCTATCGCTTTGCTATTGCGAAATACATGATAAGGGAGCGGGTATGTTCTGATGGAAAACGATAGGTATGTACGACGCCCTCCGAATAAAGAATTCGACCCTAAGTACACAAAAGTGACAATAAAGCATGGCGGGGGAAATGTGAAAATTTGGGTGTGCCTTTCTGGACATAGTGTTGGACCTGTTAAGCTAATAGAAGGGAATGTGGATCAATTCCAATACAAAAATATACTGGAAGAAACAATGTTACCTTATGCTGAAGACGTGCTTCCGGTTATTTGCACATTCCAGCACGACAATGATCCAAAGCATACCTACTTACTGCACGCACAGTTAGCGAACAACCCAGATCTAAACCAAATAGAGCATCTTTGGTGCGAGGTCAAGAAAAAGGTTTCAAATCAACAGTGTCAAGTGTGGCAATTTAAGAGAGCTGTACCGTGTAGGAAATTTTCTTAGAAGAATGGAATTCTATCTTCTCTTGCGAAATTTTAAATTTGAATTCTATATTCCTAATCCCGTTTGCTCTATTCATGTGGCTATTTCATAATATAGTATATAGTTACTTCTAAGAAGGAACACATAACTGCACATAACATGATTTAGATAATACTTCTGGAACTTCAAATCCCTCTTTTATGATATGACCACAGCTTTACATGTTGTACGTAGTCAATAAAATAGTATATGGTTGACAACTTCAGAATTGGCAGTATGGATCAATTTCTTCGCCTGTCCTATTGGACGAATATTACTACTACTATAGTCTATGGTTGATTTGGTCTATGGTGACGTTATTTTAAAAATGACTTTTCTGTTCCAAACAAAATTATTTTCACCTAATCATCTATGTAAGAGTTATTAAAGTACCTATTCTTTTACCAAAACCGGATCTTTATTATTAACAATACATACCTACCTATTATAATTCTCACAATCTTTAAAATTGATAATGAAACCATTTTATATTCTCTCGAAATAAAGTTTTTATTGCTAAAATGTAAAATTGTTAATTTAGTTAATTACAAAAAAATACATAAATAAATTAGGCATCGCGGTACGCCTATCCTGGCCGATGTCAAACATCGAAACTACTTATTTTATGTAGAAAAAAATGAAAGGATGGTCTATTATCTATACTAAATAAATAAAGCTGAAAAGTTTGTTTGTTTAGTTGAACGCGCTAATCTCAGGAACTACTGGTTAGACTGGAAAAAATATACTAGTGTTGGATAGCCCATTTATCCAGGAAGGCGCAAAGAGTTATAAGATTGGTATAACGTATTTATCGATGAGTCTGGGACATTGTAGATTACAAACGGCTCAACCGAATTTGATCTAGTTTTTTTTGTTTGAAAAGGAACTTAAACGAGAGTGTTCTTAGCTATAACTCAAGTATATCTGTTCAGCCGTTTGATGATTATCAGCTCTTTCATATTCGATAAATAGATGTGAGCATCTTCCACGTGTCAGATTAAGTCGAGATTTGGTATTTTATTACTTCAATGATATTTAAAAAACCTTGACCAGATCCTGCAGCGTCACCTGGATCCGTAGGATACCTAACTCCTCACCAACTTACGGCAGAGATATCGTATTTGGTCTCAATGAATAGGTCCCTTGTGTCGGAGGTTTATAAAATTTTCAATTTACCTTGTTCAAAATCTGAACCACAGTGCATCGCACGCGCCGCGCCATCGCAACGGCCGCAACCGCGTCGGTCTGACACGCCGTATTACATGATTCACATCACAGATGTCGCTTACATGTGTGTCTATATCGTTTTACTTGTCTGGTTCCGAAAGTGCGAGCACCGCACTATGTGCTACTCCTGTTACTCGTATACAGCTACAAATCTGACCGATTTATCAAAAATAATTACAGTAGGCTGCATGTTAGTTTTTATTGTTAATCCTACCCTATTTAATATGGTATATAGGGTTAGAACAGGAGAGTTACTGATGAGATAGGTAATAGCAATCTGCAGATACAAAATCATGCCAAAATGCAGTTACTGTCTAATAAGTATGTAATACTTATATTAGGTCTTTACATATGAAATTAGCGTTTTATATGGAAAAAGTAAAACGAAAAAATATTATGAATGATTCGAACGAAGTATATGCCATTATAGTCTATGCACTTTCACCATATTCCTTTGATTCCATTGCTAAAAAAGTTGTGGGTGCAAGAATCAATCAAATCTTTGAAGGCGGTTTCAACAGCCTCATCAGAATTGAATTTTTTTCCTTGCTAGAAATTGTCCAAATTTCGAAAAAAGTGGTAATTTGTTGGAGCAAGGTTCGGGGAGTATGGTGGGTGTCGGAGATATTCCAACCGCAGTTCCTCTAATTTAGCGACAGTCTATCGTATAGTATGGGGTCTAAAGCGTTGTCTTGAAGCAGCAGTAGGCTAGAGACATTGACCAGTCTCGGTTGTTTAACGGCTAGCTTTTGCATCATGGTTTCCAATTGCTGACAATACAGATTTGCCGAACACTCACCAGTTCCTTTTTCCGAATTAACTATCGCTTGGGATAGGATTTGGTCGATTCTCCTGGGTTCAACTAATGCGATTAGAATTTCCGATTGTCGTAAAGGATTCATTTTGCGTCACAAGTAATAATACGATTCAAAATTCCCTCGTTATTGTGATGGTCGAGTAATGTAACGCAGCACACGATGCGTGTTTGCTAGTGTGTGTTTCAGTCAATTCATGCGTTACCTATTTCTCGAACTTTTTCACTTTTCTAATTTGTTTCAAGTGAATTAAAATAGTTTTATTACTCAAACCGAAGCCTGCCGCTAACTCTGACGTGGTTTGCGATGGATTCGCTTCCACGATCATCTTTAATTCTACATTATCAAATAGAATCTCCGGTCTTGCAAGGGGTTTGTTTCGTAGAAAACGTAGCGTGCTTTCTTTTACAGTAGCTTCCCCTCACACATCAGTAATCCTTCGAGCTGTTTCTGCAGCGCTGATGCCACAGTGGAAGACATATTCTTAAATAATGCGATGTTAAAAGTTCCCATTTTGTGGAAAGAACGATGTCAAAAAAAAAAAATCAAATGAGTCACTAAATTCAAAACACAAATACACCAGCCTAAATTTGAATTTGGAATTACTAACCAAACGCCAGATATTTGAGATCAAAGTGGCTAGTTCTACAAACCGCCAATTTCATATGTAAGGACCTAATATTTGGGCGATCTAAATTCATAGTATTCATCGTGATCCCCATTTGATCCAGTTCTTGGCGCACTACATCAATAAGTAGGTACTAACTGATGCGTCATCATCATCATTCTTCCCACATATATTACAGTTGGATGATTTCGTTTTTGTAATCTATAATAATAAAGCGGAAAAGTTTTTTGTCTGTAGGTATATTTGTAATCTCCGAAACTACTAGTCGGATTTGAAAAATTATTTTTGTAGGTATGATAGTCAGATTCACGAGGAATAGTTTATGCTATCTAACATTAGGCTACACCTCTCAGCTAGCCTTAAATATTGATTCTTGTTAAGTAACTCCGAAGTCGACGCGATTCCTATCTGCTTTATCTGCGTTCGCTAGCGTAAAGGTTAGTGATACGTAAATAAAAAGTTCGACAAAAATATCAGCGACTGTTTAGGCTCCAAAGTGTTTTTTTAATAGTAGCACAGCAAATTGATGATACTGTCTCTGATGGTAAGCACAGTATAATTCCAGCACAACGGTGACCACCGAGAGATTTAAATCCATCGACAGTCACCGCTGTCATGGCAGCCTGTAATAACTGAATATGCACAAAGTGATCCCGAAACGCAAATGCGAGTCACTATGACGGACTTTTCAGTAAATGATGATGATGATGATGATGCTTATGGCGAGCGATGCGATGGTGGAAAGTAGCCGCTGGTTTCACATACCTAACCACTTTTCGGAACAGATCATTGTACAAACGGTAGAACACACATAAGGGGACAAAGCCTCCCCTTAGACTTAGAGATTCGATCCTACAGCACGTTTTTGAGCCCAAATGTGTGAGCAGTAGGGACACCAAATTAATTCATTACATTCTTTAATATGGTATTTCTAACTTGGCCAGTTTTAATTGTCAATAAATGTTTACGTTAATTTCATCACCTTCAGAGTCCAATTTTTCGATCGTAATTTGTTAACAATTAAGCTTGCTAAGTTACAAATACCATTTCAAAAAATATGACATATTGTTTTGTGAATTATTTGAAGAATGTACATTCCTACAGCAATTATTAAAAGAACAGCTATGTAACTTGGCTCCTTTTCACATTAATGTTTTTGTTGGTCGCTACGACTGGACTTCAATTACACTATAATCATTAACTACATTAGGATAAAACTATGAATCTGATCATTCCTTTCTAATCAATATTACAATATATAGTAATCACGATAGTTTCACGATTGTAAAGGTGAAGGTCGACCAGCTAGTAGTATGCTAGTGTCAAATACTTGGCAGAGTTCGACGAGCGGATACCGGTTTGATATAACTACGACGCGGCACGGACACGAGAGCACACCGCTGCTAGACCGATATCAACCATCTCAGCTCAAGTATCGAGCGGCGCTGGGTGCGGATGCACTGCGCACTCGCACGCAGATACAAATCACAGCGCGCGGCCTCACTGATAATATCGTGCCGGGTTATCATTACTTCTCTCCGATATCTCGTCGTATCTGAAGTGGCGCGGGCGCGGCTCGGACTGGCAGAGTGCAATCCCACAAGACAGATAGTGTGTGTACGAACACTCGGTTAGTTCGGTACAAACTGAAGGATCGAAATCGCGGGAGCATGTCACTACGTCTGCTGCAACACCGCGCACCGCGCACCGGACCTCGACCCGTTCAGACCTCAGTAACGATTCCGTAATAAATCACTTTTCGGTTTGTTCCTGCATCGATACACTCGGATGACGAGCCCACGGTTCAGAGCATACAGTAGGTACCTACACTAAAAAAATATGAATTCGTTATCAGTGGTCAGAAGTCACCGGTTCAAAACAACACGATTCAAGTGAATTATAGTTGTCGATAACGTCGCTCTGACGTCATTCCGCACGGCTCCCGCCTCCGGGACGACTCGGATCCGTACTCCGGTGCCGCTACCGCTCTGCGACCTCGTAGCCCTGCAGCTCTGCAGCCCTACAGCCCTGCGGCGCTTCGCCATCGCGTGGCCTTGCCGGTCGTCAGTCGGCGTCCGGCACGCTGAGAGTGCTGCGAGCTTTCAGTGAGCGCGCAGCTTTGCGGGCGTCGCGCTCGGCGCAGTGTGCGCACACCGCTCGTCCCGACAGCATTGCGTCCTCCGCTGAGCGCGCGCTCACAGCTTGTCGCTTCTCGCTCGCAAGTCGCAGTACATCTCTCAGTGCACGTGTAGGAGTGGAGGAGCCCGCAGCAGCCACAGCACATCATGGCCACGAGAGAGGGTTAGTTGCGCGTTACCTCATCTTATTCGTTCTCATTAATGTTACTGAGATATTAAAATGAGAAATGTAGTATAAATACTTTTGGTAGTTAATTCTGTCCGCGCTCGCACTCGTGCCGCGGCTCCGGCTTCGGCTCGCACAGAGAGCGCCGCGCCGCGTCGCGGCGTGTGTTCGACTGCCCGACATTATCTCTTATCGGCAACATTTTAGGACGGCAACCCTTTGAAGAGATACATTTCCAAATATCCTTTCTTAATACCTACTCACAAAAGTTAACTAAGTTAAGTTAGTTAAAACTGCGTTGTAAAATTTAGCCCTAGTTAATGACTATGCGTTGTTTGTCAAACGTTTTTGAGAATTTTATTCAGTAGGTAGATGGTATAAAACAAAATAATGATCCAAAATGAGAACGAGGACCGCCGCGCCCCCGGCCCACGATATTCGACGCAATAATCAACACAATAATTTTAATTTTTATACAAAACATGGTGTGACGTCTCTGCGTGTGTGTGTGTGTGTTTGGCGACAAACGTGTAGCACACTAGTACCAACACTTGTGCGCAGCTACATGTGTAACTACGGTGCGCACGCGCGTACGTCGCGTCGCGTCGCGTTCGATATCAACGGTACCTCTTCAATAATAATCCATACTAATACTATAAATGCGAAAGTAACTCTGTCTGTCTGTCTGTTACGTTTTCACGCCTAGACCACTGAACCAATTTTGATGAATTTTGGTATAAAGATAGATTGGACCTTGACATAGGGTACTTTTTGTAGCGAAAATAAAACTTTAAGGGTAGAAAATAGGGGATGAAAGTTTCTATGAAAAAAATATGGCAACACCAAATGCGCATGCGCGACAATGGTCAAATGACATCGGCTGCCATACCAACCAGTTTGTTACCAGTTACCACCAGTTAATCTGGTTTGTTGATATATTGACATTGGTACTGTTGCTGTTGTTGATGTACCTAATGTAAATTATCTGGATTATGGTTTTGCTACAAGTGAATTATTTCATTGTGTTATTCCACGTGTGGTGAAAATAAAACTTGGGTGAAAGTTTGTATGAAGAAACCGTCATGTGTCAAATTAGGGATAGATATTCATATTTATGCTTTTATTAAGAAAGAAATAAATAGAAAATTGTACATGGGAAATACACGCCTTTCGTCAATTGATACGGCATATGAATTGTCAACAATATAAGTAAAAATAAAGTTACGGGATGTAAATAACCCCTGCGTAACTATAAACGCGTGCGGAGCCGCGGGCACACCGCTAGTTAACTACTTATTATTTAAATTGATTTTGGTCAGTCATTGCGCCGAACACGAACAGTTAGGGTCAGGCCGGTTATCGCTTCATGCCTACACTACTTTAAACACCACTTGGGGTGATCGTTCAGATAGTCCGATATAAGCACAGACACAACTGCACGCAGCTTATGAGACGGCTCCTCAGTGCAGTCGCGGCACGCGCTCTCCAAACTAAACGAATCCATGGGCGCGGCCAGAGGGGCAAGGAGAAACTAATGTTAGGTTTTTCCTTATATGCTAACTGGACCATATGACTATACTTTACCTAATAGTAGGTACGGTACAGATCAAAAGCGACGGCGACCGTTGCGTCGGTGACAGTTTGCATCGACAATGGTCGCCGTCATGCCGGGGCCGGTCGCGTGCCCTGTTTAAATGCCTCCACACTTCACGTCTCCACACTTTGTTTGAACTTTGAAGGACCCAGGCAAGGAGCGAAAACGTTATCTGCAAAACCGAAAAATCCGTAGGGTCACCACGTGGCACGAGCAAGGCGCATACGTACTGCTTAGAGGCTTAGACCTTAACCAACGAACACATTGCACATTGCCAGCTGAGTACACTCAAAAATGAATCAGTAGGTATACGTATATATAAGACGATGAAAGTACAACCTATGCCTTGATACATAGTTTTGATAATGATGTTTTGTAAATTAATAAATGCCTTCATTAAATAATTTTCCTGTAAGTGAATGAAATACGCGATCAAAACAAATCGTTAGTCACTCATGCCCACTATGTTTTTTAGCTGGGACAGTATGGGGAAATCTATAATCATAGGATACACAGGAAAAATTTCTATATGGACCACTATATAGCTCTTCTTTTTCTTAAGAAATTTTGGCATAGGTAATACATTATTTGGTCAGGTGCGAGTTGTCCACAAAAATGAATAAGGAATATAATGTTTAAATATAATGTTTTTAAAATATAATCAAATAAGACACTAGTAATATAATATAATCTTTCGCTAAATCTTTAATTCAAATTAAAACATTACTCATTTACTATTTCTCAAGTACTACTTTTTATATATGCGCTCTTAAGTTGTTTTTAAACGAATATGTAATTAATAAAAACTAATCAAATATTAGTCTTAGAAAATTGTAATAAGTCTATTTTACGACAATTTATTATGTAATTAACACATTGACTATTTATGTCTCTGAAGTACTAAGTTGTATCGACAGATGGCGCTTAACGAATGCGCCCATATATACATTGCAGCATGTATTATGTCAACAGATCTGTGGTCCCAAGTGTCCCAACGATAAAATACGATATTAATGTATAGTGATTGGTTAACTGCACTACCCAATAAAAAGTAATTTATTTTACACTATCAACAGCATGCCACTTCGTTCGCGTTAATCTAAAGTAATAATATTATATTACTCAGTTCTCCACCACAAGAGAAGAGATCCCTGAACACGTACCTAGGTACTTACCTAGTGCTTAAACAAATCCTAGTTTCTTAAAACTTTTTATTGGATCAATATATCGTGCCAATTTTTCTTTTAGATAAGGACCAAGTATCTAATCAGTAAAAGAATTGTTTTTAATTAAAATCTATCCAGTAATTTTTATGTGATGCGTACAACGGCAAACCTCTATTATCTATTGAATTGATTGACAAAATTTGAAAGCCATTATCGGTAGGACATTTAGATATTGTATTATTACCCAACAGAGTTGAAATCCACTTACGTTATAGGTACATGTATGACTCAAGAATAAACCTACAGCTTTAAATTATGTTAAAATTATACTTTAACTCATTAATGATCATTCTGAGGGATATATTTACATACATATAAACAACCTTTATTACATGTTAGCTGTGCCCCACGGTTTCACCCGTGTTAATTTTATCCGACAAACACGGCGCCGCTACCGCACCCATGTAGTCTATCATAATTGTTCTTCTCGCAAGTACAAATTATTTTAATTTTTCATTATCTCCTAAACTATGTGTCCAAATAGAATACTCTAAAAAGCAAAATTTTACTTCATAAAATTATCTTTATGAAGTAAGTTTTATTTGTAAGGATTAATATATAAATAATGCTTATAAATCACTTTTCAATTTTCAACAAATCTTTGTCACGATATTTATTACGTGTACGACCTTATTGTGGCTTATGTATAAGAGTTTGGCACATGCGACCATTGTTGGCTTTTTTTAGATATCCTAAGGACCAATATTATTGTAGAACATTGTATTTCCGTATCATTAATGATTACACCAGCGCACGCGGATAAAACTATTCTCGAGGGCTTCGACTTTGACTTACGTAACAAAAATCAATATTAAAGGTAATATGAGAGAGTTGTTGCCTAATCTGTACTATTCCTCGAGAGTCTGGATATCATATACAAAAATAATTTCTCGAATCCGACTGGTAGTTCCAGAGATTAGCGTGTTTAAACAAACAAATAAAAAACTTTATAAAAATAGTAATAAATAGATCATGAAGAACATACCTTCGTCTTGGTAGCCCTCGGGGTACAGGGTGGCGGAATGTTGACGTGCGCGCGCGTCACACGTATTTACAGTTGTAAAATTATTTTCATACCAAATAGTATGTAATAGTATCGAGGCTATTGTCTGAAAGAATATAGTAGATACCAAAAAATAAGAAAAACATAATACATAGTAGGTTTCAAATCAATATTTTACTTTATAAAGCCTATTTCTTAAACCTGTGTGCAAAGAAATATTTTTTACGTCTTGATAGACATAATGAAGGTAATAAAAAATAATAAAATTGACAATGACATATCAAGTTTCATTTCAGAAAGAGCTAAAGGCTGCGGCGTTCCGTTTTATGCTAAAACATTTTGGAATATATAATGTTGCTTCAATTTTCTATCCAATAAAAATACAGTACTTTCGATACTATATAATATTTTTTTAGAAATATAGTAGTCAGGCACCTAATATAGTAGGATACTATATATCGGGGCATCCACGGTCAAAATAACACAACTTCCACCAAATACAATTCGCTTATTATGCGTTCACTCAGGAGCATACCATCCCACACATATACACTCACACTCACACTCACATTAAGATATAGAAACACATCATAATGATATTTTTATGTATATAAATATTTACCTGCTGTCTAACAAGCAAAATTGAATAATAATTGTTTCGTAACTGGCACCACTTGATTGCTAAATATAACAAATGTATATTTTGTGTTGAATGTGTTATGAAGTAATATATACCAAATAAATAAATTACTTTCTTATAATCAAAACATGTTGATATAACGTGTTCAGCTTGGTTCGGGTACACTCGTTACAATCAGAGAAATCCACATCAATACGACCGACAGAAGGCGCGCCACGGCACTGCTCACCCCTACTTAACCCAAAACGGTCCAAGGAGATGAAGTTCTGGCGCACATCCGAAAGACCTTCATAGAAATAATCCTGGCCACACGCGAATGCGGTTGATGGGACCTGACAGCCCTTACTCAGGGTATGCTGCGTGAACTCGCAGACAACCTGCCAATAGGATGAATGGAGGGAGATTGCTAAACCAGTCACATGAAATTGAACCTGCAGGTGTCACACGTTATCGGCTAACTGAGAACCAAGACACATCCGCTTAGCGGGTGGTGAGCCGCCCTCAACCAAATCATCATCGAAATACAACCTGACTGTGCACCTGCTCCGTTATACATTACATAGCAGGGTTGGCAACCTTACACGACACACGTACATGTCTACAGTTTGCCAGATTGCTTGACGTATCCATGATAACTGGTCCACTCCTTAGGGTTACCTTAAAGCGTTTGGTGTAAAGTTGTACCACACATGATAATCTTTGAAGTAACACAATACCAAATCTCGACTCAATCAGACCTGTGGAAGATGCTCACATCTATTTATCAACTATAAAAGAGCTGATAATATTCAAACGGCTGAACAGATTTACTTGAATCATAGCCAAGAACTCTATCGATCAAGTGACTTTTCAAACAAAAAAACAACTAAATCAAAATCAGTCGAGCCGTTAGTGAGCTACGATTACTCAGACACACAGATACACACGGTTATATTTACAACACTCATCTTTTTGTGTCGCGTCTCGATGATTAACAAATATATATATTTAAAGCTAATTTAGAGGTATAGCTTAATGCTAATTAATAGCCTAAACTATTCCTCTTGAATCTGGCTATCATATAATAAAAAAATATTTTTTGAGTCCGACTGGTAGTTCTACATAGCGTGTTTAAACAAACAAAAAAGTTCGTCCGCTTTATCTATACAATTAATGAAATTGAAGTGTCTGTTTGTAGTTTGTAGCATATGAAAATATATACCATACCTTTAAACAAACAACCAATTTTTTAAATTTTTGTCTGTCTGTCTGTTTGTTCCGGGTAATCTACGAAACGGTTGGACCGATTTTGACGGGACTTTCACTGATAGATAGCTGGTGTTATAGGGAATAACTTGGGTTAGTTTTATTTAAAAAAAAAATAGGGTTCCGCACAAATAAAAAAAGCTGGTCATGGTGAATCAATTTGGACACTTAAATGGCGTACGCTGAGTAAACCATAAGAGATATAGTAAATTAATGTACTGCATAATTGTAGATATTAAAAAAACCTACAAAAAAGTTCGGGAGAATATAAATATATCTTGTAAGGAACACCAACAATAAGCATTTTTGTCTTTAAAATAGCCGAAAGCGGGGGAGTAAGATTTGCGCGGGCATTCTGTAGTCCACGTGAGCGAATCCACGGGCACAGTTAGTCATATTATAAGTACAGATATGATGAAATATATTCGTTATATTATTATTAATATATTCGTTTCGTCGTAGCTCATACCCAACCAACTTATAAGCTAACCAAAAATCTAGAAATAAATATAGGAAATGATAGTTTTAGAAAGTAAAGTAAAACCAACCTAATTAGGAATTCTAACAAATCATAATTATTATATGAAAAAATTACGAGTTGCACTCCGGGAGTGCTGACAGAAGTGAAAACTTAGATATTGGGTTATAAATTGCATTTTATTAATTATTAGAAACTTTCAAATACATTTAATATTCTTTTATGAAAGACTGGTTCGCGGTCTGCTATATGTACATGCATATATGCACACACTATAGGTGCGTCTCGTAACGGTGTCGCGAGTCCAGAGATTTTATCTCATCTAAAAATATGCGAACCGCGCTAAAGAAGTTTTCACTTCAAAAATATCTTTAAATTTATTGTTTTTTTTTTCTGCTGTACTTTTTTATCCCTGAATTAATAATTAATGAAAAAGATCTTTTTTATAATAAACATAACTCTGTGCGCCGCGCCGACTGAAATATGACCGCGCAGCCGAAGTTTATTACGACAACATACTGGGATGTGCGAGAGATTACCAATACTGGAGTAATGTTCTCTCTTTAGGTCTCCGAGAGTTCAAAACTTTTCAGTAATTTCTCGCGGACAACGGCGCGGCGACTTTTCTTCGTCGTATGGGTGTTGGTTGGTTTATTCTTTACTGAACCAGTGAACTCAAATATATCCTGGAAACGAATTATCGGACGCACTCGTAAGCCGCGGTTTACTGTCGCGTCTTATAGGCATCTGCAAAATGAATGTCCATTGAACTGTGCACACCAGCACACTATCGGATGTAAGTTGCGGACGTAACCTTGGGCCGTCCCTGAGAGTTCGGACGTCCGATACATATCTGGTGCGTGGATGTTTTTGACAGTCAAATCGTCCCTGGAAAGTGTTGCCAACCTAAATTTTAGAAAATTGGTTCATGAAGTACAGAAAATAAGTAGAAATTGGTGGACTGTAAAATGAAAATTCGGCAGACCTACCTACTTATCTTAGCACTCTGGTTGAGTAGATTTCGAAGATTTAAAATATGTAAATTAAAAACTGCTCTAGAAGAAGTTACACGTGATTATAGAATAACAAGACTTCCCCGATCATATAAACCCATAACATTAGGTATACTCGTGAGGTTACGATCTGTATTAAAATAGAATGAAATTATAAAATAAACATAATGACAAAAATCTAAGTAGGTACGAATTTCACGTGTTACATCAGGTGAAAACTTGCTAAAAACGTTAAATATGCCTAAACGGCAACACTTGTGCATTCAGACTAGTCTTGCGCAAAGTATATCACTGAAAAGAAAAGATTGATATATATCTTTTCAATGAAAGATATATATCTCGCTCAGAGCGAGAGATATCGGGCTCACTGCTGTAATGATTTACAGAGCTGTTTGGTTGATAAAGAGCGAGATATATCTTACAAAAACAAATCTTACGATTTACAAAAACGTATAAAATTATTGCCATCTATTTTGTTTAGAATAGAGATATCTTGAAAAATATTATTCATACATTTGATTTCTTTCATTCTTAACAATTAGCAGGCTAAAGTATGTCAATCTAGAAATGCAAAAGTATGTATTATAGAGATAGTCAAATTATTATTTTAAAACCTGTAATAACAACAATAAAACGAAGAAAATCGTGTGAGTAACAAAATATGTTAGCGTATTTTATAATCAGTGGCCATGGCTACATTTATATTGATTTGAATTGAAATAATGTATATGTACATTATCTACCTTAAAATATAAACATGTATTAAGTCAATATTTTTTACAAATTTGCTAGTCACTTTAGAAAGTTTTTTATGTATAGGTACCTAATAATGAACACAATCCGAAATACGTAGGTAACGATAATTATTTTTAGCGATAAGAAGTTCAAAGTGCATGGGTCAAATCACGCGTGACATTAAACTAAATTCAAAATTAGAAATACTGAAACAAAAACCCTTAAAAATAAAAACACTTCAAACTACATAAATACTTGACACGGTAATTAGGTAACCAATATTGTGCTTTATTATCAAGGTGTAACGTAAGTTTTCTTATAATCATTCGTACCCGATCGCCTTTCCGCTCTCGGCTTGTTGGATCGAATTAGCTACTTATCTCTTTCTTAAGTAAGAATGTGGTGTATCTTTTTATTCAACTGATCTGAATCGCTCTGATTATATCCGAGTGAACATTATTACTGAGAGCTAAAGAGTTAAAGATATACTTTACAAACGGGTGAGCTACTGATGTACTCGCTCTTTTGTCGGGATTATATATCTTCTAACTTTTCGCTCGCGAGCGACACAACTCTAATTCAGACGAGTCTGTAAGGTGCGTCCGAAGGACTGTGCAAACAAAAAGTTGCCTCTCACTTTGCACCTTTAAAAAGTGAACACAGCTTGCACAATAGATTAATTATTAGTTGTCACTCGCGATTGAAACAATGCGGAAACCAATCATTAATCTATGCCTTGCACAATAATAAAACATTGCTCCAAAACACGAGTTAAGGTTAAACTTTAGCGAAGAAAAAACATCAAGGTGTCTTACACATTTATATTCAGTAAACATTCGATATAACAGAGTGTGTTGTTCAACATAATTCCCGCACAATTTGGCATCAAGAAGTGAAGCGACTGACAGACCGGCGAGGCGCGGGGGCGCGGGGCGCGGGGTACAACAAACATATTTTAAGTAGGTACCATAAATCCTCGCACACAATCAAACTGTAAATGAATTTACAAAATAGAGAAATGTCAGCTGCCTTCCCTCTACCACATAACGCTTGCATTTTAAAATATATAAATCTAAATTCATAAGATTTTATATATCTACATTTATTGTCAAAACTATAATAGAAGAATAACTGGCTCATAGGAATAAGTACTGGTTTATTTTCGACTTATAATCATACTAGCTGTGCCCCACGGTTTCATCAGTGTTCATTTTATCCGACAAACACGCAGCGCCGAGCCGCGCCGCGCCGCCGACCTAGCAATGTGGTCTATCATAATTTATTGCTCTTCCCTCAAGTACAAATTATTTTAATCTTTCAATATCTCCTAAACTGTGTCCAAATAACATATACTAAAAAGCAAACTTTAACTTAATAAAATTGTCTTTATTATGAAGTAACTTTTGTTTGTGAGGATTAATAAGCCATGTCTAAAAGTATTACATATAAATCACTTTTTAATTTTTAACAAATCTTTGTCACAAAATCCCTTAGTGTTGCTTATGTATAAGAGATAGACATATGCTATCAATGATTTTTTTAAATATACTAAGGACCAATATTATTGTAGAACATTGTATTTCCGTATCATTAATGATTACACCAGCGCACGCGGATAAAGCTATTCTCGAGGGCTTCGGCTTTGACTTACGTAACAAAAATCAATATTTAAGGCTACCTGAGAGTTGTAGCCTAATCTTAAATAGCCTATACTATTCCTCGAGAGCCGTCTGGGTATTATATATAAGACAATATTTTCAAGTTTTCAGGAATTGTAAATTTCAACAATTAAACTGATGCGTTGCTCCGAAACAAAGATTTTTATTTTAGTACATAAGTACATACACACAATACTAACTAATTACACTTGTTAAACTTAATATTATTATCCTACCTGAAACAAAGAGACGACAAAACTACTTCCTCAAACTAGTTAGCCGTTATTACTTACAGCGCCATCTATGAAATACATGAATACATGGTCACTATTCCAACTACGAGACGAAGCTGTACAAAATAAAGAAATAATTAGTTTCGTTACATATATACAAAAATAAGTTTTCGAATCCGACTGGTAGTTCCAGAATTAGCGTGTTTATTAAACAAACAAAAAAACTTTTCCGCTTTATTTTATAGATAAGCTAGAATAAGCAAATATTTGAACTCGAATACATGATAATAAAAATAAAGCGCAAGTTTGTTTGTTTAAACACGCTAATCTCTGGAAGTAACAGTCGGACTCGAAAAATTAATTTTGTAAATAATAGCCAGATTCACGAGGAACAGTATAGGCTATCTAGCATTAGGATACACCTCTCACCTAGCATTAAATATTTATTTTCATTCAGTAAGTCGGAAGACAAAGCGCTGCCTAATTGTAAATATCGTTACGACCTGTTACAACCCGATTAAAAAGATAGAGAAAATCCTATTCCCGAAATATCTCGAAGCAACTAGAAATTTCTCAGGACATCGAAATAATGTTCGCGTCGTAAACAACCACGGAGCACGTTTGTGTAAACGTCGGAGTTTACACACACATGTATAGGGCTTATCGCCTCGATTACGTCTTCGAGTAGGCATTGAAAGTAAACATCAAGAAAAGTCACGATGCCTCGCGATGTTTATGCGGTCGTTTAGTGTAGGTATCACATTACATAGGTTTACGTTGATTGAATCGTGTCCATTCGTCGATCTTACGTGACTAATTATTCACGACTCTCCATCGCTGCCAACATCGTTGTTATTACTTGCCATGGTTACTATTTCGCTCCTTAGTTTCATAGCGTGAAGCTATATTGACTATAACCTTCCTCGATAAATAAGATATAAAAAGCAAAAAATAATTTTTTCTTTGACCAGTAGTTCCAACAGACAAACATCAAAGGATATAAGCGACCCAGGAGTGGCGTTGAGGCAGTTCAGTTTTGAATTATAAAGCGATAACAACAGGCGATAAAAGGAACCGAAACCACCGTGTAATAAATAACAGTGTATTGAGTTCGTGTAATTTGTAACTGTGTGGAATTCAAATAAATCTTCTTCACGTCAATCAACGGCACTTTTAATACCCACGGGTGTAACAATATAATGTTCGACAAAAATATTGTCTTAGTACCTATACGAAAAAAAAAATTTCGTGGTAGTATATGACTATCTAATATACATAAGCCACAACAAGGTATTTTGTTTCAAACATACGTTGAAAATTAAAAATTGATTTATAAGTATGGCATATTAATCCTTACGAACTGTATTTACTTCACATATAGACAATATTATGAAGATAAATTTTACTCTTTAAAGCATGTTATTTGTAAACATGGCTTAGGATATAATGACAAATTTAAATAATTTGTACTTGCGATAAGTGACTACAATTTTTTGATAGACTACACGGATGCGTTGGCTGCGTGATACTTTTCGGATAAAATTAACACGGGTGAAACCGTGCGGCACAGATAGTTGATTCGTAAGCATTGAAGAATAGTTAAATGTATTCGAAAATTTCGAACGGACTACCGATCGAATTCAATTCGCCAATCCCTGTAAAATAATAAAGTAGTTGAAGAGGTAAGCAAAGTCGCTGGCTTGGGTATAAGTAAAGGGGTTTGTTTACAGAACGGGTTACGAGGTGTAGCGGTGGTGTGGTCGGGTACGCGGTGCGGTGGTGGCGCGCCCTGGTGGCGGAGCTGGTCGCCACGGCGCTGCTGGTGGGTCTCGGTGTCGCGGCCGCTATACCGGTTCACGAGCCGGGTGATGCTGCTCCCCTCACGCACCCCGCGCTCGCGTTCGGCTGCATAGTGGTCGCCAACGCGGTCGCGTTCGGTCCTGCGTCCGGCGCACACATGAACCCCGCTGTGACCCTGGCCGCACTCGCACAGCGACAGCTCAGCGCAGCGGCCGCACTCGGTTACGTCGTGGCACAGATGGTGGGCGCGGTGCTCGGGTTCCACGCCTTGGTGGCTGTGGTGCCCGTCGCGACTGACGGCGGCTGCACGATGCCGGGGCCGGGCGTGTCCCCGCTGGCCGCCACCGCACTCGAAGCAGCCCTCACTGGCGTACTAGTGCTCGCTTGCTGCGCCGTTTGGTCGGGTCCGCCGGACGACGGCGCCTCTCTCAAGCTCGGCCTCGTCGTCGCCGGCCTCGTCTTCTCCGGGGTGAGTGCTTCTACTTAACTGGTACACGATTCGACTGAGACGGTGTGAGCGCTACCCTCTCGGTTGCAGGGCGACGCGACGGGAGCCAGCCTGAACCCGGCGCGTAGCTTGGCGCCGGCATTGTATCACGGCATGTGGAAACACCACTGGGTGAGTTGAAAGTGTCTGTGTGGGCCGAGGTCACTACACCCGGGTCAGTATGAAGACAGGCATTGTTGGGTTGCAGGTGTACTGGGTGGGTCCCCTGTCGGGCGCGGCCTTCGCGGTCCTCCTGCACCGGTTCGTGCTGAGAGTGCCCCCCGCGCCCCGCGCCTCTCCACCCGACTCCCTCATTTCTCCCTCCACGCCTGAAGAGCTACCCCTCCACGATAAGCCATAGCGAGGAGCATAGCGTATTTCAAATGAATTGTATTTTTATTATAAAATAAATAATATATTTTTGTTTTAACAGGGTAAATTCGTTTGATAGGCCTGCATTCAAGCTTTAAAATAAAACGTCCATGTAGAATATTCTAACCATTTTATTAAATAGGTAATTTGATTACAATTGTTAGATGACCTGAGCGAATCATATTTATACTCCGATAATTGACAAGATGAACGAAAGTGCACCAAATTAGTCTGTTCCAGTCAAAGCACTTAAATAACAAATATTTCATATTAGTATTTGTTAACTGTGGCGACTCGGCTCAGTGGAATCATGACACAGAGTGTGCTCGGTCAACTTGTCCATTATCTAAAACTTTTCTACTTTTCTGATTATTACTCAATATTTACTCACATTAACCCAAAAAATGTTTGCCGTGTCAGCTAGCTGAATCCTCACTGCAACTCACTGACAAGGCTTGGCAGAAGACACTCAATACATGGGTAGTAGCGATGGCTACCGCATGCTCGTATATGCTATGATCCACAACAATCTCAGTATGAGTTGTAGCTTGCATCACGAAGCTACTGGCACAGCACACGGCGGCGGTCACACTACTATCGCCTCGTCGGAGGGACAGCACTGCTGATCTACGTCTGCTAACTCCTAAATAATAATATAATATTTGGACTTACTAGTATCTACTTTTACTGTATATGTACTTTGTAAATGATAATTATGTAAAATGTTCAGTGTGACGATTCGAGTTCGGAGACTATCCGCGGGGTTTACGATTCCACTATTATACGGGTCCGACCTGTACGGCGCCGAGATGCGAGGCGGAGGCCTAGCACGCGCAGCCGGACCTCATAACCGCTTCAGTATGCGACGCTTGTCCTTTGCGGGAGTGGCGCGACGCTCGCGCTTGGCGCACGGGCCCTCTTCCGTTGAGCAGCCTTCCTGTGCACAGAGAACGGACTCTCAGTACAGTAGTATACTACACTACTGTGTAGGGCACTGTTGAGTACTTGCCTCAGGTCTCGCACGCGCGTGAATGTCGGTGAGCAGCTTGGCACGTGCGAAGTAGTCGTCGTACTTGTCACGCAGCAGAGCGGCGGCCTCCGCGTTCAATGCGGAGTCCGCATTGGGCGCTATCAGCAAGCAGCGTAGAGCGAGCAACGCGTGCGCCAGCCCGAGCTCGGGCCGCCAGTCGCGCTGTAGCGTGTTAACACACACTTCACCAGAGTCCGGCGCCACGTTAGGGTGAAACACGCGAGTCAGGAAATAGGCGCGCGGCGGAGCTGCGGGGAACTCGCGCCCCAGCACGAGCCGCACGCGGAAAGTGCCACCGGCATACGGCGTCTCCGCTACAAACATAAATCAACCTATATGTATATTATGTTCACATCTATGTGGTGGGTGTAGAATGTAGATATGTTTAAGGGTCATATTATTAAGTACTAGCTGTGCCCGTGGCTTCACTCACGTGGACTATAGAATGGCCGCGCGAGTCTTGCTCCCCCACTCCTGGCTATTTTAAAGACAAAAATTGCTTATTGTGGGTGTTTCTTAGAAGATAGATATATACCTCCCGGACTTTTTTGTAGGTCTTTTTAATGCATAATTAATTTATTTATTTTAATCAAATTAATGCTAATTAATTTGCTATATCTCTTATGGTTTAATCAGCATAAGCCATTTAAGCCCCCGAATTGATTCACCATGACCAGTTTTTTTTTTGTAAGGAACCCTAATTTTTTTTCTAAAATAAAATTAGCCTAAGTTATACCCTATTCCATTAGCTATCTATCAGTGAAAGTCCAGGAGATTACCCAGAACAAACAGACAGATAGACAGACAAAAATTTTAAAATTATAATTTTTTTATTTAGGTATAGTATATACTTTCAAATGCATTTACTAAAAAACTGTTGTTTTGACATTACAAACAGACACTTCAATTTTATTTTATTGTATAGATCAGTTGATATATCAATAAACCAAATATTTTCATGGTTACTTTTTGTATTGATAAGAGATGGCGTTGCCACAATTTTTTTATTGGGTGTTGTTTGATTTTTACATTGTATATAAGGGTTTGTTTTTATAAACGAATTGTGATTTTATTTATTTGTATAGATAAAAGCGGGCAGGGGCTGGTTCCATACACCAAAACAGACAAATTTTGTTCTACAACTTTTCGAAATTCATTTGTAAATTTTGCATACAAAAAATAATAATTAATTTAATAAATGTAACTCTATGAAAATTGGTAGCACCACTGAATAATACATGGTTAGGTACCTTCGCTTGCAGGCGGGCGCGGCACGGAGCGTGGCGTGCAGTGTGCGGTGCCGGTAAACTTTAAAGAATGTAGACAGAACAAAAAATCTTTGAATTTTTTTTTTCAAAGTTACGTATTAGGAACTCGTTAAAGTCATAGAACAAATGTTGCTAGATATGGTGTACAGAAGTAGCAATCAGCCGGTTTCACAAATGATAAAAAATAACTCTGTATAATGAGCATGAAAACCAGGTTTCCATTTTTTTTTTGTTCCTGTAGGTAACTATAAAGATTCACACAGATTGCTTTCATCTATACTATAATTAAAAGCAGAAAAGTTTCTTGTGTTTTGTATAAACATCGTAATCTCTAAAAACTATCAGTCAGATTTGAATGATTATATCTTGAGAATTCACAAGGAATAGTAGTATAAGCTATCCAATATAAGACTACAACTCTCAGTTAGCCTTAAATATTGATTTTTGCTAAGTAAATCGGAAGTGGAAGCCTTCTGAACTGCTTTATCCACATGCACTAATTTAATGGTTAATGATAATGTGAAAACAATGTTCTACAAAAATATTGGTCTTTAGTATATCTAAAAAAGAGTCCATCTTATACATAAGCCACAATAAGGTATTTTGAAGATTAAAAATTGATTTATGAGCATTATTTTTAGTCATGGCATATTAATCCTTAGGAATAAAAGGTACTTCATCATATAGACAATTTTATGAAGTTAAACTTTTTCATTTAAAGCATATTGTTTGGATACATTGTTTCAGAGATAATGTAAAATTAAAATAATTTCTACTTGCATGAAGTGTGAACAATTACGATAGGCTACACAAGTGTGTTGGTGGCTGGCTAAAGCTGTTTGTTGAATAAAATTAACATGAATGAAACCATGGGGCATAGCTAATCCCAAATAAGAATTCACATCATAAAAAAAAATTGTGTCCTCACACCCATACCTTCTGGAAGTAAAATTAGGCCAAAAATGAATGAATTTCAAAACACACATTTTATTCATTGTCCACTTCACAGGAAATTGTTTTTTCAGAACTGACTATACTGTTAGCGTTAAGGGCCCTGAAACCTCAGACCAATTTCACAGTGGCTTGGGTTTGAGCACAGGAAATGCCCCTTTGGCAACATGCACTGTATGCCAATGAGATTACTCACTTCAAAAAAAAAACAATTGAAGCTTTAATAGAAGTTTTAAAATAATTAGACATCTGTTCAAGTTTCAATAGCTTTGAGATATGAGCAAACAAATCATTATTTTCTCCTAAATGTACTCATGTACCAGTCATGACTAGTACTAGTACTCAGGTCCTAAATGTACCAATGACCCACTCCAGAAATGCAGAAGAATTAATGTAGTAAGTGGAATAAATAATAACCTAACATATTTGCCAAATTAGTCAAATGAGCTACCTACATCAAATCAAAAGACATTATATACATTTAAAATGGCACAAACATTCTTATTAACAACTTTGATCATAATTTTGAGTAGTTGGAACAAAAAGAATAGGAAATAGCAGCATATGATGTAAGTCGTGAAAATCAGGACTTGCATTACCTTCTATCTCATTCTCTCCCAGGCCAAAATCCTGATGTATTATATGTGTGTCTCTTTTCCGTTTCATTGAGTTTCAAATCACAACAGTACTAAAAGAATATTCAAATATTAACTAGCATATTATATACAATTTTTATAGTTACATTCTTCTATCTAAAAGGGTACTCTGGTCCGTGGCTCACTGGTATTAGTTCTCTGAGTTGAATCGGCTCAAGCTGTGTGTAGGTACCCACCTGGTCCATCAATGAGCGCCAACACATCTGTCAAGTCATCGTCACGCAGCTGCAGTTTGACGCCGGGTGGCGGATGCTGCGCCAGGCGACGCAGTTCCCGTGCCAGGACGCTCAGCGCCTGCGGGCACACGTTCTCTGTGTTCGACATCGCACCTCACTTGCACATCCTGCTATCACCAGCACTCACAACCTTCAGTACTTCAGTGGCGTCCCCTTAAACTCTTTTATTTTGGAAAAAGACAATCGAGTAACTAGGTTCTATAATGAAATTATAATAACACGATAGCGAACGAAAGTAATAACTGAATGACATATAAAGAAACAAATCAAAACCAAACAATTTTAAAATAGAAACAGCCAACGTCCAAGTCCAACTGGCAACTTTACAAAAAACCAGTGTTGCCAACACTGTATTTAAAAATAGAGCTAGAAGGTTAGGAAAAAGGAGCTAAAAAAGAGCTAATTATTTTAGTAAAAAAGAGCTAAATAAAAAAGGATATGGAAATAACATTTTAATTAATGGCTTATACAGACATATAAGATAAACAAATATCAAAGATCTTAACATATACTATAATGTCTAATAATCTTATGAGATAATGCGAAGAATTTCTAAGCTCTAAGACAATATTTAAAAATTGGCAAATGGTAGATAAAATATGATTAATTATCGTCATCAGAACAATCATTTATTAAATTTATAAATGCTATTCCACTTGTAGTTGGTTCTTCTTCATTCGCCCTTGAGTTTTCGTAAGTTGCCATTGTACCTATTTTTTTAAATACATCTTTCGGCAATTCGTAGCTGTGACAACATTTTTTGACTCGTCGTAATCCTGATCCAATAGTCAAAATTGCATTGGTGGTATCATTTTGAATTTTGTTTCGGGATTTGTTCTTGATAATATTAAGCTGACTAAATACCCTTTGAACTTTAGCGTTAGACCAGGGCAAAGAAACCATTGAAAGAGCGAAAGAACACAATTCTTTGAAAGGATTCATGTCAGCCACATCTTTGTATAGTAAGGCCGGATACAGTGTTTCACCAACCGTCAGTGCGTACGATCCGTCCTAACGGTACCCATTAACCGGCCGTCAGTTTGTAGACAAAAATTTTAAAATTATAATTTTTTTATTTAGGTATAGTATATACTTTCAAATGCATTTACTAAAAAACTGTTGTTTTGACATTACAAACAGACACTTCAATTTTATTTTATTGTATAGATCAGTTGATATATCAATAAACCAAATATTTTCATGGTTACTTTTTGTATTGATAAGAGATGGCGTTGCCACAATTTTTTTATTGGGTGTTGTTTGATTTTTACATTGTATATAAGGGTTTGTTTTTATAAACGAATTGTGATTTTATTTATTTGTATAGATAAAAGCGGGCAGGGGCTTGTTCCATACACCAAAACAGACAAATTTTGTTCTACAACTTTTCGAAATTCATTTGTAAATTTTGCATACAAAAAATAATAATTAATTTAATAAATGTAACTCTATGAAAATTGGTAGCACCACTGAATAATACATGGTTAGGTACCTTCGCTTGCAGGCGGGCGCGGCACGGAGCGTGGCGTGCAGTGTGCGGTGCCGGTAAACTTTAAAGAATGTAGACAGAACAAAAAATCTTTGTTTTTTTTTTTTCAAAGTTACGTATTAGGAACTCTTTAAAGTCATAGAACAAATGTTGCTAGATATGGTGTACAGAAGTAGCAATCAGCCGGTTTCACAAATGATAAAAAATAACTCTGTATAATGAGCATGAAAACCAGGTTTTCATTTTTTTTTTGTTCCTGTAGGTAACTATAAAGATTCACACAGATTGCTTTCATCTATACTATAATTAAAAGCAGAAAAGTTTCTTGTGTTTTGTATAAACATCGTAATCTCTAAAAACTATCAGTCAGATTTGAATGATTATATCTTGAGAATTCACAAGGAATAGTAGTATAAGCTATCCAATATAAGACTACAACTCTCAGTTAGCCTTAAATATTGATTTTTGCTAAGTAAATCGGAAGTGGAAGCCTTCTGAACTGCTTTATCCACATGCACTAATTTAATGGTTAATGATAATGTGTAAACAATGTTCTACAAAAATATTGGTCTTTAGTATATCTAAAAAAGAGTCCATCTTATACATAAGCCACAATAAGGTATTTTGAAGATTAAAAATTGATTTATGAGCATTATTTTTAGTCATGGCATATTAATCCTTAGGAATAAAAGGTACTTCATCATATAGACAATTTTATGAAGTTAAACTTTTTCATTTAAAGCATATTGTTTGGATACATTGTTTCGGAGATAATGTAAAATTAAAATAATTTCTACTTGCATGAAGTGTGAACAATTATGATAGGCTACACAAGTGTGTTGGTGGCTGGCTAAAGCTGTTTGTTGAATAAAACCATGGGGCATAGCTAGTCCCAAATAAGAATTCACATCATAAAAAAAAATTGTGTCCTCACACCCATACCTTCTGGAAGTAAAATTAGGCCAAAAATGAATGAATTTCAAAACACACATTTTATTCATTGTCCACTTCACAGGAAATTGTTTTTTCAGAACTGACTATACTGTTAGCGTTAAGGGCCCTGAAACCTCAGACCAATTTCACAGTGGCTTGGGTTTGAGCACAGGAAATGCCCCTTTGGCAACATGCACTGTATGCCAATGAGATTACTCACTTCAAAAAAAAAACAATTGAAGCTTTAATAGAAGTTTTAAAATAATTAGACATCTGTTCAAGTTTCAATAGCTTTGAGATATGAGCAAACAAATCATTATTTTCTCCTAAATGTACTCATGTACCAGTCATGACTAGTACTAGTACTCAGGTCCTAAATATACCAATGACCCACTCCAGAAATGCAGAAGAATTAATGTAGTAAGTGGAATAAATAATAACCTAACATATTTGCCAAATTAGTCAAATGAGCTACCTACATCAAATCAAAAGACATTATATACATTTAAAATGGCACAAATATTCTTATTAACAACTTTGATCATAATTTTGAGTAGTTGGAACAAAAAGAATAAGAAATAGCAGCATATGATGTAAGTCGTGAAAATCAGGACTTGCATTACCTTCTATCTCATTCTCTCCCAGGCCAAAATCCTGATGTATTATATGTGTGTCTCTTTTCCGTTTCATTGAGTTTCAAATCACAACAGTACTAAAAGAATATTCAAATATTAACTAGCATATTATATACAATTTTTATAGTTACATTCTTCTATCTAAAAGGGTACTCTGGTCCGTGGCTCACTGGTATTAGTTCTCTGAGTTGAATCGGCTCAAGCTGTGTGTAGGTACCCACCTGGTCCATCAATGAGCGCCAACACATCTGTCAAGTCATCGTCACGCAGCTGCAGTTTGACGCCGGGTGGCGGATGCTGCGCCAGGCGACGCAGTTCCCGTGCCAGGACGCTCAGCGCCTGCGGGCACACGTTCTCTGTGTTCGACATCGCACCTCACTTGCACATCCTGCTATCACCAGCACTCACAACCTTCAGTACTTCAGTGGCGTCCCCTTAAACTCTTTTATTTTGGAAAAAGACAATCGAGTAACTAGGTTCTATAATGAAATTATAATAACACGATAGCGAACGAAAGTAATAACTGAATGACATATAAAGAAACAAATCAAAACCAAACAATTTTAAAATAGAAACAGCCAACGTCCAAGTCCAACTGGCAACTTTACAAAAAACCAGTGTTGCCAACACTGTATTTAAAAATAGAGCTAGAAGGTTAGGAAAAAGGAGCTAAAAAAGAGCTAATTATTTTAGTAAAAAAGAGCTAAATAAAAAAGGATATGGAAATAACATTTTAATTAATGGCTTATACAGACATATAAGATAAACAAATATCAAAGATCTTAACATATACTATAATGTCTAATAATCTTATGAGATAATGCGAAGAATTTCTAAGCTCTAAGACAATATTTAAAAATTGACAAATGGTAGATAAAATATGATTAATTATCGTCATCAGAACAATCATTTATTAAATTTATAAATGCTATTCCACTTGTAGTTGGTTCTTCTTCATTCGCCCTTGAGTTTTCGTAAGTTGCCATTGTACCTATTTTTTTAAATAAATCTTTCGGCAATTCGTAGCTGTGACAACATTTTTTGACTCGTCGTAATCCTGATCCAATAGTCAAAATTGCATTGGTGGTATCATTTTGAATTTTGTTTCGGGATTTGTTCTTGATAATATTAAGCTGACTAAATACCCTTTGAACTTTAGCGTTAGACCAGGGCAAAGAAACCATTGAAAGAGCGAAAGAACACAATTCTTTGAAAGGATTCATGTCAGCCACATCTTTGTATAGTAAGGCCGGATACAGTGTTTCACCAACCGTCAGTGCGTACGATCCGTCCTAACGGTACCCATTAACCGGCCGTCAGTTTGTAGCTTTCAGTGCTTTCCTATCTTCGTAAAAGTGTAAGGAACAGAAGACGTAGATATCACGTACAACTAATCGCCACCCAAAGAGCATTTCAAGAGGAATTCACTACTTTATATTGATTATTGCGCGAAGATGAACAATTTTTTTTTATTAATTCGGAATGTCGATCAAAAGTATTGATGAATTTTAAGCAAAATTACAAGACAACTTAAAACATCAACCTTATATCACCGGTAGAAAGACTTTTTTTGACGATGATACACATATCCGTGTGATCGGTCCACCGGTCGGTGCAGCACTGAACGTGTTTATTTGTTTCCATAGCGCGTTGGTCGACACACAGCAATGCGTAGCAATATGCGCGTGCGTACAGTCAGTCCAGCACAGTAATGAATTATGAATTTTCTTACAAATGAGAAGCATGACTGACGTATGCAGTGACGGTCAGTTTAGCACTGTAACCGGCCTAAAACTTCATATAAAAATGCTATTGTGTTATTCTTCTTTCCCACGGCACTAGGGCGATGTTATCCCATTGCCTTTCCTCTTGAATTTGAACCAATTTTGAAAAGCAGTTTCAGAAAGCCATTCTTCTCGGAATTTTTGTGTGTATGACTTACTCGATGATATTTTGCACGTTACACCTGTCTATAATAATACTAAATGATTCAAGTTATAGCTACACCAAAAAAATCAACATAAAATACACTCCGGATACATATATACATTAATGAAGAAATGGGGTACTTCGGACCACGGATCGCTACTTTAATTCCTATAAATTTATAGACAATAGACGTAGGCTAGGTAGTAATGGTTACGTTCAATTTTCATAAAAGATTCGGATAAACGCGTAAAAATTTATGAAAAAATTATAACGATTTTTTTTTCCAGGTGTGGAATAGAGCTAAAATTCTATGAAAAAGAGCTATGGAGCTAAACACGTTTTTTTGGAGCTAACTCATTATAAATAGAGCCGAATTTAGCTCTAAAAGAGCTAAATTGGCAACACTGCATAAAACCAACCAACGTTTTCCATTTAAGTTTTGACTTTTGAATTGAAGTTTATATGGTTTATATTGGTTTATATTGTGACGTGACTTTGACAGAAATATTTTTCTTTTGTATAGTGTTTCCCTTTCTTCGTGAGAGAAAAAGGCAAAGGTATTTAGACTATTCTAATTTTTTTTGTTACATTCCAAATAAAAACGTCAGTCATTGACTTTTTAGTTATTTCTAAACACAAAATAACAAATACTTACATTTCAAATTTACAATAATATATCGGTACGATAACATTCATGCAATCGCAGTGAGTTACAAGGAACCTATTAAAAAAATTACAAACAAATCTTGGATTAAAAATAATATCCGTATTAGCCATTACAGTAATATTCGTAAAACCTGTCCATTAGGACTATATTAATAGTAATTCGTTAGTAGTAATCAAACTGTGTTATCAACCCATGCAGTTTCCATACGAAGCCCGACGTGTATAATTATGTCTTTACATAGCCGCGCATACGATAAGCCAGCAGCCAGCGTCATTAGAAGTTTCAAATTATGTAGTCATCTCGCTTACCCACAAGACTCACGAAATTTTTTTAAAGGGATCCTGGGATGTATTGTTATCTTATCCATCAATTTTTGGCAGATCCACCACTTTTGCCACCAGTCTACCAATCTATCACTATGATCCCTAAATCTACCTAACTTCAGGATATTGAGGCACGATATAGAAAGGTTTGAATTGAGCCCTAAGTGTACGGTGTAACAAAACAGGAGTTTATATTTTGTTAAAAATTGCTATGTCACATTTCATTACATTTAATTAATACTTTTTTGGACAATGCTAAGATAACATTACTACCAAATTGGATCAAAAGTGATGAAACATGATATTTCCCTTCACAGAAATAAA
Organism: Saturnia japonica; assembly: GCA_033032175.1. Taxonomy (NCBI): domain Eukaryota; kingdom Metazoa; phylum Arthropoda; class Insecta; order Lepidoptera; family Saturniidae; genus Saturnia; species Saturnia japonica. The sequence goes on along the minus strand of CM065306.1, from coordinate 32,428 downwards.
TTAGGATTCTACACATGAAGAGTTCTGAAACCATGATTCATCTGACCAGTATCCAATGTTCCAAATTAATTACAATGGATTTTCGCAAAGATTTTTTTAAAAAAGCTTACCTATACCTGGAATTAAACCAACTAAACAATAGAAAAACCAAAATTCACTATGTTATTGCACTAATGGACAAGGATAAAAATCGACAGATTGGAAAAATCTGATCTGGTTATATAGTGTGACCTGAGTGCAGGGGCAACAGGCGGAGGTGATACACAAGATACGGATGAGAAAAAACGAGCAGAAAAGCGCGACGAGGGAGGCGAACACCGTCTTATTGGTGCGTGTCTTGTCAATGAGATACAATGCGACATGATGAGATGCAATGATGATATGAAGAGTGATCGCTATTGAAGTAGCGCGAAGTCGGGCTACAATTAAGGTGGCAACTAAAATATAGATCCTCAAAACACTGTCACGGGTCACCACACAAAAATAGTGAAAAATACGCTGTGAGGTTCTCAGATTGCGCAATTGTTGCGGTCACCAAATAAGGGCCTTTAGCACCATAGTGGTGACTATGGGCTCACAGGTTTCGTTGTCTTCGGGGTCACCAAATAAGGTTTGGCCCATACCATAGTTGTAAATTGGTTTAAATATAAATTCAAAGCCAAATGATGAATTGTCTTGTATGACAATGTCTCTGTATAATTTCTTAAAAATTGTCAAAATCAATAAAAAGTTTGTACTTTAAAAGTATGAACGCCACATATGCATTTAATAATAAGCTGTTATTTTACCATTACAAACAGACACTTCAATTTTATTAATTGTATAGATGATGGTATCAAGATAGAAGGGAACTTAGTAGGTTTGGTTTATAATTAGTGACATTACACTTCCCTCTCTCCCTACTCTCCAGAAAGTTCTAACAAGGAAGCTACCATCTTGTTTGACGTCACTTTGTATAAAATATCTATTTAATTACCACGAAGGCTTCAAACAAGCTACAATAATATTATGTTGTTATCTCAGTTAAAAAACTAACGTCGAGAGATGCGTACGTATGTTGTCATGGCGCTGACACTGCCGAAACTACAAAAAGTAAAATTTGTTTTAACTGCAATAGTCATAACATTTTTTTTCTATGTGTAATATTTTGCTTTATTTTATTTCATTATGATCTTATAAAATTGTATTCAAATAGGAACCGATTGTTTGAAAATCCGTTAGTATCGATTGTTTTAAAAAAATAACTATAAAATATATGTTTAAAATAATCTATGTTTAGAATACTAGTAAAAACGATAAAAGAAAAAATGATGTGCGGGGATTGACCCCGCGACCTTTCAACTCTATAGTAGGGTTTACTATACAAATGGCTAACATTACGCATACAACTGCTCTCTGTGTTCATCACGCGGCGACTGAAGCTAAAGTACGCTATCGTTGCGTTGCATGTGGTCGGATCGACTATTCGTGCTTGATCGGATCCTGCATACCCGATTCCTTATTACACTGCAATGGAAATTGACAAAAATCGCGGTAGATCGAAAGAATTCATCCCTAAGGGTTAAATACATTGACACTGGCATGTGCTTTTGCGGCGCCAAAACAAGAACAAGATCTAGGGTTTTCATGCTTTTCTTTCATATTAGAGTAAAACATAGGGAATAGATAATCAACTCTTGCGTTTTTAATGCCAACATGTTGAACGTAACTCAGTCTTTTAGTATTGTTCCAAAACTTTTTATAAATACGTACCTATAGCTAGCTAGTTATTTACGTAAATTAATAAAATAAAAAAAATTTAAAGAACAAGGAAACGCACAGAATTATTAATTGTTTTTATTATGTATATGTTTAAAAGTAAGTATCGATTCTTTCCCATTGCTACTGTATCAATTAAAAGTATTATTATCCTTAGCTGGTACGTTTCATCCCTATAATCGATTCCTTTGTGCCATCTTGTGAGTAAATTAATAAATATTTGATTATGCAATAGTTAGGAACACAATTATGAGATGACGAGATCAAAATATTTATCTAAACGAAATAGAAAGATTCCTCCCCCTGTTTTCTTTGTTTACTTACGTATTACATGAGTCTGTTTGGATCAGGGTCTCCATATTGGGGAGTTGTTTCCCCATAACGGGGAAAAATAATGACGCTGGGGAAACGAAAATAATGATGGAATTTTTAGGAAGAAAATTTTGGCACCGGAGAAATTTGGGGAAGAACTTTATCTGCATAGCCGTACTACGAACTACTATTTCTACTCAGGGTTGACAATTTAAAGCGTGGATATTATCGTTCCATCAACTTCAAAATTATCGTATATCCCTGTATTGGACCAACACTATCGTACTTCATCAATTTCTGCTCCAAAAGACTTTTTTTTTTAAATTCTTATATTGTTAAAATTAACATATTTTCATATAATTTGCTATCATACGAGGGCATGCAATTGTCGTAAATATACGATACGTACACGTACGGTTGTAAACCCTGGGTCTGCTAATGCAATATCTAATATTTTAATTCAAACTTCACATACTGATTTTTGAAAATATTTACTGTTTTTTTATAGTAGCTCGTCAAATTGACTGTACTGTCTCTGTTGGATGATGTACAGAGAAATATGTGTATATGAGTATGTGATATACAGAGAAATATTTTTCTCTTCAAATCCCCTTTCTTTTAGCGTTCCTGGTATTCAAAATTGGTAATTATTACAGCAACGAGCAATATAATCCATTATTCCTACGCAATATATAATAAATTATTGAAAACACTATTATTCTATTGTCAGCTATACTTTATTATTGTTAATAATGGCAATAGTCGGCCGGCGTTACAGCAAAGTGTGAATAAACAACCAATTATGTAGGTAACCTTTAGGATCTTTAGGGCTGAAGGAGAAAGCTTTTCACGTTTCTCACACTCGACATTAACATGCGAATTAAGATTTTTCCGAATTTACGATAACGATCTCTGCCTATGTCATTCCCACAATTAAGATGAATCTAACAACACCTCATATGATAAAACCCCTCAAGCCGTTTAGGCTACAGGGCGTGCCAAAGAAATAGATATACATACATACGCTGGAAAAATATAACCTTCCTTTTTCGCGGTCGGGTAAAAACAAATGTTACATTGTATGTGTTTCTATAACTTGTATTTCATATTAGACATGTACTGTATAAAATATGTAGCCGTAGTTATACTTTTATTATTTACTAAGCCGCTTAATAGCTCTGTTATCTATTTCTAAAGTTACTATACCTACTGATAGAAAATCAATACAACAGAGAAGAAGGCACGAAGAAATCAAATGTGACTTCCTTAGCCATATTTTTGTTTATCTGGTCAGAATACGTTACCTTTTAAGGTTCTGAACACATATCCCTGCCTCTTAAAGCTGCCTATAGTAAAAATAAACAAAAATTTAAAGGATAGGCAGGTTAATTTTTTTGGGGAAAATTTGCTGAAATAGTATCATTATAGGAAAATTTTTTTGGCTGCCATGGTTTTGAAAATACAATCCGGAGACCCTGCTTGGATCACAATTTGGACCTCTCGTTAAAGAGTTTAGAGTTCCGTGGATAGATGAGAACTTAGGAAGTTAAGAGGGTTATATTTTGTTTTGTTTCATAGAGTGTGTACTTTGAAGCACTGATTCAGGAGGAGGAAAGTTACTAATTCGTTTAGATCATTTTTTTTTATCTCGCCATCTCATAGATGTGTTGCTAATTATTGCATAATCAAATATTTATTATTTTAATCACAAAATGGTACAATGGAATCGATTACACTGTCAATGTTAGGGATTACACGATACCAGTCAAGTATAATACTTTTATTTGATACCGTAGTAGTGAGAAAGAATCGATACTTACTTGTATCGTATAACTTATTTTTTATAAGAATTAAAGACAAGTAAAACCTAAAATACTTTCTCATACATTTTATGTTTACGATAGTTTTAATTTCCAGTCCGCTTCCCAAAAACAATTACTTTTCAAGATAATTTTCCGTTAAACAGTTTCTAGAAGCACTGATAGTAGCACCAGCATTTGAAAATATCCTCTCTCAAGGCGCATAGATGTCAACAATGTGTAAAAATATTCGTGCTTGTTTATATAACATTGGAAATATACATTTTTTATCTCTTCATTCTTCCAACGGGTTTCATTTTAATTTCCAGACTGAATATAATGACACCTCATCTTTTAAATTAGCACGTCTTCACTTTGCTCAACTGCATACTCTTTATGTTATAGAAGTAGCTTTTTATAGAAAAAGCTTTTTTAATTTTGTATGGCACATCCACATGCATTTTATATCGTCGATCTAGTAGACCAGATTATAGTAGACCAAATCATTTTTACCCTTCTTTACTTACATAATTGTACGTTTTTTAAAGAACATCTGATTTAGTATTGATTAGCAAAAACAATTACTTAAAAAATATTTTCTCAACAAATAGTTTCCTGAAGCAGTGATCTTTCTGGTAGTATTTCATAACAACCTCATATTAAGTACAAAGGAGGCAACTATGTATAGAATACTGGCGCCTGCTTCTATATCGTGGGAAAATTATTTTCATATATTCCATCCCATTCCAATCTTTCTAATAGGTTCAATTATAATTAAGAAATGCGAATGAAGTCACATACAGTAATGTAAACTTTTAATTAAAACTAGAGGTTGTTAAGAATTCAAATCATGCTTTCACTGTATAATATAAAATCCTTCAGAATTGAAAATTATTCCCAAATGTGAAATTCTAATCTGCTATGAGCGAGTACCGATCCGAGTACTACTCCGATTATTACTCCATACTCGGTTATAATGTATTGATGCCACAAGGATATCCACGTAGGATTTCCCCACGATAAAAAAAAAAGCACCTGCGTAGAACGATTACCCCGCACATATAATTCACCAAGCACAGCGATCGCGGCATCGTACGATGCGATGTATTCTAAACAGTAGTATAATTTTATGGGAAATTTAATTACGATGCGGATGGTGAAGTGAAAAAATATGTTAAGCTATATGATATGATTATTTTTTTTAGATTTCTTTTCCTTATTAATTGCCGTAAATAACTATCTAGATAAGCGTACGTATTTATAAAAAGTTTCGGAACAAGATTAACAGATTGAGCTACGTTCAACATGTTGGCATTAAAAATGCAAGAGTTGGTTCTCTATTCCATATGTATTACTATACTATATATAATCTATGCACTGATTGTAGCTGTGTTGCCTCTGGTTATTGGTCTATGCTGTGTTCCTTGGACCCTGATTTTGTATTGTGAACTTGTAATAATAAGTACAAGTTTCCGTGATTATAAGTACTGAGTAACCGCAAAGCACGAGATCTCGCGTTTTTAAGAAACAGGGAATTCTGTTTGCAGACTCTGATGATTATCAAATCAAACAGTCACGATTCAGTGATGCCGGCCGCAGAGCGACAATCAACCGAACTAATTGCCTCTGAGAAAAGAGAGTTGACGATACGCGTGTGTCTCCGTCGTATGTTCGGAACGAAGCGCGCGCGGTGTGTGCTGCGCGCAGAGCGAGAGCACCCGGTGAGCTGGCTGGCACAGCAAGTGCGGACGCTGTTCCCTGCTGCGGGGCCGGATGACACGGTGATGGTGAGCGCAGGATACGTGCTGCCACCCAACGAGCCATTAGCAGTGCTCGCACCTGGCGACTTAGTTGAGTCAGTTCTACCTCCAATGCTACTCACATAAGACAGGCTTCTGAAGGGAACCCTTAGTGATATTCTGTAATATTCATGCATCATATTAATGTTAGAACCTATAACTATGTTCTTAATATTATTAATACTACATATAGGTTTTGCCACATCTTTAATTTTACTTGAAATACATGAATTTTAATGTTTAAAAAATCGGACATCATTGGCATTTGTACCATTACTATATAATCAAATTAAAAAATCTAACTTCAGTAGAAGTGCTTTGTTCTCTACACACAAATTATTCTGAATTTATTAACCAGATATCTAAAATATTACCTATTTGCATTTTGTAGCTTGATGCACACCTAACTGTATTATTGTAATATTTATTTTCAGGGTCATCCCATTACACAAGGACTATGGTGATGAAGATGAAAGAAAATTTTATGTAAATTTTACATCTGCTTTCATGGGGATACCTGCTTTGCAACTAGATTGTGCAAGAACAGAGATCCAACACTGTGATAAATCACCCGTTGTCCCTGACCCATATCAAGAGCATGAAGTGACCCAACCTGACCTTAAACTTGACTCCTCTGAAGACCTACTGCATGAGATGAAACAGCGGGCGCTTCTCTTGCTGGATGTATATGGTGAGAGTAATGCCTGCCCTGTAATGGAGACAGAAGAGAGAAAGAATCGGCGCCGTCGGCGTGTGAGGCGCCGCCGAGCGCCCCATGCCCCTTTCCCTATGGTGGCAGCTGGATATAAATTAGTGCCATCAGCAGTGCAACAGAATGCAGGAGTGGAGGTGCGTGCCCCGCGCTGTGTTCATGCTGGCTCACCAACCAATAACATATACAGATCCTAGTATACTGATTATGATTATGCATGATAGTGCAAATCAGCTGTGAATACACTTTGGACTGTGCCACTCTCTGCTCTAAAGATAATGATTTAGCCATAAAGGGTACAGTGAGAAATAAAAAAAAAGGATCTATATATATCAAATTCTATTGTTTTCCATTATAGCAGAAAAGTAGATAAATGAATATATGCATCTGATTTTAATGAATGAGATCTGAACTGTTTCACTTGTACATTCACACTTACATTTATCCTATTTCAATTATGATAGCTAAGAATATAATTACAATGTATCTAAAGTATTTTACTGTACTATTAATATAAAATGATTTGGTGGATTTATGAATAATATTTATAAACATAATGGGTAAAAGTCAATAATTGTATTATATAATTATCAAAAAATTAAAGCAGTGATTCCCAAAGTGGCCTAGAATGACCTATAAGGGTATGTTAGCTAAAAAAAAATTATTAGGGGTCCATGAGATTTAAACACTTTTTTTTAATATGGGTCAAAAACACATTAGCCATGAAGTCATGAGCTGCAAAAAAAAAAAAAAATAGGTAGGTAATGACTTTTTAGGTTTTCAAGATTATTTGAAATTGAATTAAAGAACTATTTTTCTCCTCCGGGATGAAAAGTTCACTTTTAGTCCCTGTCACGCGGGACAAAAGTACCCGATTCTCTCACGGTGAGATGGCAAATGTGTGCATGCGCGTACTTTACTTTATCTCCCGGTAACCTAGCAACTGCTTGTTTAATATAAAGAGTACATATATAAACTTTTCATCCCGGTTAAGAAAAAAATTGTAAACGCACCTAGGGAGAAAAGTAGGACATCCCCACCCGCGATTGACAACCATTCGCGCGGGCGTAAATGCCCTACTTTTCTCCCTCGGTGCGTAATATACTATTAAGGGATTCATCGTGTATATTTTAAATATTTTTTTTCATTTCCTGATGTTTCTTCACACGTTGCATTGTCCATAGTACCAATTAATTCTATGAGCATTTGCAAGACATTTTGTCATGTTTATATCTTTTTAAACTGACTTAAAAAAATGGAAGAGATCATCAATTTGCTTGTTTTTTTTTAATGTTTGTTGCCACATAACTCCGTCATTTATAAACAGAATCAGAATATAATTTTTTTGTTAAGAGATATTTTCAGGTTGGATTTCGAAAATATACCTGAAACCTCTTGATGAAGCGATGTGTAAATAATCTCTTCACCGCGGTGATCGTACTTATGCAAGTATGATTAATTTAAATTCTATTTGTATTGATATCCCTTGGCCCAATCTAGAATATGGTTTCAAAAATAACATTTAGGTGCATTGAACGCTAAGTATGCTCACTAACCTTTGAATCCAGCAACCCAAAACACTTCTGCTCTGCTAGTCTTCGGCAAACGTTCTTTCCAGCACAAAACCACAACTTCTGAAGAACTCAATGTTCTTTACCCGGCCGGGAATCACAAAAAGACACAAAGATACTGTCACATACAAAAATTTCATCGGTAAAAATTATCCGACGAGAGTTCTAGGCACAGAGCAAATGCAAACTGCACGTCGCTAGTTGATTACGGTTGGAGGTAGTTCGGCAATATATATGGGCCAATCAGATGCGCTTATATCACACGACAGCGAGATTTTCAGCGAATCCAAGAGCTACATTCTAGGATCGCGGGGACACTAACATCCAATGCATGTTAATTTGAAATCCGTTAAGTTATATACTTTAGTTATTTATGCCCAACCACCTCTTCAAAATCGAATGGGAAATGTATAGTGATTGATATATTGGTGGTTTATAAATAATCTAAGACTAGGTAGGTTCCTAACTTAGGACTGTGAAGACGCAACAGAACTCTAACAACAAACAGCTCTAATGTGGAAGGAATTTTGTTATGGTCACGAATAAACTTTTGTAATAAGTAAAGATATATTAACTGATGACTACACTTCAATGACTGATATTTTTAAATTGTATGTAATAAAAAAATAGTATTTTTGAATGGCTTCTATTAAATAATAGTGTTGAAAAGCATTTAAGAAATTTGTGCGGGTTGCACACGTTGTAACTTTCCTACGGCTCCAAGTCTACATTCGAATCCGCTTCAAATAAAATGCGGTATTAGTTCACGACAGGGCAGCTGGAGGCGAGGCAGAACTGTTCAAGTGGTTACAATATGGTCCAATTCCATAGTAGAATGGTTAAGTTCTAAAACGGAACGACCATGAGTCGCCAATCGGTTCGCCTTAAATACAATTTCTAGATAATAGTTCCTGTCTTACCTCCAAAATGCCATTATTTATTTTCATATACCTTATTTTACATAACATTTTGGAAACCGTTAAAATTCCGTTATATTTCTTAACATTTCTATAAATCTATGAATTCGTGCGCCAAGAACTAGCTGTTGTGAGTACAGTTTGTGGAGATGGGCGTTTTGCACACCGACTTCAAGGCATAATTTGCCAATTCTTATATCTAGGAAATAAAAAACACTAAATAAACATATTTATTGCAAAGGCGACATTTGATAACGAAACTATCTCCTAAAGGTACATAACAACTTCATATTTACATTCATGTCTGTCTGGTTTTTTTTTTTTTTTCCCAGATGTATGGCCAAAAATACTCTTACGTATCATAAGGGTCTAACCTGGGTATGTCGGACTCGAAGCTATGACTGCCCCCATACCGACTAAAAACTGTTCATCCAGTGTCTAATCTTTTCGATGGTAGCGTCAAAGGCGAATGTAATTTCTTCGAGATGCTTTGTAACGTCTACTACGGCCACATCATCTGCATATGCCACGAGTTTAACATTCTTTTGGAAGTTCTAGTTTTAATAATCCGTCATACATGGTATTCCACAAAAGTGGGTTTAGAACTGAGCCCTGGGGTACTCCTCCAGTGACTATATGTTTTCGGACCAGTCTATGTGTCATATTTTAGGATTCGGTTAGTAAAGTAGCTTGCAACCATCATTCGTAAGTATTATTCGTAGGCATTTTTTATGTCTGACGTTGCTACCAAGCAGTACTTCTTCTTACCTCCCTTCCATCTGGTTCCGGCGATTGCGTCCTTAGCTGTATTGACGACAACGCTAATTGCATCCAAGGTAGAGCGTCCTCTCCGAAAGCCGTATTGGTTGCTAGCAAGAAGCGGTTCAACTGCTGCTTCGATCCTCCTGTGTATTATACGTTCGAGTATTTTGCCAAATGTATCCAACATGCAAAGCAAACGATAGGATGTTGGCTCTTACGACGATTTCTTTCCTTTGGGCAGGAGGACTAACCTCTGCTGTTTCCACATCGATGGGAACGTACCTTCCGTGAGGCAATTGTTATAAACTTCAAGGAATATTGCAGGCGGTGCTTTAATGGTAGCTTTCAGTGCAATATTTGGAATTCACTCTTACTCTTCCAGTACTTTGTTCGGAGGATACTTCCCACAATAGTGCATAGTGATCACTGGCTGTGTAGGTGTCCATCACCTCCCAAGAGCAGTTTCTCTTAACTAGACTGCTGGAGACGAAAGTTAAGTCAACGATGTAATTCGCTTCTCCTCGGACAAACGTAGGTTTATCTTCACTGTTTAGCAACACTGCATCCAGGATGAACATTGCCTCCAGTAGTACCTTTCCTCGTGCGTTTGTCTCCTTAATACCCCAGTCGACTGCCCAGGAGTTAAAATCCCTTGCGATTGCAATCGGTGAATATAGTTTCGCATCTTCGGTCAGCCGATCTACAAAGTTCTTGAACTCGTCGAGTATAAGGCTGGGCGTGGCATAGCAGCTTAGTTTTGCTACGAAAAAACTGGCTTCATTGTTATTAGGAGAACTCTGAAAGGGACATCCGCCACAGGCCCAAATCACAGCTTTAGTGGTAATATCTGTTTCCCATGGTTGAGTTGAGAGGTGACAGTCTGTCTGTCTGTCTGTTTAGGTTTAGGTTAGGTTAGGTTAGGTTAGGTTTTTTTTTTTTTTTTTAAATTAATCCCTTCAGACGCGGACGAGTCTGAATCTTTATTTTACATGATTCATTAAATACAATTCAATATCGTAGCACAAAGGTAATCTTAAATATAAATACAAACAACTTATAATGTTAAAGGTGGAAGTTAACTTTTACACAATTTTACTAGACAACATCATAAATTCGAAACTCTTGGTTTTAGAGCAAACATATCAAAAACAGGAAATTCCTATTTTAAACCATAATATATATACTACAGATCCTATATGCATAGTCCACATCCCTCACTATATGGGCCACCACACACCTCACCATATATATCACATTATACATTAAATTACTTATTTATTCCTGGCAATAACATCCCCAACTACTTTAAGACTGAATTTTAGGAAGCTCTCACGGTTCTTTTTGTCCATCAGTTGACCGATATTTTCGGGCGTTATGCTAATTCTTTACTCCTGTTCCAGGTTGTACCTGTCCATGGCGTGTATGTTGCATTCAAAAAGGATGTGCCGGACGGTCTCCTCACTGTCCGTCTGACAGGCACACAAGGGGCTGTCCTTGCACTTGAACCTCGCCAGGTACTCTGCAAAGCCCCCGTGTCCTGTGAAGATTTGTGTGTATAGGTGGTCCACCCCGATCTTTTTGACAGTTTTGTACGCCGATGCAACATCCGGGAAAAAGAATTTGGTGACTGAGGCGGTCGCACCCATGGAGTACCTCTCTCCCCAGGTCTCAATAGTGCCCATACGGAGAATTTTCCTCACATACGACAGTGGGCACCTGTCGTAATGTGGTTTCGTCTTCACCGTCAGGGCCGCCTCCTTAGCAAGTTGGTCTGCTCTTTCGTTCTCTCTTATGTTAACGTGGGTTTTCACCCAATAGAGGTGTATCCTCTTCCCGTCGCTATGGCATTCTATAATGTTCCTCCTCGCCCTCACCGCTAAGGGGTGCACGGTGCGTCAGTTCGCGATCGACTGCAAAGCCGACAGCGAGTCGCTGTAGATGCCGTGACTACGGCCAGTACTGCGCAGGACTTCCTCCGTGGCCTCGCATATTGCCAAGAGCTCGGCCTGGTAGACGGTGCAGTACGACGACAGCTTGAACTTCCGACGGTGTGTCTCCGCATCATTGTTCCATACGGACAATGATGCCCCCACCTGGTTGTCGATCTTGCTGCCGTCGGTAAAAATACGCAGATCGTGAGCGCTACTGCTGTCCACCTGATCCTGGTCCACCAGGCCCTTGAGCTCAAGGTCGAGATGCTGTGCCGGATGAGGAATGCGTGTGTAAGCGGCCATCTTCTCCACCTTTCTGTCTCCCAGCGCCGGCAGGTGCCTCCCCCTCTTGACCTCATACAAAGAAGCTGCCTCCCGTATGCGCAAATCCAGGGGGAGCAGCCCCGCCAGCACTAACACCGAGTTCAGAGAGGCGGTCCGATAAGCCTTACAAAGTTTCTGCGCGAAACCACATTGCATCACGTTTAAGCGCTTTCGCACGCCTATCCCGCTACACACCGGCACCCAGGCACTCGCCGCGTACATAATGGTCGGTTCAACGACCGCAGTGTAGATTGTTCTTATCACCTCCAGGTGAAGACCCCAGGAGACCTTGGCCACACGGGACAGCTGTCTGTACAGCGCCAATGCCCTATCACAGACGCCACCCACGTGCTCGCCGAACGTAAGACCACTGTCGATGGTCAACCCTAGGACCTTCATCCGGGGCGACACCGCGACATCCATGCCACCCATTGTGAGGCGTGGGGTGTCGTACTTGAGTTTTCTAGTTATTTATTTATTTCAAGAAATCTACAGCTCTTAAATTCTAACTTACATACATAATTAAGTTGACATATTGGCTTAGCCAAAATGATTTCAATCGTATTACAATAAAGATATAACAATTCTATACCCCAACGAAATTATGAATTAAATATTATTTGCATCAAAAAGAACGATGTAGTGCTTCTGGCGTGAATGTGTGTGTGTTGTGTGTATGTGTGTGTTTTGTGTGTGTGTGTAATAATCACATATATTTATCAAATTCTGAATAAATCAATAGCTTTTCTTCTAAACGCTGCATTACTGTCAAAAAATATATCGAAATTTTCAGCTTTAGTATTATATAACTGTGTACATCTTATCAACATTGAATTACGGGCATAATTGGTCTTGGTTGTACGAACGTGAAAGGTCTGGGGTTTACGGATATGTTTAGTTGTAGTCCTTAGTTACTCTGGAAACTATTGTATTATTAAGTCTATAATTATATTTAAGGACATTTTTTTTGCGCGTGTATGTAATGCACTGGCATTTGGCCACATTAAGATCCAAAAGATTAAGTGAGCCGTATTCGCTCAACCTGTCTAAATCTAATTGCAAATTGTTACAGTCGTCAACAGTACATATTGGCATAAATATTTTAGTGTCATCAGCATACATAGAGAAATTTGCATATTGAAAGCAGGAACCAATGTCGCTCACGTATACGTTAAATAATAGGGGTCCAATATGAGAGCCCTGGGGTACACCCGATGCAATAAATAAGAATCTAGACAATTGCATCCCTATTTTAACTGCCTGAGACCAGTTATCAAGAAATGATATTAAGCAACGCAGTAGGTCACCATGAATACCTATGGCTTCAAGTATCTTTATAAGAACTGAGTGAGATAACCGATCGAAGCACTTTGCATAATCGGTATAAATAGTGTCAACTTGCATGCCATCATCCAAAGCACCAATTACATAATCTGTGAAGCTAGCGAGATTTGTAACAACTGATCTTTTTTGCATGAAACCATGCTGATTGACGGGCATACAGTTTTTTAATAGAGGGTATAATTGATTATGAATTAAATTATCAATTCAAAAAGTTTACTAAAGACTGGTAGAATTGACACAGGCCTATATGTTTCGATTTTCGTTCTTGAACCACCCTTGTGAATCGGAACGACCAAGGCTTCCTTCCATTTCTGAGGAAAAACGCTTTAAAATGGGCGTGCGCGTGTGCCCATTACAAATGTGCTACGTCAACCAATACAGAGCGGGACCGCGCACCGAGGACGCGAACGCGACGGAAACGATTCCCTCGTACTCTGTATGACCGACGGCGGATAACACGCTACGGTAACCAGCTGTCTGGAAACCAGTGCGTGCGAGCCCCTCTCACTACGTGCGACCGACCCTGCTCACACCCGAAACTACTAGGCGTGAAGAGGGTGAAACATTACGGTACACACACGCAGTGAGGTGCCTGCTGGTAGGCGCGGCGCTGACCTAGCACAGAGCAGAGAGGACTGGGTCGCTTGCGGGTTGAATACTTGTGATGATGCAATGACACACAGGTACCACAATAAAATTCGCTGTATTCTTCAAGACACAATAAACTTCTCAATACAATTATTCTTGGTACTATCTTCTGGGTACTGTTTCTTCCAGTCTTGTTTCTTGAGTCTTGAGTCTTCAGTTTGTGGCACCCGTGGTGCCGGAAGGCCCCGGTAGCTCGGCCTTTTATCTTGCTGCCGGAGAGCGAGACGGAACGATGGCGTCTATATCTTTACTGCTCTTTACCAAATATGGGCATGGCCCGCTAACCGCGGTGACGCGTCGCGGTTGCACTATTGCTGTCCCTATCTATTATTATTATTATTTCTACACAATGTTTAATAAATCGTTAATATCTCTAATTACAATTATTCAATTACTATAAAAATTGTTTTATGTCATTGCGGACATATATACCTATATAAAAACACTAATTGCAACATTATAGGTTGATAAACATTGTAAATACAGAGCGTTAAACATTACAACTTTAAATGGCTTGAAACTCGTTATGTATGCACTATTCAACGTTATAAACATTATAAAAACATACATAGTAGGCTAATTAACCTATACAACATTAAATATCACATATAACTTCTATATAACACGGATTATTGACGATACATGAGTTCAATACTTTAAGTGACTATTTCTATGACATTGCAAGCATTTTTATAACTTATTTACTGTTCTTATATACCTACAAGTCGTAATATTACATTGAAAACATTAGATTGATGATTGTTTATACAAATTATTAATCCCTACAACTTATATTTACAATTACTATTTTTTATCATCACGCTTAGGCCTGCCTATGCATCGCTAACACGCTTTCACTGTGTGATTTCTTAAAAATGATGCTTAAAGGTTGAGCTAAAATAGCTGCACATTTTTTCACGAAGATAGGAGGAATACCATCACTACCTGGGCCTTTACTACAGTCTAGTGAACGTAAGTATTTAAAAACCTCTTCCCTGGAAATTAATATTTTAGAAATACTAGCACAGTTAGGTGTGGAGATGAGCAAATTGCAGTCATTTGTATCACATGGTTTTCTATATACAGAACCAAAATATTCTAAAAAGGCCTCACATATCTCTCCTGTTTCAAAATAAGATTGAATCAAAATAAGAATAAGATTCGTCTGAGTACTACAAAAGTATCATAATCCCGCGGTTTTTTACTATGCTTCCACAACTTATGATATTTAAGTTTTTCATTAATTATTTTCACTAGACTTCTACTATACCATGGTGGATACTTATTAGATACCGTATTGAAAGTAGGTACGAAATCCTGAATAACCTTAGAGATCACGGAGTTCATAAAAGCTACTGCGTAATCAACACTGCGCTGAAATAATTCTTGATCCCAGTTAACACTCTCGAGTTCCCTATAAATAGCCTCATAATTCCCTTTGTCAAAGAGAATAATTTTTTTGGGTGACTCATGAACCGGTCTAATGTGTAGCTCAGGTAGCATCAAGGTGATAGCAGGATGATGTGGTAAATCCTCTGATATCAATACGGATTCAGCGCGCGTGATTCCTGTATAACTATTGCTAAACACTAAATCTAAGAATTTACCGTTATCATTTGCAACATGATTATATTGACCTAAATCAAATTCTGAAACCATATCATAAAACTGTTGACAAGAACCCTCAAGAGAGTCTATATAACTTAATGAATATTCGGGAATGCCCGACCAATGCAGCGAACCAAAATTAAAATCACCTATCAAAAGGAAATGACCCCCCGCATAATGACTAAGAATGTCGTTTATATAAAGACCAGCACTATCGAGCACAGGATCCCGCGAAGAACGAGTGCCCGGAAGGTAGACACAAACCACATGTAAATCTAATTTAGCATTGATTGCTCGTGCCGGCAGAATTATGTGCACCGCTTCAAAGAACGCTGTGTATGGTAGTGAAACATCAACTCCGACACTAGCACCAAGCTCACGCTTTGTAAGCACCATCACTCCTCCACCACGAGCATGACCTGTAGCGATTGCATTACGGTCACATCTAAAAACATCATACCGACTATCCGATACTTCGGTATCGTAAATACCATCCAATAACCACGTTTCTACTATAACTACCAGATCAAAATTAATTGATAGCAAACCCTGTCTAAATTGCATCGTCTTACCGCGGATACTCCTAGTATTCTGGTAATAAACAGTCAAAGAAGTCATTACTGAATAAGGAAAAAATAACAATTACTAAAATAAAATAATTAAAACATGCATTACAAATGTATTGATTACATCCAAGTAGTGATTTGAATGTATTAATCGTAATATTAATATTAATATTACATGAGACTATAATGTTTGGACGTAAAGAAATATTATTCGTTATTATCAATAACATAAATGCACCACAGTTAATTGAGTCAATCGCTACACACACAATATTTACCGGAGTACGTGTAATGAGCGTTAAAAGATTTCGATAGAAAGTGATATTATTCATAAGTAATTTGAAGTTGTGTCTATTGGGATTCTGTGTAGTGTGTATGAATGGATATAAGATTACCGTTTTAACAATAACATTTATATATATGATGCACAAAATACTACAAAAAACATTTATAATTATTAAACATATCCTATAACAAATAATAATATGTGGGTAGAATAACCTGCCAGTGATTCCCAACCTCAATCCCGTGGGATTTTTTTTCCGTTGAGTGCCATTAAATCGCTTTCTGTCTTTATTTGAAGAGGTGGTGATGTATCGCTCTTTCTTACAAATTTTTTCCCATTGCACCCATGAGTATTGAAACCCCAGCTGAGATCAAGCTTTTCTTGTGGCTTTAAATAAAGATTTATTCTGAATAGTTAGATATTCATTTATATAAATTGATTTAGTTTCTCCGTGAATACCAATATCCATTGAAATACAACCCTTTTTCCTTCTTATTGCACTAATTAACTGATCACGTTTCAAGAGAGAACTGAGCTTCACAATAATTGGTTTAGGCAGTCCAGAAATATTTTGTTTCGGCTTTATTCGTGTAGCATAAACAATGTCTGAATTAATTAGTTCGAAACCTATGAATTTAGCTGTATCTATGATAATCATAAATATATTTTCTGAAGAATTTTCAGGTATACCGTAGACTTCAATGTTACGCGAGCGGGATTTTTGTTCATGTTCATCTATTTTAAATTTCAATTCTTTCAAAATTTTGTCATTCTTACCTATACCTTCAATTTGCTTTTGAATTGATTTAAGTTCAACTTCTAGTTTATTATTTTTTCCTAGCAGAACATCATACTGCGAACTCAAAAATCTGCAAGAATCCTCCAACTCAGAGCATCGCTTGTCAGTATCAAATAACTCAGTCTGAAACCTGTTAATCGTATCTGATAATTGTGTTATCTTCTCTTCTTGAGCCTTATATTTCTCTTGTATGGAAGACAAAATCTCCTGCTTAAAAAGTTCAAGGTCATTTTTGGTGTCTTCACGGAAATGAACCATTTCGTTCTTTATTAGATTAAATAAACTTTGGTAGTCCTCAGGTTTAGAACCACTGACGGGTGACGACTCAATGGAGGTATTAGCAGTGGATGGTTCTACTATCAGTTGCTCAAGCGCACCACTTACGGGTGCAGTCAATCCCATGTTGTTTAACCTCAGTGTCATCGGTTAATTTTGTGTATAATTGAAGACAACATGGACCATTCCATTTCGACTTAGTAGAAGCTCTCGTTTTACGAAATTTGTCTTCTTGAAAACCAACGCATTTAAAGTGATAATGTTTACTACATGCAGCGCAATTTATATTATCTTGGTCGTATATCGGTTTATTACAAATGCAGCACTTCATACCGTATAAGAAACGCCGAGCAGGTAACTTAACGAGCGATGCAAGAACAATGTGAAGGCGTCCAGTTAATATAAGGTAGGCCAACACAATATTTAACACCAGTGATAACAGCACATGATCAAGATGTAATTATGAATTGATATAAACAGCACTTGTTTCCAAAAAGTAAATAAATACTAGAAAAAACAAAAGAACAAATTGAGATCGATTGCTTCGTTAGGGTAGGTAGGTAGGTTTTTTAATGTTCATAACTAGCATACTAGTTTTTTGTGGAGCAAACTTTAATTTGTTACAGACACCCCACTCCCCCACATATGCCAATAGAGGGTTGGCCGGCCACTCTATCTCTGCCGCACTATCCCCATCGAATGCGAGGAGGACATCATCCGCGTACGCCTGCACGTGGACCCCCACTCTTCTAGGCCCCACAAAAGCGGGTCCAACAGCAGATCCCACAATATAGGACCCCCGATCGAGCCCTGCACGCAGCCTTTGGTGGTCCTCTTGGACACCCTTTCCCCCGCATATCCCATATGAACTACCCTGTCGCTCAGGTAACTACCCAAGATCTTATGTATGCCCACCGAGCAGCCCACCTCCATCAGCCGGACCCTAATCTGTGGCCACCAAGCACTGTCGAAGGCGCCCTCTATGTCCAATGACACGAGTGCGACTATTCGCTTCTGGTCAAGTTTGTCGCGAATATGTGTCATGAGATCATAGAGGGCGTCCTCGGTGCTTTTCTGGGGCAGGAAACCGTACTGGCGGTTGGACAGCGTAGGGAGAATGTGCCACTTTGCCCTCTCAATGACCATGCGCTCGAGAATTTTGCCCATCACTGGCAACAGTCCTATCGGCCTGTATGACTTAGGATTCGAGTGGTCCTCTTTCCCGGGCTTTCTCAGGATTACAACCGTGGCCTGCTTCCAAGCCACGGGAAAGTACCCCGACTCCAGGCACTTGTTCACCAGCGATAGGCAAGTCTCCGGAGCGCGATATACAGCGCGTGCACAAATATCCGCCGTTAGGCCATCTGACCCAGCCGCCTTTTTCGGATTGAACCTATCCACTGCGGTTCTTAATTCCTTGTGCGTAAATGGTGGGTCATCGTTACTTTGACCCTGACCATTTAGGTCCTCGGCCTGCGCTCGAATTTTCGCGTGGTATGGCTCATCAATCTGCAAGTCGTCCTCTGAGTAAAATACCTCGGCTAACAGCTCTGCAGACTCTCTCGGGTCCAACACCGTGTTCGCCCGCCTGAGCAACTCGTCCTCACTCCTCCTCTTTGTCCTCCCAATTATGCGGTAGGCCTTCCTTGTCCTGTTTGCCACAGAAATCCTTCCAACTGCTTATCTGGGCCTTCTTAGCTTCACTCCTGTACTCTTCTTTCTTTTCCAGGTATTTCGCGACGACGCCCTGTCTGCGGGCCGGCGCTGTGCAGCGAAGCCTCCTCTTCCAACGGACGACCTCCTTCTTCATCTCGGCGAGTTCTTTGGACCACCAAGGAAAATTTGGTTTGTTATTTTGTTTTAATTTAGGGATTGATTTGTCACATGCTTCTATTATTATACTCGTGAACTTCTCAATTTTGTCTTCTAATGAGTTAGGGTCCACGATCTTATCTATTTCTATGTTATTTAAATTTTTTACGCTTAGCAAACTGTCCATTTCCTCATGGAAAAAGTCCCAGTTTGCTTTCCTGCTATTGTAGATTCTGGTTGTACGATTAACATTTAGGCCTCTATCGATTTTTAATTTAATTTGGGAAAAAATAGTGTCACACCCTTGTCCATGGTCCATCCGTCCGCCAGATTGAGTATCTCCGTCGCGCAAGCAGTGACGTCCAGTGACGTCCACAAAACTCGTCAAGACCTTGCCCCCACGGACTGTGTCAAAAGTAGGGGTGTCGCCGTCATTCAACACCTGCATCCCTAGTTCCTCAAGAGTGCCAGCCACTAGCGCCCCTCTAGCGTCCTCCATGGGACTGCCCCACTAAATACTCTTAGAGTTTGCGTCGCCGCCCACCACTATCCTTCTAGTCCCGACTCCCCTGACAATAGCTCTCAGCTGCTCCAGGTAGTCACGTAGGTCCTTATTGTGTTCGAAGTAGAAGGAGACCATCACCAAGGCGCCAACACCCTTCCCGATCTTAACTACCACGACATTACTGTTTGTGTACGTTGGGCAGGGGGTTACATGCAACGTTTTGTCGAAAGCGGCAATTGCTGCTTTTGTGCTGTCTTCCCCCGTGCCGGTGTTTTGGTAGATTCTGACGCCCTGGTACGATCTCATCCTACCGATCCCTCCGACGTACGGCTCCTGGAGTAGCGCAAAGGCAACTCCCCTCCGGCTGGCTTCCATAACCAGCTCCTGTGTCGCGAGCTCCATACGCTGGAGGTTCGCCTGTGCTACTAGGTAAGTTCCCTTTTCTATTTTTGTCGTTCGGTCCCCAGTGGTGCCCTTAGCAGTAAGCGACCGACGCCCGCGCTAGCTCATCCCACCTTCTGCGCACCGCGCACTCGCTGCTAAAGGCGTTGTGGCCACCGTCCTGCCTCCTAGCCTTCGCGCAGTTGCAGCAGCGAGGCGGCGCGCCAGCCGCGTATTCCGGGCAATCGTACTTCATGTGCGGACCGGCGCAATGACTGCACTCTTTTTTTTTTTTTATTTATTTTCCAAAATACAAAATACATAATATATTATTTTCTAGAATCGCCAAACTGAAAAACAGTTTGTTGGCGAAAAACAAATGCACTCAATACAGTATTACATAACCTTTAAAACATTACTATATTAAATATTTATTTCAAAAAATGGTGTCTAGTATGATGGTCTTTATTCTCTTCTTAAATGTATTTACACTTTCACAGTCTTCTGTTCTCAATATTTTATTATTATGTATTCTCGGTAATATGTACTCAGTAGTACTTTCTCCGTAAAAATTACTTGCACTAGGCTCCAGGAAATTTTTTATAGTGGTTGGTCTTAAGTTAATGTGTTTGTTATATACCCTTGGGATAGCATATCTAGACAAAGAAGAAAAATTTGCAACTGCTATTAAATAAGATACCTTATCATGTACCGGCAAGATATTACATTTTTTATATAAAATATTGTAATTATTATTACAAGAATCTTTGTCTGTTTATCAACCAAAAGTTTGAGAAACCGTGTTTGTAATGATAAAATTTTGTCTAGGTATGTTGGGAATGTACGGTCATATGTACTTAAACCATAGCTTAGTGTAGCATCGACCAGAGCATGATACAATATATATATAGAATTTTCTTACTGCACACATATTTTAAATGGTTGAATTTATACAATAAACTTCTTAATTTGTTACAAACATTTTCAGTGTGTTTCTTCCAGTTCATGTTAGGCAATCATATGAATGACCCAAGATGTTCAGTGTTTCATCAAGCTTTCGCAAATAAGATGACTGAATGAGCATACATTTGGTTTTTAACACATTCAGTATAATACCATTGTCATGTGCCCATTTTAAGATATTTTCAAAGTCCTCTTGAATACACTTTTCTATAACTTTCAACTCCCTGTCGGCATACATTATGCACGTATCATCCGCATACATATATACAGAAGAGTTAATGATAACATTAGACATGCTATTTACGTGCATGATGTACCCAACAGGGCCATACACTGAGCCAGTTGGGACACCATACCTTATAAAAGCCTCCTCGCCCAATGTTCCGTTGAAAAGTGTTCGGATAGTCCTGTTATTGAAATAGCTTCGCAACCATTTGTTCACTGGACCACGGATACCACAGCCTTGCATAGCATCAATTAGTACCCCGTGGTCCAGCGTATCAAATGCCTTCTTAAAATCTATAAATAAAGCTGCTACATACCTTTTTTTATCCAAATGTCTATTTATATCATCAGAAAACTGGTCAAGGGCTGAGCTAGTACTTCTATATTTTCTAAATCCGTGTTGAACGTCTGAAATTATTTTATGGTTTTCTAAAAATGAACTAATTTTGCCAACAATAATTTTTTCTACAATTTTATTCAATGATGATAATGCTATAGGTCTATAGTTTAAATAATCCATATGATCACCTTGCTTAAAAATAGGTCGAATTATTGCTTTTTTTAACATATCTGGGTACTCCCCTGACATAACACTTAAATTTATAAATTTAGCTAATACTGGCCCTATTTCCTTTTTAATATATTGTAAATCTTGTACCAGCATATCATCTATTTCCGGTGCATTATTTAAACTTAAACTATTATAATCTTCTCTACATCACTAGCAGTTATCTTTCCAAGTCTAAAGGAAACGTCACTTGATATCATATAAGTATTTTTATCTAAGAATTTGAAGTCACACTTATGTTTTATTGTTTCAATTTCATGAGAAAATATTTTAGAAAATTTTGTACACACTTTCTCTGTACTATCCTGTTTACCTAATGAATTCATAATAACTTAATCCAAATTATTTATACATTTACCTAACCATTTATTAATTAAGCACCACGTTTTTTTTTACACCATTACAATTTATTATTTCTTTTTTCCTAAATTCATTTTTTGCCATAAATATAAGTTTGTTTGTTAAATTCCTATGTCTTGTGTACATTATTCTACAATTCCTCAATGAATAATCTTTCGGTTGGCTATGGAGGCCTATATAATGCCACAATATTTATCGTTTTTTTATTTTCTTTTATAACACTATGGATGATTTCCATTGTTTTTCTTTCAATGTTTTTTTACCTCAAAATTTATGTGTGATTTTATATACATTAGGATTCCACCTCCTCTTTTATTTTCTCTCGTGAAAGCATGCATGCTATATCCTTCTATGGTATATAAACTGATTTCATTAAATTTTATGTTTATTTCGCTGAGTATTATAATTTCCATGCAGTAATTACACTGTTTCAATAGTGTTAGCGACGCATAGGCCTAAGCGTAATAATACGATAATAACGATTGTAAATATAAGTTGTAAGGATGAATAATTTGCACGAACGATCAATAATTAAATGTTTCTAATGTTTTGAATATGTTACTATAGCGTGTAGGTATGTAAGAACAGTATATAAGTCATGAAAATGTGTGTAATCTAATAAAAATAATCACTTAAAGTACTAAAATCATATATTGTCAATAATTCATATTTTGTAAAAGTTATACGTAATGTTTTGTGTTATATAAGTAAAATAGCCTTCTGTATGTGTTTTATAATGTTTGTAAGCTCAAATAGTGCGTATATAACGAGTCGCAAGACGTTTTAAGGTTGCAATGTTTAATGCTTTATATCTCCCGTGTTTATTAACCTATAATGTTAAAGTTAGTGTTTTTGAATAGGTATTTGTGTCTACATTGATGTGAAATAGTTTTTATTGTAATTGAATAACTGTAATTAGAGATATTAACAATTTATTGTATTCTGTATACAATTAATAATAATAATAGACAGAGACAGCAATATTGCAACCACTGCGCATTACCGCGGTTAACGGACCACACCCAAGTTTGGTAATGAGCAGTACGGATAGAGACGCCATCGTCCGTCTCGCTCTCCGGCAAACCATATAAAAGGCGTTCTACCGGGGCAAACGAGCGCACACGGGTACCACAAGCTGAAGAATCAAGACTCAAGACTCAAGACTCAAGAAACTGGAAGAAACCGTACCCAGAAGACATAGTATTAACAAAGTGTATTGTCTTGAAGAATACAGCAAATTTTATTGTGGTGCCTGTGTCTCATTTCTTCGCATCTTCACTAAGTTCAACCCGCCAGCGACCCAGTCCATTCCGCTCCGTGCTACGTCATCGCCGCGCCTACCAGCAGGCACCTCACTGCGTGTGTGTACCTTGATGTTTCGCCCTCTTCACGCCTAGTAGTTTCGGGTGTGAACAGGGTTGGTCGCACGTAGTGAGAGGGGCTCGCACGCACTGGTTTCCAGACAGCTGGTTACCGTAGCGTGTTATCCGCCGTCGGTTATACAGAGTACGAGGGAATCGTTTCCGTCGCGTTCGCGCCCTCGGTGCGCGGTCCCGCTCTGTATAGATTGACGTAGCACATTGTATAGTAGGCGCACGCACGCGTTTATTTTAAATAGCAACAAAAACTCATCATAGTGTTTACGCAGCGATCTAATATTTAGATGTATAACTCGTAAATCTATTGTGGTATTTTTTTATATATAGCCTCCATTTATCTGCATCATCAAACTTTGTGAAATCAATGTTGTTACAAATATTTGATAATAAATCGAATTTTAAATCGTTATGGATTCGCGAAGTGTACAGCAACCCTTAAGCGCCGGGCCAGCGCAGCGTCTATTGTTTACCGTCGAAACTTAATCTTGCAATATCACACTCCCTACGAATGTTTATTATCTTTGAGTTTTCGTATTTTTTCCCAAAAATTCTAAGATTCTGTACCCATATAAATTTATAATCTCCTCTGAGCATAGTTCAAGCACTCCAAAACAGTTGCCTTAGCTGTTTAGTTAGGCATTCATTGATATATATGCGTTCATTATTATTATTTGATAGTACTTCGCTGTTTTTTAACTGTAGCTTTCTCTGCTTTAACCATTCATTTCTTACTGCTTTCGTACGCAACATAACAATTATTGCTCTAGATTTTTTGTTTGTAGGTTTTTCTTTGCCTACCCTCCTTGCCTCCTCGATGTTTATCGGATCTAAATTTAATTTTTCAGCTACTTTTATAATAATATTTTTTTTTTGTTTTCTTCTTCAGTCTCCTCCATACCCACTATTTCAATACACTTTTCGACTTCTTTTTGTTCTAGTAAAGATAATCTTTCTTCCAATGCCTCATTTTTTTGTTTGCAAATTTATATATATATATTTTTTTTTTTTTTGTTCCAATGATTTCATTTTTTTTTTCTCAGCACTTTCTTTGAAAGACAACATTTTTTGGTATTGTTCTGCGTAGAAGTCAACAAACAGTATCTGTCAAATCGTCAATCTTTTTCTGCATTTCATATAAAATCTTCAACTTCTTATTAACTTCTAATAAGACGGCCTCGCCCGTTGTTGTAGCCACATCAACATTTATCAACATTTATTATTTTAAAAAGCGTCTCTGTACACAGTCTCCGCCCGTGCCCGTACCCCAGGCATCTGGAGCACTGCGCCAGTGGGGACTTATCTTCCACTGGGAGGGTTTGTAAGTCCACCTTTACTCGAGCGGTGTCTATCAGCCTCCTCCAGAGTTTTGGGGCCACTCTTAACACCACTCTATTGGTAAGAGGGTTGCGTCCCGCAATTTTGTACGCCACTTCCATAGTCGTCTCATTGTCCTCTAACCCGCTGAAGATCCTCTAGTTTTGGTTTCTGAGAGCTCCGTAGATCTCTGCGTCCGTGTGGCTCTTCAGTACCCCCGTGATCATTGCCAGCGGGTTTTTATTTCTTATTTCTTCCACCCTTAGACCCTTATTCCCACTTTCTATTCTCTACTTTACTTTCTCTCTATCCGCGTGTGTCCGATACCCTATAATTACTTTGCTATCCCTAGCCTTCCTTACTATTTCTATCTCTATGCCTCCGTCCTTTGCGTTTAGGGCAGTTCTGACCTTTTCCAGGACTTCTTCCCCCGTCTGCCTCTCTCCCTCGGCCGTGATGACCACCGAGTGCAGCGCCGGCCTCACTTGGGCCTTTGCTATTGTGCTGTCCCCGGCTACTACCCCCGCATAGGTCGCCCTGCCTTCCTTTAATTCAGCTTTGTGTGCCTCGATGACCCTCTTGAGGTCTATCATATTTCTATTGCTCTCCTAAATGAGGGTCTCGTGGGTCTTAAGCCTCTCAAGCAGGCCATCGACAAGACCGTCCTCTTCTTTGCTTTTTATTTCGGCCAAAACTTGGTCCGTCACAGTCCCCTGCTCCCTTGTTTGTTTTGGCCGGGATACTTTCCCGGTGCCCTTCCCTTTTCCCCCTCCGGTGTCCTTGGCACTGACTTCCGCTTCTTTGACCAGTTGGTAAAGGTGGTCCACCACACTCTGCATTTCCCTTTTCAATTCGGTCTTTAAGTTGTGTGAGTTGTCCATGTTAATGCGCGCCTTCTGGACGCAAGCTCTCGCCTCGGTCAGTCGATCTTTATACCCCTCTGCCTTTTCTCCGCCAGTTGGTGAGCCAGTGGGTTTTGTGAAAGTCATGTTTGTCGCCGTCTCTGGTCGTTTTTGCCCCTCAGTCAAACTCTATCCCGGTGTTGGGTTTTCATAAATGGCAACACGGGCTCTCCCGGGTATGTGACGCGCCTAGCGCCATCTGAGAGTCGTTGAGAAGCCGTTGCGACAATGAATCGCTCGCGCACGCAAATATTAAAAAAACACTAAAAATTATCATAAAATTGTGTCGTGTGTGGAAAAAACCCATCTCTGGAGCGAAGCCACGTCCCGGGACACAAGACCCGACTTGCGACAGCCCAGGGCGAGTGGAACCGTGCATATGCCATAATACTTCATTAATTTCAAATTTAAAATAGCTATCGAATCACACACCCAGTAAGTGAGTGGGCTACGTCGGGTGGTCCTCGCCTGTGACTCATTTTGTGTGTGGGCGGGGGGGACTGAGTGAATGTAGAATGTAATGTTAAGGTTTCTTTTGGTATTCATCGCTTTTTGCTCTGAAGCATCTTCCCTTGCCTCAAAAGTGATGTCTGCGGCTGCCGTTTGTGAGACCTCGCTCCGCGGCGCCGCTGTTGTCGAAATATTGTGTTTTGTCGGAGTCCTAAACATTTTGACACTTAACTATGTACTTACTCTAAAAACTGCTATATGTTAAAATATAGAAATAATTTATATTCCGGGAATTGTGTGGTGCAAAAGTTTTTTTTATTATTATTATTATTTATGTTGCCGGTTCTCCGACGATTCTAGAACAGTCTTTATTTCTTCTGTAGCTCTGCACGTTCTCGAGATAATTGATTTTAAAAATAATTTAAAACTCGTTGACAAGATAAAAATGAACTTTACTTGCCTACTCACAAGAAAAGGATGGACGTGGGTGGGCAAGGAAAGGTGTCCTCGGATCCGGGAGGTTATAAGAAATGTAATGAAATTAAAATAGTAGGTATGCTGCGGACTCTTTAAAAGAGATCTTGGAAGAGCTTCAATGCCGGACCACAAATAGCGAAACTGCTCGCTTAAAAGCGGACAATGACCGCCTAAAGGAGGACTTACTCCGTCAACAAACGGAGATGACGGAGCTTCGAAAGGAGCTAACTGATATGAGAGTGCAAATAAGCCAGCTGCACCCTCAGGCACAGGGGTCACAGCCCATTACGGTGCCCAGGCAGCAGATTGAACCACCTCGCAAGAAGGTGGCGAGGGAGGAATTTCCTCCCCTGCCGCAGCTGTACGAGTCGAGGATTCAGATGGAGCCGCCTCAAGTAGTCTTTGCTGAAAGATTCGAGCAGGCGATGCTCCGAATGGAAAATATAATGTTCGCTCGGCTAGAGGCCATGGAGAACAGGCTCCCGCCGGAGGAGCGGATGGATGTGACCTGCCTTGGCCACAGATCATAGAAATGCTAATGCAAAAGCAGTACTCGTACCTGAAGAACCGTCCTCCAAACTTCTAACTCCTCCGCTGTCAGCCGTCAAAAAAAAAGGTAAAAAGAGGAACCAAGGAGAAGGCTAACAATGCTACGGCAATTTCAGCTTTGTTAGCTCCTTCCACAAATAGGGAGCAGCCGGTAGTGCCTAAACCCGTAGAAGGGGAATGGGTACTGGTTGGTAAGAACGGTCGCCCTAAAAAGCCAGCTAAATCGAAGAAGTCAACTCCTAAGAAGGGCCTCGGCCTAGACGAATCCGTCACAGCAGATGAAGTTATCGCTTACCGGGAGCAGGTGAAAACGAATGGAGTCCGTCCAGGGCTAAGAGGGCTCTGTACGGCTGTAGTTTCTTGTTCTGTGGCGGCAGCGAACAAAGTCACGGACGGCCGACGACTTCTGATTGGGTGGGTGTCGGCACAAATTAAGCTCTTGCGGTTGCGGTTAGGTTAGGTTGCGGTTAGGTTAACGCCAAGTCGCGGGCATGGGGAGCGGTTGCCACGGACCCCCGGGGGGAAGCGGTGGAGGAGTGGACAGTCCAGATGGGGCTGTCCCTCCTCAACAGAGGATCTGTCCACACGTGCGTGCGGCATAACGGGGGGTCCGCGGTGGACGTCTCATTTGCCACGCCGTCTGTCGCGCGCCGTGTGGAGAACTGGAGGGTTCTGGAGGAGGTGGAGACCTTTTCCGATCACCGCTATATTCGGTTCGAGGTCTCCACCTCCCAAGGGGAGCTGGTGCACCGTCCTCGTGGGGAGACGGCGTTCCCCAGATGGGTTCTTGGCCGCCTCGACCGAGAGCTGGCGGAAGAGGCGGCCATTGTCCAGAGCTGGTGAGCGCCAGCTCCGGGGGCTGAAGATATCGACGCGATCGCAAACCGTTTCCGTAGGGCCCTTACGGCGGTTTGCGACGCGTCGATGCCGCGGGGCAATAGCCGTCCGCAAAACAGGCGGGCGGTGTATTGGTGGTCCCTGGAAATTGCCGATCTCCGGGTGGCCTGCTCCGCGGCGAGGCGGCAGTTGCAACGCTGCCGCCGGCGGCAAACTCGGCAGAGTGGAGAAGAGGCCCGATTGCTTGCTGCCTACAGGGAATGCCGTAAGTACCTGCAGGTAGCCATAGGCCGGGCCAAGGACGAGAGATGGGAGGAGCTTCTTAGGACCCTGGATCGGGATCCATGGGGGCGCCCTTACCGGATGGTAAGGAAAAAGTTCCGGGGGCAGGCGCCCCCTTTAACGGAAACGATGGATCCAGAGGTCCTTAAGAGGGTCGTGGACACACTGTTGCCCGACCCTCCGGTGCTCCTTCCACCTCCCATGATCAATGCGGGCTTTGTTGCGGAGGAGCGTCTGAGTATCCACCGGCAATGTCCCAAGAGGCAGAAATGGAATGTCTTCAATTATAATGGCACTCCATTTTCTGCAAGGTAATCTCAACCACTGTGCCAGAGCTCAGGACCTCATGTTCCAGAGTATGGCGCAGGGATTGATCCACGTCGCCGTGATGGCTGAGCCGTACTTTGTCCCATCCGCCGATAACTGGGTGAGCGATCTGGACGGCTCGGTGGCCTTAGTGTCCCAGGCCGCTGCTGGTGCCCTGCCTTTCTCTAACATCTCGAGGGGTCGGGGGTACGCAGTAGCACATTTCGGTGACGTGGTGGTAGTGGGGGTGTATGCACCCCCAAGTAGAAGTCTCACCGACTTCGAGGGTCTCCTCGGGGAGTTAGGCATCGTTGTCGGTTGCAGTAATCCTCACCCCGTCCTAGTTCTCGGGGACTTCAACGCAAAGTCAACGGCTTGGAGTTCCCCGTCCACGGACGCCAGGGGCAGGGCTCTGGAGGAGTGGGCCATCGGAACGGGCCTGCTTCTTCTTAATCGGGGGTCTGTCAACACGTGCGTGCGACAGCAGGGCGGTTCAATAGTGGACCTCACATTCGCTAGTCCTGCTTTAGCGCGCCGTATTTCGGGCTGGAAAGTCCTTGAGGGGGTGGAGACGTTGTCGGACCACCGATATATACGGTTCGACATCTCCACCCAAACTTCGGGTGGACCAGTCCGGAGGACCCCCGCAGAGCAGGGTCCGCGTTGGGCGTTGAAGCGCTTCGATCGTGAGGCACTTCTGGAGGCATCCGTCTTGCAGGCCTGGGTGACTGACGAACCATCCGACCGGGCTGCAGACGTCGACGAAGAGGCGGGGCAGCTGCGAGTGGAAATGACACGGGTCTGCGACGCGGCAATGCCCCGACTTAAGGGGCCGATACCCACCAGGCGTCAAGTGTACTGGTGGACTGATGAAATCGCGCAATTGCGCGTAGCGTGTGTGGCTGTCCGACGCCGGTACACTAGGGAGCGACGCAGGCTAGGCCGCGTGCAGTCCGCGTCTTCTACGGAGGAGGAGCTCTATGAAGAGTACAGAGCGGCCAAACTGGCCCTCCGTAAGGCTATCGAGCAATCGAAGGCTCTAGCCAGAGAGGAGCTGCTGGAGACGCTCAATCGGGACCCGTGGGGGCGCCCGTACCGTATGGTACGTGGCAAGTTACGTCAGTGGGCCCCCCCGGTTACCCAGAGTTTTGAGCCACAGCTCCTCCAAGAGGTGGTGGCCGCTCTGTTCCCCTCAAGGGCGGAGCACACGCCACCGCAGATGGCTCCGCCTATGGCTGCGCCCAACTCGGACCACTCTGGCGACGACAACGAGGTCCCCGAGGTGACCCGGGAAGAGTTGAGGGTGGCGGTGAAACGCATGCAAGCGAAAAACACCGCCCCAGGACCTGACGGCATACCTGAACGTGCATGTGTCCTGGCTCAAGAGGCCCTCGAGCCCCGGCTTTTGGGAATCTTCACGGCGTGTCTTCAGCAGGGCCGGTTTCCACGTTTATGGAAAACCGGCAAGCTGGTCCTGCTCAGGAAAGCGGGGTGCCCTGCGGACTCTCCGTCCGCATACCGGCCCATAGTGCTGTTGGACGAGGTGGCGAAGCTCTGCGAGCGGATAATCGCAGTCCGCCTCGTCCAGCACTTAACAACAATAGGGCCGGATCTGGCGGATAACCAGTATGGCTTCCGCCAGGGGCGCTCCACAATCGACGCATAATGCGTGTGAAGATCCAGGCGGAGGAAGCAACTGCTCGGGGCGAGGTGGTTCTGGCAGTGTCTCTTGACATCGCCAACGCTTTTAACACCTTGCCCTGGGCTACAATTAGAGAGGCACTCCGGTTTCATGGAGTGCCATCCTACCTCCGCCGCATAGTCGGGGCGTACCTCAGTGAGAGGTACGTAACCTTCCCGGGTCAAGAAGGGATGTGTCGGCGAGACGTCGTATTCGGTGTTCCCCAGGGGTCAGTGTTAGGGCCCCTACTCTGGAACATCGGATACGACTGGGTGTTGCGCGGTGCGCTCCTCCGAGGCGCTAGCGTCGTGTGCTACGCTGATGACACGCTGGTGTTAGCCCGGGGGAAGACGCACCGCGACGCAATGATGTTAGCGACAGCGTGTGTCGCTCAAGTCGTTGGAAGGATCCGGCGACTGGGGCTGGAGGTGGCGCTGCGTAAATCCGAGGCTCTGTTTTTCCATGGGCCTCGGAATGCGCCGCCTCAAGGATCCCGGGTTGTCGTGGGAGGCGTGTCCATCGGTGTCGAGTCGTCCATGAAGTATCTCGGCCTTGTCCTCGACAGCCGATGGACCTTCGAAGAGCACTTCCGGCAACTGGCTCCCCGTCTCATGAGCGCAGCGGGTGCGTTAGCCCGACTGCTGCCGAACATGGGGGGTCTAATTCCTCTTGCCGGAAGCTGTACCTAGGAATCGTGCGGTCTATGGCCTTGTACGGGGCACCCGTATGGGCGTACGGCCTGACGGCCACGAACATTGCCCAATTGCGAAGACCGCAGCGGGCGATGTCTATAAGGGCCACCCGTGGGTACCGCACGATCTCTTTCGAGGCGGCCTCCCTTCTAGCCGGATCCCCACCCTGGGACCTGGAGGCGAGAGCCCACGCGTCTCTGTATCTTCGACGCGTGGAGGCGCTGGAGCAAGGTTTACGACTCGTGCCTCGGGAAATCGAGGCGCTGAGGTCACAGTTCCACCAGGTCCTAGTGGTGGACGAGTGGCGCCGACGACTTGAGCGACCGAGCTCGGGCGTGGCAACAGTGGATGCCGTTCGGCCCGTATTGGCCGAATGGCTAACCAGGCGGCACGGCACCCTGACATTCCGGCTAACGCAGGTGCTCTCGGGACACGGCTGTTTCGGGAGCTACCTGTGTCGTATAGGCCGGGAACCGACAGCAGGGTGCCACCATTGTGGCTGTGCGAGAGCTCGACTGTTGTGAAGTCCATGGTCGAGAGCGAGACCGGATGGAACTCCGTCGCCTCATTCTGCGAGGACGTTCTGCTCACTAAGGAGGCGGCGGAGAGGGAGAGGGAGCAGGCATCACAGCTCCCCTCCCGCGGTCGACGAACCGTACGGCGGCGACGGGTCAGGGATGACCTACAGCCGCCGTAAATAAGGCCTGCGGGCGTTGGACGCGGGCACGTCCTTCGCTTTTGCAGTTAGTGTATAGGCCCGAGGCGAGGTGCATCTGTGTTCGATGCGCCCCTCGACGGTTCGTCAGAGGGTGTCCAATCATCCGACCCCTCAGACCGAAGGAGGGGTCCCTCATGAGGGGCTGACACCTGCCGGGTTGAGTGGAAGTTATTGCTTGCAGTTCCTGCTCCCCGGCCACATAGGTGTGGAGAACACCGTGGGGTTTTAGTCAGTAAGAGTCTGACATACCCCTCTCGAGCTGCCCGGCTCGAGAGGCGGATCCACGTAGGATTTCCCCACGTAAAAAAAAAAAAAAAAAAAAAAAAGTTGCGGTTAGGTTAGGTTGCGGTTAGGTTAGGTTGCGGTTAGGTTAGGTTGCGGTTAGGTTAGGTTGCGGTTAGGTTAGGTTGCGGTTAGGTTGGGGTGCGATGTCAGAAACCTCCTCGCGGTGCACCCCGGGCAACGTCGACCAGTTTGGTCGGCGGCTAATTTCTGACGCACTCCTCCTGGTACCCCTCTGCTTATCAGAGGGGACTGTGGAGGAGTGCTGGCTGGAGGGCCGTGAAAAGCTCCTGGGTGTGGCGTGTGAGCAGCGCACCCAGTACCGGGCTGGGG